>CM066041.1:103446625-104046625 GCA_033557465.1 Ichthyophis bannanicus | reverse complement strand
TCCTCCCTGCACAACGGCCTTGTACGTGCAGGGAGACAGGAGCCCAGAATTAGGTTTTAATTTAGCGCATGTTTAACAGCAATACATCTGCACTGTGGCTGAGAACAAACTGGTGGTGTGGCTGGGATTGTGCGTAACAATGGGCATTAATATGTGCTACTGCACCATAGAAACAGATAATTATACCCTTGGAGGGTAGTTATAATTGCACAATAATTCCATGCATATACCTTGATGCATTTACAGAAAATTCCACGTTAGCAGTTTAGCATGCATTTGAACATAAATTAGCAACTTTAATGTGCAGGCAAACTTTTAATGCATGCTATCACTTTAACAAATGCTAAAACCTGTTTTAAACCATTAATGCTAAATAAACTAACCACACCAAAAGAATTCATTAGGGCCAATAAATCCACTAACAAGAAAGCCTTCTCCCATGCAGCCCCTATCTTGTGGAACACAATCCCAATAGAACTAAGACAATTACCCGACATAATGGAGTTCAGAAAAAAACTCAAAACACACTTATTCACAAAGCATTATGGATCTTTGACCAGCACACCCAACACACCCCAACTGGATAAAGGATAATCCTACCCCGAGTAATACACAACTCATCAAAAGAATGAAGTGATACACCCTAAAACAAAGCGAATAAGTAAATGAAAAACAGAACAATGTATATAGTTTAATTATGTTCAACTGTACATAGTTTACTAACTGTTAATTGTTAATTGTTAACTGTATTTACCTAGCTACAAATGTTATATGTAAAAACAGACCACTCTGTTTATTGTTGTTATATGGAAACCGCACCTGATCAATGGAAGGAGCGGTATATAAATAATCTGTTAATTAAATTAATTAATTAAATTAAAATTAAATTAAAATTAAATTTAATTAATTAAATTAAAATTAATGTGGTTTAATAAATACATGTTTATGGCTATCTCTTTTTTTTAAATTTTATCTTTATTAACTTTACTCATATACACCAAGAATAAACTAAGCATACAGCGAATAAGGCAATACGTCCAAAGGCAATAAAAACATCAAAGAAATCATATAAACTTGGTATAGACCACAACAAATACCCTCTATAAGGTTCCAAGAAAAAAGAAACAAATTGTATAAAGTAATAGCCAAAGGATACCTTAAATGGACATCCAGAGCTTAGTTGTTAAATGTGGCAGCCAGTGTTGGATCCATCCCAACCCTCTCTTTACCCTCTAGAAACAATCTTAATTGCGTGGGTTCAAAGAAAAGAAACTGCTTAGAATTGTAAACTATTAAACATTTACACGGATATTTCAATTTAAACTGCGCCCCCAAGGCAAGAGAGCGCTGGCGCAAGGCCAGAAACTCTCTCCTCCTCTTCTGGGTATCCCTTGCCAAATCTGGAAATATCAATATCTTAGAACCCATAAATTGAGAAACATTCATTTTAAGAAAATACAACCGCAAAACAGAGTTCCAATCAGATTCGAAAGCAAAGGACACCAGTAAGGTGGCTCTACTGGTTACTACATCTAACGAACTCTCCAGAAAACCTGTGAGGTCCATCTGAAGCGGCCCCCCAGTCTCCACCGGGACTCTCCCGCCAAGCACTTCTGAAGAAGAAATAGAGACATACTGGGCACGGACAATAGGAGGCAAGTTTTCAGAAGGCATAAGGAGAATCTCAGTGAGATACTTGCGAACCAGCTCCTTGGGATCCAACAAAGGAGATCTAGGGAAATTCAGCAGGCGCAGATTATTCCTCCTCACTTGATTATCCAGGAATTCCAGGCGCCTTGCTATAATCAAACTGCTTTTGGCCTGGGAAACCCCCAGGTCATGCAACTCCTCTGCCTGGATTTCCAATCGCGAGAGTCTCGCATCGTGTCCATCTACTCTCGAACTGTCGACCGCACTCTGCAGCTTCAACTGAGACAATTCCTTGGAGAGAACAGGAAGAAGGGTCTGTTGAAGGGAGGATATGGCATCCCACAAGCTCTCCATTGTCACCCTTGCCGGTCTTTCCAAAGCCTGTAACCCGGAGGAGGCCAGAGGCAAAGAGGAGCCCAAATCCACACGCTCTAACCCACCGCTAACTACTGCCTGCTCCAACAACCCTCCTCCAACAGGCAGAGCAGCGGGAGAACTCTCCTTCTGGATCGAGGCGGCACCCCCCACTGCAGTCAAGCTCCCGTCTTCCGGGGCCAAGCCCACAGGCAAACCAACCTCCAAATCTCTTCCGGGTTGCGGCGGCAAGTCCTGTTGGGGGCTCAGATCCACCCCGTTGCTCAGATCAACTGAATTCCTCAATTGATCCGCCGAAGCCACAACCGCTGCCATCGGAGGGAAAAAGCCCGGAATCACCGACTGAGATGAAGCAACGGTAGGAGTAGAGGTTATAGGGGGTTTCTCAGCACGTTGCTTTCTCTTTCTCCCCATTTGCACAGCCAAAACCGGAGCAAGCTAAAACACATCCGACAGAGCATCCAGCTCAACCGCCATCTTGGAACTCCCCCGTTTATGGCTATCTCTTAAAGGATATATTGTTATTTCAAAATGTATATCAATCTTTGTATTTCTATGAGATCTGTTCACTGAAGCGCATTAGGCTTTTGCAGCTAGTTCAGCAAAAATGTGGAGCTCACATGGTGCATCGTCTGTTGGCGGTGTGCGCAGCATTTACCCAGTAGATAATGCTTCAACATTGCAAGAGAATGGCCTGGCAGTACCTAGGATGCACTTAACGCCCTATCAAGCGCCTTATAAGGTGCCTTATATGGTGTCCTATAGGGGACATTATAGGGTGCCTTGGCAGACAGCGCACTTTATAATGTGCCCTATGGAGTGCCCTCTAGGGTGCCTTATGTGGCACCTTAGGTTATGCCACTGTGAGGGTGTGTTTGCTGGCAGCACTATTCAGGTACAACTAAACTTCCTCACAGCCCACTACTTAACCCTTTCCAAGCCAAGCCCAGTACTTTCGGGATCCCAACTTCTGCCTATATATTCCTATCAAATGGTATATAGTACATGACCATGCCAGAGGGAACGTCACTATTGGAACATATTGGATACGACGGGTACAATTTTCCTGACATGTGCAAACATTAACCCGGCTGCAGAATGTGGCTTAAAATATTACATTAGGCCTTCAAAGGGTTACACATGACACCTCAGCCAGCCTTATTCATTAGGCACACTGGGGAATTGAACCCATGACCCTTGTACCATCAGTCTGTGTAGTAACCATTGTGCTACAGCTCTGTTTCTGTATTTGTGTGTCTGCATGCTGTCTTAAGCTTGCGCGCAGTAGCGCGCGCGCTGTAGCGATTGTTGCTGCGCGGCGCGTAATAATGCGCGCAACTGCGCGTTATCGGTTACGATGTACCGCCCATGTCCTTTTTTGGCTTTCCTTTCATTAACGCGGCTCCTAACGCGAATCACACTAACGCAGTTTAGTAAACATACCCCTATGTCTTTGCCTATCTCTGTCTCCCTTTCTCTGTGTTCAAGGTCCAAATGGGTTAACGTGGTTCGATGTGAGCAAGACTTCATTTATTGTGGCAAGCACCGACACTCCGGGATTTAAGGAAGAGATTGAAAGGCAATTTTTTTTTAATAATGAACAATTCCTTTAATTATGGATATGTAGACTGTTTTAATCATGTCAGAGAGCTGTTTATAAAGGATCATTAATAAAGTGCATGTGTGGACATTGTTTATTTATGTATTATTTATTTACAGTGCTTGATAACACCCCTTCTCAAGACATTTCTGGTGTGGTACAATAAAAAGAAAAGAAATTAAAGCCCAGAAAAGCATAGTGCACCCCATTTAAATTATAATTGAACAAATAACATATTAAAACTAGTCCCCAAAACCATCCTAAGCAACCCACATTCTTCGTCCCACCCACTGCACAAGTGCTTACATGTTGGAGATGGAGCATGTATAAGTAAGGGGCCTTTTTACTACTGTGCGCTGATCAGTTAATGTGCTTTTTCGTGTATGCTGAATGCCTGCTGGGGGCTTGCAGTAACTGTTAATACGGGGGTATGACACTTACTGCCTGCTGATTTGCACATTAATTGACCCACAAGCATTGGGGTGCTGAATGAGAGAGCCAAGGGCAGAGAGTGGGCATGGTGAGCAGATTGCAGTTAGTGTGGGAAGACATATTGTGCGCTGTTAATATTGCCATTAGCGCTGGTGTACCTAACATCACCACTATAAGAGGAGGTAAGCGCACCCACGGTACTTGCACCATGTGCTAGGGTAGGCATGTGCATGTTAACAGGAACATTCTGGTAACACCTCTGACAGTTATTACAGAGGCTTTAAGGCACATTTTACAAAGGATGTCCTAGTGCAATCTGGGATGTCCAAGCTGAAATGTCTGGAAAATAGACCAGGCAAGTCCAAATTCATGCACAATTTCACAAAGGTGGACGTGCCCAATATGGACGTCTATGGAGATGTCTACATATACATCTTCAGAACAGTGTTTCAGAACTGGGATGTTTCATAGCCTAATAGTCTGAGCAGTTAGTTAAGAGCAGGCGGGCCACTTAACTCTCCATCTTCTCTGCACCTTCTGGATGCTTTAGGGTAAAAACATGCACTTTCCTGGTGCCTGGAACAGGTCTAAACATGGACAGGGTTGCTGACATGTCTGAAATCAATGGAGATGTCTAATTTTATTGCACCTCTGCTACACCCCTTGCCTACTTGGACATCCCTGCACAGGAGATGTCTTTAAATGTCATTTGTAAAATAGCTCTTTGGATGTCCAAGTGCACCTCTTTGGACATACAGATCAAGACTAAGGGGTATGTTTACTAAACTGCGGTAATGTCATTCGCGTTAGGTTCCGTGGTAAAGGTAGAGATGCCCATATAAAGGCGTGGGCGTTGCATCATTACAGCAAGCTGTAGCAGCTAACGCGCATTACAAGGCGCCTTAGACTAACGAGCGTTACAAGGCGCCTTGTAAGGCGCCTTGCAAGGAGCTCAGTAAGGTGCCATGTAAGGTGCCTTATAAGGTGCCTAGTAAGGTGCCTCATAAGGTGCTATAGGGCCTCCTAGGCTAAGCGCCATATTAGGCACCCTTGGACAAGGCACCACAGAAGGCACCCTGGGCTATGGAACCACAGGTTAAGGTGGCCTAACAAGGTTATGGTGTCCTAGGTTAGTGTGCCCTAGGGACTGAAAGGTGCCTCAGGATGACATGCATGGCCTTTGCGGAACAGAGACAGATGTAGCCCTAACACTAGATAGAGCACTCAGGAAAGACAATGAACAGGTGAGTGAAGGAGGGAGAGATGGGAGCCGCTGGACCTGCCATATCTGCGGGCATCCCATGTGCCTGCCAGTACTGATGACAAACATGGTGGGGCAGCTGTACCACAGCACAGGATGTTGGCAATGTAAAGTACCGGAAAACAGTTGGTGGCAGACGATGGGAATACGTGTCCCCCAGTGGAGGCGGAGGTGGCAGGATAGTTACAATGATGGGTGGACAGAGGAGTGGTGGTGCCATGCAGATCAGGCACAGGTGAGGCAAGCATGAAGAGGCGCAATGCAGGAAAGGGTAGTAGTGCATGACATGGGGTGGCAGCCTGCACTGGCAGACAGGACTCTACACAGCTGACAGACGCAGATAGATGGACCGAGGGAATGTTGGCAATTGTGGCGAGGGTATTATGGGCTGGAAGCACAGATCTGCAAAAATATGACCTCTACAGGCATGCACACTATTTGAGTAGGACATGCATGAGAGGAGGGAACAATGAGGAACTGAACCCATGAACACTACCAAGAATGGCATTGTATTAACCAGTAGGCTATACCTGCATGGTGCATGTCACAGCAATGTCTGGGTACAGAAGGACTACAGTTCACCGCACAAACTGTCTGCTCTGAGTGCCAGGATAGGGTAA
This sequence comes from Ichthyophis bannanicus, assembly GCA_033557465.1. Taxonomy (NCBI): domain Eukaryota; kingdom Metazoa; phylum Chordata; class Amphibia; order Gymnophiona; family Ichthyophiidae; genus Ichthyophis; species Ichthyophis bannanicus. The sequence goes on along the minus strand of CM066041.1, from coordinate 104,040,687 downwards.
CCCCACCAGTACCCATGATGCAATGCACATGCTGAATAGCAGTCTACAGCTGATCACCAAATGGGGTCTGCACCTCTCCGGTACCTCAGCTTGGAAAGACAAACTGACAGTGTGTGATACTGGCACAGAGTAGCTACAGACCATGCCATTGTGCAGGTTCTGTGTTCACCCTGAGGGATAGGATGGGTGCCCAGCATTAGGTCCGCAGTACATATGGTGCTAGAGATAGGTCCTGCTGTACATCCCCATCACTACCAGTGTGTGACAGGTATTCCTTGCAGTGCAGCTGAAGGTAATTTGGTGTCCATTTGTATGCTGCAGTCACATGTGGCCCTGTGGGACCAGACACCAGCCAGATTGGTGTGTACCCTGTGTTAGTGTCTGGCTGACATGGGCAGTTGTTATCAGGGCAGAGGGGTTCCTAGAATTGCATGAGGTGTGTGTAGCAGTGCCTTTATAGGTCACAATTGTATATACTACATACCCCAAAGGGCCCACATCACCCTTTTTGAAGGTAAAGAACAGGTGCCCCCGCCCCGGAGAAGCAACCTCCATCCTGTTTGTATGAGACAGCCCTCCAGGGTTGGTGGGCCAGAGCCATACCTATGACTGGAGCAGTGGCAGACCAGCAGCAATGCTGGGGTTAGGTTTGGAAAACCCCAACTGCCTCCCACCACTGTCTGCCAGTCACCAGCAGACAGCACAGTCAGACCGTACCTTATAGGTGTTCTGACCATGCACAGTCTAACTGCAGACAGTCCACCAGCCAGTCTATAGTGCATGCTTACAGAGAAGCTATGTGCAGCAAGCAGACATCTCACTGATTGGGACCCCAGCACTAGAGAACACAAATATATCACTGGAGGCAGATAGTGTAGAGCGCTATGTGGGAACCTAGACCTGCCATGGTCACTGCTCGGTCAGAGTGAATGCCCTCCCAGCATGCTGTGCTGTGGCCACCCTGTCCATGCAGGTGGTGGTCAGGCACTACAGTGTCCCAGCCATTGCCCCACACCCTGTGAAGATGCATCCTGGCCAATCTGCCCTGTCCGGGCCATACTCAAAATACCTTGCTCGTCATTATGCACCTATTCAGGCTAACGCTGGTAACAGTGGGACATTTTGGGCCCAGTGAAGGGTGGGCAGCCACAGAACAATGGATAGACATACACACACGCTCACTCCTATTGCAGCATTCTACAAAGATAGGGGTGGTTGGCAATCCTGCCAGCCACACTGGTCCTGATCACAGTGCTGACATTGCTAAACTGTGCGGGGGGTAGTAGTAATGCTCTGGTGATAACTTCAGCTCAATGCTGGGACCAACAGCCTGACTCTCCATGCATCTTTGGATTTTGGAGCCTGTGTGGGTGGGTGTTTGTACCCCTGTTTGCCGCTGCTTTGGGCTTTGCACATGTTGCTGTTGTATCTGCATTATAGGGTAAGACATAGGGACATGCTCTGCAGGAACCACAGCTGGGGCTTGAACCTGTGACCCTCTGCTTCTAGACACACTAGCTGGGTGTACTGCACCACACTGTTGCCACAGATGCGCAATATTCCCTGGGGCTACCTGCACTTTTCCTCAGCCAGACTTTGTATGTTGCACTGCACACCACGTACTGATGCAGGGCATGGCCTAGGTCCACTGCAGGGAGGTGGCACTGCCCCCTCCAGCACGGGCACACACACCCCTGCCAAGCTAACATAGCCATTTGCTGTCGGTGCTGGTAGTGCGCAGTCCCAGGCCATCCACTGTGTAGGTAGGCGCCCGCCTAGGGAGCGGATCCCGGGTGGGGGGGGGCATACATGGACATCCTCACATCCCCCCCCATCACTGCCTACTAATATTACGTCCCTTCCACATGGGGCGGGATGGCTGGGGGGATGTCAGGTCAGTGCCTTAGCAACTATTGGCTAGGTTGAACCAGGTGGATATAGGTGGATTGTGTTTGGCCTTGGTCAGCTACTGTCTTGCTGATTTCCGGTTTCTATGTTCCTATGTGCCACCTAGGCGCCCGCCTGGTCCACCCTGTGCCCCAGCTGCCCATGCTACATGTCCCGCCTGCGGCCCCCTATGCCCCATTTGCACCATCGCCATAGTGGCCATTCATACTTTGGCACTATGGTGTTGCTGAAAATGGAGCACTACTATCACATTTCTTGGGCTCCCTGCCTAGGCTGTACATTGCTGACACGTAAATGGTTTCTCTCTCCTGCAAATGTGCATCTAACGGCAGGTTTTCATTCGCGGTAGGATTCAGCCCTTCAGTTAAGCGCGTTAGTGTGAAAGGAGCCTCTCCCTGCCCACACTCCGCCCATTGACCCCCTTCTCTCCGCCCTCTCTCCACCTTCTGCGGTGTTTACTGCGGCCGGGGACGTTAATGATCATTAAGTAAAGTTAATGCGCGTTAATGTTACATACCGCGCGTTAACGTTACCTAACAATCGTTACCGTTACATAACACGCGGTATGTAACATTACCGCAGTTTAGTAAACATACCCCTAAGCCTTTTAAAATGATCTTTTCATTTAATGCACATTAGTTTTTATGATAAATGCATGATAGATGCAAAAATCAAATGCACTTTAGTAAAAGGGTCTCTAAAAGAATAATAAAGTTGCAGAGGTAGAATGAATTATATATTCTTAGTTGTTTTACATGTTTTGAATTGATATTGCTTTGTATGCATAAATGAACTGAAATCCCCCCTGAAGAAGCTCTGTTTGGCAAAACCATGGGCTGGAGACAGTATTTTCAAATTGTTGATATGGCAGAAAAGGGAATGTTTTGGAGCTACATCTACGTCATCAAAAAAGATGATTTACGTGAAATGCATTTTGTGGTGTTTATTTTTAAGAGAAGTGGAAGATAGAACTTAACTTTCAGAGTTGCCTTGACCACATCCTCTAGCAACAGTTTCCAGAGCTTAATCATTCACCTGCATGAAAAAATACTTTCTGCGATTTGTTATGAAAATGCATTTGTTAGTTTCATGGAGTGTCCTCTTGGTTTAGTGCTTTAATGGTTACATAAGTATTCTCTATTTGGCCATTTTACTTCACCCACGAGCTTAGAAAATTCTATCATATCCCTTCTTAGTTGTCTCTTTTCCCTAATCGGTTTAGCCTTTCATCATAAGGAACATGTTTCATCCTCTTCATCTTTTTTGTTGTTCTTATCTGAATATTTTATAGCTGTTATATCTTTTTAGAGATGAGGTGAATACCACGGGCTTATACAGAGGCATAATGGAATTCTCAGTTTAGTTCTCCATCCATTTAAACCATCTAAAGAGCCTGTATTTAGCCTTTCTTCAAAGGGGAACTGTCTGATCCCCTTTATTTATTTATTTACATTCTCTTATATACTGTGCTATTCTGCATCAGTGTGGTTTACATTGAACAAACTGAAATTACATTGAACAGGGCATTATAACTTGGACATAACTATTTTACAGGGAACATGGGCTATGGAGGGTTAAGTGGCTTGCCCAAGACCACAAGGAGCACCAGTGAGACTAGAAACCCCAGTCCTTCCGGCCCAAGGTTGCTGTCCTCTAGTGGGATTTGAACCCCCAACCTTCCGGCCTGAAGTACCTTGCCCCAACCACTAGGCCACTCCTCCACTCCACTTTATCATTCTGACTGCTGTCTCTCTAACTCTTCTAGTTCCATTATATCTTTTTTGATAGGAGGGGGTGAGGGACCAAATGTGCAGTTGTACCATGGATAGATACAGAATCATTATAATATTCGTTGTTGTATTCACCATTTCTTTCCAAATATTTCTAGCATTCTCTTTCCTTTTTTGGCTTCTTTCACATACCAAGCTGAGGACTTCAACATATTGTCCATAACGTCTCCAAGCTCCTTTTGCCCAGGTGATATTATTGCCTACTGTGTAATAAGAAATAAAAGAAGGCCCATGTTGGGTCAGACCAAGGTTCGCAAGGCTAGTCTGGGTCAAAGGTAATGGGCAGATCCCAAAAATATAGTGGTTAGGATTATTTTGAACTCTATGCATCACTCTGCCCTGGTGCACTAGGGGTGTGCCTTCCTGAGTGCACATTGGGTTTGTTTGGGTGCCTGACAATTTAAAGTGCATCTAGATCACTTGTGCAGGAGTATTCCTATGAATTAACATGTGTACAGTCAATTTGCAAGCTTAAAAAGTTCTAACGCTTATACAGTGCATACCAAAAGAACAGATATTTATTGTATTTATTTATTAGAACTTATATACCACCTCTTCCAAAGATCAGTGGTGATTTACAGAGAACAAAACTGGAACTTTACATTATAACATTGGAAAACTTATTTATAGGGCAAAACGTGATTATACAGATTAACAATTAGCATAACTATGTGCAATAAGCAGATACTGTATAGAATATGTGTAGGTGCATGAGAGGGAGGGAAGAAGGGGCTGTCAAGGGGGGTGTGATGTTTGGGACTGATTGTTGTTGGTGGAGGAGCCATAGTACTCAACAAATAGGTGAGTTTTGAACTCTTTCCAGAAAGTTTGGAGGTCTTTGATAGCTCTTAGGTTGTCTGGCAATGCATTCCAAATGGAAGGGGCGACATAAGTAAAGGCTCTATTGCTGATAGTTTTGTTGGCATTGCGAATGTGGGTTGGAATTGTTAGTGTAATTTGGGAGCAGACTCTCCTGGTTCTTGAGTTGTTGGGTGGACTAAGGAGGGAGTTGAGGAAAGAAGGGGCAATTTTATTATACAGTTTGAAGTTAATTACAAGGTATTTAAATTTAGCCTTCATAGCAATGGGCAGCCAGTGGAGGGAGTGGAGGAGCGGCATGATGTGGTTTGAGTAGTGAGCCTTGTGTATAATGTGGGCGGCTAGGTTTTGAGCTAGTTAAAGTTGATGGATGGTGTTTTTGGATAGGCCATACCGAATACTGTTGCAGTAGTCAAATAGTCAAAAACACCATCCATCAACTACAGATATGCAAAATTATCACTATTGGTCTATCCTGGTAACCACAGCAGACAGTTTGTGTGGTGACCTGCAGTCTTTCTGTAGCCAGCCAGGGGTTTGTTAGTTTGTGTGGTGACCTGCAGTCTTTCTGTAGCCAGCCAGCAGTGTGGTAGTAGCTCTAGAGATGTAGCCTACTGGTTTCTTCACTGACTGTGGAGGCAGAGATCATGGGTTTGATCCCACAGTGGTGTTATTTAATAAGGCTCTCTGAGGCTTTTCCTTTTGATTTAAATCAGTACTGCCAGCAAAATGCACCCTCATAGTGCTGTAACCTTAAGGTGACTCATAAGGCGCCCTATAGGGCACATTAGAAGGTGCCTTGGTGGACAGGGCACTTTATAATGTGCCCTATGGAGTGCCTTATAGGGCGCCATATGCGACACCTTATGTTACGACACTGTGAGGGTGTTTTTGCTGGCAACACTGATTTAACTTAAAAGAGGAAATGCCTCAGACAGCACTGATTTAAATTAGAAAATGGAAATGCCTCAGACAGCCTTCTTACATAACACCACTGTAGGATCAAACCCATGACCTCTGCCCCCACAGTCATTGCAGTAAGCAGTGGGCTACATCTTTATAGCTTCTAGCACTGCGCTGGCATGAACTTAGGGATAATGCACCACGGCACCCACTATCCCGCGATACAGTTTCTTGCTACCTTGACGCCGGAACGCCCACTCCTTATATGCCATTCTTTACATTATCGCTGCAACTAGCACCGGTAACATTGAGACGGTTTAGTAAACATACCCCATAGTCTTAAAATGGGCCTGCACCTTAATGTAAAGAAGACAAAGATCCTGACAACTGACAAAATAAATAAGTTCATCATTGATGGAGAAGAAATTGAAATAGTTGACAACGTTAACCTACTTGGATCAACTATCAATAAAGAAATGAAAAGCAGGAAAGAAATCCGATGATGGCAGAATGGCTATGAAGGGCCTAAACAAGATTCTCAAGAGCAGAGATGTCTCTCTCCATACAAAGATTCAACTTGTTCAAGCATGATATCTTCAATAATGTCATATGGATGCAAAAGCTGTACAGTGAAAAAGATATACTGGAAGAATATTAATGCCTTTGATTTATGATTCTGTTGACGAATATTGTGTATACATTGGACTGCCCGAAGAACAAACCAGTCAGTAGTAGAGAAGATCAAGCCTACGCTTTCTTTAGAAGCTCAAATGACAAGATTTTGACTTTCATAATTTGGACACATCATGCAAAGAGAGAAATTGTTAGAGAAAGACATCGTGCTTGGCAAGGTAAAAGGTCCATGCACAAGAGGAAAGCCAGCATTGAGATGGACTGATACAATAACAGCAGTTATGGGTGTCACTCTATCACAATGAGCTGCCTGACTGAAAACTGAAGACAGTTTAGGGCAACTGTCCAGAGGGTCTCCATGAATCGACACCGACTCGACGGCACTTAACAACAACAGAAGGCTGATAACAGCAAAACTATTATGTTTGCAGTCCATCTGAGCTAGAATATACACTGTAGTAGAAGTAACAATTTTTGCAGCTGAGGCAGTGTTCACAGCCCAGTGGGAGTAAGGGAGTCAGGGGGTTATAGCAATTGTACAATTTAGGGTCCATAATCAATGCCCCCGCCAAGATGTGCAGGAGTCCTCTGGCTACACTGCTGCTAGTAGGGGGAAGGGTTGCAATATTGTGTTTTCAGTCATCACTAAAAACGCGGTATCACAGCACTTCTCCCTACTGGCAGAAGTGCAGCTGGAGGACTCCCCTGCAGCTCAAGGAGAAGGTTGCCCATAGGAAAACAGGGGACTGTTATAGTGGTTGATATGGAAGGGCAGACTAGATAGGCCATGTGGTCTTTTGCTGCCGTCATGTTTCTATAATTCGGCGTTTCAGACGGAATCATGCTCCATGCTCCCACTCAGGGATCGTCACTACAATTGCTAGACTAAGGGGTCTGTTTACGCAGCGGCACCAGTGTCTTCCATGCGAAATCGGAGACGCGGCCTCATTGAATAAAATGGGGCTGTGGCTCCAATTTTTCATGGAAGCTGCTAGTGCTGCTTAGTAAACACACCCCTAAGTTGATAGGGGGTAGAAGATAGGTAATATCAGAGGTGTGCTCATGTCATCGGATGCCAGCCCTCCTTCCTATTGAGCTGGTTGTTCCACAAAAAGCAGGAAGAAAACTGCCAAGCCCCTACAATAAAAATAAAACAAAAAAGAATCAGAATTGTATTAATTTGAATATACTGATGCCATCTAGCGTATTCATAGTACTGTAATGCTCAGTTCACACTGAGATCAATAAATTCACAGCAAAAGTGAAAATAGTCAAAGCTAAACTTTTTGCCCTTATGGAAAATTTCCAACAATATTCTGCTTTTGCAAGTTTAATCTCCATAAGTTTTAATAGGAAACTTTCTGATAAAACAGGCAAAAACCTATAACAATTGTCTGGCAGTGCATTCATAAGCTCATAATTTTTTTAAGTCTTTTGCTTGGAAATTCTCCTATTAAAAGTCCTCCATGAATAGCTTTACATATATGCAAATTTTATGGTATATTCATGCAAATATTTTCAGAATTAAAATTTCACATTGAAGAAGCTCTTGATATCTGCTGTTGCTTGAACACTCTCTTTACATCCTCTTTCCTGGATCCATAATTAACTGACTGGATCATTATTTAGTGGTAGCGGTCAGAGTTTTTGCTGACTGCCACAGCTAAATAAACACTCGGGGCCTGATACTGAAAATCATTAATGTGGTTAGCAAACTTGCTAACCACATTAATAGCGCTGAATGGTATAGCGCTGAATATCTGTGAGTGCCACTGCTTGGTGTTCTGGGGTAGAGCGGGGGCGGCACCCAGGGATAACTGGTCAGCAACGATATTCAGCCGCTGTCCGGTTATCCCTTGGTGGAGAAAGTCAGGAGCAGTAAAGGCTGTTTCAACTTTCGCCGCTGAAGCTAACCGGACAATGGCTGAATATCGCCACTGCCCAGTTAGTTTCCTGACTACCTGACTGACCCACATATTTAATGCTGGTGGCCAAATAGGACCCCGGCAATGAATGTCTGGGCCTAGGGTTCCACGGTGATGACTAGCTGATGTAATTGTGCTTGCCATCACTGTTGAATATCGGGGCCTGGATATTTAATGCTGGCTTCCAAACAAAGGTCAGAGCTGGACGTCCGGTTATTGTGGTCTGACCTGGCTGCTAGCTCTATAGCAGCAATTTGCAGCACTGCTCTACGGTAGCTATACAGCTCTTTTCTGTCCTAAGCTATCTGTGTAGCACTGTCAAAAATCACTGCTATATGGATAACGTCTCTAGCTCCACTCCTAGACTGCCCCAGTGCTCTCTGGATGCTGCCAGTGAGAGTCATAGAGAAGATTCAGTGGAACTATGCGTATAGCTCTCAGTGGCACTTATCAGCTAACTGGATAAGTGCCTTTGAAAATGAACTCAAAGGTGTTTCATTCTATATAAACCATTAGCCATGACAGAAAATTGCAAATAGCTCAGAGAAATACACAGGTAAGGGGACTGAAAAAGATTTCACTCACAACAGAGGATGAAATAGACAAGGTTTGCTTTTCATTCTTGGCCGTCTGCTTATAGAAAGCAGTAGGGAAACCTTGCAATATAGGTTTTCAATGCTTAACTATGAATGTTAAGTTATGGATAATGTTTCAAAGAAGACAGAAATGCATTTATACTGTAAAAAGTCCATTAATGTTTTACATTGTGGACTACCTCCTCTACTGCATGTTTAAAGTTTAAAACTGCAAGGAATAATAGTGGCTGGTTTGCTCTCCACCCCCTTCCCCCCATGTTGCTTTTCTGTTTCACATGATTTTCTATGACCTCAGAGGGGAAAGCACTCACGTTGCCCTTGAAAACAAAAAGCAAAAGTCTTGTCTGAGGTGAAGGCAGTATCTATCCAATTTTCAGCCTGCCGTCACATCGAAATGAGAAATCTGAAGCCGAGCCAGGCACAAATAGCTGATAACAGACTTTCAGGTGAACCTCTTCACTTATCACTTCTGGGGTCACCTCTGTTTCTAAAGACTTGTTTTACTTAAAACAAGATTGCTTAGGACGTTTAACAGTGTAGTGTGATAACAAGACCAACTTTGTTCTGGCTGTATGTTGCTGCCTTAAATGAAATTCAAGACTCTTGCAATACCATAGCATATGTTTTATATAAAGGACGCATCTAGAATACCAACCTAAGGCAAGGAAGGTGTAGATACAATCATTAGTGTGTTGAATAATGTTCTATACCATCTCTATTAGGATGGATGAGTTTAGCAGAAGCAACCCTTTCATAGTTCTATTTCACAGGAGAAAAAGAACCACAGTATAAAACCCAACTTCTTTATTAAAAAAACAACACTCAAATTGGGACCTGAGTGATATGGAGCTGACCTCTTATAGTGGTTGATTTAGATGACAAATGTGTACTAAGGGTGTGCACAGTCCTCCCCCTTCCAAAAAAAGTTGGGTTCATGCTTATTTTAAATGAATTTTCCCAAATTTCAGACATTTTTGCATGTTCATGTTACTCGTATATTTTATGCACGTAGAACTTTTTGAAGTGTGCCAATTTATTGTGTGTATGTAAATTTGTAGGTATATAGTTTGCATGTATTATGCCATGACACCCTGGTGCACCCTATCTCGTCTGATTTCAGAAGCTAAATAGGGTTGGGACTGGTTAATACTTCACCCAATCTCGTCTGGTTTCAGAAGCTAAGTAAGGTTGGGTCTGTTTAGCACTTGGATAGGAGACTACCGTGGAATACTAGGTGCTATAGGCTTATTGTGTAGAAGAAAGGCCTAGCAATCTACTTCCCATCACACCTTGCCAAGAAAACCCAAGGAACAATCATGACATAGACAACTATCCACAGGGTCACCACAAGTCAGCATCAACTCGATAGCACTTAAGAATATGATTTGCACACACTTCAAATTTGCTTGGCATCCTAGCAAACCCCTACTGTGTAACATCAAGTCTTTGCACTTTTATAGTTCCGTTATAACCTTGATTTGAATAGATAACTAAAAACAATGAGAACATTGTTCTGGCACAGTGAACTGGTTTATTGTTTTATGTCTGCGCAGGACATATGGAATAAGAGGCTATGAATATTCTATCACACTAGGTATCTGATTGGCTGAATGCCTTTTGGTGCTATATTTTTATGTTTGGCAATATAAATTACACTAAGTAGAACAGAAATAGTTGCAGGGATTATTTGCTTCACATATACAATGCTTCTTGATCTTTCAACAGCCTTTTAAAATTATTTCAGATCTTTCGAAAGAAGAATCTGTCTCTCCAGTCTGGTTCAGCAGTAATAGAAAGAGAGTTGGAGTCTTTCTCTGCTCTTCCTTTCAGTGATAGGATATTGCCGTAAACTGACGCCCTTTAATGCAGGGCTCCAGGCATGATATTTTTAGGGAATCTGTCAGGTAAGGAGAGACACTTTGCTACTCTTATTCAATATTACATTATGTGCTTTATAAAAGCATGGGGGAGATATTTAGCACCGGCAGCTAGCGCTGCTAACACAGCAAACGTTAGGCCATGATTACCTGCACCTGACCTTTCCCATGTATTGCTAAACCAGACAGCGGCTCAATATTGCTGCTGCCTGCTTAGCGATAGGTGCTGCTTCTGCTTCGCCGCAGAATATCCCCAGAACGCCCAATGTGAACCGCTTAGCATTGAGGTATGTAGCGGTGGCACCCGGGGTTATTCAATGGCACTAACTGTGTTACTGCTGCTAAATATCCCAGAAAGCGGCATTTACACGGTTCACGGGTCTGCAAACTGTGTAAATGCCTTTGAAAATGCCTCCCATAATTTTTAGTCTTAGGGTATTAATTATTGGCAGAACGCGTGTCTTCCATGATTCCACAACTGTGGCAAGGGGCATAAAATTTAATCTTGCCACAGAATTAGTCAATGGTTATGAGTGCAATAGACCAAGGGTTAAGCCTGGGGGACAGCAGCTAATCAAGCACATTCATATAACTGCGCCCCTTTTGTTTTCCCTCACTCCAAACTAATCCAGTAGCAACAGGACTCGTTCAAGGATAGTAGGTGACCCTTCAGTCTTGGGCTTCCACTTGAAAATAAGGATCACCACAATGCCATATTTCCCAGAACAATCCTGTAAAAACATACAACTAGAAATCGTGACCCCAGTTTTCACTAGGATGTCTTTTCAGGCACATAAACCAAAAAAGTGAAGTCTAGGTGTTTCATAGACAAAATCTTCTGATTCTTATGGGCATTCATGTGCTGAATTCAAAAATGACAATTAAAACTGCTAATTGGCTACTATTTTCAAGACATCTAAGCTGTTACATTTTACGTGTATATATAGCGCGTTGGTAGTAGAGTTTTAATCACATTATAAACCTAGGGGGTATGTTTACTAAACTGCGCTCAAGTGCGTGGCGCACAATAGCGTGCGCTAAGGTACCTTAGTGCACGCTAATGATGCGTTTTTGTGCCCCGCACACGTGCGCGCCACACTAAAGTGCCCGCTCATGTGTGCGGCGCGCTACTGTGCGATAGAGGCGTGGAAAGGCTCCGGGAGGGCGGAGGAAAGCTCCCCAGGGGCGGAGGGAAGGGGTCAATGGGTGGAGAGTGGGAGGGGAGAGGCTCCCCGCACACGAGCGGGGCTGAAATTCAAGCAAAAAAATACCGCGAGTGAAAACCTCGCGGTAGAGCCGATTTAAAGGGAAGAGAAACCATTTCTGGCAGCAATGTAAAGCAAAACCAGGGAAACCTACAAAAAGTGAGCAGTGTGATACATGTGCATGGTACAAAAGGGCAAATAAACAGTGAAAATGACCTAAAAAAAAGGGGAAAAAAACATAACCAAGCTGGCCAATAGTGATATCAATGGGCAACAGTAAAAAAACACTCCCAAGAAAGCTCCAAAAAAAAGAAATGTTTTTTTGAAGGGTCTACGCTCCGTCTCCATACAAGGTGAATGAGCCCACAGTGAAATTGTGCAGAGCACGGTTTCTGACTCCTTTGGCCAGGTTTCCTATCTCCAGGGACTGCACTGTCAGTGTAGTGCAGTGAACACAGACAGTGTGTTCAAAAGCCAAAGATCACCAGTTCAAGTCCCAGCTGGGGCTCCTGCAAACCCAATCCCCATATTTTGCCCACCACTAAACGGTGATAGTAAAGACCAACCTTTTTTGAAGAGAACATAAGCATGGTCCAAACACCTCTATTTTACCCTACAGAGCACAGACACCAGAAACATGCGCATTACCTAGACCATAGTCCCCTAAATGCAGTCCTGGAGGGCCACATATCATTCAGCTGTGATGCTGTCTCCAATATAAGTCCAAAACTGAAATATACCCAATCCCGGTAGAAAAATCACAAAAACATATACCGAGATTCTAAACAAACCTAAAGTGAAGCTATCAATTAATTTTTTTGTTGGAGCAGCCACCACAGTGAGGGGAAAGGGACCACTCCAAACCACTGTAGCCGGTCCTTTTTAATCAATTTTTCACAAAAATACTTTACATAAGTGTTAAAAAATACACTTATCTGAATTTGTCGGCTAGTCAGTCAGCATCAGGAACGACGTGTCACGTTTCGGGGTCAATAACAGAGCCCCTGCATCAGGTCCCAGCCTTTTCTAGCCAGAGCAGTCTCCAATATAAGGCCATGTCAGCATGGTGGCGGAGGGGTACCGTTGGTGGAGGGGGCAGTGGCTGCTGCCCACAACAGACGGTGGCCTAGCCCCCATCACGTGGGTGCAGTGCACTTCAACAGACAGGCCCTGTCTGACAAACAGCCATGGACTCCCCAGGGAATGCACTGTTTTTGTGCCAAGATGGTGGTGCAGCAGACACAGCCAGTGCCTTTAGGACCAGAAGGTCCCAGATTCAAATCCCAGCTGGGGTTCCTGCCAACCCAGTCCCCTTATTTTACCCATGAAGAAAACATGGTAGTAAAGACTGAACCTTTATTGCTGAGAACATAAGCATGGGTCAAACACCTATATTTTACCCTACAGAGCACAGACACCAGAAACGTGCACATTACCTAGAGCAGATTCCCCCAAATGCAGTCCTGGAGGGCCACAAATCCCTGAAGGATTTGTGGTTTATGCTGTCTCCAATCTAAGGATGGAGCGGTACTGGTGGTGGAGGTGGCAGCAGCTGGTGGCAACAGCAGACCATGGCCTAGCCCTGTCCAGGTGGGTGCCGTGCACTGCAACAAACAGGCCCTGTCAGATGTACAGTCATGGACTCCCCAGGGAATGCAGCATATCTGTGGCAACACAGTGGTGCAGTGCACACAGACAGTGTGTGCAAGAACAGAAAGTCACAGGTTCAAAAGCCCAGCTGGGGCTACTGCCAATCCAGTCCCCATATTTTTCCCACAACTAAACCGTGATAGAAAGGACAAACCTTTATTGCAGAGAACATACGCATGGTTAATACGCCTATATTTTACCCCACCGAGCACAGACACCATAAACAGGCGCATTACCTAGAGCAGAGTCTCCCAAATACAGTCCTGGAGGGCCAAACACCATTCAGGTTCCATGCTGCCTCTAATAAAGATGCCTGTGATGCATATCTATGCACCACCCCCATGGTATGCAGATGTATCTCATGCATATTCATGAGGGACAGCATGAAAACCAGAACAGTGTTTTGCACACCAGGACTGGAGTTGGGAACCTCTGCCGTAAAGCAGCAGCCAACGGGCAGACACACCCACACCCACAGGCCCCATTGGCCAATGCCTCCTGGAGAGGCAGGACATTGGGCCCTGCGTGCATTTCCCAATACTAGCACTTGCATACCTTAGCAATGCCACCCTACACCTGGGTATACGGTACACAGCTATCAACGTGTACTCTGATTACTGGCAGATAGCAATTCCTACGTTAAGCACAGTTTGCAAATTGAGCTCCATCATAACAACCTTTCTGATGTCTGTGGTGTGTGCTTCAGGTCTGGTCTCTGACAGTGTTTACCACCCTGGGGAGTGACCCCCAACAATATTGCGTACCATATCCATGCCTGTACTGTGCCCAGGACTGGTGTGGTGGCCAGGGCTGCTAAACTCCTCTATAGTAGCACAATGCTGGCATAGGTGTGGGGGTGTCTGTCTGTCTATCCAGTGTGTGGTGCCTGCAAACACCCTCCACAGCCCACACTGCCAGCACTGTTGCCAGTATTGGCCTGCCAATGGGCATAATGAGGAGCAGGTTACCATGGGTATAGCCCGGACAGGGTGGCCTGGCCAGGATGCATCTGCACAGGGCAGAGGGCACTGGCTGGGACATTTTAGTGCCCGGCCATCACTTACACAGACAGGGTGGCCTCAGTATGTCCTGCTGGGAGATCACTCTCACCCTGGCTGTGCAGTGACCACAGCATGGCTAGGCACCCCCATAGTGCTATATAGCATTTCTATCATTTGATATTTATGGTTTTCCTTTTGGAGCCCATTCACTGACTTATCTGCTTGTTGTATATGCTGACATCCCAGTTCTGGGTGCATGCATTTCCACCAGGAACATGCACTATGGACTAGCTAGCAGACTGTTTGCAGCTGGTATGTGTCTTGATGGAGTGCCTTGCAGGGTGCAGTGGTTGAAGGCTTGCTGCAGGAGAATATCAGATAGTGGAGGGGTGCAGCTTAGCATATCCAGGCCTAATGTCTGTCTGCTATTGTGTTATGGATGTGTACAGAGCTGCATTGACTGCCCTGTAGGGTGTCTGTTCCCCAGCAGGACCAGGGTTGATGGTCCCCTCTACTGCCACCATTGCAGGGAGGTAGAATGTGCATCTGTTGATGGGAAACCCTGTTTACCACCCCCAGCCCTGGAGGAGGAGAGTGGTAGTACATCATCCTCCTAGGAGTCCTAGAGCTACATCTTACTGAGAAAGAAAGATAGATATATCCAAGGTGTTTCTGCAGAAACTACCTATCTCACACATTAGCACTACTGGGGACCTGCAGCATGGCCTATTTCTACTATAGAAGGTGCTGTGGACCTCTGGTGCTGGCTGCCCCACTGCACACTCAGGGTGAGCGCAGTACCCGCACAAGGTGACGGTGTGTAGCTACTCTGTGCCAGTAACACACACGGTCAGTACCCCCTACCAGGCCGAGGTGCTGTGGGGGTGGACATGGTCAGTTCCCCCTACCAGGCCGAGGTGCTGTGGGGGTTCATACCCCATCTTGTGTTCATCTGTGGACAGCTGATTTGCATGTGCAGTGCATCGCATCATGGGTACGGGTGGCCTAACCCTATCCTGGTGACCACAGCAGACTGTCTGTGTGGTGACGTGCAGTCCCTCTACAGCCAGCCAGGGACTTGCTAGCAGCTATAGAGCTGTAGCCCACTGGTTACTTCACTGCCTGTGGAGCCAGATGTCATGGGTTCAAACCCACAGTGGGGTTATTTGATAGGGCTGCCTCAAGCATTATCTCTTTTTAATGTACATTATTGCTGCCACCAAAAACACTCTCTGCGTCCTGTACCCATAAGGTGCCTCATAGGGCGCCCTATAGGGCACCTTATGGTTACCGTCCATATAAGGTGCACTATACGTTATCCTGTGGAGCGACTTATAGGGTGCCCTATAGGGGACATTTTAGGGTGCCATGGCGGACAGTGCACTTTATAATGTGCTCTATGGAGTGCCTTATAGGGTGCCTTATGCGGCACCTTCCATTACGGCACGTGAGGGCGTGTTTGCTGGCAACAATTAATAAAATACAAATAAAGTGCTGCAGGAAACAATACGTACATTGCAAAGCTGATGCCTCAGCCAGCCTTACATAGTAGGCACACTGGGGAGCAAACACATGACCCCTGTATCAGCAGTCAGTGCCTTAACCATGTGCTACACTGCTGTTCCTCCTTGCATGTCAGCGCACCTACTTCAGATGTCCATGCGTTTAAATGCACAGTGCTGCCATCAGACACAGTGCTGTGACCTTTCTGTGCCTCATAGGGCACCCTATATGGCGCCCTATAGGCCACCCTTTCAGCAACATTGTAGGGTGCCGTGGCGGACAGTGCACTTTAAAATGTGCCCTCTGGGGTACCCTATGAGGCACCTTCACTAGCAACTGCAGTTAAAGAAACGCCGTCACCGCTCAGGACCGCAGTTGCTAGTGAACGCGACTTAAAGCACTTGATACAGGGTATATCCCGAAACATGCACGTCGTGCAAGTATTCTTTTTCAGCAACGGGGTGACATTCTGGTGGAACATGGACATTTTAAAATTCGGATAAGTTACGTTTTTAAAGTTTTGTATGGTAGAGAACCTTTTTGAATAAAAGCAGCCTACCGTCTGGTGTGGGTGGATTCCAGTTCCATTCCTCCTCCGGTATGCTTTGACAAAAATATTTAAATTCTGTGGGATGGGGTTTTTATGGTAAGCCTTCTTCATTGGGCACAGTGGGGGGATTGAACCCAAGTTCCCTGCACTATTGTTCAGGGTCTTACCCATTGTACTGTGGTTCTGTTCTTGTGTGTGCACATCAGCGCGCCGCCTTATGCCGCCCAATATTAAAATGCCTCCTAAAGCAATAGTACCCCTAACAGGTAATGCCTCAGCCAGCCTTCTTCATTGGGCACAGTGGGGGATTGAACCCATGATCCCTGCACCATTGGTCAGTGTCTTAACCATTGTGCTGTGGCTCTGTTCCTGTGTTTGCACATCAGCGCGCCACTTATGCTTCCCGCACAGCTTTCTCATGCGCTAAGGTGCGGGGCGCACATGAGCGCAGCACACATTAGCGCATGATTAATCCCGGTTTTGCTTTTTTCAGACTGAAACGCCCACTCCTTATATGGCATCCGCACACTAGCGCGCCGCGCACATTACCGGGGTTTTAGTAAACATACCCCTAGGTCTTTTCAAGTGTTTATGGTTGTCGTATATTTGACCTAGATAATATGTTGTCTTTGTTTAAAAGTTTAAAAATCAGCCAAAGTGTTATTTAAATACAATTTATTTAAAAAGTTAGTATGAAATAGAAAGCAAGAAACGACTGTGTATGCATTAGCGTTCATTTCAGACCTTATTCAGTTGTCTACTCGGAGTTTCTTAGCTTGTCTCTTGCATCCTGTAGATGGAGTATCACTTATCACTGTCCAGCACTAGTCTGTAAGCATTGACGGGCTCTATTTGCCTTGATATTTTTTCTCCATCACTGCAATGTCCTGATGAAATCACTCGCCTTGCTCATCGCTCACTACTTCATAGTTCAGTGAAAAAAAATCAAGATGAGAGTGCAAAAAATGTATCTTTTGTGACATGTTGCAGCCAAGATTATGTATGCATCGAGGAGTTTTTCCACTAACTCCCTTTACTTGTCTGTCTTCTTGTTTTTGAAAAAACGTGTGCCACTAGCTGGAAGACTTTCCATACTGTCCATTCTTTGCCATATAGTGCACAGTGAAATGCATCATCTCAAAGAAGTTTACGAATCTGAGGACCAACAAAGACACTTTCCTTTTTCTTAGCTTCACTTGTTGTTGTTAAGTGCCATCGAGTCTGTGTTGACTCCTGGCGACCCTCTAGATAGTTGACATAAATTTTGTTTGGTCTTCAGCCAAGTGTCTCATTAGTGCTAGAGTGTCATACATAGCTGCTGTTCTTGTATTGCTCCATCTCATTGCCAGCCTTCATCTTTTATGGAAAATTTCTATCTTGCCAAGCATCATGTCTTTCTCCAATGATCTCTCACTTCGCATAATGTGTCCAAAGTATGAAAGTCAAACTCTTGTCATTTGAGCTTCTAAGGCAAACTTAGGCTTGATTTCCTCTAGTACTGACTGGCTTGTTCTTTGGGCAGTCCATGGCATACACAGTATTTGTTGCCAGCACCATAATTCAAAGGCATCAATTTTCTTCCTGTCTATCTTTTTCGCTGTCCAACTTTCATATCCATATGATGATATTGAAAATAGCATGGCCTGGACAAGTCAAATCTTTGTATGGAGAGAGACATCTCTGCTCTTCAGAATCTTGTGTAGGTCCTTCATAGCCATTCTACCAAGAGCAATACATCATCGGATTTCTTTACTGCTAGTCCTTTCTTTATTGATTTTTGATCCAAGTAAGTTAAAGTAGTCAACTATTTCAATTTCTTCTCTTTCAGTGATGAACCTATTGATTTTGCCAGTTGTCAGAATCTTTGTCTTCTTAACATTAAGGTGCAGACCCATTTTAAGACTATATTCCTTGATCTTGAGAAGCAAATTTTTCAGATCATCTTTACTTTCAGCCGTTAATGTGGTATCATCAGAATAACGAAGGTTGTTAAGTCTTCCACCAATCTTCACATCTCTGTTGTCTTCATATTATCTTTCTTTTCTGATGATTTGTTCTACATATAAATTAAACAGGTAGCGGGAACGTATGCAGCCTTGTCGTACACATTTGCAGATTTTAAACCACTCTGTTTCTCCTAGTTCAATTCGAACTATTGTTTCTTGATCATAAGAACATAAGAAGATAAGATATGCCATACTGGGTCAGACCAAAGTCCATCAACCCAGTATTCTGTTTCCAACAGTGGCCAATCTAGGTCATATGTACCTAGCAGTTTCCCCAAGGGACACAGGTTCCACAATGCTTGTATTGGTTCAAGCATTGATATCCTGGGTCCCTTCTTAATAATGGTTTATGGACCTTTCCTCCAGGAACTTGTCCAAACCTTTTTTAAACCCACCTACACTAACAGCCTTTACTACATCCTCCGGTAACAAATTCCAGAGTTTGATTACACCTTGAGTGAAAAAATATTTTCTTTTATTAGTCTAAACTAGTTTACCCTGTAGCTTCATTGCATGTCCCCTAGTCTTTCTATATTCTGATAAGGTAAACAATCGATCTACGTTTACCCGTTCCACTCCGTTCATTAATTTATAGACTTCTATCATATCACCCCTCAGCCGTCTCTTTTCCAGGTTAAAGAGCCCTAACCTTTTTAGCCTTTCTTCATAGGAATATCCTTCCATCCCCTTTACCATTTTGGTGGCTCTTCTCTGAACCTTTTCTAAAATCGCTATATCCTTTTAAAGATACGGCGACCAGAATTGCACACAATATTCAAGGTGCGGTCTCACCATGGAACGATATAGAGGCATTATAATATCTTTTGTTTTATTTTCCATTCCTTTCCTTATCATACCTAGCATTCTATTTGCTCTCTTGGCCGCTGCTGCACACTGGGCCGAGAGTTTTAACATGGTATCCACAATGACGCCTAAATCTTTTTCCTGGGTGGTGGTTCCTAATGTGGAACCTTGCATCGTGTAACCATAGTTTGGGTTGTTCTTCCCTAGGTGCATAACCTTTCACTTTTCCACATTAAATTTCATCTGCCATTTTGATGCCCATTCTTCCAATTTATCAAGATCCTCTTGCAATTTTCCACAATCCTCTTGGGTTTTAACAACTTTAAATAGTTTTGTGTCATCTGCAAATTTGATAACCTCACTCGTTATTCCACTTTCCAGGTCATTTATGAATATGTCAAAAAGCAGCAGACCCAGCACAGATCCCTGGGGTACACCACTATTCACCTTTCTCCATTGGGAAAATTGGCCATTTAGCCCTACCCTCTGCTTTCTATCTTTTAACCAGTTCCTGATCCATAATAGTACACTGCCTCCTATCCCATGACTCTTTAGTTTTGCCAAAAGTCTCTGATGAGGGACCTTGTCAAAGGCTTTCTGAAAGTCCAGATACACAATATCAACCAACTGACCTTTGTCCACCTGATTATTCACTCCTTCAAAAAAACATAACAGATTAGTAAGACAAGATCTTCCTTGTCTAAAGCCATGTTGGCTGTCTCCCATTAGATCATGACTATCTACATGCTGAGTAATTTTATTCTTTATGATGGTTTCTACCATTTTTCCCGGTACTGATGTCAGGCTCACCGGTCTGTAGTGTCCCGGATCTCCCCTGGAACCCTTTTTAAAAATTGGTGTTACATTGGCGATCCTCCAATCTTCAGGTATTAGAGATGATTTTAATGATAGTTCACAGATTGCTAATAGCAGGTCTGCAATCTCATATTTCAGTTCTTTCAACACCCTTGGATGTATATCATCCGGCCCAGGTGATTTGCTACTCTTCAGTTTATCTAATAGTTGTAATACATCTTCCCGATGTATCGATATTTCCTTCAATTCTTCCGCACCTTTAAATACCACTTCAGTCATGGGTAACATCCCTACATCTTCCTCAGTAAAGACTGAAGCAAAGAATTCATTCAGTCTCTCCGCTATCGCCTTGTCGCCTTTTAGTGCTCCTTTAACCCCTTTATCATCTAATGGACCAACTGACTCTCTCACAGGTTTTTTGCTACGAATGTACTTGAAAAGGTCTTTACTTCGCGTTTTTGCTTCCGCAGCAAGCTTCTTCTCAAATTCTCCCTTTGCCTGCCTTATCAATGCCTTGCATTTGACTTGCCAGTGCTTGTGCTGTTTCCAGGTTTCGTCGTTTGGCTCTTTTTTCCATTTCCTGAAAGATGCTTTTTTGGCAACAACAGCCTCTCTGACCTCACCTTTAAACCATGCTGGCAGTTTTTTGGACTTCCTTCCACTTTTCTTAAAGCGTGGAATACAGCTGGTCTGGGCTTCCAAGATAGTATTTTTCAACAACAGCCAAGCCTGATGTATGTCTTTAACCTTTGCAACTGCTCCTTTTAGTTTTTTCTTAACTGTTTTCCTCATTTTATCATAGTCTCCTTTTCGAAAGTTAAAAGGTAGTACTGTGGATTTCCTTACTATCCCTCCTCCACTAATTAAATCAAAGGCGATCATGCTATGATCACTATTGCCAAGTGGCCCCAATAACCTTATCTTTTGCACTAGATCTGGTGTTCCAATAAGGACTAGGTCTAATATGGCTTCCCCTCTGGTCGGTTCATGAGCCAGCTGCTCCAAGAAGCAGTCATTTATTTCATCTAGGAACTATCTCCCTAGCATGTCCTGACGTGACACTGACCCAGTCGATACCGGGGTAGTTGAAATCACCCATTATTATTACTGCTCTGTAACGTTTGTTAGCTTCCTTGATTTCTTTGAGCATTTCATCATCCATTTGGTCATTCTGGCCAGGCGCTCGATAGTACACCACCACTGCCATTGCCTTCCCCCGTTTACATGGAATTTCAATCCATATAGATTCTACAGCAGATTTTGTTTCCTGCAAAACTTTAATCCTTTCTGACTCAATGTCCTCTCTAACATAGAGAGCAACCCCTCCACCAATTTGATCAGCTCTATCATTTCGATATAGTTTGTACCCAGGTATCACAGTGTCCCACTGGTTGTCCTCCTTCCACCATGTCTCTGATATTCCACTCATATCTAACCTTTCATTTAGTGCTATATATCTGTGAAATCATCAAAACATTTAACGCCTCCAGCTTGATCTACGCAGATGACGTACTAATATTCACGCCAATAAAAATTAATGCCCCTGACTTCTCCCCAATTATCGCCTGCTTCAACGCGATTACAGATTGGCTCCTATCACAGAACCTGCGAATAAACTTCAAGAAAACGGAAGTCCTATTCGTAACCAGGAATAAGAAATTCTCCCCCCCTGCAACTTTGAAGGTGAGAGACGCAGAACTACCATGTAAACCATCAATTCGCTACCTGGGAGTAACCATCGACCAAGAACTGACCTTCAAAGATCACATAAAGCAGACCGTTAAATCCATTTACTACAAATTAAGAATGCTGAAACCCTTAAGACCACTACTCGCCTCCAATGACTTCCGAACAATCTTCCAAACCCTTATAACACCTCATTTTGACTATGCTAATATCATCCTGCATGGTCTACCCAAGAGCACCCTCAACCCACTCCAATTGGCGATGAACTCAGCAGCTCGCATTCTCTGCGGTACTTCCAGTAGAGACCACATCACCCCCATACTAACAGAGCTTCACTGGTTACCCCTACAAGCCAGGATAACTTACAAAGCACTTCTGCTATCCTTTAAAGCAATTAATCAAATAGCCCCACCTTCCCTCTCATCACTTATTATCAACACCCCCACGAACAGACTGAGAAGATCCGCAGCCGCCAATACCCTTGTCGTACCAAAGGAGTACACTAAATGTAATCAAACAACCAGAGATAGGGCCTTCACCTTATTCGCTCCAACTTGCTGGAATAATCTCCCTCCTCATATCCGATCAATAAAAGACCTCTCTCAATTTAAAAAGGCCCTCAAACACTACCTATTCTGTCATCATCTCTTAGGCCCTAACCCTACACCTCCTCCCCCCATCTCACAAATCACTCACACAGCCTCTGACATTCCAACAACATAGTCATAACAGAACTCGACCTAGACGCTCTGCACACCCAAAGTTACGACCCAATTTAACTGTAAATTTTCAGAGGTAATATATCTTTCTGTATATAGCTTGTATATAGTTTACCATGTTGTCTCCAAGTTACTGACCCTGTTATAATGTAAGCAAAAGACCTTGTTATAATGTAAGCAAAGGACTGTTCTAATGCGAAATTTGTTATCTGTAAACCGCGCTGATACCAAAGAGCGCGGTATATAAAAACTGTAAAATAAATAAATAAATAAATATATTGTCGAATGACAAAACCTGGAAACAGCACAAGCACTTGCAAGTCAAATGCAAGGCATTGATAAGGCAGGCAAAGAGAGAATTTGAGAAGAAGCTTGCTGCGGAAGCAAAAAATAAAGACCTTTTCAAGTACATTGATAGCAAAAAACCTGTGAGAGAGTCAGTTGGTCCATTAGATGATAAAGGGGTTAAAGGAGCACTAAGAGGCGACAAGGCGATAGCGGAGAGACTGAATGAATTCTTTGCTTCGGTCTTTACTGAGGAAGATGTAGGGATGTTACCCATGACTGAAGTGGTATTTAAAGGTGCGGAAGAATTGAAGGAAATATCGATACATCGGGAAGATGTCTTACAACTATTGGATAAACTGAAGAGTAGCAAATCACCTGGGCCAGATGGTATACATCCAAGGGTATTGAAAGAAATGAAATATGAGATTGCAGAACTGCTATCAGTAATTTGTGAACTATCATTAAAATCATCTCTAATACCTGAAGATTGGAGGATCGCCAATGTAACACCAATTTTTAAAAAGGGTTCCAGGGGTGATCCGGGAAACTACAGACCGGTGAGCCTGACGTCAGTACCGGGAAAAATGGTAGAAACCATCATAAAGAATAAAATTACTCAGCATGTAGATAGTCACAACCTAATGGGAGACAGCCAACATGGCTTTAGACAAGGAAGATCTTGTCTTACTAATCTGTTATGTTTTTTTGAAGGAGTGAATAAACAGGTGGACAAAGGTGAGTCGGTTGATATTGTGTATCTGGACTTTCAGAAAGCCTTTGACAAGGTCCCTCATCAGAGACCTTTGGCAAAACTAAAGAGCCATGGGATAGGAGGCAGTGTACTATTGTGGATCAGGAACTGGTTAAAAGATAGAAAGCAGAGGGTAGGGCTAAATGGCCAATTTTTCCAATGGAGAAAGGTGAATAGTGGTGTACCCCAGGGATCTGTGCTGGGTCCGCTGCTTTTTGACATATTCATAAATGACCTGGAAAGTGGAATAACGAGTGAGGTTATCAAATTTGCAGATGACACAAAACTATTTAAAGTTGTTAAAAACCAAGAGGATTGTGAAAAATTGCAAGAGGATCTTGATAAATTGGAAGACTGGGCATCAAAATGGCAGATGAAATTTAATGTGGACAAGTGCAAGGTTATGCACCTAGGGAAGAACAACCCAAACTATGGTTACACGATGCAAGGTTCCACATTAGGAACCACCACCCAGGAAAGAGATTTAGGCGTCATTGTGGATACCATGTTAAAACCCTCAGCCCAGTGTGCAGCGGCGGCCAAGAGACCAAATAGAATGCTAGGTATGATAAGGAAAGGAATGGAAAATAAAACAAAAGATATTATAATGCCTCTATATCGTTCCATGGTGAGACCGCACCTTGAATATTGTGTGCAATTCTGGTCGCCGTATCTTTAAAAGGATATAGCGATTTTAGAAAAGGTTCAGAGAAGAGCCACCAAAATGGTAAAGGGGATGGAAGGATATTCCTATGAAGAAAGGCTAAAAAGGTTAGGGCTCTTTAACCTGGAAAAGAGACGGCTGAGGGGTGATATGATAGAAGTCTATAAATTAATGAACGGAGTGGAACGGGTAAACGTAGATCGATTGTTTACCTTATCAGAATATAGAAAGACTAGGGGACATGCAATGAAGCTACAGGCTAAACTATTTAAGACTAATAAAAGAAAATATTTTTTCACTCAACGTGTAATCAAACTCTGGAATTTGTTACCGGAGGATGTAGTAAAGGCTGTTAGTGTAGCTGGGTTTAAAAAAGGTTTGGACAAGTTCCTGGAGGAAAGGTCCATAAACCATTATTAAGAAGTGACCGAAGATATCAATGCTTGACCCAGTACAAGCATTGTGGAACTTGTGTCTCTTGGGGAAACTGCTAGGTACATATGACCTAGATTGGCCACTGTTGGAAACAGAATACTGGGCTTGATGGACCTTGGTCTGACCCAGTATGGCGTATCTTATGTTCTTATGTTCTAACTCTCCCATCTTATTTTTTAGACTTCTAGTATTTGCATACAAGCATTTTAGAGAATGTATTTTATTCATGTTAATTTGGCTATTCTTAGACATGGGTAATTTGGGATCTTTAAGCTCTGTCTGCTCCATACTTGAGGGCATTTGGGCTACTTTACTCTTTTGTGGAACCTCTCTGCTTTTGGTAGTATCCTTCAAAGATACATTCTTCTGAACCATCCGCTCTTGGGCGACTGTCGGCTTTCCTCTAATATCTAGTTTAAAAGCTACTCTATCTCCTTTTTAAAGGTTAATGCCAGCAGCCTGGTTCCATCCCGGTTAAGGTGAAGCCCATCCTTTCGGAAGAGCCCCTCCTTTCCCCAGAATGTTCCCCAGTTCCTAACAAATCCAAAGCCCTCATCTCTGCACCATTGTCTCATCCACGCATTGAGACTCCGGAGCTCTGCCTGCCTTTTGGGTCCTGCGCGTGCAACAGGAAGCATTTCGGAGAATGCTACCCTGGAAGTTCTGGATTTCAACTTCCTACTTAAAAGCCTAAATTTAGCCTCCAGAACCTCCCTACCACATTTTCCTATTTCATTGGTACCGACATGTACCAAGACAGCAGACTCCTCCCCAGCACTATCTAAGACATTATCTAGGTGGCACATGAGTTCCACTACCTTTGCACCAGGCAGGCATGTTACCAGGTGATCCTCACGTCCACCAGCCACCCAGCTATCTACATGCCTAATGATCGAATCACCAACTATAACGGCTGTCCTAACCCTTCCCTCATGGGCACATGGCCCTGGAGAAACGTCCTCGGTGCGAGAGGGTTTTACATCACCTGGAGGACAGGTCCTAGTTACAGGATCTCTTCCTGCCACATCAGGGTGATGCTCTCCTGTCACGTGACCTCTCTCCTCCATGGCAACAGGGATGCTGCCAGTCTGGAGATGGGATTTCAGGACTATATCCCTGTAGTTCTCGTCTATGTACCTCTCTGTCTGTCTTATGTTTTCTAAGTCTGCTACTTTAGCCTTTAGAGAATGGACTCGTTCCCTGAGAGCAAAGAGCTCCTTGCACCTAGTGCACACGTAAGACCTCTCACCATCTGGGAGAAAATCATACATGTGACACTCAATGCAAAAGACTGGAAAGCCCCCATCCCGCTGCTGGACTGCTGTCTGCATCTTAGTTTTAAGTTTGTGTTTAGATCTAAGTTCTTTACTTACTAAGGGTTGCTATGGATATTTATACTAATAAAACTGTACCTAGGTTGTACAAGAGAACTATCAGGTGTTCTGCTATACCCATGCTTCTTAATGTGGCCCAGAGTTTCTCATGGTTTACACAGACAAAAGCCTTGCTATAGTCAATAAAATACATATAGATATCCTTTTTGGTATTCTTTTGTCTTTTCAAGGATCCATCTTACATCCACAATGATGTCTCTCGTTCTGCTTGCACTTCAGGAAGTTCTCGTTCCAGGTATGGTTGTAGTCTCTACTGAATGATCTTGAGTAGTATCTTGCTGGCATGTGAGATCAGAGCAATTGTGTGATAATTTCCACAATCAGTTGGGTCACCTTTCTTCAGTCAGTTGATCATGAAATTGTTTTCCAATTTTTCTGGCAGAGTCTTGTAAGTATGGTAACAGCTGTATCCGATTGCATAACACTTCAATGGGAATGTCATCAATGCCCGGAGCTTTGTTCTTTGATAAGGCTTTCAATGCTGCTTCGACTTCTTCTTTCATCACCAATGGTTCCTGATCATAAGGTACAGGTTGAAACAGCTGTTGGTCCACTTGATCTTTATGGTATAATGTCTCTGTATATTCTTTCCACCTTTTCTTGATCTTGTCAGTATCATTCAACATGGATCCTTGAGCATCTTGTAGCATTCCAATTTGAGGCTGGAATTTTTTCTTTAACTCTCATAGCCTAGAAAAGCTGATCGTGTTCTTCCTCTAATAGTTTCTGATTTTATTTCTTTGCATGTGTCATTGTAGTACTTCACCTTGTCTTGTCTTCCTCCACATTGGAAATCCCTGTTGAGTTCTGCGATTGCTTCTCTTCCTCCTCTGACATTAGCTTCTCTTTGTCATGTGGAACCCTATTCATGGAGGGGGACATCTGGGCATTAGCCAGAATTGGGCCCGAAGATGGCCCCGCGTGCTCCTTCCGCCTACAGAGATGTCCTCCCCGCAAGAACTTCTCACATCAGTGGCTCCAGCCCCCCATTTCCCCACTGCCCGACCCACAGCTGGTGTGCCGCAGCCTGGATTGGGTGGTGGGGACCCCCCACCTTGGGGGAAGGGGATCCTCAGGCCCGACCCCTTTGAGGTGGTATAAGCAGCACATCCCCACAGGCCCGGAAGCACGTAGAGGGCTGTGACCTAAATTGGCCCTGTACATACTGTCGGGCTGGCCTTCCCCCACTCTGCCCCGTTCCCATTCCCCCCCCGGTTCTCCCTGTCCTGATGCATAGGATGTATAGTGAGAGCCGATGGGGAATTAAACCCGGATGGCTTGCTGAGCCCACGTTTGTGAATGACCTCCTTAGTCCTGGAAATTTCCCGCTGAGATACTTGAAAGCTGGTTTTATTTTGTCCATGGAACACAAGGGAGGAAGGACAGATATTGTCATAGGTTTCCTTCATATGGACTATGTGACCAACTGGAATCAATGGCAAAACATTGCCAAAAATGCAGCAAAACCGCTTTAAGACTCGTCTTCGATGAATCGATGAACAGTCTCCACTCATCTGGATGGTGAGTGATGTTGAGGGCTACTGTCAGACCGTCAATGTTGTTGCAAGCTACTCGTACAAGATCACCTTCCAGAAAGAAGAATGTAACAAGATCCTTTTGACATTCGCAGAACATGGAAATCAAATCATCACCTGAAAGGAGATTCCATTGCTGCAGTCTGGAGTCCAACAGCTCTGCCTTACTCTTAGGTAGTTCCAAATCCCTGACAAGGTCATTCAGTTCACCTTGTGTTATGAGGTGTGATTCAGAGAAGAAGGATGGGAGAAAATCTGGGTCATGTGACATTGATATTTCAGCAAAAGAAGTTTCATCCCCTTCCTCTTCCTTGTCTGACTTGATTGAGGATGATTCTGGAGTATCAGGAACCGGAAGTTCTTCTCCATGAGGTACTGGGCATATACCTGATGGAATGTTTGGATACTGCTTAGTCACACTTTTTCTTCTTCGCCAGACCTTTCCTAACAGGAGGCATTATGCAGAACTAACAATTGCTGGCGTTTTATTTATTTAGTAGGTTTTCTATTCCGCCTTCTCTTAAAATCAAAGTGGTTTACAGTGTAACATGCAAATTTTACATAAAACAATGGGAGAGGGGACATGCAAGGGATTGGTTCAAAATATTTACAGAATGAGCTATTTACATTATAGTACAAAAGATTATTAGTTAAATGGGCAAAAGGGGTGGAGCTGGGGGAAGAGGGATGTTAGGAGGGGCAGGGCGGAATCACTAGCTGGGGTAAGGGCCTATGTTCTTCTTGTTATGTAATGTCTCCAAAATGATCCACATAGAGAGATGTTTTCAGCTTCTTCTGGAAGTCCTTGGAGTCAAACACATTAATATTTTTGCAGTGAATGTTCAATAAAACTTCAAACAAATACAAACTAAGCTATATAACTGTGCCTTATTTGTAACAATCAATAACACTTTAAGCATTGTCGTCATCAGTTGGGATTCTCAAATGATGAAGCAGCAGCGTGATAGATGGCCTATTTAAAGACTTCTTCCAGTGTCACCTGGCTCATTAACATTGGTTTCTGTCTATGCAACCTCTTTTTAATTGAGTAAACTGCCATCATTTTGTATTCTCTGAGAAATTCACATTGCTCAAGGTCATTAATGAACTGATCACACATTTTCGCCATATCGTTTATTGGCATTTTTTCATTAATGTCACAATGTCGTCATCATTATCACTGCAAATCGTTATGCTTATCTTGATTTAACACCATTTCGGCAATTTCTCCATCACTCAGCGAATGCACTTCTAGCACTCTCACTGATCCAATTCTCTGGTCACCTAGTCAAAGAAATCAATCAGATTTGCCTGATGACCTTCCTCTGGTAGATCCTTGCTGTCTCAGATCCCATAATCTCTTGGATTCCAGAAATCACACTATCCACTGCTTCTTTTAGAGGATTTTTCTGGTTAGCAGGACTTGTTAAGCCAATATTCAGTGGCAGGGTTTGGATTGTGCTCTTTTCTCTGACCGCCAAGGCACTATATGCTGGGGCGCTCTGTGTACAGAGCTGGGGAGGAGCCAACACATTAGGATAGCAGCGATTTTAAACACTATTATGCAGATAAGTATTTGCATAACTTAAGACAGTAAAAAATCTGTCTATCTGTACAGCGACTGTAAATTGCTTCTATCCATAAGAACATAAGATATGCCATACTGGGTCAGACCAAGGTCCATCAAGCCCAGTATCCTGTTTCCAACAGTGGCCAATAATGGTTTATGGACCTTTCCTCCAGGAACTTGTCCAAACCTTTTTTAAACCCAGCTACACTAACAGCCTTTACTACATCCTCCGGTAACAAATTCCAGAGTTTGATTACACGTTGAGTGAAAAAATATTTTAAATAGTTTACCTTGTAGCTTCATTGCATGTCCCCTAGCCTTTCTATATTCTGATAACGTAAACAATCGATCTACGTTTACCCGTTCCACTCTGTTCATTAATTTATAGACTTCTTTCATATCTCCCCACAGCCGTCTCTTTTCCAGGTTAAAGAGCCCTAACCTTTTTAGCCTTTCTTCATAGGAGTATCCTTCCATCCCCTTTACCATTTTGGTGGCTCTTCTCTGAACCTTTTCTAATATCGCTATATCCTTTTTAAGATACGGCGAACAGAATTGCACACAATATTCAAGGTGCGGTCTCACCATGGAACGATATAGAGGCATTATAATATATTTTGTTTTATTTTCCATTCCTTTCCTTATGATACCTAGCATTCTATTTGCTCTCTTGGCTGCCGCTGCACACTGGGCCAAGGGTTTTAACATGGTATCCACAATGATGCCTAAATATTTTTCCTGGGTGGTGGTTCCTAATGTGGAACCTTGCATCGTGTAACCATAGTTTGGGTTGTTCTTCTAACTTTGCACCTGTCCACATTAAGACAAGATCTTCCTTGTCTAAAGCCATGTTGGCTGTCTCCCATTAGGCCATGACTATCTACATGCTGAGTAATTTTGTTCTTTATGATGGTTTCTACCATTTTTCCCGGTACTGACGTCATTCTCAACGGTCTGTAGTTTCGCAGATCACCCCTGGAACCCTTTTTAAAAATTGGTGTTACATTGGCGATCCTCCAATCTTCAGGTATTAGAGATAATTTTAATGATAGTTCACAGATTACTAATAGCAGGTCTGCAATCTCATATTTCAGTTCCTTCAACACCCTTGGATGTATACCATCCGGCCAGGTGATTTGCTACTCTTCAGTTTATCTAATAGTTGTAATACATCTTCCCGATGTATCTATATTTCCTTCAATTCTTCCGAAATTTGCTACTCTTCAGTTTATCTAATAGTTGTAATACATCTTCCCGATGTATCGATATTTCCTTCGAACCAGATAGCTGTCATTACTGACTGCAGATATTCAGAGGCAGCTGCTATCTAGAGATCTGTTTTTTTTATTGCTTTTTTTTTTAACCTGTGGTGGCCAACATTTAAAAAATTGCTGGCAGCCAAGGGCTCAATATTACCCTGATGGTTTTCTAACCAAAAGTCAAAATATTTCAATCTTATTTTTTTCTAATATTTATGGGTAGCAAACAGCAATCCTCTCCATTTCCTGGACTTCCTTGATATCCATTCTATGATGGGTAGTTCCAGGTTCAACTAATTCTGTGTTTTATTTGCAAGGTCACTGCAATAAAAACTGGATTTTTGATCCAAGATGGCACTTGAGTGATCACGTCTGAGGACACTCTCTGTATTCGGCAGGTGTTTGGTCTGGTGCCGAGTGGATTCCTCTCCTGCGATATGGGGAAGAGGAAGGGAAAGGGAAAGGCTGTCCTCCTGGAGGCTTCCAGTTCTTTACCTCTCCACCAGACCACCCTGGAGAACTTTGCAGTGTCCTCGGGTTTCCCTGTGCCTCTTCCTTTGGACTGGCCTCGCAGGTGTTCAGCAGGCAGCAGCAAGGGGGCATCTCTAAGTCCTGAAGTGAGTACTCGGTCCCCAAATCCAGAAAGTGATAGCGTGGCTGGTGCGGGGGACCCACAGAGCACCTAAGAGTCAAGCAGTGTGTTCCTGTCAGGAGGCCGCCCGGCTGCAACGTCTTCTCCCCAACTAGAGGGAGCAACAGGGTATTCTCTGGTTACTCTGGGTAGATCTGTGTAGACCATTGTACAGAAGCTGGGGAATGCCACTTCCAGGAATGTGTTTCAGGAGTTTAATCGACCAAAGGAGATGACTATGGAGTCACTTTGGGACGCGATGCAATGTTTGAATTCTCCCCTGAAGACTTTGTCAACAAAAGTTATGGGAGACTTGTCTGTGGTTGCGCAAGAGGTGGTGGATCATTCTCATTGGAGCAGTTGAATGTGAGGACGGACACTTTTGACAATAAAGTAGCTGCTGTTCAAATGATTGGGGATGACTTGGTTAAGAACAGTAGTAGTGGCTGCAGAAGGTCAGAGCACCTTGAAAATCTGGTGCACCGGAACAACCTCAGACTGTTGAACTTCCCAAGATCTCGCCTTATCTCGCCGATTGATATGGTTAAAAAATATTTTCTTGAGGTGTTGAGAATGGACCCTGGTAATTTACCCTTCTAGTTAAGGCCCAATATCTGACCTCAGGTGGGGTTTCTTCTTCACCAGGGGGTCATTGGGACTCCTTTGCTGTTAACTTAATGGAGTTCCTGGAGTCCTCATCGGAGGTGGTGACCCAGAGCTCTTCCCTAATCCTTACTTTTGCTTCAGAGATTGATTGCCAAACTTTGTTTAGGTTATATTTCCACTCACTTGATAAATTGTTCTATGGATCAAAAATTAGGATTTTTCCAGATTTGTCTAGATTTACGCAAAGTGGTGTCAAGAACTTTTGGCGCCGCGCCCTAGGACATTAGCCTTGGGGTTAAATTTTGTTTTACGTTTTCCCTGTATTTGTCTCCCTCTCTCTGTCCTCCCCCCTGGGAAAAAATATCATGCAACACCATCCCTGGCATCTTCTTTCTTTTTCTGAGTCAGCGACAGAAAGATCTCGTAGCACCATCCCCAGTTTTATCTTTCTTTCTCTGAGACAGCATGCAGCAGCCAGTGCTGCCTGTAGCATTCACTTCTTGTGAATGGCCCTGTGCACTGGAAGTGAATGCAGGGCTGGCCCGTCCATTGTTCGAGAATGTTGTTCACACAGGGCCCCGCGCTTCAGGGGGCCTTGCACCAACAACATCCCGCATTCAGCACCGGCAGGCAGGGTGGCTTTAGAGGAAGCCGGAGAGGCCCCGGATCACCTCTTCACTTTGGCAACTGTACTGTAGTTTAGGATGAGCCGGCGCGCTGAGTGCCAGGAAACAGAAAGTCCTCTTTGACCTCAGCATGCAAGCATCTTAAACTACAAAGTGAAGAAAAAAGACGCTCTTCGCTTCAGCGGCTGTCATAGGTGAGCTGGGGCCTCTCTGGCTCCCTCTAAAGACTTTTAGACAACCGTGGGGCTCTTTTGGGGGGGGGGGGCTAAGACTGGAAATAGCTGATGGGGAGGGGGCTTGGACTGGAAATGGGCAGAGTGGGGAGGGGCTTGGACTGAAAATTGGCTGAGTGGAGGGAGCTAGGACTGGAAATAGCTAATGGGGAGGGGGGGGGGGGCTTGGACTGGAAATGGGCTGAGTGGGTGGGAGCTAGGACTGGAAATGAGCTGAGTTGGAGGGGCTTGGATTAGAATTTGGCTGAGTGGGGGGGCTAGGATGGAATAGCTGATGGGGAGGGGAATTTGGACTGGAAATGAGCTGAGTGGAGGGGCCTTGCACTGGAAATGGGCTGATGGAAGGGCTAGGATAGGACTGGAAATGGATGGGGGAGCTAGGACTGGAAATGGGCTGATGGGCGGCTAGGATTGGAAATGGGCTGATGGGGGGCTTGGATTGGAAATGGATTGATGGAGGGGCTAGGATAGGACTGGAAAGGGCTAATGGGGGAGTTAGGACTGGAAAGGGCTGATGGGGGTGGCTAGGATAGGAGTGGAAAGGGCTGATGGAGGGGCTAGGATTGGAAATGGGATGATGAGGGGCTAGGATAGGACTGGGAAAGGCTGATGGGGGAGCTAGGATTGGAAATGGTCTGATGGGAAGGCTAGGATTGGAAATGGGCTGATGTGGGGGAGAATGGGACTAGAAGGGAGCAGATGCTGGTTGGGGCTGGAACTAGAAGGGAGCTGATGTTGGGGGAGGACTAGAATGGGATGGGGCTGGGGGAGTGAGGATGGAGAGGGGAAAATAAATTTTGTGTGGGAGGGAAGAAAAATCTATGATTGGCCGGGTATTGAGAGAATAAGTGGGAATTGAAGATGGAGGGGTAAAATTTGAGTGGATGAAAAAGGAATAAAGAAAGGAATGGAGGAAAGAGTAAAAGGAGAAAGATCAGTATGTTAAAGCAAATGTAGAGAGAGAATGGAAAAAAACTAGAAGAGAGAAGAAAGGACAAATGGACAGCAGACAATGGAGAGTTAGCAGAAGACAAGAAGAAACCAGAAGAAAGTGACTGGAGCAATTGCAAATAAAAAATAAAATGCACAGACAACATAAGGTAGAAAAATATTTTTTTTATTTTGATAAATGTGCATTGTTAATGTCTGCATTTTGTTTAGTATAAGAGGAACTTCATTTATAGTTTTGTTTCTCCAGTGTTGTTGTACATTCAAAGTTTGGCTTTTGTGGTTCCCAGTTTAATTATTGTCTTCCTATTTCTAAATTGTGATCCCTTGTTCTTTGTTAGGTGACAGTCTATGTTCTGCATGTGTATCTGAGATGAGGTATTCTGTTTATGTAGTTTCTATTTGACAGTGCCATTTGTTCTCTTTCCACAGTAGGAGATGTATTGGTATTCTCTGAGATGTTTTGGTTTAATATTTGCAGTGTTGCTTTTGATAGGTTGAGTATGGTGGTTTGTGAGTCCTGGTAGTGCTGTTACAATTCGGCGGGTTTGCTATGGGTTCTAAATGGTCAGTGTTTGTAGTACTTCCTAATGTGCCTGGCGGTTGGCACTGGAGTATAGTAATGTAGAAATCTGCTAGTCTTTCTTTATCCATACACTCATTAAGAGGCATATTTACCAAACGTTAGTGCACATTAACAAATATTTATGCAAATGAGGCCCATTATGCAAATTAGGCCCCACAATGAGTCTCCGCACATGGGCCCGCAGCCCCGTTTGGCCGCCCCTGAGTGAATGCTATGGGCAGCATTGGCTGCTGTTGCTAACTTAGAGAAAGAAAGAAGAAGCTGGGGATGGAGCTGCATACACAGTGAGTTGTGCCAGCTCCTAGGCCCACCATCTGAGTCCCCATTTACTCTCCCCATACCCAGCCAATCTTAGATTCTGTCTTCTTCTTTTCTCCCACATGATTTTAAAGTGTCCACTTGAATCCCAGTCCCTGCTCTCCCCATCTCCCTTTCCCCAGCACTGCCTCCTACATCCCTTCCACACACCCACCCACCTACATCCTTCTCAAATATTCATTAACCCTGCCGTTTTTCTTTCTTACCCCAGCATTCATTCTTATGCCCCTCCCTTTCAACTGTTCCCACTGTATGACCTTTCTTCTTCCCTCCCATACAAAATATCTGTCGGCCTCTCCATCCTCACTCCCCAGCTTCTTTTTCTCACCCAGCCTCTGCCCTAGCCCCACCCCCTTCAGTCCTTCCCAAGTATCAGCTTCCTTCTAGTTCCAGCCGCTCACAGCATCATTGTTTATGTTTATTATGTTTATGTTTATTAAAATACTTTTTATACCGCCCCATACCAGTGGCGTCTAGGCGGTTTTCAAAATTAAAAATATAAAGTTACAAATATAAAATTACAATACAGGCTGTTAGAAAAGTTAAAAAGAACGCCAAATTAAAATATTAAAAGGATAGAAGAGAAGCAGAAGAAAGAGGCACAGCGAATTAGAAGAGGAAAAGACATCAACTTAGGGAAAGAGAAGAAGACAAGGTCGGGGTTGTGATATCAAACGCTAGACAAAACAAATGGGTTTTTAGTTGTTGCTTGAAAGCTTGGTATGATTGCTCTGCACGGAGGGGAGGGGGGAGTGAATTCCAAAGCCTGGGACCCAAAAAGTAGAAAGCCGAGGAACGTGTGGACTCGAGATGTCCCTCCAGTCCCTCCATCCTCCAGTATCAGCCCATTCCAATCCTAGCCCCCTCTAGTATCAGTCCCCCTCCAGTCCCTTCCCTCCAAGCATCATCTACCTTCCGATCCCAGGCTCCCCATCCCCTAGCATCATCCCATTTCTAGTACTAGCCACCCAGTATTAGTCTTCCTTCAGTTTGAGTCCCTCCCAGCATCAGCTCCCTTCCAGCCCTTCCATTCCCTAGCATCAGCTCTTTTCCAGTCATGGCCCCTCAGTATCAGCCCGCTCCAGCCCCAGCCCCTCCCAGCATGCCTTTCAACAGGGGCGGCCCAAGAAGAAGCTAAAATGGAGCTTGTAGTTTAAATTTCATAATAAGTCAGAGCCTAGCAGCAACAAAGAGCTGTAATTTAAATCAAATCAGAATATAACTTAGCATAAAAGGCAAAACAGGGTCAGTACTCTTTGAGCAACAAATAGTCTTCTAGAGACCTTTACAAAGAGGCCTTCTACGTAGGGGGCAAGAGACCTGTGAAACTTTTTCAATAGGTGTTAACACCAGGTGGCAGGTCAAAAGGCCATTTTGAAAGACTCCTTCTATCCAATCAAGGACTGTTAATCACCCAGGAAGTTGGTCACAGCTTACCTCAGCTGCACAGGTCAGGGTACTGTGTAGCAGCCCTCTTTTAATAACTTCCAGGGTAGCGTTCTCCGAAATGCTTCCCGTTCCAAGCTCAGGACCCAAAAGGCAGGCAGAGCTCTGGAGTCTCAATGCGTGGATGAGACAATGGTGCAGAGATGAGGGTTTTGGATTTGTTAGGAACTGGGGAACATTCTGGGGAAAGGAGGGTCTCTTCCGAAGGGATGGGCTTCACCTTAACCGGGATGGAACCAGGCTGCTGGCATTAACCTTTAAAAAGGAGACAGAGCAGCTTTTAAACTAGATAATAGGGGAAAGCCGACAGTCACCCAAGAGCACATAGTTTGGAAGAATGTATCCTTGAAGGATACTATCAAAAGCAGAGAGGTTCCAAAAAAGAGTAAAGTAGCCCAAATACCCTCGAGTATGGAGCAGACAGAGCTTAAAGATCCCAAATTACCCATGCCTACCAATAGCCAGATTAATATGAATAAAATACAGTCTCTAAAATGCTTGTATGCAAATGCTAGAAGTCGAAAAAATAAGATGGGAGAGTTAGAATATATAGCACTAAATGAGAGGTTAGATATGATTGGAATATCAGAGACATAGTGGAAGGAGGACAACCAGTGAGACACTGTGATACCTGGGTACAAACTATATCATAATGATAGAGCTGATCAAATTGGTGGAGAGGTTGCGCTCTATGTTAGAGAGGGCATTGAGTCAGAAAGGATTAAAGTTTTGCAGGAAACAAAATTTGCTGTAGAATCTCTATGGATGGAAATCCCATGTAAAAAGGGGAAGGCCATGGCAGTGGGGGTGTACTATCGACCGCCTAGCCAGAATGAACAAATGGATGATGAAATGCTCAAAGAAATCAAGGAAGCTAACAAAAGTTACAACACAGTAATAATAATGGGTGATTTCAATTACCCCAGTATCGACTGGGTCAGTGTCACAGCAGGACATGCTAGGGAGATAAAGTTCCTAGATGAAATAAATGACTGCTCCTTGGAGCAGCTGGTTCATGAACCGACCAAAGGGGAAGCCATATTAGAGCTAGTCCTTAGTGGAACACCAGATCTAGTGCAAGAGATAAGGGTGTTGGGGTCTCTTGGCAATAGTGATCATAGCATGATCGCATTTGATTTAATTAGTGGAGGAGGGATGGTAAGGAAATCCACAGTACTACCTTTTAACTTTCGAAAGGGAGACTCTGATAAAATGAGAAAATAGTTAAGAAAAAACTAAAAGGAGCAAGTTGATCAAGCTTGGGTGTTGAAAAATACTATCTTGGAAGTCCAGACCAGCTGTATTCCACACTTTAAAAAAAGTGGAAAGAAGTCCAAAAAACTGCCAGCATGGTTTAAAGCCGAGGTCAGAGATGTTGTTGTTGCCAAAAAAAGCATCTTTCAGGAAATGGAAAAAAGAGCCAAATGACAAAACCTGGAAACAGTACAAGCACTAGAAGTCAAATACAAGGCATTGATAAGGCAGGCAAAGGGAGAATTTGAAAAGAAGCTTGCTGCGGGAGCAAAAACGCGAAATAAAGACTTTTTCAAGTACATTCGTAGCAAAAAACCTGTGAGAGAGTCAGTTGGTCCATTAGATGATAGAGGGGCTAAAGGGGCACTAAGAGGCGACAAGGCGATAGTGAAGAGACTGAATGAATTCTTTGCTTCGGTCTTTACTGAGGAAGATATAGGGATGTTACCCATGACTGAAGTGGTATTTAAAGGTGCGGAAGAATTGAAGGAAATATCGATACATCGGGAAGATGTATTACAACTATTAGATAAACTGAAGAGTAGCAAATCACGTGGGCCGGAAGGTATACATCCAAGGGTGTTGAAAGAACTGAAATATGAGATTGCAGACCTGCTATTAGTAATCTGTGAACTATCATTAAAATCATCTCTAATACTTGAAGATTGGATGATCGCTAATGTAACGCCTATTTTTAAAAAGGGTTCCAGGGGTGATCCAGGAAACTACAGACCGGTGAGCCTGACGTCAGTACCGGGAAAAATGGTAGAAACCATCATAAAGAACAAAATTACTCAGCATGTAGATAGTCTTGGCCTAATGGGAGACAGCCAACATGGCTTTAGACAAGGAAGATCTTGTCTTACTAATCTGTTATGTTTTTTTGAAGGTGTGAATAAACAGGTGGACAAAGGTGAGTCGGTTGATATAGTGGATCTGGACTTTCAGAAAGCCTTTGACAAGGTCCCTCATCAGAGACTTTTGGGAAAACTAAAGAGTCATGGGATAGGAGGCAGTGTACTATTGTGGATCAGGAACTGGTTAAAAGATAGAAAGCAGAGGGTAGGGCTAAATGACCAATTTTCCCAATGGAGAAAGGCGAATAGTGATGTACCCCAGGGATCTGTGCTGGGTCCACTGCTTTTTGACATATTCAGAAATGACCTGGAAAAGGGAATAACGAGTGAGGTTATCAAATTTGCAGATGACACAAAACTATTTAAAGTTGTTAAAACCCAAGAGGATTGTGGAAAATTGCAAGAGGATCTTGATAAATTGGAAGACTGGGTATCAAAATGGCAGATGAAATTTAATGTGGACAAGTGCAAAGTTATGCACCTAGGGAAGAACAACCCAAACTATGGTTACACGATGCAAGGTTCCACATTAGGAACCACCGCCCTGGAAAAAGATTTAGACGTCATTGTGGATAACATGTTAATACCCTCGGCCCAGTGTGCAGCGGCAGCCAAGAGAGCAAATAGAATGCTAGGTATCATAAGGAAAGGAATGGAAAATAAAGCAAAAGATATTATAATGCCTCTATATCGTTCCATGGTGAGACCGCACCTTGAATATTGTGTGCAATTCTGTTCGCCGTATCTTAAAAAGGATATAGCGTTATTAGAAAAGGTTCAGAGAAGAGCCACCAAAATGGTAAAGGGGATGGAAGTATACTCCTATAAAGAAAGGCTAAAATGGTTAGGGCTCTTTAACCTGGAAAAGAGACGGCTGAGGGGAGATATGATAGAAGTCTATAAATTAATGATCAGAGTGGAACGGGTAAACATAGATCGATTGTTTACATTATCAGAATATAGAAAGACTAGGGGACATGCAATGAAGCTACAGGGTAAACTATTTAAGACTAATAAAAGAAAATATTTTTTCACTCAACGTGTAATCAATTTCTGAAATTTGTAACCGGAGGATGTAGTAAAGGCTGTTAGTGTAGCTGGGTTTAAAAAAGGTTTGGACAGGTTCCTGGAGGAAAGGTCCATAAACCATTATTAAGAAGGGACCCAGGATATCAATGCTTGACCCAGTATGACCTAGATTGGCCATTGTTGAAAACAGGATACTGGGATTGATGGACCTTGGTCTGACCCAGTATGGCATATCTTATGTTCATGTGAGAGCTTATGGAACTGTATCCAGTGTACAGAGCCAGTCTTAGGCCAAGTGAACCTGTCTGACCCATTCCCACGGGGGTTCCCGCACTAGGGTTGAAAGAGCTTTTGGATTTTGAAAGAGTATGCAGAACAGAAAGCAAGAAAGAGTTCTTTATAAGTACTTTTGCTGGGGCGCAGTGCTGGAGCCTGAGGTAAGATCAGTATTGAGGTTCTTTTGCCATTGCTTCCGCTGCTGGTGCCGGAGAAGAGTGGCAGCCGTGGCAATGGCACCCCCAGAAGGATGGCACTCTAGGCAACTGCCTAGTTAGCCTGATGGTGGCACCAGCCAAGTGATGGCCTAGAACAGAGAAATGAGGAGCTAGACTATAATGTATTGTGAAACATTCCTATTGCAAAATCCATATTTGGGGGTTCTAAAAATTACTCATTCTGGGATAACTAATGAAGGTAATTCAGGAGTTCCCAAAGCTGTCCTGGTAAGCCAGTTAGGGTTTCATATTATTCACAATTAATATGCATGAGATAATTTTTTATAAATTGTTGACTCAGTATATACAAATTTGTCTCATATTAATTGTAAATGTCCTGAAAATCTTATTGGCTGTGTGCTCACCAGAAGAGCCCTGAATTATTGCAAATTATATCATTATCCCAAATCATTTATGTGCCATGATATTCAAAATGTGTGCAGTGTTCTGCTTCTTCCTTTTGTTAGGTATAAAATGCATGTAGAAACAATTGCCTTGATGACAGCATTTTACAAGACAGGCTTTTCCCAGTCCCTCTCTTTTCCTTCCCTGCTCTCTTTCGAGGCTTGTAATTTCAATTATTACAGCCAGTATTTCTTCACTTTTCATTATTTAAAATTAATCAGAGTTGTTCAGATTCAGATGGCTTCATGCTACTTGCATTGTGCATTCAGGCTTGATGACTCTGAAATGTGTCTTTCTGCTTGTTGTGACTCCTCTGTTTGTATTCTGCTTCTTAAAATTAAAAATAATAGACACAAACTGGTTGAGGAATTAGAATGGAAGAACTCTTCTGTTTGGGTTTCCATATACTAAGCCAAGTGCTCCAAATGCAACAAGAGGCAAATTGCCAGTGAGTGGATAAAATGATCTAATCCAACAGTTGTCTTAATTTACAATCAAGAATCTCTGTGTTTTGATTCTTAGCCATTTTCAGTCTAAAACTCAACATGGCTAAGATGGAGCTTCTTATCTTTCCTCCTAACCCCTCCTCTCTTTCCTCCTTTCTCTATTTCAGTAGATAAGACTGGCATCCTCCCTGCTTGTAAACTTGGGATGTATTTACTTAGCTGCAGCAGCGGCTTCAATGCGATATTGGAGTAAATTTAAGACTAATTTGAGAAAATATTTTTGCACTTAATGTGTAATCAAACTCTGGAATTCGTTACCAAAGGCTGTAGTAAACGCTGATAGTGTAGCTGGATTTAAAAGAAATCTGAATGAGTTCCTGGAGGAAAAGTCCATAAAGCATTATTAAAGAGGACAGAAGAAATCGACGGCTTACCTATGGGACAAGCAGCATTGGATCCATATACCTTTTGAGAACCTGCCAGGTACTTGTGGCCTGGATTGGCCACTGCTGAAACAGAATACTGCTCTTGATGGACCCTGGGTCTGATCCAGTATGTCATTATCTTATATTCTTATGTAAGTACATTCACTCTGTAGCCCCTCATTAGTTCTCCTCTCTTTATCTCTTTCTCGACCTCTTCTTGGGAATTTGAAAATTGCTTTATCTGTGCTGTTCTTTTCTACTGCTAACTCCAGCTCGCTTAGCCGTATTTATTTATTTATTTATTTACATTCTCTTATATACCGCACTATTCAGCATCAGCGCGGTTTACATGGAACAGAAACGCTCAGTACAGTTAACATGTATGAGTTTACAGATAACAGGGCAAGTAACTTAGATAACAGGGGTAAACTATTTACAAAAACTTGCTACATAAGCTTGTAAACTATTTACAAATATTGCTACATAAGGTTGTATGATCATGAATTCTATAGAAACAAATGCACCACTAAGGGTTAGAGAATCTTTCTTGGCATGTTGTTGGGAAACCATATATTTGCTTAGTGGGTTGCATCTCTGTCTCGGTGGGTGAGGTTGGGTTCTATGAGGTACTTATTGAAAAGATGGTACTTGAGGGCTTTCCTAAACTGCGTAAGGCCCTTAATAGCCCGGATATCTGGAGGTAATGCGTTCCAGCATCTTGGTGCGCTGATACTAAACGCCCTGTTGGCTGTAGATGAAGTGCAAACTGTTAATGCTTTCGGGACTTTTAGGGTGTTTGTAGCTGTGGATCTCCTTGCTCTATTAGGAGATATGGTATGGATGAGGGCCATTATTGATTCAGGGGAGAGCTTGTTAATAGCTTTAAAAGTGAGTAGCAGAGTCTTAAAAACGATTCTAGCCTGGATAGGTAGCCAATGTAATTGTATCAACAGAGGTGTCACGTGGTCGCTTCTGGGGGCTCCATGGATGACCCTTGCTGCAGCGTTCATGGCGAGCTGCAGCGGGTGTAGGGTGGATAGGGGCAGGCCTTGAAGGATGGCATTGGCGTAATCAAAATGAGGTATGATCAATGCCTGGTATATAGTCCTGAAGTCATTTGGTTCCAGCATAGATCGTAAATGCCGAAGTTAGCGGATCTTGTAGTATACTGCTCTGACTGTGTTCCCTATGTGGGCTTTCATGTCTAGGCGCTGATCCAAGGTGACTCCCAGGTAGCGTATTGATGGTTTAGTTTGTAGCTCTGCTTCTTTTACTTTAAGGAATTGTGGTGGTGTGAAGTTAGTGTTCCTAGTAATGAAGAGTACTTCCGTTTTCTTATGTTGTATTCGGAGGTTTTGGGAGAGAAGCCAGTCAGATATTGCGTTGAAGCAACTCGTCAGTGGAGAGAGGTCCGGATGTTCCGTAGAGAAGGGTATGTACAGCAGGACATCATCAGCGTATAACATGCAGTCGACATTGAAGGATCGGATGATCTTGCAAATTGGCTGCATGTAAATGTTAAACAAGAGGGCCGAAAGGGAAGAACCTTGTGGGACTCCCTGGCTTTGGTGGAAAGGTTCTGATGTCATCCCTCCAGAACGCACATGCTGCCATCTTCCAGACAGGTAAGATCTGCACCAATCAAGCGCTCTACCAGTAATTCCTTTCTCAAATAGTCGACCTAAGAGAAGCTCATGACTTACTGAGTCAAAAGCTGCAGCGATGTCCAGAAAGATGAGAGCAAATCCTTGACGGATGTCATCAATGCCAGTGATTATCCTGCAGAAGAGGGTGGTAAGAAGGGTTTCCACTCCGTGGGATTCCCTAAAACCATGTTGGCAGGGGTCTAATGGTGAGGCAATGTCGACGTGATCTTGTAGTTGTCGTTGTACCTCTTTTTCGATGATCTTCGCAAGTAACGGAATACTGGATATAGGTCTATATGAATCCACTTTTTGGGGGTCGAGTTTGCAGTTTTTCAAAAGAGGTCTGATAGAGGTGTGCTTAAGAGCGGAGGGGAAGGAACCTGTTGTGAAGGAGAGGTTCATTATATTGGATAGTATTGGGCTGAAGTGGCTGCGGAGCTCCTTAATCCAGAAGGCTGGGCATGGGTCAGACTGAGATGTGGTGGTGTTGAGGGCCATAATCGTGTCTTCAATTCCTTTTTTGGTAGGGGTAGAGAATATGGTTAGAGCTGTGGGGCCATCTCGTTCAGGGGTGGTGGTTGTAGGCGAGATGTTGATAATCCGGCATATCTTGGATTGTGCATAGTTAGCAAAATCTTGTGGGTGAATCTCAAATTGCGGTCCGGGGGTTGGTTCCTTTGATAGAGTCTTGACTAGGTCAAAAAGATCATGGGGTTTATTAAGTGATCTCTTTAAGGTCTCTGAGTAGTATTGTTTCATTGCATCAGTGGTTGCCTTGCGGTGAGCAGCCAGATGACAGTTGTATGCAGTCTGGTCAATTGAAGAGTGGGATCGGCGCCAGCGCTTCTCGAGTTTCCGTAATTGGGTAAGAGAGGCTCTAAGATCGGCTGTGTACCATGGAGCGTTCATTCTTTTCCTTGGGGGCTTGTTAGTTGGTGTGCGTAGAGCGATTGCACTAAGGCACTTGTTCCAGTGAGTAATCAGGTCGTCAAGGTTCATGGTGGTTTCGCTAATGAGTTGTTGCGTTTCCATGAGGATAAGGTCTCTGTTGAAAGGCTTGAAACATCTGGAGTGAAGTCTTGTAGTGTTGCTTGGTATCTTATTGAACTTTGACTCAGTTTTGTGCGAAGGGATCTGGAGGATGATCAGTTTGTGATCTGACCATGGAACAGGAGTTATGGACGTTATCGGGTCATGTGATGTGTTAAGAGATATCTGAGGGGCGAATACTAGGTCCAGAATATTTCCCTTAGTATGGGTAGGTTCCTTCACTAATTGTTTGAAGCCGAGATTTGTAAGGGCATCAAGGAAGGATAACACTTGATTGTCCTGCAGTGTTGGCAGGTTGAAATCACCTAGGATCCAGTTTGAGATGTTTGGGTTATGCGTGTTGGAGGCGAGGTCAATTATTGCAGCAAGATCATCCGGAGAAGCTGAAGGTGCTCTGTAGAGCAGGTTGATTGAGCAGCGTTTGTTGGATATGGTGACGGTTTCAAGGTGATTAGCGTTGGTGGCGTCAACCGTCTGGAAGTGGAGATCTGTTCTGGTGATGATGAGCACCCCTCCTCCTCTCTTGTCTCGTCTATGACTTGTGTGAGCTGTGAAGTTCGGAGGGAGGAGTTGGTTGAGTATGACGTTGTCCTCATCGGATAGCCATGTCTCAGTGACTAAGAGTATATCAAGGTCGTGGAGGGAAATCAAGTCGATGACAGCTGGCCACTTCTTTCGGATAGAACGGGCATTAATGAGGGCACATTTTAGGTTATGAGGGTAGGAGTTTTCCACCTTCTTGGATTGCACAGAGTGCTGGAGCGCAATGTGTAGCAGATGCGGGTGACGTGCGCGGGCATCCCAATTTACATTGTGACGGGATGCACCAGACCATCTTCTTCCATGGCTTTGTAATATTGGAATCTGGTTGGAAGGAGGGGTTAAGGTAAGAGAGCAGGAGAACCAACTAGCAAGGATGATGTAACATCCGATTATGGTGGTGAAGGGGGAACCCATTGTGGCCGGACACTGTGTGATTGTGAAATGGGTAGATTAGGGCAGAATTCCTTGTGATTGTGGACAAGTATTGTGGGGAGAATTACTGACAACAATGCAATGTTAACTAGCTAGATAGCATTAAGGAATTGTTAACCATAGTACTATGGCTAGATTGTAGTAAGGAATTACTGACAACAGTACAATAGTAACAAATACTGACTACAGGACAATGGTAACAGTACAGTGGCGAGATGGCAGTAAGAAATTACTGACTACAGTACAATAGTAACAATTATTGACTACCGTACAATTACTGACTACAGTGCAATAGTAACCATTACTGACTAAAGTACAATGTTAACAGTGCAATGTTTAGATAACATTAAGGAATTACTGACAACAGTACAATGTAAACTGTTATTGATAAGGCTGTTGATGTTAGTATCCGGAGGTTAGGATTGTGGGACTATACTTGCGGTAAGCAGCATGAGAGCAGGATCATCTGATGAGAGAGGTTTGAGAGGTTTGCTCGGTTCCTATCACTTGGAGACTTTCGCTAGCACT
Source organism: Ichthyophis bannanicus (assembly GCA_033557465.1). Taxonomy (NCBI): domain Eukaryota; kingdom Metazoa; phylum Chordata; class Amphibia; order Gymnophiona; family Ichthyophiidae; genus Ichthyophis; species Ichthyophis bannanicus. The sequence continues at coordinate 103,995,897 of CM066041.1, read as the reverse complement.
GGAACAGGCTACCTGAATCAGTGCATCACTCTCCATCCCTCATCCTATTCAAATCCAGGCTAAGGAGCCCACCTCTTTGAGGCTGCTTTTGGATCCTGACCTCCGTATTCTCTTTTTGGACAATCATTGTGTGTTCTAAGCATTTCTCTTAAAGAATTACCCTAGTTTATTTTATTTATTTATTTATTTACCGCGCTATTCTGCATCAGTGCAGTTTACATTGAACAGACTGAAATTACATTGAACAGGGCATTATAACTTGGAGATAACTATTTTACAGGGAACATGGGCTATGGAGGGTTAAGTGGCTTGCCCAAGACCACAAGGAGCACCTGTGGGACTAGAAACCCCAGTCCTTCCGGCCCAAGGTTGCTGTCCTCTAGTGGGATTTGAACCCCTGACCTTCCGGCCTGAAGTACCTTGCTCCAACTACTAGGCCTCTAGGCCACTCCTCCACTCCTCCACTAGTTCCCCATTTGTTCTGTTCTGTCTGACTTGAATAGACTGCAAACTCTGTGGAGCAGGCACTGTCTCTTACACATTTGTGTGCAATGCTGCCTATGTCTTTGTAGCACTATACAAGCGGTTAGTATTAGTAGTAGAGGTAGTGGCAGGCAGTGTGGAAGCTGCAATGGTTTGACAAAGGATATGCCATCCTGACTAATGGCTCTCTTCACTGCTGATGCCGTTCCTTTGGGATAAATTTACCCATACTGAAGATTTAAAAAAAAAAGGCCTTTGGAAAAATATACTGGTTGAAGTCTCTGTTTTATCAAAGCAATTCAGGGGAACCTACGTTGCCATACCTTGTCATACAGTCCATGTTTCCACATGCTAGCTGTCAGGACTGCTGATTCTGGGGTGGCACTTAATACCACTTCAAGAAACTTGATTATTTTTATTTGGCAAATTGACCCCTAGTGGTAGTACCATGACACTACTGAGAGGGAACAGATCCATTTTTTTGAACCCTGCACCAGAAGGAGCACGAGTAAGAGACACTGCTCCTACACCGGGCACGAGATTCCCAATGATAGTTTCTGTAAGTGAAGAGGGGATGGAGTGGGGGAGGGTCCACTCATCAGCTATGGGGGGGAGGGGATTAAAGGGGGGTCCTGATTGAGGGAGCTTACAGAGGGAGGTATGCATCAGGTGCTGGTTCTTTTGTGCCAGGATAAGAGAAGGAGGTATCATATGGAATGGTTTTGAACAGAGGTCCGAATTGGGGGGAGCTTATATCTCGGGGGATTCTGCATCGGGGGATAGTTATATTGTGGGGAGGTCTGCACATGCGAGGTCCTATTGTGAGGGGGATCTGTCTGGGGGAGGTTTCTTGCATGTAGGGAGTAGTCTTGAAGGAGGCTTGGCAATCGCAGTTGCCAATGTGTTTCTTTTTACTTTTTGTCTCACAAGGCAAGTGCCCGCCCTGTGCAGTAAATGCAGGGTAGATGCTCGGCACTCCCCCCCCCCTCCGCCCCCCCTCCATTTCTTACCCAGACTTTGTATTTCCCTCACCTTAAGTTTTGCACTTAAGGTATACTAAGTGCAAAAACTGATCGCACTTTAGACATGACCCTTAGTCGTCTAACCTCAGCTAAACATTTGCTCAACTTGGTGGCTATAACCTGAAGATCAGTCAATTGATGAGTTTCCTTTGAAAATCAGTCTATTAGTGTCTACTCCAATGCACTGCTCTGCATTTTACCTGGATGGAGGATGGATTCTAGTTTCCCTGAGAACTACATCTGAGTCACAGGATCATGAGACTTTCTTTCCATGTTGGTTTTCATATATTTGTATAATGGTGCATATGATTATTTTTTCTTTTACAAAAGCTGGGATTTTCTGGAACAATTTTACTATGATTTTCAAAGATCGATAATGGATTTTAAAGCCTATATGAAAAGAATATTGGATAAAGTAGTAAGAGATGATATAAACAGCCATCGCTATAAAATTTGAATCATTCACATTCATAAACGTTCCCAAGAAAAAGGAAAATTCTGTAAAATTAATGTGCAATAGGCAATCCCATATTTTTGAGCATTTTGAATACGCATATAATCTTGAATGCAAAAGTCAAATAATCTTGTTAGGAGGTTTGAAACTACTGAAAGAAAAGCCGTGGCATCCCTTTACTATAGTTCCGTGACCTTTATACTGTAGGAAAAGCAACAGGAAAACTTTTAATAGAGTTATGAGTTATCTCCTCCTCATCAGGAACAGGACGGGCCTGCTCTAGTTTTGTTTTTTTGCATGTATGGACTTGATTTTCTTAGAGAGATTAGAAAAAGAAGTCCATAGTTGCAATGAAATAAAATCAGGATCGACTCGACTTACTCCAGATGACCTGAAGCTACCTTATAGCTCATGACCTTAGGTCTGCTTCTCCCTTATGAAAGATCAAAAAGTGAAATTTGCCAATTAAGGAAAATTGGTGATTAAAACAACTTTGTGAAATTATTTGCATTTCCTGTCATGGGGGAAATCCTACCTCCTCATTTCCCAGCATGTACTGATTTAATTTACCATGCCCTGTAAATTAAATTCCAATGTAAATTCAAATTAACAGACCCAATTAACAATTCAGTTGTTACTGACCTATTGATTAGTTGGTTAACACCAATTGGAACATAGTAGATCTGAACCATGATGCTTTAGTAATAAATTATGATGAAAAGTATACAAGGGCATGTGTGCTAGGATGTCTGGGAAAGGGTTTTTGAAGATGAAATATTTTAAAATAATACTCTCTAAAAGTACTGAAAAAATAGCTATAAAGTAGAATGGGGTTCTTTTCAGGTAAGATGGAAGAAGGGTAGACTTTGTGTTTAAATTTCTGGGTCGTTTTACAAAAGCTTGCTAAGTGGATAACATGTTTTAGCAGGCGGTAAGGGCCTGTGGCAGCAGAGAAAGTGTAGGCAGGACAGTTACAAGCTACTAAAATGCACTTTGATTGCGCATCGCACAAAGGGGTGGTTGGTGGACAGGTTAAGGGTAAAGAATGGGCCTGGAGAGCCCATTGCAGTTAGCGTGGGGGTAAATATCACATGTTAACTGCCAATTAGCAGTTAGTGTGGGTTCACTTAGCAGGACCTTTATGGGTGACATTAGGTGCACTGGCATTAATTGTTTTGCACATTAGGGTATGCGTCTGTGCGATAACTGCTGGGAACATACTGGTGATACCCCTGACAGTTACCATGAAGGCTTTATACTTAACGCGTGTTATTTTTCATGCTAAACACAGATTAAGTACAACACCATATGGGCTTTAGCAAATGGGCCCCTTAATTTATTGGGGTCAAGTAATGCTAGATGGAAATAAATAAACAAGGTTAAGTAGGTAAATGCTTTTCTAGTAAGTCATAAGAACCCATCTTCTAACCTTTGTAATAGAGTCCTTTATTTGATGAAGGCTGTAAACCAAAATCTTGAGGTCTACAGAAGAACTTGCAAAGGTGGAGAGGTGCAGAGAGAATAGATTCTTCACGGGGTTTCATAAGGTCAACTGACATTGCATTATCCTAGAAACTATAAACATTTAGGGATTGATTGACTAAAGCTAGACATGACCCCCGGTAACACTTTATTTTATGGGGGAGACTTATGTATATGCATTACCTTGATATTCCATAAAACTGCACTCAACATAGCCCAGGTGAGTGAAAAAGGTGCACAGATGCCCACATAATGAAGTGAAGCAGCCCCTACAGGTTTCAGCTTTCCCAGACTCTGCAATACTGTGTCCTACAACATATTTTATTGAAACCTTAACATCAGTGTCATGACATGATGTGATACAATGTGAGAATTGGTTTTAGTGCAGATTAGAGGTGTACACCCTCCCTCCTTAACCCTAGAATTACCGAGATTTTTTGCACACACTGAATACCGTTGGGGTCATAAATGACCCCACGAGAATTTTAATTGTTAACCATGAAAATTTTAAACTAAACAGACAAAATATTATTCCAAATTAATTATTTATTATATGAAGGTTAAATGTTTTGAAATTTAATGCTTTATCATAAAATGAAGAAGAGTTGCCATGAAAGCAGTTTTTGCATGCACTTGATGAACACAGTAAAGTACTACAGTCATTTGCATGAGACACAGACATTTTCTGAATGTTCTTTGCAAACATTGCACTTGCAGGAGGTGCAAACTATGTTGCTTTTCTTGTCTTTTTCTCTGGAACAGCAGTGACACCTTGCCCTTTTCTTTGGGATCCCAACATTGCAAACAGCATCAGTGGCTTCTTCAATGCTGGAAGAAGTCTCGCTGCAATTACTCTGAAGAAGCTGCTTTCCTAATTCCAAGAGGAATAGACAACGTCTGTGCTTTGACTTGGACTGCCATTCTGGATTTAGTGACATCCAAACAATGAAGGCTTTCAAAGCACTGTTGTCCAACATGTTGTAGAAGATTGTCACTGGCCAGCGTCTTGTCATTCGTTTTGTGGTATACGTGTGCAACATTTGATCTGCCGTATCTACTCCATCTTTACTAGAATTATAGTCCAAGATCATGCGTGTTTTTTTGACTGGACATGTGTTATCTACTTCTTCTTGATCATGCAAACTGCTCAGAAGAACAACCACTTTTCCTTTATTCGGGCAATAGGAAACCAGAGTGGCGTCATCGCGAAAGGCAAACAGTGAAGTGAATACCTCTCGGCCCTTTGCTGTTACAAATTCTGGAGGTAATTATTTTCTGTTCTTTTGAATTGTCCCAAAAAGTGTCATTTGTTTTTCTAGCAATTTCCGTGACAGGGATAAACTGCAGAAGAAATTGTCAACAGTAACATTTCTGCCAGATCGCGTCAATCCTTCAGTGAGTTGCAGCACAACCCTTTCACCCTGATTCTGTTCCCTGTTTTGTCCGAGTTCCCTTCCTGTATATACTTGAAGACGCAGAACATATGACATTGCACTGTCACACAACTTCTATAGCTTTATGCCATATTTCCCAGGTTTACTGGGAATATATTGTGTGAATGGAACACAGTCACAAAATGTAAGCAGTTACTCATCCACGGTAAGATTTTCACCAGGAACAAAGGCATCACTTAGAGTTGCATCCCAGGTATCAAAAACGTGTCTGATTGGAGCAAGCTTATCCACACCTCGTTGTTCACATCTGTTGGTTGCATCATCAAATCTGAGAGCACAAGAAATTTGCTGAAAACGGTTATGGGCCATATTTTTGCCGAAAACAGAACGACCATCTTCAAGGTTCCACAACTGAACTATGAATTCATTTCATGACTTGTACACGCCTGAGAGGATCAGAAGTCCAAGAAAACATTGAAATTCTCCGTCTGTCAAATCTTTTCAGGTGTCATCATAAATGTGTCTTCCTTGTTTGCTCGTCCACATCATGATTTCATTCAATAAGTTCTTCCTCATGAACAAGTGGAATGCTGCGAGAGGGCCATCAACATTTCGTACAGCATACCTTGTAGGACCTTGTTGTACGGGCATGACATTAGCTCTGGCGTGTCTTCCAGCAGCTTGCTTTATAGGTTTCCTGTTCCATGATGTGGCATCCTTAGATACATAGGCTTCAATGGCAACATTTGTGCTTATAGTTGATGACCTCTTATCTCCTCTATGACAACTAAGATTCCTCACAGCTGATACTGACACCAAGGACTCCTGCCTTCTTCCCCGTCCAGCACAGCCTCGACCTGTAACTTGACTCTTTGCTGCAGGCGATGTTACCAGCTCAATATCAGTCTCACATTCACTTGGCGACTAACTGCTGTCGCCATCTGAATCATGACTGTCATCATCAGATTTATCGCCCGAACTTGGCTGATATGCTTCTTCGCTTGCTGAATATGCTGCATCATCAGATGACTCAGAGCCGTCACTGTCAGCATCTCGTTGCAATATTTCTCTTACTTGGGCAACTGAATACTTTTGTTTTGACATCATAAACAATAACCTAAAATAAATAAAGATAAAGTTGAATAAAACGCAAAGCAGTTTTACTATAGGTGTACAATAATCGTGATGAACGAGCTGAAATCCTTTAGATTTCATTGGAAATAATGAGAGAACATATGATATCAATTACAGAAAATGTGTAATTTTCATAAAATAAGAGTACAAAAAATAAATGATACATATTTAATGATAAATACCTTTTTCAGATCAAAAAATTCACAAAACTGCAAATTGTATCACGATCCAAACTGGACGTAAGCAACTGGGGTCAAAAATTACCCCACTGGTACTCTGTGCTGCAATTCATCACTAGCGTCACCTAGCGGATGAAAATTATTCCTCTCATGGCGCAATATAAAGAGAATATTGACATGTGAAAAGTCATAAAAAGATTGCATTCTTGAACAACTAGTTTCCGAGATACGCGTTGTGAAACTTGCAATGGGGTCACTTTTGACCCCATCGGTACTCCCAGGGTTAATTACTTATCAAAACTAAATATAATACTCAAGACCACTTGGCTGCAGCTTTATTAACATAGTACAACTTCCAATAAATATTAACAGGACATTGAGTGCCCAAAGAGGTTCTTCAAGTCTAGATGATATTGCCCTAGCCTCTTTGCCCAAGTTTGCATTTACTGTAGATCACCCCGGTCTGCAGTGATGCTTGGTGGAGTTCAATTACAATCACTGAGGGAGCCTTTTCTAAGCTACTCCCCGCACAGCTGTGTTGCTCTTCTTGCTGGAGTCTAAGGTCCTCTGTTCCCACTTTCCCCCTTGAAGGCCGCCATGGGCTAACAGACAATGAGGGTAGTCAATTCACCTCAAAATCACTGTGACAGTTTCCAACAAACTCCCCTTAGACCTATGTTCTTTGACTTCAAGAAACCCATGGCCTTCAAGGGGTGGGTGAATAGTTGTCATGGCCTACCGCAACACTGCTCTGTTCTGCAGCTCTGCCTCAAGCCCATCACCACACAGGCATGTGACTCCTTCCTACCCTTATCATTGACCAGGTCTCTCTCCACCCTTCACTTTTCCACTGAACCCTGTGCCCCGATCCTCCTCTCCCTCGGGTTAATAGCAATGGCAGGCTGAGACGCATTAGGTGCCAATTCCCCAAGCCCTGCTCAGGTAGGTGGGCATCACTTTCCTTTATCACTATGCCTTAAACAAATTAGTCCATTAAAAACTGATTAAATGTACTTTCACCTATGAAGTAACATGTACAGAATCAATTTACATGAATAAACCAAAAGAAGCCCACCCAAAAATCAAGAAAAGATCTAAAAAATCCTGAAAATTTACTGAAACTATTTTGCCTTTGCTCATACCTAGTGCTGAGCTGTATGACCTGTTTGACAGGAAAAAGAAAAAAACAATAAATGATGATGCTGATTATTATTACCTAATTATTAGGGCATCATAAAATGAAGTGTTTTGTTGAAGGTCATAGAAGTCCATTTGAAAGCAAGGATTCAGGCTCTGAAAGTCCAGGAACTCTCCTAATTCACAGCTTGTACTGCTATGTTTCTTAGACCATACATAATCAATATGCAGATACATTGTTCCATAATCCACCAATGTTCTCACAAGAACATAGATATGCCATACTGGGTCAGACCAAGGTTCATCAAGCCCAGTATCCTGTTTCCAACAGTGGCCAATCCAGGTCACAAGTACCTAGCAGTTTCCCAAAAAGACACAGGTTTCATAATGCTTGTATTGGGGCAAGCAGTAGATTACCTTGGTCCTCTTTAATAATGGTTTATGGAGCTTCCCTCCAAACCTTTTTTAAACCCAGCTACACTAACAGCTTTTACTATATCCTCCGGTAATGAATTCCAGAGTTTGATTACACGTTGAGTGAAAAAATATTTTCTCTTATTAGTCTTAAACGGGTTACACTGTACCTTCATTGCATGTCCCCCTAGTCTTTCTACTTTTTGATGGCATAAAGAATCAATCTACTTTTACCGGTTCCACTCCTTTCTTTAATTTATAGAGTTCTATCATATCTCCCCTCAGCCATCTCTTTTCCAGGTTTAAAAAGCCCTCATAGGGGTTTCCTTCCATCCCCTTTACCATTTTGGTGGCTCTTCTCTGTACCTTTTCTAATTCTATTATATCCTTTTTAAGATACGGCGACCAGAATTGCACACAATATTCGAGGTGCAGTCGCACCATGGAACAATATAGAGGCAATATAATATCCTTTGGTTTATTCTCCATTCTTTTCCTTATGATTCCTAACATTTTATTTGCCTTCTTGGCTGCCATTGTACACTGGGCAGAGGGTCTCAATGTGTTATCCACGACGACGCCTAAATCTTTTTCCTGGGTGGTGGTTCCTAATGTGGAACCTTGCATCGTGTAACCATAGTTTGGGTTTTTCTTTCCTAGATGCATATCTTTGCACTTGTCCACCTTAAATTTCATCTGCCATTTGAATGCCCAGTCTTCCAAGTTATCAAGGTCCTCTTGCAATTTTTCACAATCCTCTTGGGTTTTAACAACTTTAAAGGATTTGCACAGACCAGAGTTGTTCAGTTTGTTTTCAGTTCTTTTGTTTTATTTTACCAATGTTCTGGTGTTTTGTTTTGTTTTTTTTTTTGGGGGGGGGGGGGGGGGTTCGTTCATTTCACACATTTATTTTAAGAACTTGTTCTTAATGAGCATAATGACTTTTTAAAGCATACAGATCAATTGTACATGAATGATCTTATAGTTAATGTGTATTAAATTGATTGTGTACACAAAAATTGTTAAGGTGCATTAACAAATTGATTGCATGTTTAAAATGTAGTTTCAGCTATTTTCATGTTTTTGCATATTTCCATCTTAACTGTCTGCCTTCCATGTATTCTACATTTTGCGCATGCAACTAGATTGTGTGCATGCTAAATCTTAGGTAGATGTGCACACAAGCAATATGCATGCACTTATAATTTTTAGGCACCCAAAAAAATGCACATTCCTACTAATAACAGTGGGACGTCAATGCAGATCCTCAGCCACACTGAAGGTAATGGAGCCATGGGGGGTTTGAGGACCCTCTCAGGCAGATACAAATCTCTTACCAACAGTAAGGCTTGACTTTAAAGCAGATCCATTGAGCCTCCTCAGAGTGGCCAATCTGGGCTTCATGTGGAGTGTGCTGGGGATTTATTTTTTTAATTTTATAGTTTTTTTTTTCCAATATCATTTTGTTACTTTACATGTATAAAGTTATATTTAGATAAATAAAATCAATTTTATGGGCATAAATATGATTTTATGCATGCTCAGTAATGAAGCAAAACCGCATGAAAACACATCCCCATCCGCTTGAAAGAAGTCACTAACAGATCTTTATAGGGAAATCTGATCCTCTTTGTTCATTCCCAGCTCTTTACAGAAAGAGGTGTTGTTCCCTGAGCCCACCTGGCAAACAGTAGTTAATAGGCCTGCCCTCAAAATGATAAAGAAAGATGAAATCTTTTAAAGTCCATGTTCGTTTTCTATAATATCCACATAGGCTAATACCTTGCTTACTGACTCAAAAGTTTTACCTTTCTGAATATATTTCTTATCTGTGAACAATAGGTTTATAGTTGACATCTTTCCTGCGAGAGCATGTTTTTCCTTGATGTTTTAAAATCCACATAAATGTCCTCCATTTCTTGTTTTAACCAAATTTTAAAAAAAATACATCTTGTGGATCCCAATTGATCTTGTGGTTTATTTGCAAGTCGTATGAGACATATATATAATTTTTTTTAAAAGGTCACAACACAAGAAGCAGAGTGTATCCCTAATCCCTAGATGAAATGAAAAAAAAAAAAAACCCATGGCTCTAACATTTGAAAAATCAAAACAGACTTTTGTTGTGAGGACCAACATGGAATGTAAGAAGGGCTTTTAGAGCTATTAGAAACTGGTGTGCTGGAGATGGCAAGAAAATGATGATGAGAAAATTAAAATTCAGCTCCAGCAGAAGGTTGCAGTACTTCAACTTGAAGCTCGGTGCATCGATCTGTTCCAGCATTTGACTTTCAACCATGACAAAACTGTGGGCAAATTAATTGTTCTCCAGGATATTAGGCATCAGAGTCTATTAATCCTCTCTGGAGCAGGATGCCTCATGAATACTAATCGAAGCTGAGAGCTGCAGTCTTAGCTCCCCTAGTCTGATTCCATGCTGCTGTTACTGCTGCTTTTCTTTATTCTCTGTGAAAATAATATAGGTGGTAGTCAGCCATTTGCTGCTCTTTTTCAGATTTCAGTCGGTAGACAATAGAGAAGTTTAACATGGCAGTCTTTGTCTATCATCTAGAAGGAGCAGATTGCAGGGAAAATATGCAGTAACACCTATGCAGGTCTGCGTCCCTAATCTTTGCAGATTTTCTCAAGACGTGCTTTTCGTGTTCATAGCTTTAGGAAGATCTTAAGAAGATTGCAGTCTCGTTGCACAAACCCAGTGCTCTTTGTTTGCAGGCCGCTTTCTTAAGACTGTTGAAAGGCAAAATGCTAAAATTCATTTTTATATATATTTCCCTACTAGCACACTAAATACAAAACCACCAAGTTTACTGCAATTCCTGTAAATACAGAGCCACAGTTCATGAAATTCTTGCAGATCGATAGAACTTACCCAAATCTATATGTGCCAACAAAGAAAGGGGAAGTTTGAAAAGGTTATATTAAAGATGTATACCTTCTCTAAGGCAGCTGTTCCTGAACATGCCACCCCGGTGTAATTCCTGATCTTTAAGACTGAAAGACCTATATTGAAGGTAAAAGAATACATACTTTACTGCATTAAAGAGTACCTGTATTAAGTAATATTTTAAATATTTAGTCATATGATCTATGGTATTGATATTCATCTGGTTTGCTCAGCATATAGCTTTGCATTTGTTTCTGTAGAAATATTCTAACATTACTGTTAATGTGGATTCTTCAATGGAAGACAGTCAAGAATTGGTTTTAATCCTATGATTTGGGTTCTAAACAAGAACCTAGGAATAATGCAGGTATCGGCGAAAGACGTAAGCTCTTCCAAGTAGGGTAGTTCTTTGTAGGATTTGTGGAGTCAAGTCCGGTAAGTCCAAAATTTGTAAAAATTTAGGAAGTCCCCTAAGTATAGCCCTGAGAGCTCCAACCATAACTGGTATTACAGTAGATCTTTTCTTCCAAAGCTTTTCAACATCAATTTGAAGGTCCATATACTTTGTCAATTTCTCTCATTCTTTGTCCTCAATTCATTATTATCATTACTAATATCATTACCATTATTATTACCATGATCGGGATAATATTAAGTGGTGCAACGACCATGTCAGTTAAAATGTCAGAGCATTAAAGTCAATACATGCCGACAGGAGCTCTGAATATACATGAAAAGGGTAATTTTATAAGGAGGCGAATAGTTTAAGCTTGAAAGTATTTGCTCTTTTATAAAGGAGGCACATACTTTTCTTTATAAAATACTAGCGTGAGTGACAGAAAATGCACCTTAAAGTAAGGCACAATAATTTATACCAGCCCTAGAGCTGATGTAAATGATGCGCCTATGTTTTGCAAGTACACGTGCAAATTACTGTATTTTATAGTCAATGCGCATGCTTGCTCACACCACCCATGCTTTGCCCAATCTCCAATAAAAGTGAAAGTATGCATCATTAAATTAATAACTGGCAAAGAGGTAATTTACATGAGCACCAATGACTAAAGAACCAGCATTTTGTCCTTATTTGGCAGCATAAACCCTAGCTGTAGTACCATGAGATTGCCACTAGGGGCCACAGTTATCATTTTGGAACCCTGGGCTGCAGGAACAGGAGCAATTGGGGATCACTCCTGCTCCCCCTAGAAACCAGGGACCCTGGTAAAAGCCTGGGATGGGATCAGAGGGTTAGGACGGTGGGGGGTTTGCAAGAGAAAACATTGTGGAGGTTCTTATGCTGGAAGGGGTCAGAAAAGGGGATCAGAATTCTATGGAGAGTCCTGTGGGGGAATTAGATCCCACAAGGAGGTAGGAGGATCAGATGTCAGGAGGTATCAGGGCAGGAGCATTTGGGGGGATCAGATGGAAAGGGAATATTGGATGTGGGGATGGTCGGGGCAACTTGTGCTGCTGGTGGGAGGAGATTTGGGTGTGCATGGATGTCAGGAGTGGCAATTTCCACAATGCGCAGCTATTTAAAATTGCGGCTCCTGCAGGACTTGGGGAAACATCCACGTGCAGTCCTGCATGTCTTTCGATGTATTTTATAAGAGGCTCTTTATTTGGAAGAGTCTGTAAAATGCAGTGGGAATTTCAAATATCCAAACCTGGTCATCTTAATTCCCCTCTCCACGTCCTTTCTAAAGTGTGCCTTTTATCTTCATAGCAGCTGAAAATCCACAAATAGTAGAGGTATGTGTTCACCAGCTGCTGGTAAACATACAACTCTGTTTGAGTCTATGCCCCGATCTATATAGCACATACCAGATACATATGACACTGTATAATAATATGAAAGGATGCCTATGTTGAAAGTCCAAAAAGATGCCAACTTACTGTATGTCTATGTGCTTTCATAAAGTGGAGTGGAGGAGTAGCCTAATGGTTAGAGAACTGACTTGGAAACCAAGCAGTATAACAAACCTGTTAAATCAATAAAAAGAACATTCAGAAGTAGCCGTAATAGCGCACAAATTTACACCTGCTTTGAAGAAGGTATAAATACAGATATGGGTAATTTTATACCGGCATCTCAGATACCTATGCCAATGTATGCGTATAAAATGCCTTACTAGTGCAGGTGGGTTCTTTGGTGGGTTCTGGGCAGAAGATGGGCAAAGGCAGGATTTATACACACATATGCAGATTTCCACTTGAGCAAAAATAAATGTACACACGATCACTATAGCTGCACTTTCTGTAGGACTAATGTAAGTATTTATAAAAGCACATTTTGAAACAACGTCCAGTTGCATTTGGGGATGTCCAGATGAAAATATGCCTGAAAAGGTTGATCATGTCCAAGTTCAGGCATGATTTCAGAAAAGTGGATGTCCCTGATATGGACATTGTCAGGGACTTCTACACAGACACCCCCACAACAATATCGTAAAACGTACAACACAAGTTTCTCCATTGCATACCAGTTTCCATTAAGGCTGTGGACAATACCGGGAATGTTGTTTTTCTGGCAGAAAGAGGATTTTCCCGATGCTTATTCGGGCCCTGGGGCAGGTCTAGACTTCAGCTTGAATGGAGAAGTGTCTGGCATTTCTGAAATTGGGCGTGCGTGTCTATGTTTGAAGGAATGTCACACACATGCCTCTGCTAAACCCCCATTCCACATAGATGTGTCCATGCCAGAGACATTTCTATGCTCAGTTTGCAAAATGGCTTGAGGATGTCTCCCTGATTTGGACATCTGCATGGCCATTTTAAGAAATCCATGTCACATTTATATTTTATTTATTTAGCTGTATTTATATTCCACTTTTCACCAGGTCAAAGCAGTCAATTGGGGGATACATTTAACACGAGGGGATATGACACACATATGTTAATACTTACAGGGAACATGGGCAATGGAGGGTTAAGTGGCTTGCCCAAGACCACAAGGAGTGCCTATAGGACTAGAAATCCCAGTCCCTCTGGCCTGAGATTGCTGTCCCCAGGTGGGACTTGAACCCCCGGCCCTCCAGCCTGAAGTACCTTGTCCTAACCACTAGACCACTTCTCCCTCACATATAGGGCTTCTTAAATGTCTACCATAGGCATCTATGTGTCTTTATAAAATATGCTAAAATAGGCACCTTCCTGTCCCACTAATTTAGATACCCTGCTAGAAAATTGCCCTCATGAAAATCATTTTATTAACCTGTTTCGTGGCTCGATGCATGGTGCATTTAAGAACTTACTTGTGGAATAGGCATGCTTAATGGAGTAGTGAAGTCTCAGTTTACATGTCCGTTTTATAAAATATGTGTGTCCACACGAACGTTATATACTAAGAGCCATGTTTATTAAAATGTGCTAATAGTGCACATTTTAGCATGTGCTAAGCATTAATGCAATCCCATTATATCCGCTATCATGTGCTAAAAGCAGGCAGTGTAGTGAAAATCCCATGCTAACTGCTTTGAGCCAAAATACCCCCCAAAAACAGACCCCCCCCCACACACAGTGTCTTAATTCCGATACTTCCCCCACCCCTGTAACCTTTCCCCGGATCTTACCCAGGCATCCCTGGTCTCTGATAGTTTTTGAGTCAAAAGTGGTTCTACTCTGCCCCTGTCCCAGCTGGCAAGGCTTCCAAAATAGTGGCCTTCATCCAGATTGTAGTCTCGCAGTAGTCTTCTCGTTAAAATCAATGGGATCAACCTAGAATACACTGCGTGAGTTGATAATCCATTACTCATTGAAAAGTTATGAGCCCACTGCTTTTTTAGTCCAAAAGAATGGCTAAAATTTGAGGATAAAAAACATGAAGAAATTAAAAAATGAATTATTTTATAAAGTATGATGACACTTTGAGATAAACATATTTGTTGAAAGTGGTGAAATATTAATAGGTAAAGGGTATTTTATAAACTAGATACATATATAGCAGTCATGCTCCAACTCCGCTTACTCTCCATCCCCAAGAATTGCCAACACATATGAAGGGTAATTTCATAAGGGGGGGGACCTAGTTAAAGCACGTTTTAAGGCACCTCTGTTATTAAGGACAAGTAGATTCCAGCTTGTCTTTATAAAATACTTCCATAAGTGGCTTAACACGTGCTTACCTTGCAGGAATGGACATTACCCAGCTCTAGAACTAGTGTAAATGCCTGCACCTAGATCTTTCAAGTACACACGCCAAATGTATAGTGCTCTATAATCTATGCCTGCTCTGCCCATGTGCACTCTCACAGGCTAAGTGTGTGTCTTGATGCCAACGTGTGTACTTTTACGCTGATCTGTGTTTTATAAGCGGTTATTTATATGCAAATGTGGCCAGAAATATGCAGGAATGACTTTATAAAATCACCTGCATACTGCATTAAAGTATGCGGTATTTATAGAGATGGCATACTTACTTTAGTGCATGTCTGCTGCTGGGGCAAGAACCTGCATGCGGAAAACTGTTCTACGTGCATAGATACCTTATAAAATGGCCCATATCCAGTACTATCTCCATGCAGCCTTTGCTGGAGTTTCTAAGCTAAAGTATGTGCTTGCACACATTTTCTGACTTCCTTTACATGCTTATGTCTGAATTATCAAAGCACGTGCAATAGTCAGATCTCTCTCCAGCTGTATTCTGGGAACACCTCATTTCAGTCTGTGTGTATGTGTGTGTGTAGGACGCTTCATACATCTACCTGCACTACAGAAATGAAAACTAGTAGTAGGAGTAGTAGTTTGGATAAACATATGCCAGGGATGGCCCAACCACCAGGCAAACTAGGCAGCTGCCTAGGGTGACAGCTTCTGGCAATTGGTGGTAAAGAGCAGGGCATGCACAGCTAAACGATAGATTCTGACAGTTGGGGGGGGGGGAAGGGTGTAAGGCTTAAGGTTTGCCAAGGACTCCTACACCGTGAACTAACTCTGGGGCCTGCCCCGACTTACGCACATAGAAGCATACATTTACCTGATATAGGATTGGCAATTTTATAAATGCCCATTTCTGCTGGTAAAGAATTGCTTTACCCATGAAAATGCTTCTGAAAATTAGCACCATCGTGGACAGTCCACACCCCTTGGAGCTTACAATCACCCCACATGGAAGTTAATTTTCCCACAAAATGTTTTGTCATTTCTAACATATTTTCTTCCTACTTGAGTCCTCATAAAAGCATATCTATGATTTAAAGGGCAAAGAAAGAAGTTTTTGCAGTGATTGTATTTGCAATGAAACAGCAGGGTTTGAAAATTCTAATGTTGCATAAAAAAGCCCCTGGGCAGTGTGAGAAGATTCTGTTTGTTCGCTGATGTAACCAGCAGTAGGTAAACTGCTGCAATTCCTTTGATTAGCTAACAGTTGCAGAAAATACTGTTTCAAGTACCCAATTCGAATCCCTTTTTTAAAGATCAGGTTTCGAGGCAGCAGATTGTAAGTATGTACAGTCTGAGGATCACTTAGATGTAACACCCTATACGGAACTAGCCACAATTTCAGTGGAATGGAAACACTGTACCACGATACAACGGAGATAAGGCTATTAGCCTACAGACTAACTGAGAAGTTATTTATGTCTGTACAAACACAGCATGCTCCTTCCGCATGATTTGGAGCTAAATGCAGTGTTGCTTAATTAATACATGTGTAGCACGCAATACTATTACACCTATTAGAATCTGAGGGCAATTAAAATTCATAGAGTCTCCTGTACTGTATAAACTGCCTTCTTAGAAAACAAGGATGAAAAGATGTTTTATTCGTATTTCACTATTCTGCTCTTGCTGGGAACATCTCAAATTATGCTTCATTTGATATGTTAATAGATTTATACCTATTATAGATGGAAGGTAATTTTCAAAGCCATTTTTGGCTTCAATGTGTCTTCGAAGACAGGCGAGCCCTTGACTGAATTGTCTCATGTTAAACACAAAGGGGCTTATTTTAGAAGGCCTATTCATGCTTGGGATATCAGAAAACAAACCCACAGATGTCCAAATCACAGAGAACCCCCAGAAGCATTTTAGAAGCCAGTTCTATAGATGTCCTCAGTGCAAGGGCATTCATGTTGCAAAAGGGCATGAAGGAGGTGTGACTGGGGCATTCTGGGCAAGATGGGCTTGTGCATCTGACTACAGAAATGGTGAGCACGTTGCTGCTCACCAGCTGGACCGTCCATGTCTATTCCTGCTCTAGTGCATGGACAGGCATCAGAAAAGCTCTCATTCCGTCATCCAGACAACTGAAGGTCATAGAGAAGTAGGTACTATGATACCCCCTATACATTTCCCAATGCTAATGAAACCTCTGGGGAAACAAAGACATTTGTTGATTTGGCACGCTGATGCTTGTCCCCGCATGCAAAATTGCTTGCATGGATGCATTCGGCATAGGATAGACATGCCTGCTCCAGGTTTTTGTAGCAGGGATGTCTGTGTGGCTGCTGGTATGGCCGTCCATTTTGGGGACATCCAAGTTTCTAAAATCAGGCCAAAGTTTAAATATCCCTGGCATTTTATCCAACATTTTGCTCTTCACAGCCCAGATAGCACCTGGATGTCCTTTCTAAAATGCCACTTTATAATAGAAAGGATTCCCATCCTTGTTCACTATGACCACTTGCCTTATGGGGGAAGAAGCTGTATTACCAGTAGGATTCCTTTTGGTTGAAGAACTCCACCTTCAATGATTATCTCTGCTATAGTGTGTCCCTGTTAACTTATATATGTTGGTAAAACGACACAGCTATAGGGGCTATTTTAGAAGCATTCCCACATACAAAACTACTACTACTAATCACTCATACTGCACTACTAGGCATACACAGCACTACAGAGGTACACATAAAAGACAGTACCTTCTCTAGAGAGCTTATAATCTGCTAAAACAGATAAACAGGAGACTAGGGAATTCTTAAAGGAAGTGATCAAAATGCACATGGTGTAGACAGGAGAATAAGAGGCCTAGGATCCAAAGTGAGCCTCAAAGAGGACCAGAAATGGAGCCTGATATACTGACACACAGGTAGTTTGTTGCGGGTATATGGTGCAGCAAGAATTGGCAGTAGAAGAGAAGATCATAGATATAAAAGTGATTTACTTGATAAGAGGAGCTGCCAAGGAGGAGTACAGGGAGAAATAAGAGAGGAGAGATAGTGAGGAGCTGCAAAATAAATCTATTTGTAGATAAGAAGAAGTTTGAACTGTATGTGGAAATGCATAAGGAGTGACTTGGAAGAGGGGCTACATGAGCATAGTGACACTGGCAGAATATTAGTCATGCAGTTGAGCTTTGGCAAATGTAGATTGAATTACGTATGTTAATGCCAGTATAGAACATGGTTTTTGTAGACGTTGAAATGCTCACCAGATCTACCCTGCTGGGGGAGTGGTGGGGGTGGATTGGGCTGGGCCTACAATGCAGATGTGGATTTCATATTTTATATAAGGAATCCACATATGGAAAAAAAATTGTAGACATCTGCATTTAAACCTGCCCTAGAATAAGTGCCTACTGACAGGGGCAGATGTAAATGTCAATGTTGACACACTTCCCCGACCCCATAAATCCCTATCTCAGTGATCCCAGACCCATCCTGCACCTCTACCTAGTAATCAAGACCCCTCAAAAGATTACCTCCAATCCCCACCTTTCCTCCCCAAAGCAGATAGCCGATCTCCCATGAAGCAGACATCTTACTCCCCATCTCCCCTCCCCGAAGCAGACATCTGAGCCCCTCTTCCCCTGAAGGTCCACCCCAACACAATACCAATGTCCCAACCCCCTCCTAATAACCCCCCAACAGACCAGACCCCCATCCCCCCTAAATTGCCAAACTTACTGGAGTCATTGGTTGCAGTGGGAAGACGAACGATGCCCAATCACTCCTGCTCAGCATGCAGCCACCTTCCAAAATGGCCCAGTGATCCCAAAATTTAGCACCAGGATAGATCCAGATCTGTGCTAACAAATGTAGGCAAGGCCAGCATGTTACCATCTAGTTAGCACGGGGGTAGTATGGAAACCGTGTGAAGCAGTTTATCACTATTACTGTGGGTGCACTTAACACCGCCTATTGAGGTGGCAGTAATTTCACCCAGCTAAGTGCAACACTGACCTTTATTGCAGATTAATATGCCCATTAGGTGCCTATTTGCCTTTGTAAAATACCAGGGTAAGTGATGGGGATCACATCTTAAAAGCAGGCACGAACATTTCCACGTGTTCTATAGCAGCTGTAAGTGAATGTAGTATGTAAAGTAAGCAAGCTCACAGGAGAATTAAGGCATTTTCTAATCAATGCGAGTGTTTCTGAACTCCATCCATACTTAGCCCACCCACTATGGGGGTCATTCTGAACAGTGAAAAGTGGGGAGGTACGTCCGGTTTGGATGTACCAACCCTGCTATTTGCTATCAGCCTATTCTTGCTCCAAAGCTTCCCGCATGTACAGGGCCTGTGTGTGGGGAGCTCTGGACAGGGGTGGTGACAGGGCAGAGAGAGTGGGTGGAGCGGGGGCAGGCACACAACCCAGACATACAGAATCTATTCTGTTCACGGTTCTGGACGTCTGGTGGGGCAAAGATGGACATCGGACTTATTCCACCTCCGAGGTGGTCTAACTCCAACAACTGACGAAGACCAGGCCAGGAACACCTCCCCTCACATGGCGCAGAGGAAGGTAGGCGCCCGCTGCCTGTTCCCAGCCCTGGCATCCCCCTCCAAGGGTTGGGTGATGGGGGAAATGCATTTGCATGCTGTCGGGCCTTTCAGCGCTCCTGTATGGCGTCCCGGTGCCATGGCAATGAGATGCTCTAGAACTGGGGCTCCAGCAGGAGCATAGGGAGGAATAGCGTGAATTTATGGCTTTGTCTATTTCCCATAATAATATACAGTAACTGGCTATTTAATGAGGCAGACATCCAGTGTGGCAGACTTGTGGCCCATCTAAGTGCCCGATTCTGCACCCACAGGAACATCTAGATCCTGTGAGTGTAGAATCGGGTACACATCCGGGCTGTCCATATTTTGGATGTTCAGATGGGCCGGATGTCCCCCGATCTGAATTGGCCTTCATGCCTACTGGCAAAGTACACAAAAACTGAGTTTTTGTGTACTTGTTTTATATTTTATAAGTGGCCACTGAAAGGCATACATGGCTACAAATGCATGCAAATGACTTAATAAAATTACCCCTAAGGGGGATAAAATTAACTCTAAAGGTAATGAAAGGCTGGGTAATGACAGCAGGCCTCCAAAAGAGTTGTATTAGTCAATTACACACATAAACGGCCTCTTATAAAATCACATTAGGCATAAAAATATGTACAGGGCCGGCTCTAGAGTTGATTCAAAGTGTTGGAACCCTAGGCAAACCTTAAACTTTACAGTCCCTCTGGCTGTCAAAATCTATTATTTGATACAAAAAATATCCTTTAAGACCAAAGACCATATACAAAATCCAATAGAAAAAGTCCAGGCTAAGTTAGCAGCAAAAATGCTCTTTTTTTGTTGGAGCAAAAAAACTCACAAAAGGGGGTGAAAATGTTAACACCGCCTCGCTGTGAACGCTCCTTTTTACTCAGATTCATAAAGTGTTGAAAACATAGGGAAATCAAATTACTTATCTCAAGACATCACAACGTGGCACGTTTCGGGTTGAGCAATTCAAAACCCTGCTTCAGGTGGAAGTTTCATAACTTTTTACCATCCATAGCTAAGTGCATCCGTGCGTTCCAGCATTATCTCAGCTATAGAGCAGAGCCACTAATGCAACACTTTTAATGGCATTTGACGTAGCAACTGAAAGGCTGAACAACCAATCAGAAAAAGACAACAAACACTTTAAACCAATGGGATGAGGTTATCCCCACAGAGAGAAGGGAACCACCATTCTCATTGGTTTGACAGAATGATAACATCAAACAAAACAAAAGTCCATCAAAATAAGGTATGCCATTCCAGTGCTGCATATAAACCCCCAGGAATAACAGTATCCAGTTGAAATATCCAGCGTTGTTCTCTATATTGAAGCTTAGAGACCCGATCACCTCCACGGGAATCGGCCAGCACAAATTCTAAAACTCTCCAACGCAGCTGTTCAAAAGAATGGTCTTTAAGGAGACAGTGCTCTACCATGGGTGCAGCTAGGGTTTTTGTGCGCAAACGTGAAGCATGTTATTTAGCTTGGAATGGCCTGCTTGTTATTTAGCTTGGAAGGGCCTGCTTCTGCTGTATGCCAGAGGTTGCTGCCCTGGCGACCGCATAGTTTGCCTAGTGGTTGGGCCGGCCATGTATTTCATGATGTTCACTTTTACTGTGGATGTGCAACGGGGCAGAGTGTGGGAGAAGCATAGGCAGAACATGCAAGTATGCACATAGATTAAAAAATGCTATAATTTGCATCCACTGCCTCCAATGCATGCAAATTTATCCCATGCATATTTATAAGCAGAGGTAGTAGCCATCAAAATAGCAGCATTTAAGTGCACTTGCAGTGGCTACAAAGGGCCTCAGTAATAGCAAGACAGATAGACATCATCTCATCATAAACAATACAGTGGATATTTGCATAAGAGTCATCATTTCATATTTTTATGTAGGTTTATACCAGACGACTCCAGGTAGTTCAAAACAAACTCATGCAGTCCCGATTGTTATCCCCCTTGTCATGGTGAAATTGTAATTTTAGTATCCTTAAGCACAGACTGACAAGGAGATCACTTATGAAGTTGGAGGGGGGGGGGAGGAGGAGGGAAGACCCTAAGGATTAGCTTTCTCTCAAGACCTGCAGTTGTCTGAAAGAGACAAAATATAGACTATTTCTAAATGTTTTCAACCTTGGTAATTCAATATTTTAAACTGTTACTGTCTACGACTAAAATATATTGGTACAGTCTAATCACATGAGAGACTTTGCAGGAAATCATAGAAATCTTCATTAGAAACAATATGCTACTATCCAGTTACTTGAACCGTTGACACCTGAAGGAAATTAGGGTTTAGCCTGAATTTATGGCTTTGTCTACTTCCCGTAATAATATACAGTAACTGGCTATTTAAGAATAGATATATTTTCCATTAGAATCACTCAGTATCAGGAACTCACATCGAGTCTGCTGTAAAATAGCATTTGTTCTCCTCATAGCAGGCAGCCCAAAAACTTGTCAGACCAACTAGAGATGGTTTAAAATTCCAACAGAGAAGAAATTAAAATGCAATTCAAAAAAACTATTGAAAGTACAGATATAGTAAAAGCAGTCTAGCTCTGAATGAACAAACCTTTTCTTGCCTTGGAAAAAGAAGGTATCTCTGAAGACAACAGGGTCATTTTTAGGAATGTCTATAGAACGGTATCAAACTCTGGCCCTGAAATACCACAGATACATCTGGTCTTCAGGGTATCCACGGTGAATATTCATAACCAGTTAGTGCCGCTGAATACCACATAAAAAATGTCTGGTTAAAACTGCGGTGGTATGTAGGTGTTCAGGGGCGGCGGCGGTCACTTTTCAGTTCACAGTGATATTCAGCCACTAACCAATAGCTAAAACAGTTTGCAGCAGGAATCTTGACTCTAACTATGCTCTACGCAAACTCTTCCCCTGAACACACCTATTCTACAAGTATGCATTGGCTTGCAACTCATGTTCTGTTAGACTTGACTTAATTTTATAAAAGTCCTTTTACATGTCTAAAACTGTATTCCAGGTATTAAAAGGTTTTATATAATTATACTCTTAAATACCTCCATGGTATAAATGTATAGGAGGTGGGCATATTTTAAGTGAAAGGAAGTTCCATATTGAGGGGTCATAGGATAAAGGTGAAAGGGAATAATCTGGAATAATCTGAGAAAATATTTCTTTATGGAAAGGGTGGTGGATGCATGGAACAACCTCCCAACAGAGGTGGGGAAGATGAGAACTGAATCCGAATTCAAGAAAGCATGAGGCAAGTACAGAGAATCACTGAAGGAGAAGAATGGCTTGTAGAGTTTAGTAGTTGGTATGGATGGGCAAACTGAATGGGCCATGTGGCCATTATTTGCCATAATTTCCTATGCTTCAATGTTAATAAATAGTGTGGAGTAGGGCCAGCTTATTCACTAGGTGGTCTAGGAGGCTGCCTAGGGTGGCAGACCATGGCGGGTGGCATAGGCGATTTGAGCTGTCCCTTTGGTGCCCGTGGTTCTCCATGGACACCAAAGTAGTGACAAAGCTGCTGCTTACGCCGGCCTACCAGAAGACAGAATCGGCGGCGGCAGTGGCTAGGCTTGGCATGGGGGGGGGCAGCTTGGCACTGGGGTGGCATGGCCTGGTCTCCTGCCTGGGGTGGAGGAAGCCTTTGTGCCATCCCTGATGTGGAGGGAGCATAGTGAGTTGTAGGGTACAATGGGCTATATTGCTGGGTTGATGGAATAGTGGGGATTGTTAGTGAATTAGAGGGTACATGGAGGTGCCTTTGGGTTAAGAGTGGCACTGTGGGATGGATTGCTGGATATACTAGAGTGTATTCTTTGATTTGGAGCATTGGGGCATGGTTAATTGAAGAGCATTAGAGGATGTTAGTGATATAGGAATGTTGAATGAAGAGCGTCAGCAAGTGAGAGGCTAAAGAGGCGGGCTAGGCTAAGTGGGGGTAAATTCATAGTGGGGATGGGAGGTTGGACTAAATTTTGAGTCAATATATGTAGTGGGAGAATGGGGGTAAGGACTAGAATAGGGGATGAGTTGGTAGGTGCATGGACTAAGGGAGCAGAATTTAGAATAAGGGATAGGTTTATAGGTAGATTAGCTTAGGAATAGAGAAGACATAGTGGAAGAGAAGGTTGTGCATATAAGAGCATGTATTCAGTTTGTGCACCTAAATAATTGGTTTGTATGCATATCACTTATGCATGTTATATTTACAAATTAATATGCAAAAATTGATTTTCATTTAAAAAATGATAGAGGCATAAAATTGGAAAAACCTAGAAAATTTTAACACAAGCTAAATTTATTTTTGGCTGTGCACAATGCTATTAGAAGAATTAAGGACTAGAGCAGATTGTGAGTGAATGGTTGTAGTTGGGGGAAAGGTTTAACAGGTATAGGTAGAACTGAGTGGGTCATAGTGGGAGGCAGGATTAGTAGCTGCATAGTTAGAATGTAGTGGATGTGTGAGCTTAGGGGCTATGGGGTAGATTCTGACCCATGTTTAGCGGAGATATAGGTCCCAGTCAGACGTATAATCCCCGCTAAATGCCCAGGTCCGATTCTAGGCACAGAGCTCCCCACAATACAGCAGAGATGTGTAGGAAACTCTGTATGAGAGTGAGAGGGGGGAGGGCCGAGGGCAAACTGGAGGCGTGACCCTCAATCCGGGCCTACAGGGCCTATTCTGTTGAAGGCCCTGTACGTCCAGGCACGGTGAAGTAGACAGGGGATTTATTCCACCTCGGAAGTGGAATAAATCCCCCGTGACGTCAGCCGTTGGGCAAGATGAACTCCCCCAAAGAGATGAGCCAGCCAGGGGGTTCCCTACAGCCTGATCCAAGCCCTGAATGGCCGGATCGGGGGTTGGACGATGGGAAAATAATGATAGTAGGAAGTGCGGGCGATTGGGGCTTCTGCATGGAGTCACGGTGCTATGGCAAGAGGACACCACAGCATCATGGCTCTATTCAGGAGCCAGGCTGAGCTAGCCAGGCACAGCTCTGGACATCCAGGGAGCCTAAATCAGGGACATTCTGGACATCCAGGCCCTATGCCATGATACTGCTCCGACACGGCCGTCTAGCCCCCATGGGAGCAGAATCGGGTGCATCTTTGGGCGTGCACTTCTGAATGCCTGGATGGCCTGGACATGCACCTACGGAATTGCCCCCCCCCCCCCCATCCCCTTCGTTGATGCATTTTCTTGTAAGAGTCACCTGCCTCTGTTAACTAGATTTGCTGTTTATGCCTGTTCTATGTATAGTTGCTTGTTTTGATATTATGCCTGTTCTATGTAAAGTTGCTTGACTGTTTCCGTTTTTTGTAAACTGCGCTGATACTAAATCGTGCAGTATATAAAAGCTAGTAAATAAATCATAAATAAATAATTATAGTGAGAGGGTGGGATATAGAGTAGTTTACACTAGATCTCCCCTTATTATGTCTAAATGAGTGCCTCACTGGGATCACTTTTCCATTGTATCCTAGAACTGCCAACTACCTTCCAATCCATCTAAACTCCTTCCAACTCCAGGGGCTATTTCTATATTTAAGATAATAGAGTTTAAATGTCTTTTTTCTTTGTTTTCCTCTACCATATGCAATCTTATTTAGGATAACTTTTTTTTTTTATTTAATCTTTATGAGTTTTTACATACAATGAAGCATATTACAAAACTTCATGGAAATTAGGAAATTGGTAGGAAAAAAAAATATATAATATTAAACAACATTATATGAAATGTCATGAAGAAAAACATTCCAGTTCCTACTATAGCCCCCTAAAATGAGGGATCCCAAGAAAGAAAAATATATATAATAGACACCCTAAAAAAGAAGATAAAGAGATGAGAGTAAAACAGTCGCACCTAAATTATTGGCAGTGGGTCTGGGGCCACATTAAGAAAGCGTCAAGCCGTCAGAAAGCTCAATAACTGAGACCGCTCAAAGAAAATATATGAAACATTATTCAACCTAATCATACATTTACAAGGAAACTTTAAAAAAAAATAAACACCCAACAACAAAACCCTAGGACATAATAACAGAAATTCCTTTCTACGTTTTTGAGTTTCCTTAGCTAAATCTGGAAAGACACGAACTGTTAACCCATGAAACAATACAGAACGCTTCTTGAAAAACATACGTAAAAACCAGTCCCTATCAGAGGATAAAGCAAATACAGCTATCAATGTGGATGGAGAAGCAACCTCCTCAGTCGAGGACTCCAATAAAGCAGATATATTTAATAGGTCAGCTTGACCCTCTACATCAATTGTTCCAGCCCCAGGCACTTTCTTCCCAGAAGGGAGATAATATACCTTCAGCATAGGAGGATGGGAGTCAATTGGGACATTTAGCACTTCCAGTAAATACTTCTTAAACATATCTTTAGTGGATACAGTAGAAAATCTAGGAAAATTTACACAACATAATTTAGAATATCTAGAAGTATTTTCTAAAAGTTCAATCCAAGATTTTAACGCCAACATGTCCTTCTGACACAACGATACACCATCATCACAGGTAGAAGCCTTCTGCTGTAATTACGTTACCGATGATTGCAACGCAGAGATTTCAAGGGTATGTTGTTGGAATAGAGAAGTATGTCCCTGGACCTGTGTCCCTACAGCCACCACTTGGGGAGCAAGA
Organism: Ichthyophis bannanicus; assembly: GCA_033557465.1. NCBI lineage: Eukaryota > Metazoa > Chordata > Amphibia > Gymnophiona > Ichthyophiidae > Ichthyophis > Ichthyophis bannanicus. Next base: position 103,969,939 of record CM066041.1, on the reverse strand, counting down.
AATTCACCAAGCTTGACTATAGCAGTCCAGATCGATTCCAAAGTGAACTCGGCTGGTCGATCAAAAGTAAAAGCATGTACCTGTCCAGAAGAGCCCTCTGTTGCCCGATGCTCAAACCTCAATTCCCCAGACGCAGAGAGGATATCCAACAACTCGCCTGAGGGCCCCCTCAATATCCCTTCCTCTGAACTGGAAAGAGAAGCGGTTCCCAAATCTACATTCCTCCGCTGCACAGCCGCTCCTCCAGGGTCAGAACCCCCTCCATCTTCAGGAGAAAGCTCTCCCTCCGGCTACGCATGAGTCCGCCTCAGCAGAGGATCTTTTGGAGGCCGCCACTGCACGGGCGGAGAGATCTCAGGCCCAGAGCCTCCCGTCGAGCCACCAGGCTCTGAGGGGGGAACAGCAGGGCTCTGCTCTGTCGACATTTGCGACTGCCGTAGCGGCGTAACAAAAGCGTCCAAAGGTCCGACGACCTGAGAGGGAAGGACAGAAGAGGCTGCCGGGCTAGTGGAGGACTTCTTAGGCCCTTTAGCCTTCCGCTTGCCCATAATACAAGAGGTAAGAAAAACACCGCCACTATCAGCTCACATCAAGACGCCATCTTGGATCCCCATCCTCTTTAGGATAACTTATTAATGAGAAAATCTAGTTGACATGTCTTCTGTTATTTGTTCATACCTTGTTCTAATCAAGAAGATTTCTTGTGGTCTTCGCTGTTTTCTTGGTCCTGCCACATCTTAGAAATGGAATTGACATTTCAGCCATGTGTTGTAGCTTTCTTCAAGGTGAAGTAGTTATGTGATGGATATCTGTTATTATATATAGTGGTTATCAAACCAGTGGGAAAATTCTTTGCAAGTTTGAATTCTGAAAGTTTGGGATTTTAGTGGGAAAGTATGTTGTGACAATCTCCGACTCTGGAAGATGGAAAAAAGTTGTTCTTTGGTGCCACTCCTTGTAGCACTAAATCTTCCGTGAAAGAGGGTTTGCCATGCTTTGTTTATGTTGAGTCCTTTGTCTCCACTGAGGTTTTGTAGGTGCCTTACTTTCTCCACTACCTCTTTGATCCTCTTTGACTACTAGCATTCTTCTTTTTCCAGGATTCTTGTGTCATCAAATCTAATCATATGGTTAGTTTCCATTCTCACCAATCTGGTTTGAAAATCACTATATATAATGAGAGACATCAATCGCATGACCACTTTACCCTGAAGAAAGCCAGAGCATGATGGCTGAAACGTTGGTTCTACTTACTAAGATGTGACATGACCCGGAAAACTGCAGAAACCAAAGAGAACAGATTTCTTATGAGTTAGTGGCCATTTCATGTGAAAGTTTACTATTGGAACTAAAAATCTTACATCAGGTGTTATCGTTTTTGTGAAAATAGGTCTGTGAAACCTTTTCTGCATGCAGTTTTCACTAAATTCATGACTTGCTTTGTGTGATTTTGAAATGGCTTGACTCTAAATAAAATATGTGTAGTGAACTACAAATGTAATTTTACTGCTGCAACATTTTTGTAAACATAGGTTCACTAAAAACACTGAGATGTTAGCATTTCAGACCATTTTGGGACTTTTGCACATTTTTTTTTGGTAAATTAGCCCAATTTGCAAAATTAATTCAAAATGTACCAAATTATGCTCAAAAATTATTTTTGGAAATATTTACAAAAGGCATACAAAGGCAGCAAAAGCACTCCAAGAGTTTTCCATGCTAGCATAATTCCAAATTAGTGGTGATCTAGGATTGGGTAATTCACCAGTTCGTAACACCAGACATAAGACTAGATTTGGCGGCGGCCAAGAAAGCAAATAGAATGCTAGGTATCATAAGGAAAGGGATGGAGAACAAAACAAAGGATATTATAATGCCTCTGTATCGCTCCATGGTACGACCGCACCTTGAATATTGTGTGCAATTCTGGTCACCGTATCTTAAAAAGGACATAGCGTTATTAGAAAAAGTACAGAGAAGAGCCACCAAATTGCTGAATGGGATGGAAGGCTACTCCTATGAAGAGAGGCTAAGAAGGTTAGGGCTCTTTAGCCTGGAGAAGAGACGGCTGAGGGGAGATATGATAGAGGTCTATAAATTAATGAATGGAGTGGAACGGATAAACGTGGATCAATTGTTTACGCTAACAGAGTATAGAAAGACTAGGGGACATGTAATGAAGCTACAGGGTAAACTATTTAAGACAAATAAGAGAAAATATTTTTTCACTCAACGTGTAATCAAACTCTGGAATCTGTTACCGGAGGATGTAGTAAGGGCTGTTAGTATAGCTGGGTTTAAAAAAGGTTTGGACAAGTTCCTGGAGGAAAGGTCCATAAACCACTATTAAAAAGGGACCCAGGATATCAATGCTTGACCCAGTACAAGCATTGTGGAACCTGTGTCTTTTGGGGATATTGCTAGGTACATATAACCTAGATTGGCCACTGTTGGAAACAGGATACTGGGCTTGATGGACCTCGGTCTGACCCAGTATGGCATGCCTTATGTTCTTATGTTCTTATTTCCAAAGTGCTATGGCATTAGTGCACATTAGCATGTTGTAATGTGCCTTATTTACTACAAGTTGCATTCTATACAATGAGACCTATTTATTAATATAGCGTATATAGCTAGCATAAGTACATTTAATGCCACCTCAACAGATGGCATTAGGTTCACCTGTGGTAATTGCCAAGGGCCAGAATGAAACGCCATTTAGATGAAATCTGGGATGTCCATGTCAAAACGCCTGAAATCCTGTGAGAAGGGCAGCAGTGAAGGTGGACATGTGTAAATGGCTTCAAATAACACCCTATCTCCACCCCAAAAGATATACCTGCCTACTATGATATACAGAGTGATGAGGACTTGCAAAATAAGGGGCCAGACATGTGCAGAAAGGTGGACAAGCAAGATATAGATGTTTGCAGTATCAGCCACATTGACGTTGCCTGTGCTGGTATTTCAAGACATTGATTGATTTCTTTGACTGAGTAACCAGGGAGTTGGACCGAGGGAGAGCCCTAGATGTGGTGTATTTAGATTTCAATAAAGCCTTTGACTTGTTCCTCAAAGGCGACTTATAAACAAACTGAGCACCCTAGGGATGGACCCTAAAGTTACTGCTTGGGTTAGAAACTGGTTGGGTGGGAGGCGACAAAGAGTACAGGTAAATAGAGCTAACATAAGAACATAAGATATGCCATACTCGGTCAGACCAAGGTCCATCAAGCCCAGTATCCTGTTTCCAACAGTGGGCAATCTAGGTCATACGTACCTAGCAGTTTCCCCAAAAATCACAGGTTCCGCAATGCTTGTATTGGGTCAAGCATTGATATCCTAGGTCCCTTCTTAATAATGGTTTATGGACCTTTCCTCCAGGAACTTGTCCAAACCTTTTTTAAACCCAGCTACACTAACAGCCTTTACTATATCCTCCGGTAACAAATTCCAGAGTTTGATTACGCGTTGAGTGAAAAAATATTTTCTTTTATTAGTCTTAAATAGTTTACCCTGTAGCTTCATTGTATGTCCCCTAGTCTTTCTATATTCTGATAACGTAAACAATCGATCTACGTTTACCCGTTCCACTCCGTTCATCAATTTATAGACTTCTATCATATCTCCCCTCAGCCGTCTCTTTTCCAGGTTAAAGAGCCCTAACCTTTTTAGCCTTTCTTCATAGGAGTATCCGTCCATCCCCTTTACCATTTTGGTGGCTCTTTTCTGAACCTTTTCTAATAACGCTATATCCTTTTTAAGATACGGCGACCAGAATTGCACACAATATTCAAGGTGCGGTCTCACCATGGAACGGTATAGAGGCATTATAATATCCTTTGTTTTATTTTCCATTCCTTTCCTTATGATACCTAGCATTCTGTTTGCTCTCTTGGCTGCCGCTGCACATTGGGCAGAGGGTTTTAACATGTTATCCACAATGACGCCTAAATCTGTTTCCTGGGTGGTGGTTCCTAATGTGGAACCTTGCATTGTGTAACCATAGTTTGGGTTGTTCTTCCCTAGGTGCATAACTCTGCACTTGTCCACATTAAATTTCATCTGCCATTTTGATGCCCAGTCTTCCAATTTATCAAGATCCTCTTGCAATTTTCCACAATCCTCTTGGGTTTTAACAACTTTAAATAGTTTTGTGTCATCTGCAAATTTGATAACCACACTCGTTATTCCACTTTCCAGGTCATTTATGAATATGTCAAAAAGCAGCGGACCCAGCACAGATCCCTGGAGTACACCACTATTCACCTTTCTCCATTGGGAAAATTGGCCATTTAGCCCAATCCTCTGCTTTCTATCTTTTAACCAGTTCCTGATCCACAGTAGTACACTGCCTCCTATCCCATGACTCTTTAGTTTTGCCAAACGTCTCTGATGAGGGACCTTGTCAAAGGCTTTCTGAAAGTCTAGATACACTATATCAACCGACTCACCTTTGTCCACCTGTTTATTCACACTGTCAAAAAAACATAACAGATTAGTAAGACAAGATCTTCCTTGTCTAAAGCCATGTTGGCTGTCTCCCATTAGGCTATGACTATCTACATGCTGAGTAATTTTATTCTTTATGATGGTTTCTACCATTTTTCCTGGTACTGATGTGAGGCTCACCGGTCTGTCGTTTCCCGGATCACCCCTGGAACCCTTTTTAAAAATTGGTGTTACATTGGCGATCCTCCAATCTTCAGGTATTAGAGATGATTTTAATGATAGTTCACAGATTACTAATAGCAGGTCTGCAATCTCAAATTTCAGTTCTTTCAACACCCTTGGATGTATACCATCCGGCCCAGGTGATTTGCTACTCTTCAGTTTATCTAATAGTTGTAATACATCTTCCCGATGTATCGATATTTCCTTCAATTCTTCCACTCCTTTAAATGTCACTTCAGTCATGGGTAACATCCCTACATCTTCCTCAGTAAAGACCGAAGCAAAGAATTCATTCAGTCTCTCAGCTATCGCCTTGTCGCCTCTTAGTGCCCCTTTAACTCCTCTATCATCTAATGGACCAACTGACTCACAGGTTTTTTGCTACGAATTTACTTGAAAAAATCTTTATTTCGCGTTTTTGCTTCTGCAGCAAGCTTCTTCTCAAATTCTCCCTTTGCCTGCTTTATTAATGCCTTGCATTTGACCTGCCAGTGCTTATGCTGTTTCCAGGTTTTGTTGTTTGGCTCTTTTTTCCATTTCCTGAAAGATGCTTTTTAGGCAACAACAGCCTCTCTGACCTCAGCTCACTCTGAGGAGAAGGATGTTACCAGTGGTGTGCCCCAGGGATCTGTCCTTGGTCCGATTCTTTTTAACATCTTTGTTAGTGATACAGCGGAAGGGCTGTTGGGTAAGGTTTGCCTCTTTGCGGATGATACCAAAATCTGCAATAGAGTAGACACCCAGGAAGGTGTAGATAACATGAGGAGGGATCTAGCTAAGCTTGAAGAATGGTCTAGAATTTGGCAGCTGGGATGTAATGTTAAAAAATGTAAGGTCAGGCATTTGGGCTGCAGCAATCCAAGGGAGCAATATAGTTTAGGGGGTGAAGTACTTTTGTCCACTAAAGAAGAGCGGGACCTAGGCGTGGTTGTGTCTGATAATCTTAAAGTAGCTAAACAGGTAGAAAAGGCAACAGCAAAAGCTAAAAGGATGCTTGGGTGCATACGGAGAGGAATGGCTAGCAGAAAAAAGGAGGTGATAGTGCCTCTGTATAAGTCTTTGGTGCGACCTCATTTGGAGTATTGTGTGCAATTCTGGAGACCGCACCTTCAAAAGGATGTGAACAGGATGGAGTCGGTGAAGAGGGTGGCTACTAAAATGGTTAGTGGTCTTCATTATAATGCATATGAAGACAGACTTAAGGATCTTAATATGTACACCTTAGAGGAAAGGCGAGATAGAGGTGATATGATTGAGATGTTTAAATACCTCCGTAGCATAAATGTTCAGGGAGAGAGCCTCTTTCATTTGAAAGCAAGTTCTGCTACGAGGGGACATGGGATGAGGGTAAAGGGGGATAGATTCAGGAGTGATTTGCGGAAATATTTCTTTACGGAAAGAGTGGTGGATCCGTGGAATAGTCTCCCAGTAGAGAGGTGGTAGAGATGAGGACAGTATCTGAGGGTACTGGGCGGGTACTGGGATGAGGACTGTTGTAGTTGTTGATATGGAAGGACAGACTAGATAAGCCACGTGGTCTTTTTCTGTCATCATATTTCTATGTTACTGTATGTTACTACATTCATCTCTGCACATGGTTTTCAATACCACTTCTATGCTGATGATTCTCAAATCTATCTGTCTGCGCCTGTTATCTCCCAGGCATTGCAGGCCCGTATTTCTTCCCGACTCTCTGATATTGCCACTTGGATGTCTCATCGCTATCTTAAACTTAATATGAACAAACCCGAACTGCTTATCTTTCCACCCAAAACCTCCTCTCCTCTCCCCTTCCTCCTTTCTCCATCTCTATTGAAAACTCACTTCTCCAACCTGTTACCTCTGTCAGTGACCTTGGTATTATTTTTGATTCCTCTCGTTCCTTCTCTGCTCATATACAACAAACTGAAAAAACATGTCATTTGAAGAGGGAGAGACAGATTTTATAGATATAGATAATTATCTATATCTATAAATCTGTCTCTTCCTCTTTGTTAATAGCACACGAATGCTTGTCAACTCTTTGATTACCTCCTGCCTCGACTATTGTAATCTTTTTCTTAGTGGCCTCCTTCTGAGTCATCTCTCTCCCCTTCAGTCAGTTCAGAACTCTGTTGCGCATCTCATCTTTTGCCAGCCTCGCTTTACACATATAACCCCTCTTCTCAAATCAATTCATTGGCTTCCCTTCTGTTACTACATTCAATTCAAGCTTCTTTTTTTAACTTTTAAATGCATTCATTCTGCTGCTCCACCCTATCTCTCTTCTCTCCTCTCTCTCTCCTCTCCTCCTCACGAACTTCATTCTTCTTCAACCTTGCTCCTTTCCCTGCCCTTTTCGTCTTCTGCTAACTCCAGACTTTGGTCCTTTCACCTTGCAGCCCCTTATGCATGGAACTCTCTTCCTGATGCTGTTCGTCAGACTTCATCACTCCCCTCTTCAAATCTTTGCCAAAGGCTCACCTCTTTTTAGGGCTGCCTTTGGTCCCTGTTCCCCATTCCTTGTGTCTCTTTTGTCATTTTGTCTCCTTTCCCTACTCTATCCTCTTTCCTTCCTTGTCCTGTTTATCTTGATTCGATTTTAAGTTCTAAGGAGCAGGGCCTGTCTTTTCTGTGTTTATACAGCGCTGCGTACGCCATGTAGTGCTCCTTAAATGTTTTATTAATAATAATAATAATAATAATAAAAGATGGACATACAGATGTACAGCAGCAGACAATATGACCTCGCTATGCACCTACTAGGCTTTTTTGAGTCAGCAAAAAATTATTGTGGGAGTGAGGGGGCATTCTCCTCTTCCTTGTACTGTTGATAGCTGGCAGAAGAGGGGATTTTTCAAATGCCTATTGTTGCCCAGAAGCAGGTATAGACTTGGACATGTCTGCCGCTGGTTATAAATATATGATCCCATTCTGGAATCAAGCGCACATGCATACTTTTCCCAGACCGCCCTGGACACGTCTCCACCATATCCCTGCGAAACACTGACATGATCTTGGGACGTGGATGCGATCGGGACACCTGAAAGCCATTTTCAGATGTCCAAATCATGAAGAGGGTTTCTAAAATGATCCCCATGGCCTGATTTACACATGCAGATGGCCTTTTTAATGCGTAATGCGCCTAACCCTTCTAAAATCACCTCCTATATTTGATTGCTTCATGTGGTTTTCTTAATTGTTGTATTCCTCCCTCTAATCCATATTAGACATTTGATATGTATAGTACTTTGTGCTGCTAAGTAAATAATTGCTTGATTTTACACTAGAACTTGCTTAACATAGTAACACAGTGAAGATAACTTATGCAGCAGGTTGTTGTTGCTAAGTGCCGTTGAGTCGGTGCATGTACATTTCTGGCTTGCTTGGGCATTCATTCCTGTGTCTAAAACTTCAGCATGCATGCATATTGCTTGTGTGCACTATATTGATTGTGTGTTTGTTAATTCATTGGAGTGGAGGAGTGGCCTAGTGGTTGGGGCAAGGTACTTCAGGCCGGAAGGTCAGGGGTTCAAATCCCACTAGAGGACAGCAACCTTGGGCTGGAAGGACTGGGGTTTCTAGTCCCACAGGTGCTCCTTGTGGACTTGGGCAAGCCACTTAACCCTCCATAGCCCATGTTCCCTGTAAAATAGTTATCTCCAAGTTATAATGCCCTGTTCAATGTAATTTCAGTTTGTTCAATGTAAACCGCACTGATGCAGAATAGCGCGGTATATAAGAGAATATAAATAAAAAATAAATAAAAAATTCATAGGTATATGAGTGCATAATGGGTAAACGATTACAACAAACACAAAAAGTAGTTTGGTTCGTTTGACCGTACAACGTTTTTCTATTGGCCTTTCACATGCCTAGCAGCAGGTATGCTCTTAAGTTACACCATTTTTTTAAAGAAAGGTAGGCATGCAATTTCCCTTTGAATATACCCCACAGAAGGCATTCACATACATGTGTGTGGTCAAGTCAGTGCTAACTCCTGATGACCCAGAAGCCCCTGGATTTTCTTATGAAGGTTGGACTGGAAGTAGATTTCCAGGCCTTTCTTCTAAGGCAATGGAGAGTAAAGTGACTTGCCCAAGGCCACAAGGTGTGCCAGTGGGAATTGGCAAAAATGCTTTTTAAAATGACCCTCTTAGCCGTTCGAGAGAATAAGCCCCAGTCTTCCATTAGACATTTGCAAATCAATGCAATAAAATTCTTTTTTTTATATGCATCTCTCAAAAATAAAGCACACTGGAAAGTCCTATGCTTTATTTTGGTACATTGTCTTGGGATCATAGTCTAGCAAGATTTGTCTTCCTTCTGATCTTATGAAGATTAAGAGGATTAGTGAACTTTCCTGCTGCCCAGCCACATCAGTTTGAACCTATTCATAGGAAGTGTTTTCTGAAAGGATTAAACGATTGTGTGTTGGTGGAAAAATTACTTTAAGGTGATTAATTGAACACTGTTCATTATCCACTATTATAGTCAATACTGTTATGGAGTGTCTAGATAGACTTGTTCACGGGGCCTACAGTGCCCAGTGGCAAGCTTTAAATCAGAAAGCTCAGTGAAAATGTCTTTTGGAATGTACTGACACTAAAGTATAAATAAAGTTTCCATTACTAAGGGCATGCTATTTACTCTCCTCTAGTAACAGAAATTAAACCCAGAGGCTTAGATTGAAAAAGACCAAGCTAAAGGTGGGACCTGCTTGAAAGCTTAAAGCGACAGGTCTAGCAACAAAGGAAATTTACAGCTTAAATGAGGAAAAGAGCATTACGCACCCCCCCCACCCACCCCTTTCATTCTTTCTTTTTCATTCCTGAGAAAATAAGTGTTCAATGTTTTTGAAAGCACTGCCAACTTAGTCGTGTAGACAACATGGACTCCTTTTGGTCTTGGGCAAATCACTTAACCCTGCATTGCCTCAAGGACGAACTTAGATTGTAAGCGCTCTCGGGCAGGGAAATACCTATGCCCCTGAATGTAACTTGTCGTAAAGTTTAGGTTACCAGATTTTTTTGTAGGCAGATCTGGGGCACTTATCCTAAAGTGTGTGTGTGAAGGGGAGGGATGGGCGGAAGGGACACCTTAGCTTCATGATTGAGAAACAAGGTGTGGAGAAGGGAAGAGGAGTCATTACCCTGAGTCCCCCCCCCCCATCCATCTGACGACAGCGACAATACCACTTCCAAGCAGACAAATCAACAAAGAACTAATAGCGCTGCATTTCCCCCCTACTGTGCAAAATATAAAGAGAAGGGATGCAAACTCTAAAAACGGACACATTCAAATCATTAAATTGAAAATACAATTTTTTCTGTCCCCGTTGTTGGAATCATGGACAGGAGGCTGCCAAACAGGTGGAAGTCAGGGACACAGTTCTAAAATTGGGGACAACCCCCAAAAATCAGACATCTGGTAACCTCACTTGAAGTACTATTGGAAAAGCATGAGCTAAATAGGAAATAAATAAATAGATATACGTGAATAGGGCTTAATTTATGGGGAATGGGCTGGAATGCAGCAGGGGTGTATTGCTCTAGCAACTGCCTTCCAGACAGTCTGCAGGGAACAGGAAGGAAGGGGTTAGCCTGCAACAGAGCAGACAACAGTTACTCCATTTCAGTGGTTCCAGACTTGTGGCTCGCAGATCCCTGGAGGGCCATGCGACTATTAAAGGGGGTCCACAAGAGACAAAAAGAGAGACAAAAAAAAGAGAAGCTGGTTGTGATTAATCATAGGGACGAAAGAGATTGATGGGGGCTTGCTAGGGAGCAGGGCAGAGCAACCACCAGGCAAACTAGGTGGTTGCCTAGAGCAGCTGGCAAAGGGCAAGGCATTCCAAGCTGAACAATAGATTCTGACAGCCAGGAGGGCATAAGGCTTATGGTTTGCCGAGGGCTCTTGCACCGTGAAACTGCTAGGGAGAGAGGGCGGGAGAGTGAAACTAGAGCAGGGCTTTTCAACCCAGTTCTCGGGACACACCTAGCCAGCACTCTAGGTGACTGCCTAGTTCGCCTAATAGTAACTCCAGTGCTGTGTGGATACTAGTTGCCTCTAAATAACCAGTTTGAGTTGCGCTATCTAGTTAAGTGCCAACACTTATCCAGAGTGTGCAATTTTCAGCCAGCACTTATCTGGCTAGGAACTTAGGACACCTTTTCATGCGGCCTAAGTTATCCGGATAAGTGCCGACGCTTACCTGAATAACTATGGTACCACGCGTGTTCCACCCATGAACCATCCCTGCACTAACCGGGGCAGTGCTATCAATGATGCTATCCAGATAGTGTCGCTGAATATCTCGCTCACCCCCTTATACAAATAGCCTCCCATTGGCTATCCAGATAAGGGTTTTGATTTTTAATGGCTAGGTGACATGAAGAAAACAAAGAGAGCAAGCCCTATGGGAATTTCAGAATTTTAGAAAATAGTTTCCCTTTTCCACTGAGGCATGCTGCCATTGCTGTTGCGGTGAAAGAGCCATATAAGCGGCACTTTTATTTCCATTCTGTTTTTATTTATTTATTTGGACACTTTTCTATACCGCCCCTTTCAGAGATCAGGGGCGGCTTACAATGTAACAGAAAAATAATACATTGAACATCTTGTAATCGGAAAACTATTTACAATAAACAATTAAACATAATAACTTTTTACAATCATATATTAATTATATCTAGAACATTCAGGGTCTTATTGTAAGCATGGAGGTTTCAGAGATTGTAAGTGATGAGAAACATTAATGAGTATGTGTGAGATTATGACTGGTTTGATGTGTAGTAGGGTTACGTGGTGGAAGGGTCAAGTTAGAATGTGAGACTTGATCAGAAGTGAAATTAAGGTTATGGAAATGCTGAATGAACAGGTATGTTTTTAATTCCTTTTGGAAAACTTGGAGGTCTTTAATCTCTCTTAGACTCTCCGGGAGGGTATTCCATTGAACAGGTCCAACATATGAGAATGCACTGATCAAAGTTGAGAGATGAGAAGGAGCAATATTGTTGATTGGTTTAAACATGGTCACTATGGATTTATATTTTATCCTACTGACAACAGGGAGCCAGTGGAGGGTGTATAAAGTGGGAGAGATGTGATCAGATAGCCTGGCTTTTAAGATTATTCGGGCGGTGACATTTTAGTCATTTGGAGTATGTCTAAGTTCTTTTTAGTTATGCCTTGCAGTATACTATTACAATAGTCGAAATGAGGTGTGATTAGTGCTTGGACAACGGTGCTGAAATCATCTATATCGATAAGTGGTCTGAGTTGTTGAGTGGTCCTTAATTTAAAGAAGATGGTTCTAGCTGTTTGTTTTATGTGGGCAGTCACGTTTAGAGTCTTATCAAGGGTAGCTCCTAAGTATTTTACTTCCTGTTTAATGGGTAGGGTGATATTTTGAAGACTAATTACGGGGGGAGGGTTAGGGTTTCTTGAAGTGAATAATACTTCCGTCTTTTTGAAATTGATGGACATATTCTTTGAACGGCAGGGCCGGCCCGTCCATTGAGCAAGAATGTTTTTGCACAGGGCCCCGCGTTTCAGGGGGCCCCGCGCAAAGAACATTCTGCTTTTTTTCAAAATTAAATTTTAAAAAAAAAAAGCTGGCTGCTACCACTGCCGCTGCCGCCATGGCAGCAGCAGAATGGAGTATCCCGCGGGGCCCCCTCTGCCCGGCTGAGGCTTTCCCTCCCTCCATCCCTCTGCGACGGCTGAGCCCCTCTGTGCCGGCTTTCAGATTCGCGAAGGGAGAGTGTCTCCCTCGCGTCTCTGTTAAGCCTACAGGGGCAGATGGGAAATTATGCAAATGAGTCCCCGCACATGGCCTCGCACCCCCCTTGGGCCGCCCCTGTTGAACGGAGCCATATTTTGGCTTCAGTCAGACAAGCTGCTAGGTTGTCGTCATTGGGGTTCGCAATGTCAAATGATGAGTACAACATGATATCATCAGCATATATGTGATATCTTATATTGTGTTTTTTGAAAATGGAGCATCTGGGTTAAAGATACAAGGAGGAGTGGCCTAGTGGTTGGGGCAAGGTACTACAGGCCGGAAGGTCGGTGGTTCAAATCCCACTAGAGGACAGCAACCTTGGGCCAGAAGGACTGGGGTTTCTAGTCCCACAGGTGCTCCTTGTGGTCTTGGGCAAGCCACTTTATTTATTTTATTTTATTTACATTCTCTTATATACCGCGCTATTCTGCATCAGTGCGGTTTACATTGAACAAACTGAAATTACATTGAACAGGGCATTATAACTTGGAGATAACTATAACTTAACCCTCCATTGCCCATGTTCCCTGTAAGTATTAGTGTATGTGTCTCATATCCCCTCGTGTTAAATGTATCCCCCAACCGCTTTGACCCGGTGAAAAGCGGGATATAAATGCAGATAATTAAATAAATAAATAAAATTAATAAAACAGGAGTGCAGAAGGTGCGGAGCCTTGTGGAATTCCTTGTTCTTGTGGAAAGGGTGATGGCGAGCCCTGGTCTATTTGTACATATTGAGCACGGTTAGATATATATGATTTAAACCAATTGAGAGTTATTTCCTTTATACCTATTTGGTTAAGTCTAGTGATGAGACTGTTATGATTTACATTGTCAAAAGCAGAGGAGATGTCCAGAAACACAAGAATGAAGGCTTGTTTAATGTTGTCCATTTCTCGTATGAGAATGTCAAAAAGAGCCAGGAGGAGGGTTTCAACTCCATGAAAAGGACGAAATCCATATTGATGCTCATCTAATGGTTCTGTTGTGTTTATAAAGTCCTGGAGTTGAGGTTGAACAACTTTCTCAATGATTTTAGCCAGAAATGGGATGCTGGCAATGGGCTGATATGAGATTGGGTCGTTATTGTTTAGTGACTTGTTTTTAAGTAATGGACGAATTGTTGTGAGCTTGAGGTCATTTGGCATGAAACCTTGGTTTAGAGATTGATTTACTATGTTTAGAATGTAGGGGGCTAGTTCTGTTTTTGTTGCCTTAATCCAGGCATTGTTGTGCATTATCTCAAGATTCTGCAATCTCTTTCAAATATGTGACTTTCAAAAAAAGAGCTCTTCTGAAAAGCATATGTATTTCGCTCATTATTAAGTTATGCAGAAAATCTTTGACAAGAAAATAGGTTAAACTAAGTTTTTTTACTTGTACATAAGAAACCCATTATACATTTTTTTTCCTTTAAGAAAAAGTTCTCTTTGAAATTGTGTGGCCTGCTGTCACACGAACAACAAAAAAGTAAAACTACATTTAATGCAAAGCAGATTTTATTCTTTACAACTTGTACATTTCATCTGTTAGTTTTCTCCATTTTTGATCTGAGTTCTCACTGTTTTAGTATTGCATCGATGATTTTAGCTCCATTACCAGATTCCTTGCAAGCTGTCATACGTTTTGGGGGTTATTTTAGAAGGCTTATTGAAAATTTCCACAAGGGCTATATTTACACTTGGATGTCCATATTACATAGAAACTGCAAGGGGGCATGTGGGTAGGTGCGACTGGAGTGTGGTCTGGACAGGTCAAAAATCTGCACATGCATTTCCCATGACACACAGCGAATGCAGAAGGAAGACCAAAATTGTCTGTGCCGGAATCTGCAGCTGTTCCTTGGAACATACAGGTTTTTATAGAGTGCTTATTCTGATGAGCCCTTTACAGGAGGAATTATCCTCTTTAATCCTCTGTTGTTTATTCCCCTTTCCAAACTAAAATGAATTAAAGATTGCAGCCTCTGTAGTTAAATGGCGTCATTTAAATGCATAGCTCTGCAAAACACCATCTTACACATGTTACTTACATGTGAGTTGTAAAATATAAACTTACACGGGTAAGTGCAGCATAAATGGCTTGTGTGCATTGCTGAATTGTCTCCGTTGATTTTTCCCCCATGTAGATTTGTAAAATGACTTTTCCGCTCTACCTGTTGACAAATACATGTGCACTCCCGCGCTTCCTTAGAGGTATTTTAGAAAAGGCTCCATGTCTGGCAGACCTAAAGTAAATTACCTAAGCTATCCATGTAGAAGTTAAATATTGCTTCACCTTAACCCCTCCCCATCTCTGTATGGATAAGGCCATGGTGGTTAGACTAAATCAAAATCAAAATCATTTTGACTAATATCAAAATGTCCCCAGTAAGATTAATTCTGAATCGGTGTCTGAAATAGTAGGTGGACCTGTAGTTTCCTTTGCACAGTTAGTTGGCTAATTAGAATCAGGTACTTAAATAATTTGGTAACAAGTAGGGATGTGCACAGTATAAAGATTTTCAGTTTATTATTTGTTTGTTTAAGCCTTTTTCCCATAATTTTTGTACTTTTTCTTGGTTTCACACATTTATTTTCATAACATTATTTAAACACATTAGAACTTTTTAACTTGAGGCAATTGACTTAACACATGTGAATTCTAAGGTTAATGTGTGTTAAAATTAATGTAGTGCACACTAACGTTTTGAAGGTATGCAAACAAACTAAGGGGTCTGTTTACTAAACGGCGCACTTGTACGGGGCGCACATGAGCGCTCTAAAAGATGTATTTAAGTGCTCTTAAGCGCCCCGTACGAGTGCGCGGCACATTAACGGGTCCCGCAAGCGTGCGCCGACAACGCGCACATTTGCGGGGCGGTGAATGTGCGAAAGAGGCGTGCCAAGGCGAAATGAGGGCGGAGGAAGGCCCCCTAGGGGCGGAGAGACGGGGTCAGTGGGCGGAATGTGGGAGGGGAGAGACTCGCCGCACAGGAGCGTGCCCGAATCTGCAAAGAAATTTACCGCCAGTGAAACACTCGCGTTAGAGGTGCTGTGCAGGGAAAAGAAACCGTTTCCGTCAGCAATGTGCAGCACAATAGTGGAAGCCCAAAAACCGTGAGCAGTGTGATCTATGTGCACAGATCAAACGCCGTAATGTCACAGGGCACTAACCACACGGGCGCCGCGCACCTTAGCGCATCTGTCAATCACAGCTTCTGTTCTTCACGACGGAACGCCCACTCCTTATACGGCACCCGCTCGGTACCGCGGACCGCACAACACCGGCCTTTAGTAAACAGACCCCTAAATGTGAATTAACAAATGCAAATCCATAATAATAATTATAAAACCCTGTAGAGTATATCTGTAACAGTGAGTTTGCGTATACTGTCTTAGATAAAGGTCCAGAAGGTGTGAGTTTAGCCTTCACCATGAAGTTTAATAGGAACTCATTCTTCCCCAATCAAAAGAAATTCCATAGGACTTATGATCAAGAGTAGTTGATGCTAATCTATGTGGATAGGGTATAAGATTTCTTCTAAACATCTGGAACTATATCCTTGAAGGATACTAGCATAAGGGGGAAGTTAGCACATCCCAAGAGAGAGGTTCCAATAAAGACAAAAGTTACTCAGATGCCTTTAAGTAAACAGCAGACAGAGCTGAAAGATTCCAAATTAAAACTGATAACCAGATTGTTAATATAAACAAAATACAACCTCTGAAATGCCATTTGCAAATGCTAGAAGTCTAAAAAGTGAGATATGAGAGTTAGAATATATAACATAAATGAAAGCTTAGATATAATTGACATCTCAGAAACGTGGTGGAAGGAGGACAACCAATGGGACACCGTAATACCTGGGTACAAACTATATTGCAATGATAGGGTAGTTAAAATTGGTAGAGGAGTTGCACTCTTATGTTAGAGAGGGCATTGAGTAAAAGAGGATAAAGTTTTTTCAGGAAACAAAATATACCGTAGAATCCCTGTTGATAGAAATTCCATGTACAAAGCAGAAGGCAATAGCAGTGGGTGTGTACTACTGTCTGCCTGGCCGGAATGAACAGATGAATGATGAAATGCTAAAAGAAATCAGGGAAGATAACAAAAGTTACAACACAGTAATATAGTGATTTCAATGACTCCAATATCGACTGGGTCAATGTCACAGCAGGACATGCTTGGGAGAAAAAAATAAATGATTGCTTCATGGAACAACTGGTTCATAAACCAACATGAGGGGAAGCTATTTTAGATAGTCTTTAGTGGAATACAGGATTTGGTGCCAGAGATAAGGGTGTTGGGGCCACTTGACAATAATGATCATAACATGATCACATTTGATTTAATAAATGTAGGGAAGCCAGTAATAAAATCCATAGCACTAGCTTTTAACTTTCAAAAGATAGACTATGATAAAATGAGGAAAATAGAAAAAATTAAAAGGAACCGTTACAAAAGTTAAAGGTTTACATCAAGTATGGGCATTGTTTAAAAACACTATTTTGGAAGCCCAGAACATATGTATTCCATTCTTTAAGAAAGGTAGAAGAAAGGTCAAATGATTGCCAGTATAGTTTAAAAGTGAGGGCAGAGGCTTTAGTAGTCAAAAAAGCATCTTTCAGAAATTGGGAAAATGAGCCAAATGACGAAAACAGGATACAATTGTTGTTCATTGTAAACCGCAAACTGATCTATGGAAGCTGCGGTATATAAAATCCTGCTAATTAAATTAAATTAAAATTAAATACAACATAAGCACTAAAAAGTTAGATGCAAGGCATTGCTACATTTGTACAAAAAACCTGTGAGAGAGTCAATTGGACCATTAGATGATAGAGAGATAAAAGGAGCGCTAAGGGAGGATAAGGCCATAGCAGAGAGACTAAATTAATTCTTTGTTTTGGTCTTTACTGAAATAGTTGTAGGGAAGTTACCCCATACCTGTAATGGTATTTAAAGGTGATGTATTGGAAGAATTGAAACAAACTCCAATAAACTGGGAAGACGTATTATAACTATTTGATAAACTAAAAAGTTGCAAATCACCTGAATCGGACGGTATACATCCCAAAGTACTGAAAAACTGAAATATGAGATTAGTAATCTATGAACTATCATTAAAATCATCTATAGTATCTGAAGATTGGAGAATGGCTAATGTACACCAGTTTTTAAAAAGGGTTTCAGGGCGATCCAGGAAACTACAGACTTGTGAGCCTGATGTCAATAGCAGACAAAATGGTAGAAATCATTGTAAAGAATGAATTTACTGAACATGTAGATAGTCCCAGAGCCAGCCCAAGGGTTTCTACTGCCACCCACCTCCCCCCCCCCAGGGGCATCCATCTACCCACTGGGGGAGGGGGTCGGCATGATGATCCTTCCTTTGAAGCGGCAGCAGTTCAGCCACTGCTTCAGTGCCACAGTGGGCTTCAAAACGCCCGCACTTGCTCAGGGCCTGACTCTCCTGCCCCCTCTGACATAACTTCCTGTTGGAGGAGGAGGGAATAGCAGGCCATGACTGCATGCATGCGTGCTTGTTTTAATGTCTGCCATGGTGCTGAAGTAGTGGCTCAACTGCTGCTGCTTAAAAAGAAGAATTGGCATGCTGTCCACCAGGATCTGACACCCAAGGTGACCACCTAATTCACCTAATGGACAAGCCGGCCCTAGAATGTCCTGGTTTAATGGGAGACAGCCAACATGGACTTAAGCAAAGAAAGTCTTGTCTCACTAATCTGTGATGCTTTTTTGAAGGTGTGAATGAACAGGTAGACAAAGGTGAGCCAATTGATATAGTGTATCTAGATGTTCAGAAAGCCTTTGACAAGGTCCCTCATGAGAGACTCTTGCGGAAATTAAAAAGTCATGGGATATGAAGCAGTGTAATATTGTGGATCAGGAACTGGTTAAAAGATGGAAAGCAGAGAGTAGGGCTAAATGGCCAATTTTCTCAATAGAGAAAGGTGAACAGTGGAGTACCCCAGGGATCTGTGCTGGGCCCGCTGCTTTTTAACATATTCATAAATGACCTGGAAATGGGAATAACAAGTGAGGTGATCACATTTGCAGATGATACAAAATTATTCAAAGTTGTTAAAACACAAGAGGATTGTGAAACATTGCAAGAGGTCCTTGATAAATTGGTGCTGACAGAGGTCCAGGGAAAGAAAGTGAGACAAGGAAAGAGGAGCTAACAGAGGGACAGAAGAAGGGGAGATATGGTTGGGAGAGAAAATGAGCAGAAGACCTATAAGACATTGAGAGGGGTTGAGAAAGGAGCTGGGAGAGAGGGAAGGTTGGCTGTAAATAAGGGTAATGGCCAAAATATTGTCGTGAGGGCCTGGAAGAGGAACTGAAAGAAGGAATCCTGGTTGGCAAAGGAGGAAAAGAACTGAGAGGAAGGGGATAGAGAGAGGGTCTGATAGTGGGGCTGTAAAGACAGAAGAATAGAAGTAAGGACTGGAAGAGAAGAGACATGGGCCGTGAGAGGGAGAATGAAGCTGAGAGAAGAGATAAGGGGATACAAATGGGGAGAGAGGCAGAGGAACTGAGAAAGGGGACATGGGCTGTGATAAGAATTAAAATAGGTGAGGAGTTGACCACTTGGTGTTTAATAGTGTAACCAGAAGGTTTTTTAGTTAGAATGGGATTTTTTTATGACATCAGAGGGAGGAAGAGAGCTATTGAAGGTTGGCTGTAATATTGGTGGGTGGATGAGAGGTTGGAAGTTGGAGTCTGGTTGAGAGAGAGAGAGAGTGAATGCTTGTCAGTGTGTCTGTAATCAGGGCCCTGGAAGAATGGTTTTGGGAGGAATAGTTGGAGATTAAATGAGTCTGAGTGGCATTATGTGTGAACTAAGTGAATTTGAGGGGTTTTAATTTATTTTCCTGGGTTTTGTGAGCAATTGTGGTGTGTCAGTATAGTGAGAGTCAGAGGAGCTGGAGTGAGGATGAGTGTTTGATGGAGGTAGACTGGCACATTGAATGAATTCATATTGAAAATGGCCAAAATAGTTTTTAGTGCGTTATTTGAACATCTTTTTTAGAATAGATTGTTGGGGAGGAGTTTAGGGACCGAGACTAGGATAGGCAGAGGTGATCAGAAGAGCTGCAGTGCTGAGTTCCTGTCTGAGCTTGTCGAAGAACATCCCAGTGTCCACATTTCAGAAAGGAGGAGGCGATTTCCTGGGCCTCAATGAAGAAGACGGATAAGTACATGCCTGAACTGAGAAATACATTTATTTGAGCTCAAATAAGAGGTACTTATAAAAGAAAAGACATCCTGGACACAATTTGTTGTTGTAAATTGATTTGCCTTATGACATAGAATATGCTCTTATAATACTTACCTGTAACTATATCTGATACATACTACCCATACTTATCAGTACTGAGGTTTTTGAAAAATAAATACACTTTTGTAATATCTGAAAACTCCTATCTTATCTTTAAATTTATAGTTTTTATATCCCACCTGTTTTCCTGTTGAAGATATTCCAGGTGGATCTAGGTATTCTTCAACATCTGAGTTTGTTAGGGTAAATGGCTAAACATTCCTTCGGCTCACTGTATACATAAACATCCGGGGAAACCAACCATTATACTGCCCACAGAGTATTTCTGGATAATTGCAATAGGAAAAGAAAAGAGCTTTGTGAGACTGAGAAAGAAGGGGGATAGATAGGGTAGATAAGCTGAAAAAAGGGTTTTGAGAACAGATGAGATCATGGCAGAGGGGGAGACATGTTGGGGTGATGAAGACTAGAAGTGGTAGGAGAGGGGAGATTAGAAGGTGGTGAAAAAGGTAACAAGCTGTAGAGACATCCTGCCTCTAAAAAGAGATACACACATTGAGGAAAAAGAAATGAAAAGGCAGTAAGAAAATAAATTGTAAAAGAGAAGGAATAAGGAGTCAGAAAGGAAACTACGAGAAGACCTAGCGCGCAAAGAGAAAGAGAAGAGATTCAAACTCCAGGCACAAAGATGTGAAAATAATTTAAGTTTGATGAAGCTTTCTGTGCTAACTGGGCTGGGTCTGTTGTGGAGGTTAATTGGTATCTGCTCTTTTCTTCCTGCCTTGCAGACACTGGGGGAAATAAAGCATTTTATTGGAAGTACGGGAAAAGGAATGAGGTTGTGGTGGCATCTGGCGCCATGAGCTAAAAATCTCCTTTGTAAAAATGGCTTTCGCCTTGGAAGCTGTGATATCAAGAAGGGTTATGGTCATTGACTGAACTGAGGGGGAAATGAAGAGGAACACAGTTCCCTTCTTCACAAAAATAAAAATGCCATTCCCCCATTATATCATACAGAAGGTAGCAGTGGTGGGGGCCCAAACAAGTAACAGAGTAGCAAGAAAGGGTAATAGGATAGTATGAGTGGATTAGGGATATAATATAATATGAAATCACAGTGAGGTACAGCATGCATTTTCCTGTCCCTAAAGGGCTTACAATCTAAGGGGAGGGGGGGGGGAGGAAATTCAAACCAATTAGCGTGGTTATTTATTTATTTAACAGGTTTTCTATACCGCCTTGGGGCCAAGGTGGTTTACAGGGAACAACAAACAATCTCAATGGAGATCCAGTTACATAGAACTTGAGGGAGTACAACTCAGAGTTAACAGAAATGGGGATAACTTATTTCAGGGGAGGGGGTGCTCGTCATCTTGTAGGATGTTATGTGATTTCATTATGGCCGTAATGTTCTATGAAGAGGTGTGTCTTTAGTAATTTTTCCAGATCCTGAGTAGTCTGTGCAGATCTTATGGGTGCTGGGAATGAGTTCCAGATTAAGGGGGGGGGGGGCGCGAAGAGGGTGAAGGCTCTGTTTGTTTGCTTGTTGCATTTTGTCTTGAGAGATGAGGCGACTAGTAAGTTTTGGGTCATTGATCTTTCCCTTGTTGTTGGAGCTCTTTTGATTAGTGAGTTGAAGCAGGGGACTGATAAGCTGTGAAGGATTTTGTATGTGCTTTATCCTCTGGACTATTGGCAGCCAGTGTAACTGCATTCATTGCATTGACTGGGATATTCAGAGGCATTAACACCACGTCATGCTCAGATGGTGGCCAGCTAGCATCAGGGGATTCTGGGGGTGGAGCGGAGGTGGCACCCGGGGATAACTGGGCAGCAGTGATATTGAGCTGCTGCCCAGTTATTGCTAACCGGTAAAAGTTTGGGCACCTGAAAGGCTGGTCTAACTTTTGCCGCTGAAGCTAACTGGGTAGTGGTTGAATATTGCCGCTGCCCAGTTCGCTTCTTTGCTATCTAGCTGACCCAGATATTCAATACCGGTGGCTGGATATGGTCGTAGCATTGAACATCTGGGTCTTTCGTTCAGCGGTGAAGGCTAGCCGCTTTAGCAATTATAGCTGCTGACGCTGAATGTCATGTCCTAAATTTGTCGCAGATGCAGCAGAGTATGAAGTGGCTTGCTGAAGGTCACAGGAAGCATTAGTGGGAGAGGTGGAATTTGAACCCAGACTTCCTTGGTTTTCAGTCTGCTTTTTTAAGCACTAAGCTACTCTCTCATTTTTAACCCCAACCCCCTGCCCCCAAACTCTATAGGGGGTATTTTAGAAGCCCTATTTGTGAAATGGACATCTGAAACTGGCACTTAAACTTGCAAAGCACAGAGACATACCCGGGGCCTTTCTTGTAGCTGAGTATATAGCCATCCCCAGAGTGAGAACGTCCATATAGCTTGGGGGCATGGTAGAGACATGACCTGGGCCGAGCAACCTCAGAATGCCTCAAACACGTCTGGCCTTGCTTGGTGAGACATCCATGCCAGAGCCTGCTCCTGACCATGAGTAAGGTGAAAAATGTGCTTGTTCATGGATGTAACTCTTCAGGGGGCAGCGCAACATGTTCTTATTAGACCTAGTCCTTAGTGGAACACCAGATGTAGTGCAAGAGATAAGGGTGTTGGGGCCACTTGGCAATAGTGATCATAGCATGATCGCCTTTGATTTAATTAGTGGAGGAGGGATAGTAAGGAAATCCACAGTACTACCCCTTAACTTTCGAAAGGGAGACTATGATAGAATGAGGAAAACAGTTAAGAAAAAACTAAAAGGAGCAGTTGCAAAGGTTAAAGACGTACATCAAGCTTGGGTGTTGTTGAAAAATACTATCTTGGAAGCCCAGACCAGCTGTATTCCACGCTTTAAGAAAAGTGGAAGGAAGTCCAAAAAATTGCCAGCATGGTTTAAAGCTGAGGTCAGAGAGGCTGTTGTTGCCAAAAAAGCATCTTTCAAGAAATGGAAAAAAGAGCCAAATGATGAAACCTGGAAACAGCACAAGCACTGGCAAGTCAAATGCAAGGCATTGATAAGGCAGGCAAAGAGAGAATTTGAGAAGAAGCTTGCTGCGGAAGCAAAAACGCGAAATAAAGACCTTTTCAAGTACATTCGTAGCAAAAAAACCCGTGAGAGAGTCAGTTGGTCCATTAGATGATAAAGGGGTTAAAGGAGCACTAAGAGGCGACAAGGCGATAGCGGAGAGACTGAATGAATTCTTTGCTTCGGTCTTTACTGAGGAAGATGTAGGGATGTTACCCACGACTGGTATTTAAAGGTGTGGAAGAATTGAAGGAAATATCGATACATCGGGAAGATGTCCTACAACTATTAGATAAACTGAAGAGTAGCAAATCACCTGGGCCGGATGGTATACATCCAAGGGTGTTGAAAGAACTGAAATTTGAGATTGCAGACCTGCTATCAGTAATCTGTGAACTATCATTAAAATCATCTCTAATACCTGAGGATTGGAGGATCGCCAATGTAACACCAATTTTTAAAAAGGGTTCGAGGGGTGATCCGGGAAACTACAGACCGGTGAGCCTGACGTCAGTACCGGGAAAAATGGTAGAAACCATCATAAAGAATAAAATTACTCAGCATATAGATAGTCATGACCTAATGGGAGACAGCCAACATGGCTTTAGACAAGGAAGATCTTGTCTTACTAATCTGTTATGTTTTTTTGAAGGAGTGAATAAACAGGTGGACAAAGGTGAGTCGGTTGATATTGTGTATCTGGACTTTCAGAAAGCCTTTGACAAGGTCCCTCATGAGAGACTTTTGGCAAAACTAAAGAGTCATGGGATAGGAGGCAGTGTACTACTATGGATCAGGAACTGGTTAAAAGATAGAAAGCAGAGAGTAGGGCTAAATGGCCAATTTTCCCAATGGAGAAAGGTGAATAGTGGTGTACCCCAGGGATCTGTGCTGGGTCCGCTGCTTTTTGACATATTCATAAATGACCTGGAAAGTGGAATAACGAGTGAGGTTATCAAATTTGCTGATGACACAAAACTATTTAAAGTTGTTAAAACCCAGGAGGATTGTGGAAAATTGCAAGAGGATCTTGATAAATTGGAAGACTGGGCATCAAAATGGCAGATGAAATTTAATGTGGAGAAGTGCAAGGTTATGCACTAGGGAAGAACAACCCAAACTATGGTTACACGATGCAAGGTTCCACATTAGGAACCACCACCCAAGAAAAAGATTTAGGCGTCCTTGTGGATACCATGTTAAAACCCTCGGCCCAGTGTGCAGCGGCGGCCAAGAGAGCAAATAGAATGCTAGGTATGATAAGGAAAGGAATGGAAAATAAAACAAAAGATATTATAATGCCTCTTTATCGTTCCATGGTGAGACCGCACCTTGAATATTGTGTGCAATTCTGGTCGCCGTATCTTAAAAAGGATATAGCGATTTTAGAAAAGGTTCAGAGAAGAGCCACCAAAATGGTAAAGGGGATGGAAGGCTACTCCTATGAAGAAAGGCTAAAAAGGTTGGGGCTCTTTAACCTGGAAAAGAGACGGCTGAGGGGAGATATGATAGAAGTCTATAAATTAATGAACGGAGTGGAACGGGTAAACGTAGATCGATTGTTTACCTTATCAGAATATAGAAAGACTAGGGGACATGCAATGAAGCTACAGGGTAAACTATTTAAGACTAATAAAAGAAAATATTTTTTCACTCAACGTGTAATCAAACTCTGGAATTTGTTACCGGAGGATGTAGTAAAGGCTGTTAGTGTAGCTGGGTTTTAAAAAAGGTTTGGACAAGTTCCTGGAGGAAAGGTCCATAAACCATTATTAAGAAGGGACCCAGGATATCAATGCTTGAACCAATACAAGCATTGTGGAACCTGTGTCCCTTGGGGAAACTGCTAGGTACGTATGACCTAGATTGGCCACTGTTGGAAACAGAATACTGGGCTTGATGGACCTTGGTCTGACCCAGTATGGCATATCTTATGTTCTTATGTTCTTATGTACATTGCCACAATTATTATTTTCTGCCCAAAGAAACCTGAGTGTAAATCTGGAGACAGAACGATTTCAGAAGGCACTTATACACGCCCCCTTTCACTACTACCACTCCCCTGATTTTTGGATGTTCTGCTATGGACATTCCAGATTCCTAATAAACATTTTTAAATTATCATTAATTATTATTATTATTATTATTATTATTATTAATAATAATAAATATTTATAGAGCACTACTCGCCACATGCAACACTGTACAAACACAGATGAAGACAGGCCCTGCTCGTTAGAGCTTATAATCTAATCGAGACAAACAAGACAAAGAAGGAGTCAGGGAGGGAGACAAACAACAAAAGAGGCACAAGGAACAGAGGATTAGCAACCAAAGACAGCCTTAAAGAGGTGAGCCTTTAGCAGAGATGTGAAGAGGGGGAGTGATGAAGCCTGACAAACAGCTTCAGGAAGAGCGTTTCAAGCATAGCGAGCTGCAAGGTGAAAGGACCGAAGTCTGGAGTTAGTAGAAGAAGAAAAAGGCAAAGATAGGAGCAGGCTTGAAGACGAACAAAGTTCTAGAGGAGGAGAGTAGAGGGAGCGGAGCAGCAGAATGACTGCATTAAAAGTCAAAAGGAGGAGTTTGAATTGAATACGGTAATGGAAGGGAAGGGAAGGCAATGAAGTGATTTGAGAAGGGTGATATGAACAAAACTAGGCTGGTGAAAGATAAGACGAGCAGCAGAGTTTTGAACTGACTGAACTGGAGAGACGTTTTTTTTTAACATGCTGTTTCATGCATTTTCTGGTCTGGCTCGATGGTTTCCCTTTCGCTCATTTACAGAATTCTTGCTCTCTATCTTGCTCTTGATGAAGCTTTGCAGCCATCCGCCAGCTCTTGCACAGCTCCGTGGAGCAGATATTTATTTCCCAACCTTTCGAGCAGTATCAGGTAGACAGAAAGCAGTGTTAGTATGAGTGCATCCTCCCATGTCTAGGGCTCTTGGAAGCAGCTCTCCCACTCAACATATGATCTTTGAGATTTCAAGCTGTAACTTCTGTTAAACTTCCAAGGCTCCGGGAAGGCAAGTGATGACACCTCTCATGCATGCTCTGCTGGCACAAGCAGGGCCAGATTTAAGATGTTGACACCCATAGGCAAGTCCAAACAGCATATCTAAAAAGGTGGGAGATGGGGGGTGAGTATGAGAGACTGGAGAGCCAGAAGAGGAGGAGGAAGGCAATAGTGCCAAGATAATGCCCTTTTGAAGGAGTCTATGCATATGGCACTAAAGTAAGTGGAATGAGACTCAGTTTTGGCCTGAGTATCTGGCGCCTTCAAAATGTGGTCCCTAGGCACTTTCCTATGTTACCTGTACTTAAATCCAAGCTTGGGCACAGGGCTGCCACTGGCCTGGGATCCATGAGAACCAGGAAAAGTGTTGCAGGAGATTGGGAGGTAGGAGTAATCCCAGAAAACCAGGATGTGCCTGACCATGAATAGCAGTCTTACCTGTAGATGAGCGATGATGGATCAGAAGTGATGAAGCGATGGTTGAGCAAAACCTGCATAGTTGGGGAGCTCGCTAGGATAGGGTGCATCAGATACAGAAGGTGGAGTCAAGGGGAAGTGAGCAGGCTAAGAGGATGTAAGGAGTGGAGTTGGAAGAGTGCTATTAAACCCGTCTCCAAATATAAAAAGTTAAACTATCCCCATGTATCTAAGAGGAGAGCAATTAAAAAGGGCAGAGGAAGCAAGGAGGGGAGAAAAAAAAGAGGTTAACAAGGAGAGAAGAGGAACGATAGATTAAGAGAATATGAGAGAATAGAGAAGTTCAGAAAGAGTAGCAGGGACAGGTTGGGTGTGTGAGAGATGTGGAATAAGTGGGGTAAGTGGGCTGAGGGGAAAGAGAGACTGGTAAAGGGAAGTGTGATATGGATGCATTGGAGGGGGAATAGGCAGGCTGCAGGGCTGAAGGAAATACCAATGGCTATGAACTGATATTGAGGAAAAGAATGACTGGTGCTAATCTGAATACTTCTCTAGCTTTTTATTTGGCCACATGAGTCTTCTCCATGGCTACATTACTTGCTCTGCTCTTGATATTTAAATATGGGCTGAGCAATTGAAGGCACAGTCCGCCATATTTTTGTCAAGAGGGAAGGAACAATTTGTCTTGAGTGAGTCCATTAGTTCATCTAATCCAGAAGTGGACTTCTATTTTTCCACTGAACCCCTCCCCCTCCCTAATAAGAGAAACCAGTCACCAGGAAATGCTGTTACCAACAGCCTTATAATGAAGGTGGCCTTCTTCTATTGGGCAGCCTTCCTTGTCCAACTATAATGTTATCAGTTCCAGCAATTTCAGTTCACATGCTATTAAGCTTTCTTTATCATCCTAAAAGATTCAATACATTTGTTTATTACTTTAGCTACAGCAGAGCCTTGGGACTTTAAGTCATTAGACTTCAGAGGGCAGTTCTAATTAGCAGATCTCTAAAATGTCCGTCCTATCTTCAGCGAACATTTTAAGATTCTACTGCATCGCTGTTTGGATCATTCCAATTTTTGCTATGAGTTCAATACACCTTACTAGAATTGGTAAGAAGTCTTTGATTATATTCGGGAGGGTAAATCCCCAGCCACCTCCAGAACCCATTTCAGAAGGCATGTATAAATAAACTCAACGTAAATGACACGGAGGCTCAAAGTACTATAAACAAGATATGATTCTCTGCCCATCTACTGTATTTCCTTAGTGATTTTTTCACAGATCATTAGCTGTAAAGATGAGACCTTCTAAGGACAATTTTCAAAGCCACTTATGTGGGTAAATAGCAATTAATCCACATGGCTTGTTTCTCTGAAAATTGCCCACCATCAGTACAACTAGATGTGGTAAGCATATGGAACAACATACATACTTTTAGTCACATTTAGAGGAGATGTTCATGGTGATGTCTTCTGCATAGGGCTGGAAATCATACACATAGGGGAATGTTTACTAAGAGGTGCACTGCTAATGTGGAAACAGCCCAACAGAGAGCGCAGGGTTGGCGCTCGCCCATGCTAAAACATGGAGGCATGCCCACCCCCATGCTCATTTCCTTTGGCATGATCAATGCGGGTGCACTTAATGGCACCCATTGGGGTATGAGTAAATGCACTCATGCCAAGTGCTACATAGGCAGGAAGCAAGCAGTAATAATGCCGGTGCTACCCGCGATGTGGGTGCTCCACCCAAGAACTGCCCGGTCTCCGTTCCAATGCGTAATACTTGGATCGCATGGGATTTTTAGCACAGCCACATTTTCAGCGCACAGTACTTTTTACTGTGGTGCACCTGTCATGCACTGAACTGCAAGCTACCCGATAGCGCAATTTAGTAAACATGCCCCAGAGACTGTATTTCAAAGTCTGCATACTTGAACATAAAGCAGAAGCTGAAGCCCATGGGTACCATTGTACCCTTGGCAAGTTTCAAAGAAATCACAACCCATACTTCCTCTTTGACACTTAGTGCAAAGTCCAAGGGGTAAAAAATAACCACAAACTTTGCCCCAAAGTGATAGTGTGAAAACACCCCCTCTGATCATACCATTGTTTGCTATCTTACTTGACTATCTTTATTTATTGCAATGTATGGTAGAACATTTGTACTGTCAACAGTTCCCTTCTATGCCTAAGGGACCCAATTGTACAGTAAAAGGTCCATCAACAATTCTGAACTGACTGATTGCTCTTATATGATGTCTTGGGTCCTGCAAGCTTTTTTGCTGAGTAGAAAATATGTGATTGAATTAGGCATACTTGTTCTTGATTTAATTTTCTCTGTCCTGTGTCTCAAAGAAAGCAGTCAGCTGTCTGCTGTAGTGTTTTACTTTTATTTATGGGTAATTTACATCATGTAACCAAGTTATCCCATACATACCAGTAAAAACCATTAAAAGGGATGTTTGCTTTTGCCCTCCTCCCGGCATTCTCATCCGCCTACCGTCAGTAGATGCCACTACATAACTAAATCTTAAAGCTGCACCATATGTGATAAATCAAAATTATTTGGATTAATCAGTTCCAGGTAAACTTTATTTATTTATTTTTTTAAACGGCTTTCTATACCGCCTTATCCTACAATCAAGGCGGTCTACACAGCAGGCAATCAACATACAGTGTCTAGTGTGTGCATGCATTGAACAGTGAATGCGTGTGTGTGTAGAGGGTCATTGATTCTTTGTGATCTATTTACAACGTGCGCTATATACAATACTATGTACATCAGGACTTTACTTCAATACTATGTATGTGTCGAACAGGGAGGGTGGTTGCGCTGTGGTACTGTCCGTTGCATAGTTAGGTGACATCACCGTAGTGCTCTATGAAGAGGGTCGTCTTGAGCAATTTCCTAAATTCCTTAATTTATTTTATTTATTTATTTATTTAACAGTATTTCTAAACCGCCTTATCATAATAATCAAGGTGGTATCACAGCAAACAATCTGGTAGTGTGAGTGTTGATACATGCAGTGAGGGTGGAAAGTTCGTTGGGTGTGTGTTGTCTTGTGTGCTAGATTGGTGTGAGCTATGTACAATGTGGGCTATTTACAGTGGTGCTAAAATCATTTTATATACATCTAGTGTTAGGCGGTAACGTGTGCTGCTATACAGTTCCTTAGTTTATGTGATGTGTCCAAAGTGTTCTATGAACAGCATGGTTTTCAGCTGTTTTCTGAAGTCCTTGAGCTCTGTAGTTGCCCTCAAATCGTCCGGTAGTTTGTTCCATATTGTTGGAGCAGCCATGGAGAGTGCTCTGTCTGTTGTGTCCTTGCGTGTGTGTTTGTATTCACTTGGGGTGCTGACTCGGTTGTGTGTTTGTTTTCTTCTAGGACGTGTGCTGGTGTCTGGTTGTATGAGGGTGTGCAGGCTGTTGGCTGATGTTTGCTGTTTTATCTTAAATAGGTTTATGATAGTTTTGTATCTGATGCGTGCATCGATTGGTAGCCAGTGTAAGTCCTTTAAGGTGGGTGTGATGTGCTCCTGTCTTGCAGTTCCGGATATGATTCGTGCTGCGGTGTTTTGTGCCAGTTGGAGTGGTTTGATGGCTTGTTTCGGTAGTCCAAGGTATATCGGATTGCAGAAGTCCAGTAGAGGGGTTATCAGTGCTTGACAGACGGTACGGAAGTGTTCTGGGGCGAGGAGTGGTTTCAGTCTCCTGATGATTCGCATCTTGTAGTAGGCTTTTTGTATTGTTTTGTCTATGTGTGGCTTGAGATTGAGTTTATTGTCCAGCGTAACCCCAAGGTATCTTACTTCTGACCTTATTGGTATAGTAATGTTTTGTATCTTTATATTTGGTGGGTGTATGAAGCTTTGGTTCCGAGTGATGATTAAAGCTTCAGTCTTGTTGTAGTTTATGGCGAGGTTGTTGTTTTGACACCAACTGGTCATTTGTGTAAGGCAGTCTGTTATCTTAGAGAAGTCCGGGTTGTCGATTGATATCGGGGTGTATATCATGATGTCGTCCGCATAGATCGTGTATTGAATGTTGTTCTCTTTCATGATGTTGCAGATTGGTTGGATGTAGATGTTAAATAGGAGTGCTGAGAGCGCAGAACCTTGAGGTACACCTTGACGGACTTTGATGGGTCGGGAGGTGATGTGTCCCACCTTGACCTGTAGCTGTCTTTCGGTTAGGTACGAGTGGAACCATTTCAGTGTGATACCGTGTATACCAGTGTTCTGTAGTCTTTCTAGGAGCGTGTTGTGGTCCACTGTGTCGAAGGCTGAGGAGATGTCGATGAATATCATTATTATTCCATTCCTGGTGTTGTCAATTATTCTTAGGATGCTGTCGAAGAGGTAGATCAGTAGCGTTTCGACACCGTGGTTAGGACGAAATCCGTGTTGGTTGTCGTCGAGTGTTTCGTGTTTGTCGATGTGATCCTGAAGTTGTAGTTGAACTGTTTTTTCGATGACTTTTGCGAGGAAGGGTATGCTGGATATTGGTCGGTATGCTGCTGGATCTTTTCTGTCGAGAGTTGTTTTCTTTGTGATTGGTCTCACTGAGGCAAGTTTTAGTTGCTTTGGCATGAGACCTTGAGTGAGTGAGTTGTGTACCATTTTATGTATGGTGGTGATGAGGCTTGATTTGGTGTTAATGTCTGTTGGTCTTAATGTCTGTTGTTGACCGTAGCTCATCAGGGAGGGCGTTCCATAGTGTTGGTGCTGCCTTTGAGAGGGCTCGTTTTTTGGTGTCCTTGCGTACCTTGGTGAAGTCTTTTGGTGTGTTGATGCGGTTGACGGTGCCTCTCCTCCTTGGCCTTGTGCTGCTGTCTGGTTGTATGAGTGGTAGGCTGAAGGCTGATAGCTGTTGTTTGATTTTGAATATGTTTATGACTGTCTTGTATCTGATGCGAGAGTTGATTGGTAGCCAGTGGAGGTCTTTTAGAGTGGGTGTGATGTGTTCTTGTCTTGTGGGCCAGCTATTATATGTGCTGCTGTGTTTTGTGCCAATTGCAGTGGCCTGAGTGTCTGTTTTGTTAGGCCAAGATATATTGGGTTGCAGAAGTCTAGGATTGGGGTTATTAGTGCTTGACATACTGTGCGAACGTGCTCCTGGGAGAGGAGGGGCTTGAGGCATTGGATTAGTCTCATCTTGTGGTAATTTCACAATAACCCTGTTTTACTCAAGTTATAAGCAGAGTTACACTGGGCCTGATTTTCATTGGGGGTGGCCACTGTTTAAAGTTAAGTGCAGTCCCTGCACCTAATGTTATACGTATATTCAGTGGCATTATCCATTTAAATAGTACTACCTAATATACATGTCATCTGCGACTGCACAAGTGATGGTCCATTTCCTTCAGACCTTCTATTTAGACCACCTATATTAAATGGATATATCTATTTAGCTGCTGAATATCGCCGTCAATGGATAGTTGCAACTCCATCTTTGTTACTGCCGAAAGCTAGCCCATTGTTATATGGATAAAATCTGTCCATGTAGTGTGTTAAATGGCCAGATTTTATCTGTATAATAACTGAAAATATACACTTTGAATATCAGTCCCTCTGTTATTATACATCTAAACATATAGGATTTTATACCCTCAAAATGTGGTCACATACACGTTAAATGACCTGTTTTCAGGGCTGGCCTGTCCATTGTGCAGGAATGTTGCCCTCACATAGCCCTGCATCTTGGGGGGCTCTGCGCCTGACTGACTGCAGAGGGAGTCAGGGAGGCCTGAAGTCCTGGCAGACTGCTGAACAGACGCAGGAGTAGAGCGTCGTTTGCCTTTTCCCCCACGGCTGTAATAAAAAGGAACCCACTGGCACGTTGAGTGCCGGGAAGTTAAACAGGGGCATGTCGGTGTGCCCCTGTTTAACCTCCAACCTCCACTCTTGTACTTTGTTTAGTACAAGAGGAAATTAATGTATAGTTTTATTTCTCCACTGTCATTGTACATTCCAAGTTTGGCTTTTGCGTTTCCAAGTTAAATTATTGTCTTCAACTTTCTAAACTGTGATCCCTTGTTCTATGTTTGGTGATGGACTATGTTTTGCATGTTTAGCCAAACTGCAGTATTCTGTTCATGTATTTTCTATGTGACAGTCCCACTTGTTCTCTTTCCCCCAGTGAGATGTATTGGTATTCTCTGAGATGTATTGGTTTAATATTTGCACTATTGCCTTTTGATAGGTAGGGTTTGGTGCTTTATAAGTCCTGGTAGTGCTGTTATGAAATGGTGGGTTTGCTATGGGTTCTAAATGGGCAGTATTTATAGTACTTCCTAATGTGCCTGGCGGTTGACACTAGAGTAATGTAGAAATCTGATAGTCTCTATCCTCACTGCCCATGCAAATGGTGTTCAGACACTCATTAAGAGATATATTTACTAAAAGTTAATGCATATTCACAAATGTTAATGTGCACTAAGTGCAACAACACACATTTATTTCTATTGGTGCAGTGGCACTTAACACAGATTAATATTTAGTAAACATGCCTCTAAGTCACTGCCAGGACAAAAAAGAGGCCTGTGAAGGCTCCTTTGAAAGCCCCCTAAAACTTTAGATGTGAAACATACACATTTTAAAATAAAATAAATTAAATGTATGTAAATGAGATCCAGTGGTTATGCAAATGAGGCCCTGCAATGAGTCTCCGCATATGGCCCCACATCACCCTTGGGCTGCCCCTGCCTGTTTTATAAAATACCTCCTTGGCATGAAGGTGCGTACGTTGCTGGTAGATGTAGCCAGGGGCATGGCATGGGCAGAATGTGGGAGGCGTCTTTTATATATGCTCATAAATTATGAAATTCCTTAATCAATGTGCTTAAAGTATGAGCAGTTGTAAGAAATCATGCCTATATTGAAGTCACGTTTTCAGCAACTTATGCCAGTATTTTGTGAAGAAAAGTAGGTTCCTCTGTAGGTGTCATCCCACGGCTCCCTGTTATAAAAAGACACTCATGAACTCTAATTGGTCTTCAAAGTTAAATTTCTTTTCCCATTTTAACCGTTATTTAATTCAATCAAGTATGTCGGTAGGAAACCTGTTCTAGATGCAGCCATTAATAAGCGTCAGGTCTACAGGGGATCATTTTCAGACTGTCTACTTTGAGGCAAACTCCACAGATATTTCTCACCCACAGACTTTGCGCCATGTGTCAAAGAGAATGTGCCTGCGTAAGCTTACCATTTGAAACTTGCCCAGGGACTGCGGTATTTGTTTTTTTACATGGGTATAATGGAAAAACCAACATGGGTGCCCTTTAACTAAATGCCACAAACTGGCTAACATCCATTTTAGGGGTATGTTTACTAAGCAGCAGTAGCAGCTTCCATGTGACATCAGAGTGTGTGCTAAGTGGCAGTGGTGAACATTAACGTGTGTGCATGCCAAATACTGGCTGCTAGGATTAGGGGCCTAGCGCAGGCATGGAGAGCACATTACTGCTAGTGTGAGGGCAATTGCTGTGCACTCGGTGTCAATGTGGCAATTAACGTCATTGCAGATAATAATACTCTATGGGTATTAGGTGCACCTGTGTCAATCACCCCATAAATTAGGGTTTACAATTGTGTGATAACTTCTGGGAATTTGCTGCATGCCCCCAACAATGGATGAAAGGGGCAGTTAGCACGCATTTGTATCGCTGCAAATTGCACAGGAAATGCACACCTTTAGTAAAAGGGCCCCATAGATTTGAAAATACAATCTGCATGTATTATTTTCTGATCATACCCAAAACACATTTCCCTTATATCCCTGGAAAGATAAAAGTACATGGATTTCACACTTGCCAAGCCTTTTGCATTGGGGGGTGGGGGGATCTTCCACTTCAGGTGTCCATCTCCCACACAAGAGCAGGAAACCCCACCCAATGCATGTAGATTGTATTTCCAAGTCTAAGCATGTAATTAAAAAAAATGTCTACTCACACAAAAACCAGATGCCAATGAAAATACCAGTAGCAAGTTTCAACGTGAAAATATGTCTATACTTTCTCTTTGAAAATCGGTGCAAAGTCCATGGCTAAAATATACCAGCAGACTTTATCTTAATACAGATAGTTTGAAAACTGCAAATATAATTTTAGTACTTCAGTGCTTTTTTTTTATAAGAATTATGATCTGGAAAATGCTGCATTCCAGTTTTTTTGGAAATTTTGTGCCTTTGAAAATTGTCTCTAATGGAACAGAAATGGAGATTAGCTTGCATAGAGGGTGATGCTTCTGAGTATTGAGTTGGGGCGATATTTGGAACGACATGCATGTTTGAATTTTTGAAAAGTACACAATGTTTAGTCTGAAAAAGTGCCTGCTCAAATTAGCAGGAGTAAATGTATGCGAGAGCTTTTTCGGGGATAAATTTCAAGATTCAAGTGTGCACAGACTTGCATTATGAAAATACTGCAAAGTCTACATGGTGAAAAGTACAGCAATGCAGGCAGCTTGAATACGGATGACTAGTCTATAGATATTCACGCTTGCTTTTATACAAATCATACAGTTTACACTGCTCGAGAAGATGCAAGTGAAGTTTTTTGAGAAATAGCGCTTCAGATGCAAAAGTAATGCAGTGTTCTTTGACATTCAGGTTTCCCTAGTGCTGTATGTGAGAATTTGTTGGGCTTTTACTTCCAAAATGCACCGAATAGGAGAAACTCACTTGAACTAAGTTCTGTTTTTGAACCTGAGATACTGCATCTTATTCCTTATACATCAGGTAACTGAAAGCTCTCTGCCCAAACCTTTTTTTCACTCTTGCAAAAAATGTTACACACAACATGAAAAAAGCAAGAGATGAGTTTAATACACCCAAACAAATTCAGTACTACATAAATTAAAACAGTGAAAGGAAGGAGCTCACATTTATTCAGGGGGTATCCACAGAATTGTCCCAACTTAAACATCCATTATTGCTCCATGTAGCTTTCATTATCAAAAACTGAAACTTTTATATCAAAATAATTTTTGCTTTAAAGTGTAGAGCAAAAAATCCACTTAATGAATGTACTCCACCTTATACAAAGTTAGCTGGGCCCAAAAATCATAGCAACACCTACCTCGCCGGTAGGTTTAACCCCACCATGAGCTTCATCAGCGTAAAGCAGTAAAATGACAAACATTGAAGTTCTTAAATATCAGTTTGTAATCAATAAATAAAAATGGCAAATCCAAAATAGTAACATTGCCTCAAGTAGGAAGTGATACAGCTCACATGGAGTAAAACAAGCTAAAAAAACTGCTGGATTATGTTCTATAAAAAGGTATTCCCCCATTAAATGTGACAATGCAGATTATCAAAACTGGTGAGACTTAAAGGGACAGTGCAAAAGCAACATAGTAACAAAACCTTTCTTACGAAAAATGCATCCAAATTTAATCCAAGGGGAGCCATTGTATTCCAACGAAAAATATACATTTGTTTGTGCTGTAGCAACCTATTGACATAATCACCCGCGGCTCCAAACATTTGCTTGGCTACAATCAATCATAAATCATGTAAATCATGGGAGCTGTTAACCCAATGTTGTATTAAAGGAGTGGACAGATTTCTGTACATATAGCCAAACAATGTTCAGTGTTCAAGGACAATATTCCATATGATCAGCTTTTGCATTTACAACAGTTTTGTTTGGATCCAGAGGATTTCCACATATGAGCTAAGGTAATGTGCCAATAATTTCAACAAAAGGGTCATCCATTGTGCATTGTTAAGTGTTCTCATTTTACGGGACAGATGTGTGCTTTGTCTTATTCTGCACAAGTATCCCACATTAAAAATATCTTTTTTAAACATTGGAATATTTTATCTAGCCACAAGGTTTTTCAGCAGCGTCCCAGATTCACATATACATGAAGAAATGTGTGAGATTATCTCGTGCGTGCTTCTCTGTTTGATGCTTCATCTCCTGTGGATAATCGGGGTCATTTCCAATGTGGTTCTTGTGTGTAATGCCAATATACCATGGAATTGGATATTTTTAGCCATCTTCAATTATGGAACCCTTTTTGTTTTAAGAGGCTGGACTGATTGTAATTCTTGTAATGTGGTGTACACCATTTTATGTGCCTGTCATAAAATATATATTGGTAAAACCGATCATTGAACATTATTTGGCTATACGTACAGAAAATCTGTCCACTCTTTTAGTACAACATTGGGTTGACAACTCCCATGATGTGCATGATTTATGATTTTTTGTAATCGAGCACATGTCTGGAGTCACAGGTGGTTATGGAGTGGAGGAGTAGCCTAGTGGTTGGGGCAAGGTACTTCAGGCCAGGAGTTCAAATCCCACCAGAGGACAGCAACCTTGGGCCAGAAGGACTGGGGTTTCTAGTCCCACAGGTGCTCCTTGTGGTCTTGTGCAAGCCACTTACCCCTCCATAGCCCATGTTCCCTGTAAAGTAGTTATCTCCAAGTTATAATGCCCTGTTCAATGTAATTTCAGCTTGTTCAATGTAAACCACACTGATGCAGAATAGCACAGTATATGAGAGAATGCAAATAAATACCAATAGGTTGCCAAAGCACAAAAAAATGTATATTTTTCGTTGGAATATAATTTCTCCTCTTGGATTAAATTTGGAGATTGAATGGATCCATTTTTTTGTAACAAAGGTTTTGTTACTATCTTGCTTTTGCACTATTCCCTTTCAGTCTCCCCAGTTTTGGTAATCTGCATCATCACATTTAATGGGGGAATGCCTTTTTATAGAGCATGCGCCAGTGTGAGGTAATGTTGCTATGATGAATGTTAAGTACGGATAATTCCGTGGATACTCTGTGAAGAAATTTGAGTTCCTTGCTTTAATCATTTTAGTTTACGTAGTATTGAATTTGTTTGGGTGTATTAAACTCATCTCTTGCTTTTTTCGTGTTGTGTGTAACATTCCTTTTACATCAAAATATTTGGCCAGTCATATGAACACTGCTGATTTCTAGATGTTATAGAAGTATTTCAAGTCATTCAGTACTACCAGGTAAAGTGCTACCGTTTATAGTAATGGAGCTCTTTGAGATTCATTTGTGCAGATAGTATGGTCTCAAAGGCATTTTCTTGGAAGGAGAGGAATCTAGAGAAAGCAAGCAATGATACTATACCATGTAAAAATATTGCCTTAAAAAGGATAGGATGGAACTCCTTTATCATATTATTTACTGAAGACAATGAAAAATGGTGTTGACCGAAGAAATTACAAAAGCTTTTGGTTTTCACTCAATGCATGTGCCATGGTTGTGAGTTTCACATGTGAAGTTCTTAAAGCATGGAGGATCTGATTTCCAAGATATTAGTTTATGACTGGTAGGTATTTTCGGCACAGACTACGATCTTCTAAGTGTCTGCTTTAATTGTATCGTACATTCTCTTATCTATTTTTCTCTCATAAATACACCTTTTAAATCAACCTTCATTTGTTAAAGCAGTTGCAGAATTTTCCAGTGGTAGGCATAACCATAATAAATAGTAACCTTCATCTAGGTCAAGTCCAAACCACAGGCTGCGTTAAGCTCAGCAAATACAGCCTACCTGCAGAGTGAGGGGGTGAGCTTGGCCCTATCGGGCCGTGGGACTTCTGGGACTGAACCCGCATTGGTGTTGCTGACGCTGCCCTACTTCCATCGGGCAGGCACGCCCGGGGCAGCTTGCCTCTTTGGGGACCCAGGGACTTTAAAACCATCCACCAGATTCCCAGCCGCCGGAGCCTACCTGCAGAGTGAGGGGGTGAGCTTGGACCTGTCTATCGGGCCGTGGGACATCCGGGACTGAACCCGCATTGGTGTTGCTGATGCTGCCCTACTTCCATCGGGCAGGCACACCCGGGGCAGCTTGTTTTTCCTTGTTGGTGTTGGGGACCTTGGTTGTACCTATATAAGGGTTTTTGGTTTGTCTCCGCGACTGCGGAGCGCGACTGGTGGGCGTGTTCGAAGGGGCGTGGTTAAAGGGCAGGTCCTGCCCCTTTGACGCTACTCCGACGCTAGTGAGTATCTGTTGTGATGTTGGTTTGGCTTTTGCTGGGTAGTAGGGGATAGTGGAGTTCTGCTTAGGATAACAAAGACCTCTTATCATTCCGGAAAAACCTTAAAACACACCTTTTTCAAGAATACTACAATCAGTCCGAAATAACATAGAGCAAAAGGTACACACAAAACAAATTTGATGAAGTTTAACACATCCATTATCATATAAAATTACAAACTACCACTGAACTAACTGTAAATCCTACTTGTATGTAATACATATACTGTACCAATTCAAATATATTGTATATAGTCTTTAACCATATGTATCACCATATGTGTTCCTTATTATGTAAATAGTTTGAGTTATGAAGTTAATGTTACCTTTTTTACACGTTCAATGCTCCACACTACTGTTTTATGTAAACTGCTAATTTTTGTTTTATGTAAACTGCTAACTTTGCAGAGTTAAATGTTTGATGTGAACCGCTGCTGATCACCGGAAGGAGCGGTATAGAAATGAGTTCAAATAAATAAAATAAAATAAATATGCCTGTATGAGTCCTTCTGAATAGGTTTCTCATAGTTGTTTTCTTTTGATTGAGATGGGTAAGCGGAAGGCCAAGGTACAGGACAAGCCACAAACGGCCGATTCAGAGAGTTCTAAACCAGTCGGTCCGTTGGATAAGCATTTTGCTCCAATCCCCCTTGCTCAGTCCTCTCCCGAAGGAGCTTCATTGAGCCCCGGAGGGAGATCTCCTCCATTATGTCCAACTTCACAGAGTATGGTTAGTCTTGGTGCTTCAACAGGGCAGGTTCTAAAGGATAGAGTAGTGGTAGATTTCCCTTCTCCTGTTTCCATGACAACTTTGGAGGGTTCCTCTGAACTTCCAGTTTTGCCTTCTAACGCTGAGATTACCTTGAAGGACCTTTGGGGGGCTTTACAGTCTATTGATTCTAAGGTTTCTTTTGCATTAAATTCTTTATGTAAATTTTCTCAGGAAGCAGCCGTGTCAATACGGCAGCTTGATGAGAAAATGTCTTTGTTGGATTAGAGTCTCAAGTGCTTCCATTACAGATGGTGAATGTGGCCGCGATTAAGGATTCATTGATTTTGCATTCTAAGATGGAGGCTCTTGAAAATTCATTTAGAGCCTGTAATTTACGTTTTCTAAATTTTCCCTGTTCTTCTTTACTTTCGTCTAAAATACTTTTTGAGAAATACCTTAAGGTAATTTTGGCTATTTCAGACGATATTGATGTGGTACAAATTTATTATATACCCTCAAGGTCCAAAAAGGTTAATCCCGTTGAGGGAGATTTTGATGAAATTCTTCCCTCCATCGCTAATTTAACTGCCTTCTTAGAAGATTCCCAGGATATAATCACGCAATGTTCCACATTGCTGGTTACTTTTTCATCTAATTTGGTAACACAGCGCATCTTGAGAGCCTTTTTTAAAGCAAAAGCAGCTAAGTTTTGTGGTCAAGCTGTGCAGGTTTTTCCAGACGTATCGCGTAGCACCCAATTGCGACGGCGGCAATTTTTATCCTTGAAGCCCCGTGTTTTGGCATTGGGTGCTGCCTTTTTCCTGCGTTTCCCCTGTAAGTGTCGTATTACTTATCAGGGCGCTTCATATGTTTTTCTTGATATTTCCCACCTGGAAAAATTTCTCTGTGATAAGCAGGGTGCAGTTGGGGATGGGGAAGTCTAATTTATATATGACCT
Source organism: Ichthyophis bannanicus (assembly GCA_033557465.1). NCBI lineage: Eukaryota > Metazoa > Chordata > Amphibia > Gymnophiona > Ichthyophiidae > Ichthyophis > Ichthyophis bannanicus. Next base: position 103,930,019 of record CM066041.1, on the reverse strand, counting down.
CCAGTTGGTGGCCTTCGGGCCTGTTTTCCTTTATATTGTTTCTCTGATATTTTATCTGACTTTAACGCAGGTATACTCCCTTGATGAGGTCTAATTATTGTCCCAGCATATCTGGCTATATTTTATAGCGATGTTTTCCTCTTAAAATGATATTGTTGTTGGTGTACAAGATGTTTCTTTATCCTTGTTTGGTTATTGTAATGACTGAAACTCAAATAAAAAAAAAAAAAAGCTCAGCAAATACAAGTGTAAAAAAAATCTTTCAAACTGAAAAGGTTGGGAGTAAATTGTAGTAATAAAGGCTTACTGGTAGATATGTTATTGTATTGACCACTCATGCGAGGTCTCTCAGGGACCATGTTGAATGGTTTTTGCCATTTTCAGGTTTGAAGTTGATGATGATGGTGCTTTCAGGGCCAGCCCAACCACAAACAAACTAGGTGATCACCTAGGGCAGCAGCTTCTGGTGGGGCAGCAAAGAACAGCAACAAGCAAAGCAAAACAAAGCAATGGGTCCCAGCAGCCGCACACACACTCAAAGAATCATCAGTACTTTTACGTGCAGGAAGAATGGGCAATATGGAAATTGTCCATTTACCCTTGCAAATAGTATTTTGAAATCTACTTCATTATGTATTTACTGTATTAACAAAATAAAGTTTAATATTTAAAGGTGCGAAGGGGCATATTCAAAAGTATTCACAAGGTTAGCAGACCTGCTAAACATATTTATCTCAGTGAGTGGGATATCAGCAGCAAATAGCCATTTTGTACCACTGAATATACCCTCCTAATGCCGCTGTATGTCCCAAAGCTAACTGCGTAGCTTCGGGGTGTTCCGGGACTGATGCTCGAATTAACCAGTCAGCAACGATGTTTAGCCTCTGACTGCTTAATTTAAACCAACTAAAGTTAGGCACAAAAAAAGCTGGGCCTAACTTTAGCCAACTGGCCAATGAGTGAATATCGCCGCTGCCCAGTTGGCTAAACCACCAACCAGGCAAACTGGATATTCAATGTCAATGGCCGGATATGACCCCAGTATTGAATATCCGGATTTAATTTAAAACAGCAATGGTCAGCCACTTTAGAAGCGCTGGCCGCCACTATTGAATATGCCCCCTATGATGTTTAAATATGAATTTTTCTAGGATTGTTCTGAGATGGTATTGAGATAACTGCAATTGAGGTTAATAATACAAATTTTGGAAAGGAGGGTGCTGGGGTTTGAAAGCTAATTACGAGGAGGCACAAGGCTGACATTTTGCCTAGTTCACCTAATATCCTTGCACAAGCTCTGGGTGCTTTAATGAATATATAGGGAGGGCAATTTACAAAAGTCTTTTGCCCATATGCATTCAGATTCATGCTGTGGTTTAACGAGGGATAGCATGAGGTACAAAGCAATAACAACAATTTAGTATAAGAAACAAGACAGCAAATATATGAAAAATAGCCTTACAGTCAACACTTACATGCAGATCAGAACTGAGGTTAGGAAGTACTCAGCTCTGCTAAAGGTGGACCCAGCTCTAAAATACACGTACTCTAAAATGTACACGTGGAAAATATTGATGGAGGAAACTTGGCAGTTTACACATCTAAGCTCTAGCATTTCACAGTGGACACGTGTAAATGTCGGCACTGAATATGAGGGCCTATTGGCTTTGTGATAGGGAAGGGCCTCTGCTATACCAATCCCTTCTTCCAGACTTTGCTGTTCTTTCCACTCTTCAGCTCTCTCTCTCTCTCTGGGGCAGTGTGGTTATTATTTATGAACCTCTCACCATCTAACCAAAATTTGTTCCCCCTCCCTTCTGTATCCTGAAGCCCTGATTGTTTCCCTCAGTTCTTCCCCCCTACTTATTTTCTTCTCCTCTATTGTTCTCCTATCTTGTCGTCTTATCTCTGGAACAAACTTGCTTTTACCATTTCTGAGGCAACCCTCCTTTATCCCAATCTTATGGTCATAGGGGACTTTAATACACAATTTGATTCTCCTATCAGATTCAGACATAGGCTTTTTCTACACCTAACATCGGATCTCTCATTGACCCAACATGTCCACCAACATAACCATTTGGCTGAGCATGCATTGGACTTGATTTTTACTACTCCGGATTTTCCTTTTCCTCCCTGTATTTTCTCCATTCTTCCCTTTCTTTGGACTGACCTCCACTGCAATTTCTTTCAATTCACTTTTACTACCTTCCCCCAGTCCTCCAGTAGGGGTGGACCGGCCTCCTGCTTTTACTTCAAGAACATCACAGCCAAAACCCTCTCTGCATTTCCATCCTCTGATGTTCTTTTTCCTATTGATTTCGATTCCCACTCATTGGATGAGCAGACTCATGTCTGGAACTCCTCACTAGCTTCCACTCTTGATTCCTTGGCCCTACTTTGGTCCAGACACTTCTCATCAAAACATCAACCCTAGTTCCCTCCTGGCTTACATCTTTTTCGATGATAGCTACGCCAGTTGGAGCGTCAGTGGTATAAGGTTCATTCCCCTTCATCGTTGCTGCTTTTCAATGCACACTACTCCCTCTATTTCTCTACTCTAGCCACAGCCAAACAGGTGTTCTTTATTCAGGCCATTGCTTCTTCCTCCAACCAATCAAAGCAGCTTTTCTCCCAGGTTTCCTGTTTACATCGGCCCCCTGTGGCTCAGTCTCACTCTATTTCTCTCTCTGCTGATCATCTTGCCCGCTTCTTCACTAGTAAAATTGCCAATATACACTCTCACTTTCCCACTCATTCTCCCTCTTCCAAATCTCTTCGCTTGTCCCCTCTCACTCCCCCGTCTTTTGTTCCCACTCACAGATGGCATGCCTTCAATGTCCCTTCTCTTGTCTCCCTCTCCTAGGCGGTCAGTTCCGTGCGTAAAACCACTTGTTCCTCAGATCCTACCCTTTCGGCATGGCTTCGCTCTGATTCTCTTGCCCCTCTCCCTTGCACCCTTTTTATGTTCCACAACAGCCTACTCATAGGAACTGTCTTGGCACCTTGGAAGTCTGCCCAGGTCTGCCCATGCTCCCCATCGTGCTCTTCGGTCTCTTCATAGCAATCGTTTGCATCTGCCCTCCACTTCTCAGACTAGACTTGAATCTATTAGACATTCTACTTTTTATTTTCTTGCTCCAAAACATTGGAATGATCTCCCCCTGATCGCCGCGTTAGATCAGCTCTTAAAACCCATCTGTTCCTCTCCACTTTTGCTATTCATTCATATAATCTTGCACCATCGGCACTCAATACACTGATTAATATAGACATCGATAAACGATCCCAAAGAAGCAGAAACTTAAATACCTTAACAATACCAAAAGATTTCACAAAAGCCAGAAAACAAACAAATAAGAGAGCTTTCTCACACTCTGCTCCAATTCTTTGGAACAATCTACCTGACAACATTCGCCTGCTATCTGATATAAAGGAATTTAGAAAAAAATTAAAAACTCACTTATTCATATTACACTACAATACACCCTCAGAACAGAATACTCAAATAGATACAGGCTAACATTTATACATTATTATTACATACTCTATTTTCAAAATAAATATCACTAATACACTATTAACCATACCACACTCTCATTCACATGATGATTATAGATTTAAACTAACAATGTATATATGTTCTAATATGTTATACCTTTAATGTTACAACATTCCTTGTAAATTATAATTATCTGTTCTATGTAAACTGACTTGGTATATTACATACCAATTAACCTACTGTTCCATGTAAACCGCACTTGATACTAGGGAAAGAGCGGTATATAAATAACTGTTAAATAAATAAATAAATAAATAATGCACTTGCCTGATACTGTCCTCTGACTTTTCCCTCCTCTCCTTGTGTGCCTGGCTTTACCATTTTAATAGAGTTCCTTTTCACTCCTTCTCCTTTCTTTATATTGTTTTTATTGTAAATTGCCTTGATGATTCGATTTGATGGTATATCAAATTTTAATAAACTAATCTATCTGAGCCATTTTGCAAATCTAGAGGTGAGATGCTGATAATTTACTACAGAGGACTCCATCTTTACTGCATTTCAATATGGAGGGGGACATGAACTCTGGGGGATTAAGGGAAATATACTCCCTTAATCCTCCTATAAAGGAATGGCCAAAAACAGCACTTTTTAAATATCTATTAATGAGGGGGAGCAAGTATAAACTCGTATTTATTTGAAAGGATTATATACCGCATTTCCAATGATCAAGGTGGTTTACAAGTAACATTAACATAACATTACAGAGAACCAGTTAACATTACAAAGAACCTGTTAACAAGGGAACATTGACAGTAACACTTCAGAGTAACTAGGAGAAGGGGAAAGGGTAAGGTATCCTTTTGATTGATGGTCATCTAATTATAATAGGAGATGTGAGAGAACTCATAGTTCATAGCAGCTGTGTCTGTATTTATGTGACTCCTTCAAAGTGCTTTCTGAACAGGTGCATTTTTAATAGCTTTCTGAAGTCCTTAATGTCTGTGGTAGTTCTGATTTGTTCGGGCAAGGAGTTCCATAATGCAGGAGCATATAAGGAGAACGAGAGTAACAGGCTAATTGGTTGAATTTAATGAAGTGCGGGGAGAGGTGAGGTGGTGCTCTGTAGTACTTCTTCTCTGCTGATTATTAGGGAGTTTCCTTATGATAGTTTGCAGTTAGTCTGAGGATTGCTCGTGATAGATTTTGAATACTGTCATGATATTCTTATACTTTATTCTGTCTAGTAGAGGTAGCCAGTGGAGCTCTTTCAAGATGGGGGTGATATGGGTGTCCCTGGATGCCCCAGTGAGTATTCTAGCTGCTGTATGTTGAGCAAACTGTAGCCGGGAGTAAGTGGAATTTTGGAGGATTGCATTACAATAGTCCATGTGAGGAAGTATCATAACTTGGAAGACAGTCCTGTACCCTTGGGGTTCAAGGAGAGGTCACAGCCGTTAAAGCATCCTTATTTTTCAGTAGATATTCTTTGTTATGCTATTAATGTGCAACTGTAATATAAGATATTGAGCAATAATTAATTACCCCAAGATAGCATATCCCGGACTTGACTATAAGCTCAGCATGGTTGACCTTTGGTTATTTTGGTGGGGAGAAAGATTGATCCTTGAATATGAAGAGCACCTCAGTTTTGTTGCAATTAATGGATAGACCCTGCTGGGAGAGCCAGAGGGCAATTGCATTAAAGCACTGTACTACTGGAGTGAAGTCCGGAGATGTGGTTGAGTAGGGAGCATAAAACATGATGTTATCTGCGTATAAGTGAAATAATATATCATGTGACTGGATGAGCTCACAGACTGGCTGGATGCAAATATTAAATAATAAGGCCGAAAGTGATGAACCCTGGGGTATACCTTGCATCTGTGTGTATGTCAGAGCTCTTGGCTTTGGACTGCACTACTTGTCGCGATCCAAACAAGTAGGATTGAATCCAGCTCAGTGCTGAATCAATGATGTCAATGTATTGTAACCTCTGCGGGAGAATCTCGTGACATATTGTATCGAATGCTGCAGCGATATCAAGAAAAATGAAGATGAAACCTTGTTTAGGTTTCTCTATCCCCTTCACGAGTCTGTTGATGAGTGATATTAGAAGTGTTTCAACTCCATGGTCAGGATGGAAGCCATGCTGAAGTGGGTCAAGCAGAGCAGTTAGACTGATGTAGTCGTGTAATTGAAGTTGGACAACTTTCTCTATTATTTTTGCGAGGAAGGGCAAGTTTGAGATGGGTCTGTGTGAGTTGGGCTCTGCTTGGTCTACTTTAGAATTGTTTTAGCAATGGTCATATAGAAGTAGTCTTTAGTCTGGTTGGCATATATCCTTGGGTGAAAGAAAGCTGTATCATCTTACATATTGTTGGGGCAAGTTTGGATCTTGTCATTTTTAACCATCTTACAGAACAGAGATCCAGCAGGGATGTGGTGGTATTGAGGTTGCCAATAATGTTATCCAGATGGTCAGATGTGACTGGACTGAATGAGTGAAGTGTACTGTTGGTACAGGAGTGCTTGTAGTTTACTAGTGTGGCCGGAGGGTAAAGTTTGGAATGGAGCTTGGAAATGGAAGTGGAGAGCAAGAGTTTGGGGTCCAGGGGCGGTCTGCTCAGTTGGTGGGTTGTTCTCTCTTAGCATGGACTTGGAGATCTCAAAGAGTTCTCTGGGTTTGTTTAAAGATTTTAGGATCGTTCTGGTGTGATAATCTCTCTTTGCCTTATTGGTTTGGGTTAAATACGAAAGAAAGATTTGTAAGTAGTTTTTCCTTGATTGTTCATCTGAAGTATGCCTCCAAATGTGTTCAATGCAAACCCTCTGAAGAGACATCGAGGGGCTCAACTGGTGGTCTTACTGACGTAAATCTGGACATGGGCAATTTTGGACTTCCACATGCATTCCCCAAGTGTAAATTGCAATTAGAAGGAGTAGTAATTACTACTCCTTCTAATTGCAATTAGAAGGAGTAGTAATTAAAGTTTATTATGGGAATAATGCACTATTTTTGCTTATTACCATGCGTTCAAGGGCAAAAATGAGTGCTATTTTACTGTCAGCATGAGCAAGCTCTTAATTTTCATTGGAAGGCCATGACTCCTGGTGGATTGAATGGCTCGATATAGTGGAAGTAGTTTTATTAGCTTTGTCCAATCAGGGTGCCAAATTGAGGTTTTTAAATAGGTGTTGAGGCAGTGTGGGTTGTTGGCTTTTAAATCTGATGCTATGTATGAAAGGTAGCAATATATCTTTGCGGAGAACAGTTCTATGGCTCTTACCAGTCATAATCAAAAAAAATGTTTCACTTTTTTAGTCAATGATCAAAGGAGATTTCTCTGAAGAAGCTGTCTGATGTCGATGAAACTGTTGGCTGAGGTCAGAGTGCTGGGAGATTGGTCATGACTTATCAAGTGGGTGCACTACAGAGGAAGTTGTCTTGGACACAGATAGGTTGGTTTGAGAGCACCATAACAAATTCAGCATATAGTGCAATCATTTGAGATTTGGGGCAATGATTATGTAATGGATATGGCAGGCTGAGGTTTTGTCGTCAGTAAGACCAACTGTTGAGCCCCTCGACGTCTCTTCAGAGGGTTTGCATTGATAAAATTGGTGGGGCCTATATGCATATCATTATAAATTTTGAGAAATTTTTTTGAATAATAACTTTTTTGAATCAAGAAAGATATTGGACGTTAGAAATTGTGAGTCAAAATATAACGTGAAAAAGTAATAATTAAAAAAAAAGAGAAGACACATTTTGTTGAAGTTTTTGTTTTTGTCCACATTTTCTTGATTGTGAAGTTTTGATAGTTTGTAGACTTTTTTTGGTATATAGGATTATCATTATTTTACCGTAAAAACATTAAATTATGCCAACATGTGTTGCCTAATAATGAGATGCAAAGCATGCAAATGCATGCTAAATACCTCATCATTATGCAAATACTTGTGCGGATGCAAGCAGTGTCATTTAGGGGAAAATAAAAGCAGCGCAAAGCTGGTATTATTTTTCCACCTGGGAGCTTCAGGCCACTAGCATGCAGCCTGATGCTCCTGGACACAGCAACATAGCAAGCTCCCATACTCCTGGAAGACCCATACACCCCATACCTTGAATCACAGCTCTACCCCTCCCAAAGGCCACCAAGGCCTACCTTAAACAATCCCTGATGGTCTATGGGGAGCAAGACAGGAGTGATGTCCTCTCACTCCTGTCCGGCTAGGTTCCAGGTTCAAAATGGGGCCTATAAACCCTATTGGTAATCTCGCAGTACTATTGCTAAGATTGACTCCTAGTGGTATATTGTAAGACCACCTATAAGTGTTGTGGGCAGCATTTTGAACCTAGCACCTGGCCAGAGAGAAGCAAATGAGGATTATTCCTGTTTGGCTCCCCTAGACCACATAGGATTGTTTAAGTTGAGCCCAAGTGACCTTCAGTAAGGGTAGGAGTTATGACAGGGGATATGGGAATTGGGGACTTGCTATGTTTCTTGGAGGGTGGTGTCAATGTTGGGGTGGTTCTCAAGAGAAGGTGCTGATACATTGCTCAGGCCTTTACCTGGCCTGTTGTTATGGCAGCGTCGGCCCTTTAAGAAAGGCTCCTTGGAGCTTTGGGCTATGTGTTAGCAGTCTGAAGCTTCAAGGGAGCAGAATAATGCAGCTTGCAAGGCTGACTGCAAACTGCGTTATTCTTTTACCATGGGAGTTACTAACCTGTGGTATTATATTAGCTAAGGCTAGTGACTCCCATGGTAAACTCAGCTGCAATAAAATGAGATTTTATCTCAGCTTAGTAACTACCTCCCTAAGGCTTCTAAAAAAAATCCCCGTAATATTCTGCATGTGAATTTTTGTAGAAGCTGTTGTTAACTTACAGATTTCACTATATGGATTGTATGATGCTACTTTTTTTTTGTTTTTTTTTTACTGAAAAAAGAATGAATTATTTGTTTTATATGCTCCAAGGAAACAGTTAAATATGGTAATTACAAGCATCCAATCAATTACCATATTATTCTGGTATGCAGCCACCACAGTCAATCTGTGATTGCAAATCTGCATATTTATGCACTTTTCATTAATTATGCATTAGACAGCATTAATCCCAATAATATGTATATGCTTTCTTCTGTACCAGAGACAAAAAAAAAAAAATCTGGGAAAGAATTAATAGCAGGTCGATTATAATGTCTCATATGGCATTAGGTTACAATTACAAAATATTTTGACTTTCAAGGCTTTATGCAGTAGAAATGTGCATCACAAAATATTCCATCTTTTTTCCCTATTCTTTATTTTACATTTTTTACCTGAACAGCAAGCTATGCTTTTAAAATGATGCCCATTAGAAAAATGATCCCTTTGTGTTTCTGAACAGTGAGATGACGGGAATGGTAGGGGAAGATGCCTTCTTTCCAAGAGTTTTGCTGCAGGAAACAAAAGGTAGATGTCCTTTTGTTTAATCACTTAACTTCGGCAAAACTGCTGTGATCTGCACATTTTTAGAGAGATTTAGCCCAAGGTATTTTTTATCCTTGTTCAAAAAAGATATTCCAGCTGACTTGGGAAATATTCTGCTCTGTCTCTCGGAGATTCACTCTTACGCGTAATTCTTTGCACACCTCTGAACTTGATGAAAGAGAATCATTAGGCACTGTATGGAGAGCAGCCATCTTGGTAGAAAAATTCCAAAGCTACAGTTTTACTCTACCACCCTTAGATACCTGTTTTCAATCCCCATAACAAAATGTAAAGGAAAAAAAAAGCAAGATTTTTTTTAAAAAAGTAAAAACCAAAACAACAGAAAGGAAATCAAACAAAAAGAACGGAAAAAGTCTCCCTCTGCTGCTCCTGCTAGTTTATTTTATTTTATTTTATTTAGAGAGTATTTGTATCCCGCTCCTTCCAGCGATCAGAAGCGGTAAGATTATTATTATGAAACTGCCAGATCAAAGCAGGTACAAATTTTGTTTACATACAGATTATCAGAAAAGCACGTCACACAGAGTTTCAGATTATCAGAACAACACGTCACACAGAGCTAACAAATCGTAGCTATGGGGAGGAAATATTTACATATACACATAGATACATATACACATAATGTTTACATATATACATAGATACATATACACAGGATAGGTTTCTTGTTCAATGTGGGCAGGGGGCTGCCCCCAACTGAAGGTTTAATTCAGGTTGAAGTGGGTTTGGAAAATGTGCGTCTTGAGTTTCTTTCTGAAGTCTGGAAGGTCATTGCTAGCTCGTAGCTCTGTTGGTAGTTGGTTCCACAGCGTTGGTGCCACATATGAAAAAGCTCTGTGGCTGGTGTTAATTTTGGTAGATCTTATGTCTGTTGGAGTGTGGAGGATGTTGGCGTTGTGGGTTCTCCTGTTTCGGGTAGGAGGTTGCATTCTGACTAGGTTGTTGAGGAAAGAAGGTGCTAAGTTGTGGATGAGTTTAAATGTAGTTGTTAGTATTTTATATTTAGTGCGAGCTGTTATGGGTAGCCAGTGTAGTTGAATTAGTACTGGTGTGATGTGGTCGTTTAGTTTTTTCTTCATTATGACCCTGGCAGCTACATTTTGTGCCATTTGTAATATGTTTAGGGTTTTTTTAGGTAGACCTTGTAGGATGGCGTTGCAGTAGTCAAAATGTGGCATGATGAGTGCTTGGGCCACGGTTCTGAAATCTTGGGGATCGATAATAGTTGCACTTTCCTGCATTTCTGTCACAACCTGCACCTTTCTGTCAGTCCTGCTCTTGAGATCTGAACTATAGCCATTTCACAGTGGTCGAAAATCCAACTCCTGTCTGCATAGCTGCTCTGAATTGGCTCTCTTTAGGCCCACATAGGAAAATAAAAAAAAAGGAAAGAAATAAATGAAATAAACCCATTGCCTCTCTCTCCTGCTTCTGCCTGTATCACTCTGTTATTTCACCACAATCCCTTGAATGAAAGCATATTATAAAGCATTTTTATACTGAACTTTTCTAATGGTCTCTAGAATCTCTCTGTTGGCACTGCTCTCAAGGCTTGCCTCACTGCAACCCTTCATGCCTCTCTTGTTGATCTAGGCAGATTTTGCCACTCTTTTTGATGCAGAATTCTGCAACCAATGTGGTTTGGCTTTTTCATGGCCACCCCTCATCTTCCTTCTGCTTTGTACCTTTGAGATTGTCTTAGGCTTGCCATTTTAGGTCTTTCACCCTCTTCAAATGCCATGCCAGTTTGTTGCCATCCTTCTTTCTGTGTGGTTCTACAAACAGTGCATTTTGGCTTTCTCTAGACCACTCTTCATCCTCCTGTTTTGTACCTCTGTGGAAGCCTTTGACTTGTCAACGTACATCTCTTTGGATATTCTGCCACATGCTTTGGCATGCAGATGTTAACAATTTGAATCCGTGAGAAACTGAACCCGGCACGGTCGGGTAACATTACCGGCCTACATCACTGGTGGGTGTTGAACTCTGTCTTCAAAGTCATTTTCAAATTTCCATTATTGTTCTTCTTTGGAGGTTCATGCAAGGGAACTTAGCTACTGCTGTACCCTTGAGCGAGCAATACTAGTTCCTCTACCAGCAGGGATGGGCATGGATCGCTGACAGTGAAAGGGGACACCTACTTAGCTAGCCCAATAGCTGAATCAACCCTTGCTGTCATGGAGTCACAGATTGCCCTTAAATCCACCATCCTCCATTACTGAACTTGTCGATGAAGAAACTGTACTTGTCAAGTCATCAACTGAGAAATCCTAAGCTTGTTCTGAATGATTAGAGTGCACTCTATGAATGTTTCTTTCATCTCAGTACCTTTTCTATCTGGAGGGATAAGTATGGTGTGATAAGGGAAGAAGGATGCACCCACCTAGCCAGCCTGATAACCGAATCAAACCTAGTTATCATTGGGTGACATATTGCCCTTACATCTGCCATCCTCCATTATTGTACTTGTCAACTATCGGTCTTCTGCAATACGTATTAGCCTTCATTTTAGGGGCTTCCAGCCTATCTTGATGCTATGTTGGTCTTCTTCAGTACTTCTGGGCTATCACCATCAGTGCTGCTGCCCCACCCCTACTGCTTTTGGGGCCTTCACCACGGTGCATCTTCTGCTTCATATTTAAATCCCTCAGCATATCATCAAATCTTTTTATACTGTGAGCCCACAGCTCACATATCACTAAATGTGACCATAATTGCCCAAGGAAAAATGGCACCTTGCCAATCCCTCAAACAAGTATGGAAAATACTGACAAAAAAATAGCTCTCAGTCAAATGAGGAAAAACCGCTGACTTAGCTTTCATTCAAAGCTCCAATCATCATCGTAGTGAAGCTTTTAGTACAGCGCATCCTCATCATCACCGTCTTCTAGTAATCCCAGCAACTGAATTCTGCTGCTGAAAGGTCTTACCGCTACATAGCGTCATGTTTCCAGACCGCATTAACCATTCGGCCCTTCCGTTTAGTGATAAGTGAGCTGTAGGTTCACAGTATAAAAAGACTAAAAAGGAAGATTTGCTCCAGGAGGATGTTTCCTCATGGCAAATAGTCCGACATTAACTTTAACATTAAGTAATTTTTATTTTTGGTATTGAAGATTATAGGGAATTTTGAAAAGGGTTATGCTGCTCCTTTGGGCATATCATTTAGAATCGTGCAGCCGATCTGGGTTCCATGCTGGTCTCCTTCCCAATTTACTCCTCTTAAAGTGCCTTGATGTGCTTCCAACAATTGTGATGTTGATTTGCCCTCTTCCAATATCTTGAGGTGTTTGTTGCACTTTGTACTGCTGTGTCCTTCTGGTGGTAGTTTCTGGTTCTCATCCTGCCACTGTACATATTCTTTGCCCTTCTTCTGGTGCCCCCTTTTGATGACTTGTACGTTTATAACTGGGCGCCTAGGTTTAGGCACCCAGAAAGCTGGTGCCTACTTTTCTTAATAAAATAGGGGCATAAGCAGTGCAAAACTCCAGGGCAGGTGTAAATGCCCATCCCTACATTTTTCAAGAACACACATAAGTGAGAGTACTTTATAACTTACATGTGTAAATTGCACTCCACCCAAGCATCTAACTTACATGCCACCCAATCTCCGCCCTGTTCATGCTCACACCGAAAGTATATGCAATTGCACTTACACATATGCTTACTGAATTGCAATTGCCTAAAGCACACTTGTATGTCCCTTAAAAAAAGTACTTATGCACGGAAATGGTGCATATGTTTAGATAGCTCTCTTATAAAACCAGTCCCTTTATGTGCAGAAATGGCCTGGTACAAAATTGCTCGCCTGATGCGCAGGTGAACTTGAATGCATATGGCCTGGATTAAGTTTACTTCCTACTTAAAGAGGTATTCCAGAGGAAAGGGCTTTGCACTTACATACAAGCTCTGAAGAATTCAAATGGATGTGTGTGTCAAATAACAGCTATAAATGTTAAGCATAGACTTTTCCTGGGGTAATTTTAGAAAATGAAGTACGTGCATATTTTTGCTTTGAAAATCAAGCAAAATCTGCACATAGGTAAATATATCCACACAGTTACAACATTACACCCACGATGTACAACTAAAGGGTGGATTAGGGAAAGGAGATATTTAAAAATAAGAGTACAATGTATAATAAGGACCTGCACTTCATTTAAAAAGAACATAGAAAATAGTTCTACATCAGAGAATGAAAAAAGGACACCAACTGGAAGACCACTAATGAAAACTAAGCCATGAAGTAGAGAACCGATACTTTGAAGAATCTAGCAAGTAGTGCCGCTGCTTTAAGCAGAGATGCCAGATGGCTTTTGGTTGCAAGGTCACCGGAGACAGGTAGCAGATGCTTTTTTTTTTTTAAATTATAGTCCCAGTGGTATCCGTAGTCCTGTTTTTCCTTCTCCAATTCGCAGAGTCCTGGCTTTGCTATTAAAAGACATCAGAACCGGTAAGTAAAAAGATACAGATTCCCAAAGTATTCTCCCCAACCTGCCTTATTCTGCCATATTTTGGGGGGCGCACACAGTTTAAAATGCATGTCTTCTACTGAAGAATTCTTTTGATCTCTCAACAGTTTTGATATCTTGTTGTGTATCTAGGTATTTTTGTTGCCATTATTTCTGCCCAGAACTTGCCTGTCATGAGGTTTAGTTTCACAGCTAGACCTAACTGGTTGTACACGGTCTCAACGAAGTGGGCGAATAATTAAATCTGCACATTCTCATTGTACTTCAGATGCTTGAAAGTAGAAATTTAACACCTAAGTCTCTCTACGCACTGTTCCTACGAGCCAAAGTTTTAAATTACCCCTTTATGCCTTAATCACATTCGCCTGTTCACATTTTTGGCTGGATGTCGCTCAAGCGGCATTCTGCGACTCTCACAGCACAAAGCACGCACACACGGCATACAGTGCTATGTATATGCGCTCCGTGTTATGGTTTGCCTCCATGCATCCCTTGATTGATAGCAGAATGGGAGTTTGAGCCCATACGCAGCATGGTGCACCGAGAAGTAGCAGCATCACACTTGCAGAGGAGCTGGCGTGTAGACAGATGACTGGAAAACATTGACAGAGGCAGGAAATTTATATCCATAGCAGAATAGGAAGAAAAGCACGGAGGGTAAAGTGAAAGAGACCTAGCATTTGTGTTTTCGAATAGGGCACTGTATATTTCTTTTATGCATCCAGGAATGAATCACTAGGTCTTCCAGGGCTTCATCGTTGACAGGCTGGCAGCGCTAGAGGACTCTGCGGGTTCTGCTTTTCATGAGTCACTAGCAATGACAGAAATCAAAGAAAAGGATCTGAGGTGAAAATATTATCAACACGCTATTAATTCATCGTCGCTGCAACTTTCAGGATAATTATGTTTCTGAGTAGTGTCGTGTGAAACATTAAGCAAAAATTGTTGTCCCCCAGCAGCTTTTTTGGTTAACTTCATAAAGGGCAACAATCCTCATTCTTGCCATTTCTATTCTTGATATTGTCAGGGCCGGCCCAAGAGTTGGTTCGAGGTGTTGGTGCCCTAGGTAAACCTTAAGCCTTGTGCCCCTCCTGACTGTCAGAATCGATTGTTTGGCTTGGAATGTCTTGCTCTTTGCCACCCCTAAGCTGTTGCCACAGGGGACTGCCTAGTTGCCTAATGGTTGGCCTTGCCTGCCGGATGTCAGTGAGTGTCTAGGCTGAAATATTTTCCACAATACAGCATTGGCTTAATTGGTGGAAGATACAACAGCAGAAAAATTGTTTTTAACCAGATAGCAAGGGGTTATGAATTTCCTGTGGCCATCAATGAATCCTGCGAGAGACTAGAAGGATTACGTAGCAACGCATTTGTTTGCATAATTTGGGGATATTTTCATTTTCATGTTATGTCATTTTGTTTTCATGTGCCCTACAGTTTTTAGTGTGCACTTACTTGATTTAGAGGCATGTTTACTAAAGTGTGTAAAGCAGTTAGCACATGTTTTAACATGCAGTAACCATTAACATGGGCCCATGATAATGACTCAAAAAGAACACAAAAAACTCTTGAATCTAAGATTTACTCCTAAACCAATTTACCAAAAAGTTTCAATAAATACTATAAGATTTTACACAGGCATCAAATGACCTCAGGATGGCTCGAGCCCTACATGTAGTGATAAATCACTATAGGGAACAGCTGACGCTCACATCACAGGTCATATAGCCGCACTTTTTTAAACCATACTCAATCACCATGTATACACCCTAAAACCACAATTATTACTTCTGGGAACTTCTAGGAATAAATAATTACATTACAGTCATACAACTTACACACCATTCATAATCACACAAATAGCGTCATAAACATCACAGCAATAAGAACACTGCGGTAGAATCACAGCGATAAGATGAGCAATACAGCAATACAGGAACTGACCACGGTTTCCTAAAAAAGGAAAAAGAAGTAAGTAGCTATAAAAAAGCCCACAAAGGGGGTCAACAGTCACTTATCTTTAGTAACGCTGCAAGCCGATCGCTCTATTCGACGCTCAACCAGAACGCTGAGAAACTTAACCGGACATCACGAAGCAGAGAATTTCTGAAAAGAATTCAAATCTAATGTCTTTCACATAACAACCCATGATAATGACTCCCATGCATTGCCATTGCTAACACCTTAAAAATCCGGCATTAACTGCTTAGCACATTCTGGAGTGTGGGCAGGCAGGTTATGGGTAGAAAGTGGGCATGGACTGCACATTATAGGTAGTATGCTGTAGTTAGCATACTGTAACTGTCAATTCTCCAGTTAACATGGCTTCAAAGGGGGAAGTATTATGTTCACCTGTACTAATTAGTAAGGAACAATTCAGTGCCGTAACTATAGGTAACATGCTGGCCACCTCTTAACAGTTAGTGCATAGCCTTTACACTTAACCATGTGCTAATTTTTAATCCTAATGCACAGTAAGTGCAAAAACATACCACACTTTAGTAAATATGCCCCTTAGTATGCACCTTTTTAATTTAGTGCATACTAATTATTTTAGGGGCATGTTTACTAAACCCCGTGCTGGCAATGCACATGTGGATCACGTTACCAGCACAAGTAGTCTGTGGTAATTACAGGGGGAATGTTCTTCTATCCCTCTGCAGTTTGCACAAGCCTAGGAACCGGTAACACACTAGCCGACAGCTGGGTGCAATTAATGCCACTTATTAAGGTGGTGCTACTTGCACCCATGCTATCTGCATCAAACATGGTTAGCATGAGACACCCACTAGCAGTGCTGCACCGTGAATGCCCCATACCCAGTCCCCACCCCAATGAGCGCTAGCAGGGTAGCGCTGGGATTTTACCACGGTGTCGACACTGCACGTTAACCCTGTGCTAACATGGGAGCATGGTTTAGTAAACATGCTCCTTAGTGTGTGCTAACATTTTTGCATGTACTAAAAGAATTAGCACAGACTACAAAAAAGGAAACTAAAAACAGCACATCCCTCTGATATAGCTTGTAATATGAATTGTGACTTTTGTACACCTTCTCGCTAAGACCTATTTCGGTGAGTCTGATGTAATTTCTCTCTTGCCAAGCGAAAGGGTATTTTCTATAAAATATTATTGTTTTTACTTTAGTCCACTGTAAAGTTATCATTTCAATCTAGTGCTGAAGGCTCATGTATTGATCTATATCAAAGTAAGTCTCTAATTGTTGTGACCGCTGTACCACATACCCGTCACACACTGTTCCAGATAGGTTAAGGATATCTTGTCACGTTAGAATGTCATAAAAATACTAATGATATTTCTTATAACACTTTGTGCTGTCTCTTATCTGAAGATAACTATCATTTTCTTGTTTGTTATAGCATGTGCAAAAGCTGTCGTTCATTGTGGGGCGTGTTTACTAAAGTAAGAGCCAGTAGTGCACGGTTGTGGCTTGATATCAGCGCGGACGCCTGGGCTGATGTTTGTGGACATGCACCTCCATCCGCCATGCTAATAGCACGTTGTACTGGCACAGCAGTGCACTAACCAACCTGCAGGCAGAGTTAATGTCACCCATTGAGGTGGCATTAACTGTGTCCATGCTAACGGTGTCGGTCACGGTTAGTGTATGCCCATAACGCCCGTTCTAACCGTGACACACCATCGACGCTCATGTTCTGCCCCTAACCCACCCTGTCACTGCCCACTCATGCACTGCCTGGTCAGCACAGGATTTATAGCGCAGCACATGGTAGCGCACTTTAGTAAACATGCTCCTGTGTGCCTTTGAGTTTTGGCTCCTGCTATACACAAAATGAAGGCCTCTATGTACAAAGGTGCAGTAAGGTTTTGCAGTTACCATGTGGTAATTGCCAAAATTAATGTAGGCACCTACTTGTCTTCATGACATGCTAGTGTAAGTGGCAGAAAACAAGCCTTCGATTCAGGCGCTATAGCAGGTGCAGAGCAGAGGAGTGGCCTAGTCGTTAGGGGCAGTAGCCTGGAACCGGAAAGGCCACGATTCAAATCCCACTGACACTCCTTGTGGCCTTGGGCAAACCACTTAATCCCCCATTGCCTCCATTACCCCTCCCAGACCACATCTCTAACTGTGCCTACCAGCAAGAGAGCACCTTCATGACAAAGCACAAACTTTCATGCTAGCTGACGTTTCATTAGAGGCCACTAAAGCACGTAAACTTCCATATATATGCATTAGTGACCTTCTAAGTGCACAGCAAATAATGCATGATGCAGTGAACTAACTGCGGTATTCAACGCATGGTAAAAATCTCCACACTAACTGTAAGATGCAGCCCCGGCTCACTCTAGACCTACTGAACACCTCAAAATGCTAATTTCCATGTTAGCTGTTTAATGTAAAAATTACCATGTGCTAACAGTTAAGGTACTGAAGTAACTATTAACTTGGGATCACATTATTAGAATACAGTAAGTCTCACATTCAGCTGTTCATATAGCTTTGTAAATCAGCTCCTAGGTAAAATATGGGTCCCTTTTACTACAATGCTTTAAAGGGTAATGGCTAAAATTAATGCATAGTAGCATCAAATCCTGTGTATTAACTGTAGGGGGCATGCTAAACATCTTTCCATAGCAAGACAGCCTTAACAGCTTCTCTGTTATCTGTGGAGTTAAAGTCATTCCTGCAGGTATGTGGCCATAAATATCCATAAAGGACCTCTTCTAAAATATCGACTGTCATAAACACGTGTGCTTTGGCATGAAGACATGTACTGTGCATTACTGATAGGCGTAATCAGGGCCGGCCCGTCCATTGAGCAAGAATGTTTTTTGCACAGGGCCCCGCGTTTCAGGGGGCCCCGCGCAAAGAACATTCTGCTTTCCTCAAAATTACATTTTAAAAAAAAAGCTGGCTCTCTTGCTGCTGCCGCTGCCGCCGCAGCAGAATGCAGTGTCCCGCGGGGCCCTCTCTGCGCCGGCTGAGCCCTCTGCCCGGCTTTCAGATTCGCGAAGGGAGAGTGTCTCTCCCTCGTGTCTCTGTTACGCCCGCAGGGGCTAATGGGAAATTTCCCATCAGCCCCTTTAGACGCGAGGGGTTGATGGGAAATTTCCCATTAGCCCCTGCGGGCTTAACAGAGACGCGAGGGAAAGACACTCTCCCTTCGCGAATCTGAAAGCCGGGCAGAGGGCTCAGCCGGCGCAGAGGGGGCCCCGCGGGACACTGCATTCTGCCGCGGCGGCAGCGGCAGCAGCCAGAGAGCCAGCTTTTTTTTTTTGGACTGCTACTGGGCTGGGGCGGGGGGGCTGTTAGGACTGCTAATGGGCTGGGGCGGGGGGGCTGTTAGGACTGCTAATGGGCTGGGGCTTGGGGGGGGCTGGGGCGGGCTGTTAGGACTGCTAATGGGCTGGGGGGGCTGTTAGGACTGCTAATGGGCTGGGGGGGGTGGGGCTGTTAGGACTGCAAATGGGCTGGGGGGGGGTGGGGCTGTTAGGACTGCTATTGGGGGGGGGGGGCTGTTAGGACTGCTAATGGGCTGGGGCTTGGGCTGGGGGACTGCTAATGGGCTGGGGGGGCTGTTAGGACTGCTAATGGGCTAGGGGGGAGGGGGCTGTTAGGACTGCTAATGGGCTGGGGCGGGGGGGCTGTTAGGACTGCTAATGGGCTGGGGCTGGGGCTGGGGGGACTGCTAATGGGCTGGGGGGCTGTTAGGACTGCTAATGGGCTAGGGGGGGTGGGGGCTGTTAGGACTGCTAATGGGCTGGGGGGGGTTAGGACCGCTAATGGCTAGGGGGGGGGGTTAGGACCGCTAATGGGCTGGGGGGGGGCTGTTAGGACCGCAAATGGGCTGAGGGGGGAGGGTTAGCACCGCAAATTGGACGGGGCGGTGGGGGCTGTTAGGACTGCTAAAGGGCTGGGGGGGGGTTAGGACCGCGAAGGGGCTGGGGGGGGCTGTTAGGACTGCTAATGGGCTGGGTGGGGGGTTAGGACCGCTAATGGGCTGAGGAGGGGTGGGTTAGGACCGCTAATGGGCTGGGGGGGTGGGGGCTGTTAGGACTGCTAATGGGCTGGGGGGGGGGTTAGGACTGCTAATGGGCTAGGGGGGGGGGGTTAGGACCGCTAATGGGCTAGGGGTGGGTGGGTGGGGGGTTAGGACCGCTAATGGGCTAGGGGGGGGGTTAGGACTGCTAATGGGCTGGGGGGGCTGTTAGGACTGCTAATGGGCTGGGGGGGTTAGTACTGGTAATGGGCTGTGGACTGATGGGGCTGTCTGGAAATGGGGTGATGGGGGGGTTAGGACTGCTAATGGGCTAGGGGGGGTGGGGGGGTTAGGACTGCTAATGGGCTGGGGGGGCTGTTAGGACTGCTAATGGGCTGGGGGGTGGGGGTGGGTTAGGACTGCTAATGGGCTGGGGGGGGGTTAGGACTGGTAATGGGCTGTGGACTGATGGGGGCTGTCTGGAAATGGGGTGATGGGGGGTTAGAACTGCTAATGGGCTATGGGGGGTGGTTAGGACTGATAATGGGCTGGGGGGGGTTAGGACTGGTAATGGGCTGTGGACTGATGGGGGCTGTCAGGAAATGGGGTGATGGGGGGGTTAGAACTGCTAATGTGATATGGGGGGTGGTTAGGACTTATAATGGGCTATGGGGGGGGGGGGGTTAGGACTTGAGGTGGGCTGATGTGGTTAGGACTGGTAATGGGCTGTGGGCTGATGGGGGGGTTAGGACTGGCAATGGGCTGATGGGGTTAAGACTGGAAGTGGGCTGATGGGGGGGTTAGGACTGGTAATGGGTTATGGGGGGGGCTTAAACTGAAAATGGAGTGATGGGGGGGTTAGGACTGGAAGTGGGTTGATGGGGGGGCTAGGACTGGTAATGGGTTGGGGGGTTGCTATGACTGGAAATGGGCTGAGTGGAAGGGGAGGCTTGAATTGCAAATAGCTGATGGGGAGGGAGCTTGGAATGGAAATGGGCTGTGAGGGAAGGGAGCTAGGACTGAAAATGGGCTGATGGAGCAGCTAGGATAGGACTGGAAATGGGCTGTTGGGGGGAGCTAAGATTGGAAATGGGCTGTGGTGGGGGCTTGAATTGAAATGGACTCATGGAGGGGCTAGAACTGAAAGTAGGCTCATGGGGGGGGGCTTGGACTGGAATTGGACTGAGTGGAGGGGAGCTATGATTTGACATGGGCTGATGATGGGGCTAGGAAATGACTAGAAGTGGGCTGATGGGGGGCTAGGATTGGAAATGAGCTGATGAAGGGACTCAGACTGAAAATGGATGGGGGAGCTAGGACTGGAAATGGGTTGATGGTGGGCTAGGACTGGAAATGGTATTGGGAGAGTAAGTGGGGATTGAGGATGGAGGGGTAAAATTTGTGTGGATGAAACAGGAATGAGGAAAGAGCAAAAGGAGAAAGATTAGTATGTTAAAGCAGATGTAGAGAGAGAATGGAAAAAACCTAGAAGAGAGAAGAAAGAACAAATGGACAGCAGACGATGGACAGTTAGCAGAAAACATGAAGAAACCAGAAGAAAGTGGCTGGAGCAATTGCAACTGAAAAAAAATGCACAAAAGGTAGAAATATCTCTTTATTTTGAATTTATTAACTGGAATATGAAACCTCTGGGAAATGTGCATCATTAACGTCTGTGCTTTGTTTGGTACAAGAGGAAATTAATTTATAGTTTTATTTCTACAGTGTTGTACATTCCAAGTTTGGCTTTTGGGGTTCCCAGTTTAATTATTGCCTTCCTGTTTCTAAATTGTGATTCCTTGTTTGGTGATGGTCTATGTTCTGCATGTGTAACTGAGCTGAGGTATTCTGTTTATGTAATTCCTATTTGACATTGCCACTTGTTCTCTTTCCCCAGTATTCTCTGAAATGTATTGGTTTAATATTTGCAGTGTTGCCTTTTGATAGTTAGGGTATGGTGCTTTGTGAGTCCTGGTAATGCTGTCAGGATACGGCGGGTTTGCTATGGGTTCTAAATGGGCAGCGTTTGTAGTAGTTCCTAATGTGCCTGGCGGTTGGCACTGGATTATAGTAATGTAGAAATCTTTTAGTCTTTCTTTATCCATACACTCATTAAGAGATATGTTTACTAAAAGTTAGTGTATGGTAACATTATGCAAATAAGGCCACTTATGCAAATGAGGCCCCGCACTGAGTCTCCGCACATGGCCCCGCACCCCCCTTGGGCCACCCCTGGGCGTAGTCAGGGTAGATTGTGAGTGGTTTGCAAGTACGCATGTAGAGTAGTGGCCACAATTGTGGATACATTTTGACGTTTAGTTCATTACTAGCAATATGTGCTCAATTGTTCAAATGTTTTATGTGATTTAGGAAGGAATGTACACAATATTGGTTCAGAAACTATAATGAAATAAAAATTCATCAGTTTAAGTCTTATTCTATCTAAAAAAACCTGAAGATACAGTGTCAGAAGTATATCACTCTGGGGTACTATTAAATCAGAACCATTTTACGTTATTAAAGTCAGTAAAAGAAAGGCCGAGGGGCCGGGTCACCGAGGCTGCAAGGTAACCAAGGGCCCTGCACCCGATATGGCCACCTGCAGGCATTTAGAGCAGGGCGGGAGCATGGAGGGAGGAAAGGAGGAAGGAAGACAGAAGGCAGGGAATTTGAAATCCCATGATGTGGGTGCGTCATGGGATTTCATTGAGCAAGGGAGCAGGGGGGAGGGAGGAGTGTATCGGGATGGTTAAAAGGTGTCAGCCTAGCTGTTGGCCCTCCCTCCTTTTAACCTTGCAGTACGGTGGGCAGTCCCACTCTCCCACCCATCAGGAGGGCATGGATGGGGAAAGAAGGGAGGTTGTCGTTGCAGCTGAAGGGGTACGGGCAGCTTACCCAAGCCAATGCTCAAGCGGGAGCAAGGCCCGAGTGGCCGGAGAGTGAGATTGGGGATCTCAGCTCAGGGTGAAGGGAGGTTGGGTGGAGATCTCGGTGAGGATCTTCACCAAGGAAAGAAGGGAGGGCCGACCTTTGCTAATAATATGGTGAGACTGGCGATGGGGGGGGGGGGGAGGGGGAGGTGGGTCACTTTGCTAGTAATATGGCTGGTGGTTTCACCTCCTTAATGGAGGAGTAGGATTGACTGTTAATTTACTTGATTGTATATGTTAGCTCAGGTTGTATGTATTCTAAGGTTATGTTAACGAATAAAACTGAGACCAGGTTAATGCCAATGCTGTGTGATTGACTAGTTTTTGGGGTAAAGGTGAGAGTTAGTGGGGTTGGGGGGACTGAGGTAGAAAATAAAAGGGGGGAGGGCCTAAGCAGGTGGGGTAGGAGGTCTGGGTTACCTGGGTTACGTGTTGGAAACCCTTTGGCATCAATGACAACTTGGCATCTTCTGGACATTGATTCAACAAGTTTCTCAAGATCCTCCTTTTTGATTATATGGAACCAGGAACTGATAATGCACTCAACCAGTTCCTGTTTGTTGCCTTGACACTTTGATGCCACAGCCGTTTTCAGTCTGGAGCAAAGGTTCTCGATTGGATTGAGGTCAGGACTGTTTCCAGGTCATGACATCAATTCCACATTATTGTCAGCAAACCACTTCTTGCAAATGGTTGCTGTGTGACATGGTACACCATTCTGTTAAAATTTAAAATCCTCATTAGACCCAAATATGTCAGAAGCAGAAGGCAGCATTTTCGGTATGAGGATGTCTGCAAAATATCGTTTCACACTGATGGTGCCACTCTAAACTTAATCCTACCTACAGCATGTCAAGATATGCATCCCCATATCATGACACTCAGGGGATGCTTAACTGTGGCACTGAAGCATTCTGGGATGAGGTCTTTTCCAGATCTTCTTCACACATATCAAATACCATCATTCCCAAAAATTGAAATCGTTTTCTCATCACTCTAAATAACTCTTTTCCAGTCTTCAGTTGATCAACTCAAGTGTTCTTTGGCCAAGTCAAACCTTTTCTTTCTTTGAACTGGATTCAGGAATGACTTTTTCCTTGGTCTTCTGGCTTTCAGACCGGCCTCAACTAGTCTACGACGAACAGTTTTGTTTGACACTGATACCCCGGTATCGGACAAAATGTTGTTTATATCATTTGCAGTAATT
Organism: Ichthyophis bannanicus; assembly: GCA_033557465.1. Taxonomy (NCBI): domain Eukaryota; kingdom Metazoa; phylum Chordata; class Amphibia; order Gymnophiona; family Ichthyophiidae; genus Ichthyophis; species Ichthyophis bannanicus. Next base: position 103,906,446 of record CM066041.1, on the reverse strand, counting down.
CTTCTGTTCCCTAGAGCCAGTCTTGCTATTCTCCTGTCAGTTGTAGGTGGTGCTGACTTTTTTTCTGCCCTTTTCCTGTTTGTTTACAATTGTTCCAGTCATCTTAAAGAGGTTGCACAGCTTCTGAACATTGGCGGCTGTTACTCTACTGCTAAGTTTTTTTGCTATTTCTCTAAAACTGTAGCCTTCCATCCTCACTGTTACAGCAGAAGCCCTCTTTTTGGGTGACTGGTCTTGTCTCTTGGTAGTTTTCATTCTTAGTATTGACTTAAAAGCAGACCATATAGGTAGTAAATATTATGTCACTGAGGACCCAACTTAAAAAGTATCGGCATTAAACCTTCATCGGGGGGTCAAAGGAATGTGACAGAATATACACAGTGCCCGTCCCGAAGGGCGGTGCAATATCACTCTTCCCAATCTGTGTTTTTCCCGCGGGTGAACACTTCACCAGATTGGGAAGAGTGATATTGCACCGCCCTTCGGGACGGGCACGGCATATATTCTGTCACATTCCTTTGACTCCTGATGAAGGCTTTATGCTGAAACCTTTTAAGCTGGGCTCTCAATAAATAAATACTTCTTGTTCAACTCATGTAGTGTGGCCGTGGTCTGTGCCTTCTTCTCCTTGTTTGGGTTTTTGTCTTTGCAGAAGGTGTACTCCTCCCTCCAATCCAGTAATTATTATGTGAAATCTATATCTTAAATAATTACATTTTACTTATTTTAATTATAAAAACATAAAAAACCCTATTTTTGAAGAAGTAGCTAACAACAACATGCTTGCAAACATTGATAATAAACATTCAAAACACACACAAATATTAATGGTATAGCAGAGTAAAACTGCATGAATAACAAGTGCTGAAATTATATGCAATATGTAAAATTATGCTCACCTCTCATCTTAACATGCAAAATCACACATTTTCAGAGTACAAGTATGCTTCTTAGATATCTGCTGATTCAATAAACAATAACGCATTCAAACGTAGACTTTACATCAACTAAAATAGACGAGGGAAGCAAATAAAAGACCTCAAATACGCATGATGGGAATGAATTGATGGTGTATCCACAATTTTGGCCACTAGTGTAGAGTAATTTACACATGCATATATATAAAGTACTTGTGAATATTGACACCTGCTGACTAGCGGGTGTAAGTGATCATGCTTACATTCAAGAAATGTTTTATGCCATATACATTAGCATTAGACAAAGACTAGTAGGTGCCTCATTTTTATAAAATAGCACCTATCTATGGTGCCCTGTTATAAAATGACCCTTCATGTGTAAAGTGTAGTCCCCACCCATTTCTCATTCTATTCCATGGTTGTCAGTTGCCACAGGAAATAGCAGATGCTAACCTTCAAACCACTGGGCCAACTGTTCATGCAACTGACAAACATGGAATAAAATGAGGAATGGGCGGGAACTACACCCTAATCGGACCACAAAGCTCTGCCAAGTTGATACCAGGCCACACAGCTAAAAAAATGGCAATCCTAGTCCTCATAAAGCTTAAAACAAATGCAATGTGTGCCTTCGAAGCATAAAACAACCAGGTCAAAAATTTTAATTCTACTTGCACCTTAAACGGTAGCCAATGCAGTACCTGCAACAATAGTCTAGCACTCTGCCTCCTCTTACAACTAAAAATTAAGCTTTCTGCAATATTTTGGAAATTATGTGAAGCCATATCTAAATACCCTATCAGAGACCTTTAACCAAGCCTAGCAGTAGTCTTGCAGCGCTACCACCAGGGGACAAAAGTTCCTGCCTAAGACTGAATCACTAGGGAAATACTTGGTACAGGTCAGGAAGGGTCAAGTGCTTTTTTTGGTGCATACTTCTAATGCAAGATCAGGGGGTGGTAGAGATGTTGATGAAGGATTGGAGGGACGTGGGTAAAGATTCTGATATGGGTTCTCAGTGGGTTGGGATGTTGATTGGAGGGCGAGAGAGGGTAAGAATGCTGCACAGGGGACAGAGTACCTGTTCGGGCCATACATTCCGAGTGTGGATGCATTTAATAACTCCTCTTGAGGAGGTTTTATATATACCCACCCTACTGGCAGCCATGACAGTGTGGGATAAAGTTCTGCAGGTACAGTGTATGTCGTAGGCATGTGCAGGCCCAAGATTTTCATCATTTCCATCACATAACATTTTTTTGTCATAATTGCACGCCTACTGTGTGTTCAAATTGTTCTTGACACATATAGTTCCAAATTTATACGCTCCCAATTGATATATTCGCATACAAGCAATTTGGTGCACGCTTCATTTTTAGGCATGCATACAAATGCCAAAATGAGCCTGAAATGCTCAAGTCTATCATGCCCTTTCTCTGCTCATAACCCCCTCAGTTCCTGCCCCACAATGCACTAATCAATTACTACAGGATTTTCACTGTGCTGCCTATTTTTAACATGCAGTAGCCATTGTCATGAGCCCATACTGTTAGCTCATGCTAGATCCCAAGCTACGGCTTAGAGCACGTTAGTGAACACTCCCCTAAATTCACTTACAGAAGCAGAAACCTGGATAAAGTCTTTGGGTGTTTTAAGATCTTTATTTAATAAATATATGGGCCAATATTCAAAAGGGTTTATCTGCTTAGCAGGAACTGCTAACTTAATAAACCCTGCTGATGGGGGCAGTCAGTGGCACTTATCCAGTTAGGAGCATTTTTCAGTCTGCTAACTGGAGAAGTAGCTACCTAGGGTTGCCAACTGGCCGGTTTTCAGCCGGCCTGGCCGGTTTTTCCACGGCCAGGCCGGCTGCCGGCGCAGAGGCAAAACCGGCCCTTTAAAAGCCGGTTTTTTTGCTCTGGCCGCAAGATCGGGAGCGGCCTGAGCAAAAAAAACGGCTTTTCTCCGCTTCAGAGGGAGCCGGGGAAGCCCGCGCGAGGCCCCGGCTCCCTCTGAACAGCCACCAGCGTGAAGAGCCTTTACCTTCACGCTGGCGGCTGTTCCTGTGAAGCCGCGAATGCTGCGAAAGGTTAAAGGTTGCCCTTTACCCTTCCCCACCATTCGGGGCTACACACGAACAGACGCCAGCGTGAAGGAAAAGGCTCTTCACGCTGGTGGCTGTTCAGAGGGAGCCGGGGCCTCGCGCGGGCTTCCCCGGCTCCCTCTGAAGCCTCAGACAGCCGCGATGCTGGTCCGGGGGGGGGGGGCATGGGCTGTGTTGGGGGGACCTGGACTGGAAAAGGGGTAAGGGGGGGGGGACTTGGACTGGAAAAGGGCTAAGGGGGGGGGACTTGGACTGGAAAAGGGCTAAAGGGGGGGGGACTTGGACTGGAAAAGATCTAAAGGGGGGGGACTTGGACTGGAAAATGGCTAAGGGGGGGACTTGGACTGGAAAAGGGCTAAAGGGGGGGACTTGGACTGGAAAAGGGCTAAGGGGGGGGGGACTTGGACTGGAAAAGGGCTAAAGGGGGGGACTTGGACTGGAAATAGGCTGTGATGGGGGGGGGGACCTGGACTGTAAAAGGGTTATGGGGGGGGGACATGGACTGGAAATGGGTTGTGATGGGGTGGAGGGGACCTGGACTGGAAAAGGGCTATGGGGGGGGGGGGAAATTGGACTGGAAATGGGCTATGGTGGAGGAAGGGGGATCTTGGACTGGAAATAGGCTGTGATTAGGGGGGCTAGGATTGCAAATGGGCTGTGATGGTGCGGGGGGACTCGGACTGCAAATGGGCTGTGATGGTGCGGGGGGACTCGGACTGCAAATGGGCTGTGATGGTGGGGGGCCTAGGACTGGAAATAGGCTGTGATGGGGGACTTGGACTAGAAATGGGCTGTGATTGGGGGGGGGGAGCTAGGACTGGAAATGGCCTGTGATGTGAGGGCTAGCACTGGAAATGGGCTAATGAAGAGCTGGAATAGGACTGGAAATGGGCTGATGTGGGGCATGGGAGAATGGGACTAGAAGGGAGTGGATGCTGGGTGGGTCTAGAACTATAAGGGAATTGATTTGGGGGGAGGACTAGAATGGATGGGGAATGTGAATGGAGAGGGGAAAAAATATTTTGTGTGGAAGAAAAGTCTATGATGGGCCGGTATTGGGAGAGTAAGAGGGGCTTGAGAATGGAAGGGTGAAATTTAAATGGATGATAAAGGAATAAGGAAAGAATTGGGGGAAAGAGCAAAAGGGAAACAATCAGTATGTTAAAGCAGAAATAGAGAGAGAATGGAAAACATCTGAAAGAGAAGAAAGGACAAATGGATAGCTCGCAGAAGACACGAAGAAACCAGAAGAAAGTGACTGGAGCAATTGCAACTGAAAAATAAAACGCCCAAACAGAAGGTAGAAAAATACTTTTTATTTTGAATTTATTAACTGGAATATGTCTGGTCTGGGAAGTGTGTATTGCTAACATCTTTGCGTTTTTGTTTAGTGCAAGAGGAAATTACTTTATAGTTTTATTTCTCCAGTGTTGTACATTTCATGTTTGGATTTTGGGGTTCCCAGTTTAATTATTATCTGACCAAGGAAGTTAGCCTACACGTATCCTCGGTAATTTTTGTGGGTGGGGCTGGGGGCGGGGCAGGGGTGGGACTAGGGGCGGAGAATGGGTGGAGCATGGCGAGCCACAGGTGTCGGGTTTTTCTCGGTGAAAAAGTTGGCAACCCTATAGCTACCTAAAGTTAGGGCATAAAGAAGGCTATTCTAACTTTATATAGTCATTGCGGCTGCATATTGCTGTTATGCAGATAGCACCTGTGGGTAAACCCTGAACCCGGATATCCAGATTCCAACACCGAATATCTTGTTTCAGTTTTAAATGCTGTGGCTGGTTCTTCAAAAAACGGCAACCATGGTGGAGTTTAATTATTGACCCAATAAATCTTAGTTACCATTTGGAGTCTGCTGTACTACTCGTAAAATGTAACATTTTTTTCACAAAATAGGAGCAATTTTTGCCTGTCAGTTTTTCAGATCATCAATGATTCATGAGCGACTTTGCATGTTTCTGAATCACCGCAACTAGGTTAAGCCGCTATGATTGAGAAACACGCAGTCACTCATGAATCATTAATTTTCTGAAAACTGACAGGCAAGCATACGTTTGAGGCCTGGTTCCCCCATAAGAGATAATGACACCTCAATGAGACATAATTATGTTTTTCAGTTGAGCCCCATAGCTAACTTTTTCATAAAACTTTACTACGGCACGTTGATACTTTTTGTAGGAAAGAGGCCATGAACCGGAGACAAATCCATCAGGTAAGTACATTAGCCTCAATAGTCATAAGAAAAATGATGGAATTCTGGAACGTAAATCCTCCCCCGAATATTCCTTTTTTAGTAGGATTAAGGAAGAAACATAGGAAAAGAAAATTTAAAGCACAAAAAAAAAAAGAATCCACTGCCTAAAAATGTCATGGCAGCATCCGTTTGCTTCAGCTAGTGCTGTATGAAGATTTTCTGGTCTGCTTCGCCTCTCTGCTGGCGTGTTAATACAAAAGCTGCCACCAGAAATATTGTTAAGTATCACACTACGCTATCTTGATAATTGTATGTCAACACAGCACAGTCCTTCCATGGTGTTACTGCAGGATGTATCAGGCTGTATTACAAAATATCACTGCAATTAATCTTAAGTCAACTTGACTCACTGCTCCTGTTTGACTTATACAGAAGTGCAAGACCCTGTTTTCTGCCGAGCCCTATCACCATCTGGAAGAGATGGACTCTTTCCCGGCTGTTCCCAATTAAACGCTTTTCACAATAAAGCCCCACACTGGTAGCATTCTGGGGCATATCCACGATTGAGTAAGCACTATAAGGCAATAGTTCATCGATTCTGTGCTTTTTTTTTTGGGGGGGGGGGGGGTCATTTCTTTGTCATGACAGATTAAAAGGAGAAGGAGCTTTCTCAGTTGCTTCACAGCTGCATGACATACCATGGAAATGCTTTTGTAAATCATGTCTCAGTCTGCCACATGCGTATCAGTGGAAGAGAGTGAAAAACATTCAGGACTGAAGGGTGTTATACCTGATTGCATGTAAGGAAATTATTTGCCCTTAATACATTTATAATCAAAACTGATGAACCTGAATTATCCAGATTGTGACTCACAACTACTTGATCTGATCTGCTGATACTGTCACTGGGACCTCTTTAACTGAAGTTTGTTCGTCCTAGGGATGGGAACGGAAACACATTTTTGGTATGCTTTTGGATTACGTTTGGACTTTATACTGATTTTTCAGAAAATTGTTTGGTCATTTCAGACATCCATTTTAATAAAAAGATTTAGGGCCCGATATCGAAGTAGGCAAGCTATTTTATTTAACAAACATTTTTATACCGCGCTTAGGATCAAGCACAGTTTACAAGAAACAAAGGCCTGAATAGTACAATAAAACAGGAACTTATTCAGTTACATGGAACTTTATGGAACTATTTACATTGATGAGATAAATGCAGAACAGAGAACACATAACCATAAACTATATACAAAATTGGGGCATAAAATAGAAGTTTTAGGTAGTTCTAACAAGACGTTACGAACCTGTTGCTATCATATATTTGCTGCTCCACTACGGCGCATAGCCCTGCCCCCTCACCCCTAACCCCAGATGTTCAATGCTGCGCAATGGCATTGAATATCCGGGTTCAGCGTTGAGTGGAATCCCCTCAGAGCCTAACCCTGCAGCAGCAATATTGGACCACTACGCAGTTAGCAATCAATGACTAGAACAAGGAGAGCCAAAAGCTGGCCTAGATTTAGCTGCGGATCACTAACCGTGTAGCGGTCCAATGTCGCAGCTACATTGTTAGTGGGAGTCCCCACCTCCGCTCTGCCCCGGAACACCCCAAACACGCCAGGTAGCATTGGGGCTTGTAGGGGACTTAGTAGGAGGTCCCAGTTTAAGTATTTATATGGTTTGCTTGGCTGTAAACTGTGTAAATGCCTTTCGAATATCAGGCCCTTAATGCTCATTGATTGATTTGGCACGCATTAATTCATAGGTTAATGGACATTTAATCAATTTAGTGCTACAAAATATTTTTTTTTTTTTTAAACTTTTATTTTCATTTTGCAACAAACAAAAGAAACAACACACCAAAAAAGACAAAACAAGCATACAATAAGGAAAAGGAAACCCATTACCCCCCACCCCGATGCTTCTTCTCTACCCGGTTATATCAGCATGTGAGCGCTTCCAATGAACAGTGATTATACATCAAACGATCAAAAGAGTATCTACAATACAGCATGATCATGAGACAAAGATATATACAAAGTCAGACAGTCAAATGAGAGCATTTAGCAAAATGTACATAGTCATTGAGCAGCTTCCATTGAGACCAATGAGAAGGAGTCTGAACGGAGAAAGCGAACAGACGAGGTATTTGTTCATATTTACTGTAAAGACAGGCATGATTCCACCAGTCATTGGGGCTCAAATGGGAGCTAAGTTTCCAGTATTACTTAATGAGGGAAATACTGAATTAGGGAAATAGCAATGCTAAGCATAAAGTTCGAAAGGAGATAAGCCATTTTTGGGAGAGAGGGGATCCCCGCAACTGGGCGAAGTCCCACTATCCTCCAAGAAAGGGGCTCCTGAGAGTGCGAGATAGACTAAATACGACCCCAGACCCGACGCCAGTAATACTGTAGTGCGGGATATTCATGCATAACATGAGGCAATGAACCAATGGCCGCAGGACGTGTCCAGCAACCATTGCCCTGAGTAGTGTTCCATTTGTCTAATCTGTGAGAAGTGTAAAAACACCGGTGGGCTAGAAAGGAGAGGGTCTGAATGAGTGAGGCGGATCGGGAACCCGTGTCCCTCTACTCCTGATAAGGCTCTATTGCTCCGAGATCAAAGTCACATGCAATTCTCTCTCCCATACTTTCTGCGCTATAGGGGTATCTCTAGGTATAGCATTACAGAAGGTTTAGTAAAATTGGATGCTACACCCGGTGAATTACCGAGAGGTCGGAAAGTCGCCAATCAACCTTATATAGAGAATGCCGATGGCGGGAGTACTCTAGTGGATCAAAGGCGATGCTGAAGTTGCACTGACCAGAGTCGGGAGTCTAAGATTGCATAAGAGTAGTAAAGGCACCTAAAGTGTCTAAAAGCATTGGTGGATAGTGGGAGTCTGATGGGAGAGTCATACCAGGGAGAAAGGTAAGAGGAATCGGTTCGCGAAGGCCCGCTTCTGTATCTAGCCACACAGGTCTGCTCGGTACTAGCTCTTCCAACCAACGAGCACCTTGTTTGAGAAGAAAAGATTGAGGGAACACTTGAGTAAATCGCCACCAAGTATTAATGGAGCATTGGCAGAGGTCGAGGCCAACTGCGCAATACTTGCATAGTAAGCAGGGTTGTCCACATTCGGGGCATAATGCAAATACACGTGAATTAACTATCTCCAACCTCAAGGTGTACACGGGCCCATCTACCCTTCTTGTCAGCGCTAATATCAGGTACAGTAGCATGCTAAGACTTCTTAACCAAAGTGGCTATCCCGTACCATTTGAAAACGGTGGGAGAATAGGCAGCTACCATGTGAGGCTTAGCATTGAGTTTCAGTGTTTCAGCAGAGTTTAAATGCGTTCCCTGAAGAAACACTAAATCAACATGCTCATGGCTAAGATAGCTAAGGATTTTCTTTCCGTTGAGTGGACCATTAATGCCTTTGACGGTGAATGAGAAGATTTTACATAAGGCCATACAGAAAAGTTAAAAATTCTGAGCATGATAGCACACATAATTTCACTGTGTCCCTCAAACTGACTGTATCTGGCTGTACACATGACATAGGAAAAATAAACTAATATAATACAATGAAGCGCCCCACATTAACAAAGAAAACCGCAGTACGGTAGAGGAGAAGCAAAACCCCAAAATTACTGGCGACCATGTGTCTGCGGGGAGAAACCCCAGAGAAGGCCAAATTTGAAAAAACACATAACCTGTAGGACTGTGCGTGCTCCGAATCCGACCGAGGCACACATCATGAAGGGATAGGAGACCAAAAAACAAAAGTCATATAGAGAAAGAAAGAAAGTCCAGGCTATTTCTGTGCTTGGCTATGACCGCCGCATCGGGCCCTTCAAAATGGCGGATAGAGCCGGCAAATAAGAGTCCAAACTTTGGGATTAACGCATCTGCTCTGCTTCTTTGGAGTCTAAAAATGTTGATAGTAGATCAGGATCTTCGAACGTCCTGGTTTGGTTATGGAGAGTCACTCGGAGCTTCGCTGGATACAACAGGCCAAAGCGAGCCTGTAGCTGTTGAAGTCGAGGGCGAAAAGCAAGGAGTTTCTTCCGACGGTCAACGGTAGGCTTTGCCAAATCAGGAAAGAAGGAGACCTTACGACCTTCAAATTCCAAATGATGATTCGCTCGGGCAGCATGTAAAATTTGTTCCACTTGTTGATATCGTAGCAAGCTAAAGATAATAGGCCGGGGGGTCGTGCGGTTGAGCGCCATGTGAGCAGGAACACGGTGTGCACGATCGATTTCCAGTTCTTTATGAAAGGTGATCTTCAGCAAGGAGGGAAGAGTTTTGAGCAAGAATTCTCTTATATCTCCTGCTTCCACCCCCTCCGGCACTCCGAGGAGCCTCACATTATTGCGACGGGCTCGATTATTGCTATCTTCTAACTCCTTTTGAAGATTCTGTATCTGACGCTCAGCCTCGTCCAGTTTGTCCAAGCGCACCTCGTGCGAGTCGAGGACCCCCGCCATGTTGTCCTGCCGCAATGAAAGACTTTCAAGTCGGTCTTGGAGCACTCCAAAGTCTTCTCGCATGGCTCGAAGCGCTTCTCCATTGGACTGCACCAATTCCTTCACGCCGCGTATTTCTTCCAAAATCTCCAGGTGCATCTCGGGGTTTTCACGAAATGGAACCATCTTCTGTGGGGAGGACACCTCTGTTTTGGAGCGTTTTCCGTGAGAAGAAGAAGGAGACCCGAAGTCCAAGCGCGCTGGTTTATGGGCCGCCATTCCCCCCAAGGTGCCCCGGTCAGCTCGGAGCGAAATAGTAAATTTGTGTAGGTATTAAGTCAGGATTCTAAGTAGGCCTCTCGGGAGCTTCAACGCAAAGCGTCCTACCCGCTGGACATCAGGCTCCGCCCCGCTACAAAATATTTTAAGGTGAACTAACAAACCAAGAGCCGATATTCAAACCCTTATGCAGATAGCCCAGAGTGAGATATGCGGATAATGGTGCTGAGGGAGATATTCTATGTAGTAGCACTATGTGTTTAGCACCACTGCGTATCTCCATAGTCTGCCCCGGCACTATCCAGGGCAGTCAGTGGGCAAATGAAACGTTTATATCCTATACAATCCCAAGATCTTGGCGGATTACAATAAAACATCATATAAGCAAAAATGAAATAAAATACAAAAAAGAAGTGCTGACCTTATCCAAATAGCGGCAATTTTCAGCATGTACTTAACTGGATAGTGCTGCACAAACTAAATATTCAGCAGGAGCTATTATCAGAATATTGCCGCTAAATATCCAATTTATATGTAAATGCTATGACTGACCGCTGCGGTGCTTAAATAGCAGCCCAACAGAATATTGGGTGGCAAATGCATAGAAACAAATGTCTAATCCTAATTTAAGTTGATTTGCATCTCTTCCAGTGTGTACCAGTATCTATTCTAGGCTAGCTTAATAGTGCTTCCTCATCACCACCCCCTCAACTTGTGTTGTTAGACCGATGCTTGGCTGCTGTTTCTCACACTTCCAAAACTAGTGCCAGGGCTAGGTGCAGAGTTTTTGCCAGTCAAGACCTTTTTTCAGACTTACCACATAACATCTGTCAACCTTGGACTAAGGTGCTACTCGATAAGCAAAACTCTCTAGCCTTTGGCCAAGTATTTCCTACAGTCTTGCTAATCGTTCTTCCTCTGTGATATAAAGTGTATTTGTGAGGGAGACAGTAGGAGAAGCAGGAAAAGCATTTCACAATACTGGTAGCTCCCAATCAGCTTGTCACACCTTCATTCAACCTACGAATCTGGGCGCAACGTATCATGCCAGGGTCAGCAATATGAATTATCTCCCTCTAGCAACAGCACCGGCTTTTTACTGATGGTCTGGAAAATGATGCAAGAGGGTCAAAAGATCCTGAATCACGCATCAAAGAAAAGTAAAGGGCAGAGGAACCCTGATTCTCTTTCAACATGAACCTGAGAGTTAGACAGCAGTCTTCGGGGCTCTTTCTAAAATGCCTCGGCACCCAGGTTATTCCTACGGGCCTGGCAACAGCTTGTGCATGCTAATACCTGCTAGCCTATGCTAACATCTACTAAACAGGCCGCTTAGAGTTATTTGCTGAAATATAGCCCAGTGCTGGAGTGCCATCAGCAATGTCTACTAGTTTTGCTATTGGGTAAAAGATTTAGGGCCCGTTTAGCTCTTGCTTTTTTACAATAGTAAAAATGGGAAAGGAAACTTAGGGTGTCTGGGCATTCTCCTGTTACCCATCTGGGATTTGTAATGTTCTCCCAAATAGGATAAGGGCTATTACAGACCTTACTAGTTTTTGTTGGGGAACTGAAACCCACCTTTTTTTTTTTTTTTTTTTTTTTTTTGATCGTTTATTTTCATTTTAGAAAGCATAACATAGTACAAGAAGTTAGACAAACCAACCCAAGAAACAGAACCACCAATAACATACCAATACACAAAATCAACCCATCAAAACAACCCTCCCTCCCCCCCTCCCCACTCCTCTGGGGTAACCCGTCAGAAAGCCAGAGAGATGCGTACAGTTACTGTTAGGACAATGAAAGCAACGCCAAGGTGCAAAAGGCGGCCAGGGTCGATACCTCCTGGTACTCATTGAGCAATAGAAATGAAGTCATGCAACAGTTTCCATTTAAGAGTGTCAGCACCAGTCGAAGGGGCGGCTCTCCTAGGAATTTGTTCATATCTACTGTAGAGACATACTAAACCCCACCACTCCTGTACACTGAGAGTGGCAGTGTTTTTCCAGTTCCTAATAATTAAACAAATAGCCAACCCCATCATAAAATCGAGGAGGAAGCGACCATCCTTATGCAAGGAAGGTAACTGCGCCGCCGATCTGAGGCCCACTACCCTCCAGCTGAGAGGCTCTTTAAATTTAAGAATGAGTTGAATCTGCGCCCAGACCTGTTGCCAGAAGAGATGCAGTCCAGAGCATTCATACATGAGGTGAATAAGCGTACCTGGTTCCCTGGAGCACGTCCAGCAGAGATTACTAGAGGGCGCACCCCATTTTGCTAGCTTGATGGGAGTATAAAAGCATTGATGCGCAAAGAAAAAGAGTGTCTGAGTAACGGAAGCAGATCGAGAGACTCGAACTTGCTTACACCAAAATCTCTTCCACTGCACCTCCGAGAGTGTGACGTGCAAGTCCTGTTCCCAGGCTCGCTGAGCTTTAATAATCTGCGTGCATCGCCGCTGTGTCAACGCTTTATAAAAGTGTGCCGCTATCCCCGTAGTGCTCACAAGTTTACCAACGAGCTCAGGCACCCCGCACCCACCAACTTCCTCGCGGGGGTCGACGTGGGCACCCTCCAGGCAATGCTTAAGCTGGAGCCACTGAAAAAACTGTGTGTGGGCGAGGCCGAAGTCGCTCATCAATTCACTAAAGGTTTTCCATCGTTTCTTCGTAATTAACTGGTCCACCGTCCAAATCCCTCGGGAGTACCAATGACACCAGGCAACAGCCGCCTTCTGAATTTTAAAGAGGGGATTATGCCACAAAGAGGCGCGAGATAGGGGGCAAACCTCTGGTCCACAAGCTTGAATAAGGGCTCTAAAAGCCGCCAAGGTATCAGTAATCATGGCAGGGAGCCGGGTAGTCGGACCAAAATGCATTCCCGGTAGACACGATGTCGGGAGCGGGGCCACAAGAGACTCCTCAATATTCACCCATATAGGCCGACTCTCAACGGGCGCGTCCAGCCAGCGGGCCCCTTGTTTCAGAAGAAAAGCCCGATGATAAGAGAGAAAGTCTGGAAAGCGAACTCCGCCATCAGCACGATCAAGCTTGAGTTGCTTTCGTGCAATTCTCGGAGGTTTATTTTGCCATAAAAACCGGCAAAGGAGGCTCTCGATCTCCTGATAAGTGCGGAGAGTCAACAAGCACGGAATCATTTCTAATATATAATTCACTTTAGGTACGATCATCATTTTAATGGTTTCAAGTCGTCCCCACCAGGAAAGAACTAGGGGGGACCATTTAGCAGCCAAATCCCTCACTAGCGAGATAACAGACCGGGCATTAAAGCTAACGGCATCTTCTAAGGGGTAACAATAATGTGCTCCAAGATACTTCACCATACGAGATTCCCAGAGAAACGGAAAAGCTTTCAAGTCCTCACTATGGACCCAGTGATTGAGCGGAAAGGCTACCGACTTTGCCCAATTTATTTTGTAGCCTGATAGCGCCGAGTAGGAATCTATTCGCTCTAGTACAAGTGGGACCGAGGCCGGGGTAACGAATAGCAGCAGGTCATCCGCATAGGCCGATAGTTTGATTTCCCTACCAGCGATCAACGCACCTCGAATGTCCCCACTCTGACGGATGCGAAGAGCCAACGGTTCTAGGGCTAAGTTGAAAGCAGAGGTGAGAGAGGGCAGCCTTGCCGCGTGCCACGATGCAGATAAAAGGGGCGGGAGGCGACGGAGTTGACGCAGACACTAGCAGAGGGCTGGGTATAGAGGACCTCAATATAACGAAGGAAGCGATCGCCAATTCCAAACCATTTAAGAGTCGCTAGCAGAAAAGGCCATTCTATGCGATCAAAAGCTTTTTCGGCGTCGAGGGAGAGACCAACCAACGGATGGTCTTGAGAGGCCGACCCCGCCAGAACGTGACAAAAGGTTCTCGCATTATCCGCCGTGGAACGTCCAGGGAGGAAACCACACTGATCAGGGTGTATCAGCGAGGAGAGCCTCCCCGATAGACGAGCAGCCAGTGCAGTGGCAAAAATTTTATAATCTGCGTTGAGAAGAGAGATGGGGCGGTAGCTAGCCGGAGATAGGGGGTCTCTGCCAGCCTTCTCAAAAACCAACAGGTTCGCCGCGGAAAAGGCTCCAACATGAGAATCGGCATCCGCCAGCAAAGTAAAATATTGACGCAGCGGCGACAATAAATCGGTTGCAAAGGTCCGAAAGAATTCGGCTGGGAAGCCGTCCGGCCCCGTCGCTTTGCCAGAAGCCACCGCACTAATCGCATACTGAACCTCCTCATCTGTAAATGGGCTATCCAGTTCTGCCCTGTCCTCCGCAGACAAAATCGGCCGCTGTAAATCTTTGACCAGTTGATCGAAACTTTCTTGGGAGAAGTTGGCCTCGGATTCATATAGGTGGGCATAAAAGTCCCGAAAAAGCTCTCCTATCTCCCCGTCCGCCAATACCAGGCCACGCCCCTGAGGATCACGGAGGGCAGCCACTCGTTGAGCTTCCCGCTTCCCTTTTAGGGCATTGGCTAACAACTTCCCTGCTCTATTACCTTCCCGATAATAAGTCCCTTGCTGCATCCGGATACTCTGGGAGGCTTCGGTATTCAGGATTGCGTTAAATTGAAAACGCAAGCGCTGAAGACGCAGCAGTACCCCCGGAGCTGGTCTCCGAGTCAGCACCCGTTCCCCAGCCCTGATTTGATCCTCTAGGACCATCAGTTGCTGTGCCCGCTGTTTCCGCAGCCGTATATGGAAGCTGGTAATAATCGCCCGCATGTTGGCCTTAAAGCCCTCCCACCAGGCCCAGCCAGGAGAGTCCAGAGGCGAATTAAATTGGAAATACTCCCGAATGGCCCCCTGAATCTCGGCTCGAAACTCTAAGTTGTCCAGGAGGGACCTATCAAAGGTCCAACCTGGTGCCTGAGCCTTGACCTCGTCCGTGCGCAGGATGAAGGAGATGGCAGCATGGTCCGAGATGTGCCTGGGGTGGATGAGCGCCTCATCTACACAGGAAGTCAAAGACTTGGATATGAGAAAAAAATCAATTCTGGAGAATGATTGATGCGGAGGTGAAAAGTATGAAAATTCGAGCTCTGAAGGATGCAACAGCCGCCAAATATCCACTAAGGCCAGATCCGCAATTAGGGACATAAGCATAGTGTGCCCCCTCGAGGACCTAAAGGATCGCGGGGGTTGCCTATCAATTAGGGGATCGATAACCAAGTTAAAATCCCCCCCTACGACCAAGGGTACCTGGGCAGCTAACTGGGCTTCTTTGGCGATAGCTGCACAAAAATCAGGGGAATCAGCATTGGGAGCATACAGGCACAAGACGACTAGTTCCAACCCCCCAAGTTTAAGCCGCACTTTGGACCAACGCCCTTCCTCATCAGAGCGGGTGTCCAAAACAGAGGCATTCAAGGATTTTTTAACCAGTATCGCAACCCCATTTTTTTTAGAAACAGCTGGAGAGTAGGCAATGACCTGGTAGGGCTTAATGTTAAGCTTCAAGGTTTCCAAATGATTCAAATGTGTTTCTTGCAACAATAAAAGGTCAGCTTTTTCCCGCCGTGCATAGCTCATAATTTTCTTTCTCTTAATCGGGCTATTAATCCCTTTTACATTGAGCGATAGTACTTTACATAATGCCATTTACACACAAGACAGACATTATACAGGCAACAATAGTTCCACCTCCCACCAGAAGCACCCAGCAAAGCCCCCAGACAGCGCAAGATCGTAGAAACATCCCCAGACAGCCCCATAAATCAAGATCAAAATAAATACAGCATCTCATTCGGAATTGGCTAAAAAAGAAAAACCCCAGAGGAGAAGCTAAACCCAAATACCCAATGGTGAGCTCGTGCCAGCAGGTGAAGCAGGAGAGGCCCCTCTCAATTCAACATTACAGCACCAACAGCACCTCCCTGGGAACGGGAAGAGCGGCCCCCAAGTGCACTTGCCAGCAACTGGTTAGACAGATCGCCAGCTTTCAGAGAAGCACACACCCAATAAACATCATGAAAACAGCCAACCTCGCAATATTGAGCACCCCCCCCCCCCCAAGTACAGTGGAGCAACTGAACACTGTGAAAGGCCTCCCTTCATCGGTCTCTCAGTTAGCGCAAGCAGGATCCGCAATCGGCTCCATTCCTCAGCGCATCTGGTCGGCTTCCTTATTGTCCAGAAACACTGCTAGATCCTCTGGGTCATCAAAGGATCTTGTCTGGTTGTGTAAAGTCACCCGCATTCTAGCCGGGTACATGAGGCCAAAGCGCGCTTGCAGACTTTGCAGCCGCGGTCGCAGTGCTAGGAATCGCTTCCTTCTCTCTACGGTGACTTTAGCTAGATCCGGATAGAAGAAGATGCGCTGACTCTCAAAGTTGAGCACCGCTCGCAATTTCGCGGCCACCATGATCTGCTCCACATGTTGATAGCGCAGCAATCGAAAGATGATAGGCCGTGGCGCCTTACGATTAAGTGCAGGAGTCGAAGGAACCCGGTGCGCCCTATCAATTTCCAGGTCACGCTCGAAGGTAATCTGCAACACTGCGGGGAGCATTTTACACAGGAAGGTTTTCATATCGCTGCCTTCCGCACCTTCGGGGACCCCCACGAGCCGAACGTTATTCCTCCGTGCACGATTGTTTCCATCCTCTACCTCCCGCTGGAGTGCGTGCAGCTGCCTTTCCAATTTATCTAGTTTCCCCAACCGGACACCATGTGCTTCCAGAACTCCTTCAACTCTGTCCTGTCTCAGGGAGATCCCCTCAAGCTTATTTTGTAGTGTCGCTAGGTCCTCGCGTACAGCCCGCAGCGATTCTCCGTTAGTCTGCACGAGGTCCTTCACACCCCGGATTTCCGCAAGCACTTCTTGCAGCGCCTCGGGCCCATCTCGTGCCGCCGCCATTTTATGTGGGGAGAGGGGCTCCGTCTTGGTTCGCTTAGCACTGCTGTTTGACGCACCGGTGTAGTCTAACCGGGTCGGTTTGGGGCCCGCCATTACCCTGAGACACTATGGACACTCGCAGAGGAGTCACCGGCACTGTGGGGCTTTGTTATATCAGGAGTCTCGTCAGGCCTCTCCGGAGCCTCTGGGCTATGCGTCCGTCCTGCTTGGCATCAGGCTCCGCCCCTCGAAACCCACCTTTTTAGGGTGCACCATGGTAACGCTGGTAATCCTTAACAGCGTTCTGTGGATAGGTCCTGCCTTTTTAGGGGTGTGGAGGGGGGGTATTCATTGCTATTAATAGGCCTGCTAACCACATTAATTGAGGTCACCAGAATATTCAGCAGCAGTAACATGGTTAGTGCTGTGGAATATCCCTGGGAGCTGCTACTTCATGCCCTGGATAGAATTGAGGCATTTCGGGTCAGGGCACCACAGGGTTACCGGGCTGTAGCGATATTCAGCCATTGCCCAGTTACCCTAACCGGCTAAAGTTAGAACAGCTGAATTTTCGGCTGAAGATCACAGCTGGGCAACCTGGATATTTGATGCCAGGGCCCAAGTGGTAGCAGCAAAAAGGCTTTGATTATCAAGAAATAAGTCACTTCTTGCTGGAGAGGTTCAGGGCTTCTGCAACAGCCATAGCGAGCCTTAGGAATGACTGCTGGAAGGGCAACTGAGCAGGTGTCCTCGGGTGTGAACACACAGGGCATGCTGTCAGTAGAACAGCAACTGCTAATGAAGGAACAGAGTGCAGCGGAGGAAAGGCAGTCGTTTTTCCCTGCTATTGAAGGAAAGGAACAAAACGAGGAAGAACTGAATGGAAAAGACAAAAGTAGCCTGGAAAGGCAAAAAAGGCAAAACCAAAAAACGAGAAAAGAGCAAGAGACACTTTGAGCTCGAAAATCACACCAGAGCCACCAAAGGTAGCAAACGTTTTTGAGGGTAATTTTATAACAGGTCACCAATGTGACTATTTTCGGTCTACTTTTTTTATTTATTTGGCAAATTTTCTATATAGTTTTTTCTGCTAACCAAAGCAGTGTACAAGGAACATAATGCAGAACAGAAAAGCATTAACATTGGAACAGCATTAACATTGGTAACATATAATGTAGTTAAGTGAGTAGGATTGGTGTGAGTTGGAGGAAATATGGAGAGAACTATTTACAGTGGCAATAGGGTGGTCTAGTGGTAACATTGATTATGGCTGCTATGGACTTGTAATGAGTTTATATGGTCAGTTGTATAATCTTAAGTTGTAGGGTTGGGGAATGTGGGTTATAGTTTGTGACATTGCTGCTGTTAAGTGGTCCTTGAACAGGTGTGTTTTGAGGTTTTGTCTGAATTCCGTGATGGATTCGGAGAGTCATAGTTCCAGGGTTATAGAGTTCCATAGGTAAGGTGCGATTCATTAAAAGACCCGTGAGGATGTGGATTGCTTTATAAAGATACACAGGTGCTTAGGTCTCTTTATAAAATACTATAACAAATCTGGAAGAAATCGAGACTCGTTTGAACCTGCAGCCATTTACAGTGTGCTTGCTTTAGCTTGTGAAGTGCACATATACATTCATATATCATAACATATGCATGGAAATCATACAAGGCTGGTGCTAGCGTTAGGCAAACTAGATGGTCACCTAGAGCACAAGTGGTCTGAGGGTGACCCATTTCCGAAACTGCTGCTCCTCTCCAGCCTCTAGAGCGGGTGTCAATGTGCGCACCTGCATTCCAGACGTGATTTCTGCCACATACGTTTGTGTTTTATAGAGAAATATAAGTGTCTAAGTAAGCGCTTACCTAGGTGATCTACTCTAAAATTACCCTCTCTATGTTCAAAATCCAGTTTTATGTAACGAAAGCTGGCAATGCAAATTTGGCAAGTTATTGAAGTGATCCCATGTATAAAGTGGATGCTCCTGGGGAGAGAGCTTGAGGTTTGAATGTGTACTTTGCAAAATGCAAAATATTCATGGAGATTCTGGGGGAGAGGGCAAAAATATATGTGTGCCTTCTACCACTGGTGCACGTATAAACTGTAGTCCAATAGTCAAAAACGAAACTGAGCTCCTATCTTACGAATTCTGAGTTAGGCTGAAAATTCATCTTAATCGATGTGCTTAAAAGTAGGGGCATATTCAAAACATTATGGCCGGTTAGCAGACCTGACTAAAAACTGGTCACAGTGATGATATTCACTGACACTAACCAGTTACTACCACTGCATATCCCCACAGCCCACTGAAAACATGGCTGATTAAAAGCAGGGCGGTCTGTGGGTGGAGCGGAGACGGCGAGAGCATCTGCTAACTGCATAGCTTACTGTAAGCACTTTGTTAGGACAAGTGAATGGTCGTATGTACTTTAACTGCCTAAGCTATCCAGTAAGTGGCTGAATATTGCCACTAATTGGATAGCAGAGTTGGTGGTCAGGCCCAGGCAAGATATTCAGTGGCAGAAGCCAGATATCTTCCACTGCTGAATATTCGGTTCTAATTAAAACTGCAGCAGCTAGACATTTTACTTTGCTTAGCCCCCATTGCTGAATATGCCCCCGGTGCTTATAAATAAGCTCTGCCATTCATTTTCCTGGATTTCCTAGTGCTGAAAATCGGTGATAAGCTCCCAACTTTTTTCCTCCACCCAAAATCCATCCCCAGACATTTTTTTATGCTCCTAAGTTCAGTGAAAGTTTGGTTATAAATTTAGACACTCGGACCAACTAAATTTTCAAAGAGGGCAATTTGGGAGTATAACTCTCAAAAGTAGGAGCACAAATCCTTTGAAAAGCAGGCCTGCGATTGTAAAATGAAAACTATAGGGCCGCTTTTGAAGCATATGCCAGCCAAATCCACTATGCAACCAGTTCTGAATTTGCCACCACTAAGAACAGAGGAGGTAAATTCTCCTTCCAATGATGGAGGGGGAGAGGGTCAGTGGGTTTTCCAGATCAGAACTGCCATTTTCTGGCATAATGATGGAACTACTGTAATAACCCACAGAATGGAATACAAGAGTCCTAAACGTAGGAGCCATGAGACATCAACCAGGAAAAGCAGGTAAATTCTCCGCAGCTTCCAAACCATGACCACAGCATGAGTTTGGTAGCACAATGAGAGGTGGCCATCACAAGTAAGTCATTGGGATTCCAAGCTTTCATTGACAGGTCTTCACGGAAGCACACTTATGGGCACTGCAGGCTTCTTCTCTTCATTCAGGGCGAAGTTACACCAATAGCTAAACTCTTACAACTGTGCTACTTTCTGGTACACTTCCTGAACACCTCGTTTTAAAGTCGATAAGTGTTTTACCGCTTTAAAACATTAGCCTTGCAATTAAATTGCATAAAAATACCTGTTTACTCCACTGCCTCTTCAAGGAACGCCCTGACGTTGTTTTCCAAGCCTCCCTAGCAAGGCCACCCACTTTTGAAGTGTAGTTTGTTATAACAGATGAATAGTAATCTGTATGTGTGCGGACATAGAACCCTTTGGAAACTCACACATATATCTCTAGCTTTTAGGCCTGACAAATTCTTTAGAAAATAGGGTGATTGGGGTCCAGCTGTGTAAATGTTTTCAGTTTCAATGCTGAGGCCTTAATTTTGATTTTTGGCCAAGAAAAGCTTTGCTGAAGTTGTTTTTGGCAGACTCTGCTGGCTGAGGAATGTCAGCATGACTTTAAAAATACAGGATGACCATTTGTAATTTGGACCACTGAATGAAAATCGAGCTTTTGGTGCATTTTGCAGTCATCTCATTACTTGATCCCCAATTGCATTGTGAGAACATTCTGCACAGCACCAGACATTGGACAGTTACCCTCATGGTCTTGAACAGCAAAGCTCAGATTGTTCCCGACAAAGTTATGCAACATCTATTTACTTCCAAATTCGTCAACTTTGCTTTTGCAAACATAAAACTGAGTATTTCTCGTCAGCCTGTACAATGTAAATGCACAGAAAATACGAGGGCATAATGAAGGTCCAAAGGTCTGTCAACCTCCCTGCCTATCGCAACATTGCAGGCCTCCATTATCTTTGGGATTAGCTTTCATTTTCTCCCGCGGAAGAGTCTCTTTGCTTGCAACATGGCTTCTTGGGTTTGGATTTTTTAAACTGAATTGCTTGCTTTTGCCAAATCCAATCTCAAGGTGAGCTAGGTACCATACTTTCATAGATATAGATCCCGCTTTTTCCACCAGAAAGAGATACAGAATGGCTTACAAATTTTTAGATTTTACCTTCAGATACAGTGGGTATTTTTCTAGCCCTAGGAGGGCTTACAGTTTAATTTTGTACCTGAGGCAACAGAGGCTTAAGTGTCTTGCTCGAGCTCAAGAGGAACAGCAGTGGAATTTGAACCAGGTTTCGCTAGTTTTCGGGTATTTCCCTGCCCCAAAAATATAACCCCCAAATGAAACATGCCACTGCGCTTGGTGTTGAAAGTGGATATTCAGCACTGGACACCAGATAATCTCCGGTGCTGAATATCCAATTTCATTTTTGGCTGTCATAATCAGGACCTTTAGCAGCCCTGACCACCATAGTCTGAGTATAGACCCCTTTATTTTTAGTGCAGCCTAATTTTTTTACCCTGCATGTACTGTGCACACAGGGCATATTAAAGCCCTTGAACATGCACAATTTAGAATACATGCACGTTGTAAAACATAAACTGCTTTAGAACAGAAATGCAAATAAGGCTTCCATTGTCCTTTTGTATCTTTCTAGACGTTGTCGTAAAAGCGACATTGCTGTTGCCCTGTTCCTCTGATGCACCATTTTCTGAAATCCTGTGCGCTCTGAAATGGTGCATTCATTAACCGAGATTCCTAACTTCATTATTACTGCAGACATTCTGTTTCATCGGAGTTCTAATATGGCTACAGATGGTTTTCCCTGCTCGGGTGTGATTTTTACCAAGTCCTAGAAACACAGCATCTGCAGTCGGGTCATCATTCTGCCACATAAGAAATCTTTCAGGCTGTGGCTCTAGTTGACACAGCCTGATACTGAGGGGATGATTCATTTTCTGCTCCATTTGAGATTACATTTCTGTAATGCCTTATTTTCTGGTCTCCCAGATAGAATTCTGTGCAGAGAACAGCTATAATTCTGAAAGCAGTGGCCAGGGATCTTTTTCTCATCCATACTGTGTTAGGTGTGATAAATATATTATGCTCTGTATATCCGATTTTAAGATCTTTGTATTTGCAGTTGTTTATATTTTATGTGATATTGAAATTGTTCTCCAAAGCCAAACTAGCGTATTACAGTATCAGAATGATAGAACGGCGCTGCTCTATCTCATCGTTTTTCCCCTCAAGGTTTCTTACAAGCAGTGACGACATCAATACAGAAGAGTCTGTTCGTCTTTCGAGCTAAATTATTGAGCTACCAAATTCTTACAGGCTGTCTTTCAAGTTGGTTGTTTTTTGTAATGGTTTTTGATGCTCTGTATGCAACCTTTATGAACTACAGTGGGGGGTTTTCCCCTCCCTACAATTGCATAAGGCTGCAGTTCTTAAGCTAGTTGTAAAGGATACATTAAGGAAAGGCTGTGTCCAAGAGGAGTTTACGTGCTAAAAATGTTCATTTTCTTTGAATTTTGTTTGTCATTTAAAAATGTATTTTAGTTTATTGTCAAATTTTAGTGTGCTATGTTTGCAATAGGGATGCACAAGGGGAAGACAAATTTGGTTAGTTTGTAGATACAAGAATAGTGGGTCCATGAAGCCGAGTATTCTGTTTCAAACAGTAACCAATTCAGTTCATAGGTACCTAGCATAATATCTCATATAGAAAAGTAGGTGCCTATCTTTCTTTATAAAATAGCACAAAAGCAGGCACATCCTTATACAATTACCCTCTTAATTTTTTCAAGTGCACTTATGAATGAATTGAATATGCACTGAAGAATGTGCATCCCTAATTTGCAAAGCATGCACAGATTAACTTTAGGGGTTATTTCATAGCCTGAATAGGTCATTTGCACATGCACGGGGGACGTGCATCTCCCTAAAATGTCTGCCACCATATTGTGATACAGGCTACCCGTGCACGTCCATGGCCCTTGCACAGGGATGTCTGAACATGCCTGAGAGGGTGGAACAGGGGCATGGTTTGCCTTGGAGATGGGCATATTCAGGAAAGGCACATGTATGTTTTTTTTACTTCCCTGCAGATGTGCCCGTTATTCCTTCCAGAAACATGGAATAAGACAAGTACTTACTGTAGAAATGATTCTGCTGTGTTCTACAATTCATCCCATATTGTAGAAAATTTGTGACAAGTGTGTTTTAAACTGATGGGACGGCAGTCTGGAAAAACACCACAAGATACAGTTATAAAGAACAGAAATCAGAGGTCATGGAATCTAATAAGCTAAAGAATCATTATTATCTACCCTTAAAGAAATACTAAGAACAGCAATAGTGTTTATTCTGGCTATGCTGAAATGTGCTGTTTGTGCTAAAAGAGCTAATCTAAAGGATCCTAACAATTTCTGTGTTATGAAAAATGGGAATATTTATGTGAGAATTGTATGTGAGTGAGTCTGGAAAAGAATCTTGTTTGAGTCAGAAAGAGAGATCATATTTGTAGTCCTTGGAATACAAATTATGGCATATCAGATTTATTTATAGGTTTTGAGCATCTTTTTGGCAGAATTATGTCTTTTGTGACTGTAAGTGAGAGTGTATGTGTGTGGTTTGAGGGTTGCGTGGGAGGATCCCTGTGTGCTGATCTGCAATTCAGAGAGGACATGAATGCCTGGTCAGTACCTGGACCATATGGATGACCTCAATGCCATCAGGTGCCAGTGTGATAGGGCAGCCACACATCAGCTGTGTCGGGCACTGGGAGACATGACTGATGTTGTGCCAACATTCCCCAGATTGTGCCATGAGGCCACATCCTTACCCAGTCCAGGATCTATGCACATTGCGAGAGTGGTGATATATCTGAAGGCTGGCTACTTGGTATGATGGCACAGGGATCCCCCCTCCCATGCCCACACAGGCCTGACCAGGGGAGCAGTGCCACAAAGCAGACTTTGGGAAGGCAGGCAGAATTTCCCCACAGACAGCAGATATACAGAGACCGACATAAGCTAGATCAGAGAGTGGACATTGTATGGGACAGATGTAGCCATATGTAGGGAGCTGCTGTGAGAAATGCCAGTACCCAGATATGTAGGAAACAGATGCCATAGCCAGACTGCCATAGGCATTAGAAGAGTATAGTTGTGTCGCTCAGCAATATAATGCATCCTTTGGGGAATTGCAAAGATAATTTAGGTTTTTGTGAGGTTGGTAAGAATCCAAACTTAGTATTTTAAAGAGTTTTTTTTGAGATGACCAATGCAAGAACAACTGAGGAGTTGTTATACTGCCATGTATGTTTTGATGCAAGGTATATCATGACAAGCATGTTAACATTTACTTGATCATAACACTTTTCAGTGTTCTGGGCATGGAACAGACTAATATATACTGTATAATCTAGTTTGCACCAGCATTTATGTATCATCACTATTTATGTCTAGTTTGCTTCAGCAAAACATTGTCAGCAATAACAGCAGCTTAGGTGATGCACGTTAACCAAGGAAGTGTGGCATCCAGGTGTATATCACGGAGACAGGCATGATCAGAAACATGAAACTTTTCAGAATATGGTGAACGTGGGGACATCCAAAATGATTTCAGCATTTACCCATAATATTAGTGGGGGACGTGTTTCTATGCGTCACTCTATGGATCGTTCCTGCACCCATGAGTGGGTCATGTGCTGGATACGTACTCAGGCCAAATAAACAGCATGTTAGACATGCCATGCCGGACACATCTACAAGGTGAGTCCAGAACTGTGGGCGTGGCTATATCCGCAGTTGCAGAATTCACAGCGAATCGTGCCCATGCTCAATTTAAATGTTTCTGCTGAAGTTAGCCGGCCTATATGAAATCTGCCTCTTTACCTCCAAATTAAAAAAAACAAACACCTAGGTTCCTCTGAGAACCTATTCCTTCACCCCCCTTGACTAAAATAAAACTACTCTCCCCCCCCCACCCAAAAAAAATTGTTGTTTCACTTTTGTGTTGTCTTTTTTAATGCATGGAATCTATGGTCTGTATGCAGTACATTTTTAATAATGAACCCAAATTTCCCACTTTTAGCACAAACTATAACACCCCCTTAATGCCACTAAAGACACACCACAAATCTTCCATGCAACGTAGAGCCCTATTCAGGAAGGGGCACGTCCAGGTCGTCCAGACATCCAGGAACAGGACGGACCCAGATCATACCTAATTCTGCACTTCAGGAGATAGACATTCTCACAGCTGCAAAATCAGGCACTGAGATGGCCCAGCGGTGCCCCGATTCTGAGACGCAGGATGTCCATCCTGCACCCCGTCCAGCCCTCCCTATGCTCCAGCTGGTATGCCGGTGCTATGGCATCCCGTTGCCATGGCACTGGGACACCAGCAGGAGTCCCAAATGCCCACCTCAGAAACATACCTCCTGTCTCTGCTGTACAACCCCTGATGGGGCCTGCCAAGGCCAGGATCGGGTGGAAGGGGCCTCCTTGCAGCTGATCCCTGCCTTGGGGGGCTTCTGGGCCCAATTGCCGCCTTCACTTCTGCTTATTCCACCTCGGAGGTGGAATAAGCAGCACGTCATTCCCCCACCTACCGGATATATAGGGCCATGACCTGAATCAGCCCTGTACATCCTGGCACCTCAGCCCGCCCCCACTCTGTCCACTTCCCTGCCCCCTCCCACCCTCTCCTACCCACTTCCCTGCCACCTCCCACAGCGGCTCAGTGCATGTAGGGAGAGGGTGAGGCAGAAAACTCTCCAAACAAATAGCGGGGCTGTATGCCTTACTGGGATGTGCAACCTCGCTATTCGCATCTCTGAATCGGGCCCTCTACGGGTGTTTTTACTAAAGGGCATTAGCTGTCTTCCTGACGCTAATGTGAGAGGGTTGCACCATGAAGACCACTAACACAGGAAAAATGCAAACATTGCAGTGCTTTTCCATGATGTATGCATTTCACGCAGTTGGTTCAGGCTTGGGTGGGATTAGAACAGCACAAAATTACCGCAAAATCCCCTTCCAAAACAAATTATTTTTGTCGGACATAAATTGGGAAGGGGAAGATACTTCAAAACTCCCCCAAACCACAATACATGACCCTTTTATTTAAATAGCAATCTAAAAAACTTGAATCATTCTTCCAAACAATTGCACTTATCTGAGTTGATACGCGCGACGTGCACGTTTCGGGGAAACAGGCCCTGTATCAAGCGCTCCCAAAACTGAAGTCCATCAGTTCTGCCCATCAGTTCTGTGATGGGCAGTTTGCAGATGGCCAATCCTGAGTTATAACCTTCTTTTTGATAGCTCAGAGTTGAGCGTTTTTCAATGGTTATCGAAGTGCCTTGGCGGCATTGGACTTCAGTTTTGGGAGCGCTTGATACAGGGGCTGTTTCCCCGAAACGTGCACGTCACGCGTATCAACTCAGATAAGTGCAATTGTATTGTCATGTATTGTGGTTTGGGGGAGTTTTGAAGTATCTTCCCCTTCACTATTTATGTCCGACAAAAATCATTTGTTTTGGAAGGGGATTTTGCGGTAATTTTGTGCTGTTCTTATTACTATTATTTACCGTTTTTGGGACATTGAAATTTTCATTGGGTGGGATTAGGGCAGAGAGTGAGAGGAGAGTTGGCATGCATGCAATGGCCAATTACCACAGACATTACCATCGTACAGTAATTGCCAAAATTGGCAATAGCTGTATTTGCAAAGCTTTTCTCCCTGTGATCCCAGCATGCCCTCTGTGGTTTCTTCACTGGGAATGTCCCAGTAACTTTTGCGGAACTTTTGCAGCTAGCGCAGTCTTTTTGCATCTATTGCCTGGCATGAGCTGCAAAAGCCTAATGCGCTTCAGTAAACATATATCTAACCGTCTTGTGAATTTTCAGCTTAATCTCTATTCAGCAAGGAATAGAGAAACTGAGAACATTACAATACCTCTGTATTGTTCTGTGGTGTGACTACACCTTGAGTACTGTGCACAATTCTGGTTTCTCCATCTCAATCTCAAAAAAAGGATTTAGCAGAATAGTTTAATAATGTAATTTTATTTGATATACCGCAAATATTTAAAAGATTATAAGCGGCTTACAATTCATTATACAAATATAAACTAGACAAAAGTTAAATGACCATAAAAAGCATTGAACAATATTACTTAATAGCAGGATGTATTTGGATTAGGACTAAAATATCAAAAGCATTAGACAATGGAGGTTATTTTAGAAGCATACCCAGGTTCTAAATAACAGAATTTACACAGGTAGTTTGGCCTACATATGCAAATAACATTTTGAAAGAGGGACTTTTTAAATGTGGGGATGCTTACTGTGTTTAAATTTCCTAAAGATGTGGTGAGAGTGGGAAGAGGGGGGAGTTTGGGCGGGCCTACACCATAGGTGTGGATTCCTGCTAAGGGGTCACTGACACAGTAAGAGCAGGAACATCACTTCTACGTCCACTAGACAACAGGGACCCCTGGTAAGGCTGGGGAATGGGATCAGTGATGGGGAGTCGGGGGCTACTAAAGGGAGCCTCAGGGGGCGTGCTGTTACTTGGGGGTTCAAGTGGGTGGATTGTTCATGCTGGGGAGTTACTTGTAAGGGGGATCTGATGCTTTGAGGAGGTAAGGAGATCAAATGTGGTTGTGGGGGTCAGGGAAGGTTTCTGATGTGGTAGGGGGGGTCAGGGGCATATCAACAATGAGTGGGTCACTGGGGGAATCAAAGGCAGGGGAGGTGACTGGAGTGGGGAACTGATGATGCAGATATGGAGAGGTTTATAAAATAATGAGTGATATGGGAAGATTTATTTCTTTCTTTAGACAGTTTTGTATACCACCTTATCCTTCAATCAAAGTGGTCACAACACAATTGGGGGATACATTTAACACAAGAGGATATGAGACACATACACTAATACTTACAGGGATTAATAAGGAAGGACTATTTATCCTTTTAGAGTGGAGGAGTAGAGTAGTGGCTTTATAACCAAGGGAGCATGGTTTGAGTCTCACTAGCACTCCTTGTGGCCTTGGGCAAGTCACTTAACCCTCCAGAAGAAAGGCCTGAAAATCTACTTCTGGTCACACTGCCAAGAAAACCCAAAAGTTGCTGGGTCAGCATAGGCTTGCATTGCATGTATCCTTTTAGATAGTACTAATTCAAAGTAACACACCATGAAACTAGCTGATAAAAGATTCAAAACAAATTAGAGATTATTTTTCAATTAGCACCCAATTAAACTGTGGATTTTGTTGCCAGAACATATGATCAAGATTTATAGTACAAATTGCTTGAAAACATTCTTGGAAAATTTTCTGGAGGACAGGAAGACATGGAGGTCATCACCTCTAGAGTGCAGAGCAGGGAAGGGATCTTTCCATCAGGATCTTCTGGGTACTCAGATTGCCTGCTGACAAAAAGCAGTATCCCTAGAGCATCTTCAGGGACCAATTTAAAAATGTGGTCCCCTTAAATGACAATATTTGTGTGCTTAAAATTGAAAACAGCAGCAAGTGAACTGCGTAAAAAAATGATTCGGGATAGAAGTGGGCCCTGAAATAGGGTTAGTACGATGTTCAGTGCTAAATGATTAAATTAAGCCTGGTAACCCTGGCCACACAAATAGCAACCCTAAATCTACCCATTCAGAAATGGAGCTGGTAGATTTAGAGCCCTTTTACTAAAGTCCACAAAGGTTCTGCATGTAACCTGATGGCATTTGATTAGCACATTAAAGAAGAAATCTTGCTGATGTTTTGTTCTATTGAATAAGCAACATTAGAAAAAGTGATTCTGACTAATGATTATATATATATTAGAGGGATTGGATTCATATCTACTAGAAATATTTTTTTATTTATCCTGGCTATTACTGAGTTGCATTATTAGATTCCGGCACAATATTTGTTTTGGAATTGGCCTGTATAACATAAGCATAAAATGAAAACATTTTTCAAATTGTTTTAGGCATCTTGATTTAGAAAACTCCTCTACTGTTAAATCAATGGATATGTTTCTGTTATTCATAAATATGTGTATGGCTTCTATTGTTTGTCAATTTAAAATTTAGGTGTTTATTTTACAGTTAATTAGGAGTTTGTTGACAGGAAAAAGAAATTGGTGTTTGTAGGTTGTTCACGACGCAGGTGACTTTGTGTGGTGGCTTCTTCAGTGGAATTACATGCAGCGGATGAGTCAATTGCATGGAAAAGAGATAAACAGGGTGGAGCACTCAAGACAGATGAGGGGGAGGAATGGGAGAATGCTAGGGGAAAAGAGTTCTTCTAATGTCTATCCAATCAATGTTTCTTGTTATTAAGTGCTGCCGAGTCAGGGTCGACTCATGGCGACCCTCTGGATTGTTGTCCTAAACTGTGTTACTGTAGGTCTTCAGTCAGGCAGCTCATTGTTGATAGAGTGGAACCCATAACTGCTGTTATTGTATCGATCCATCTCATTGCTGGCCTTCCTCTCTTGTGTTGACCTTCTACCTTGCCAAGCATGATGTCTTTCTCTAAAAATCTCTCTCTCCTTGTGTCCAAAGTATGAAAGTTGAAGTCTTGTCATCTGAGCTTCTAAAGAAAGCTTAGGTCTGATCTCCTCTAGTACTGACTGGTTTGTTCTTCGGGCAGTCCATGATATACACAGTATTCGTTGCCAGCACCATAATTCAAAGGCATCAGTTTTATTCCTGTCTCTTTTTCACTGTCCAACTTTCGCATCAATATGATCTTATGGAAAATACCATGGCTTGAACAAGTTTAATCTTTGTATGGAATCTTGTCTAGATCCTTCATAGCCATTCTGCCAAGAGCAATGTGTCATCAGATTTCTTGACTGCTTGCCATTTCTTTATTGATAGTTGAAACAAGTAGGTTAAAGTTGTTAATTATTTCAATTTCTTCTCCATCAATGATGAACTTATTGATTTTGCCAGTTGTCAGGATCTCTGTCTTCTTTTCAGGCCCATTTTAAGAATATGTTCCTTGATCTTGATAAGCAAATGTTTCAAATCATCTTCACTTTCAGTCAGTAATGTGGTATCATCAGCATAGCGAAGGGTGTTGATGAGTCTTCCACCAATTTTCACAACAGGTAGGGGGAAAGTGTATAGCCTTGTCGTACACCTTTGCTGATTTTAAACCATTCTGTTTCTCTTTGTTAAGTTTGAACTGTTGCTTCCTGATCAATGTAAAGGTGTTCTGGTATACCCATGCTTTTTAACGTGGACCAGAGTTTCGCATGGTTTACATAGTCAAAAGCCTTGCTGTAGCCAATAAAACACATATAGATATCTTTGAGGTATTCTTTTGTCTTTTCAAGGATCCATCTCATATCTGCAATGATGTCTCTCGTTCCTCGCTCTTTCCTGAACACTGCTTGCACTTCAGGCAGTTCTTGTTCCAGGTATGGTTGTAGTCTCTGCTGAGTTATCTTCTGTAGAATCTTACTGGCATGTGGGATCGGGTAATAATTTCCACAGTCATTTGTATAACTTTTCTTTAGTATTGGTATAAACACAGATCTTTTCCAGTCAGTTGGTCATGATGTTGTCTTCCAAATTTCTTGGCAGAGCCTTGTAAGCACCATAACAGCTGCATACAGTTGCTGTAATACTTCAATAGGAATGCCATCAATGCCCGGTGCTTTGTTCTTTGATAAGGTTTTCAGTGCTGCTTCATCTTATTCTTTTATCACCAATGGTTCCTGATCATAAGGTACAGGTTGAAACAGCTGTTAGTCTACTTGATCTTTTTGATATAATGACTGTATGTTCTTTCCACCTTTTCTTGATCTTCTCAGCATCATTCAACGTCATTCAGCATCTTGTAGCATTCCAATAAAGAGAGTCTCCAACCACCACTACTCTTCACTTCATTGCGGTGACTAATTCTGCAACTTTGGGGTGCTCGAACTGTGGTCCTTCCCTTTCCACAGATGCTTCCACCTCCTCCACTTCCAGGGCCTCATACTGGTTCTTCAATTCAAGGGCTGCAGGAGTTGGAGTGCTGATACTGCAGGCTCTGGTGACAACCTTCTTCCTTAAATTAATATCGGAATGTGTGTGTGAACCAGTGACTCTTCCATGATTAAGCCCTCAGGCAACTACATCCAGCTGAGCCACATGTGAGGCTGATTTGGGATGCTACTTTGTCTATTCTTAGCAGCACACCAAACAGAATGTCTTTTCTTTTTTTTTTTAATTCTTTATTTTCATTTTACAACAACAAAGGAAAGGAAGACATATAACTAAAAGACAAATACATACATGGAATGTGATACATACACCAAAGTAAACCCCTACCACCCCCCTCCCCCCTGCTTCTTCTCTAGAAAACTAAAGCATTCTCGAAGCGGGCGTGTACTGACATTATTGTGTTACAAAACCTAACGGCGATCTGAAACATGATAAGTGTACATTAAACAGACATGTCGAAGCAATGAGCAGATTGTACATGATCATTGAGCATCTGCCATTTAGACAAGCGAGAATGAATTTGGGTATGGAAAATAGCTCTCCGAGATATCTGCTCATATTTACTATATAAGCAGACAAGGTTCCACTATTCATTGACAGTAAGTCGAGAGCTATCCTTCCAAGTCCTCGTGATTAAACATATGGCTATACCCAGCATGAAATCAGGAGAAAGCGACCCTTCTTAGGAAGAGAGGGGACCTCCGCCACTGAGCGGAGTCCCACAGTCTTCCAAGAAAGAGGCTCGTGAAGGTGTAAGATAAATGAAATACGACCCCAGACCCGCCCCCAGTAAACCGGTAGTTAAGGACATTCATAAAGAACATGAACGAGGGTTCCCACATCAGTATGGCAAGACCTACACTGGCCCCTGGCAGTTGTGGTCCATTTGGCTATTTTCCTGGAATATAAGAACATCTATGTGCAAAAAAGACGAGAGTTGAGTTTGGGTAACTGAGGCAGATCGGGAAACCCGCATTATTTTGCTCCAGAAAACGCTCCAATGCACAGGGGTTAAAGTGGTTTGCGGTTAGCGATCCCAGGCTTGTTGGACTCTACAAGTGGCAGTATCTGTACCCTGACATAATAGTTTATAAAAGTTAGAGGCTACCCCATGTGTACTACTAATAGAGTGAATTAGTTCTAATAGCCCATCCTTAGTAGGGACAGAGGGCGGCATGATTGGAGCACTTTTGAGGCAGCATGGAAGCTGCATCAATTGAAAGTAATGTTTCGCTAGTAACGCAAATTCCCTGTATAAATCAGAAAAGGTTTCCCAACGAGCTGCAGAGAAGAGCTGTTGGGGTGTCCTGATCCCCCTGGAGTACCAGGGTCTGGAAGTAATCATGTATGGCTGCTCGAATTTCTAACCGGAACTCTGGCTGAGTTAATAGGGCTCTATCAAAGAACCAGGCCCCGGATTCCCTTGAAGTGCAGTAGTGTGGTATTGAAAAGAAATAGCAGCATGATCTGAAATATGCTGGGAGTGAATCTTTGCAGCGTCCACCTGAGGAACTAACAGTGTTGATATTAGAAAGAAATCTATGCGAAACTGGGATTTGTGAGGGGAAGAGAAGAAGGTAAAGTCAAGCTCATTGGGGTGTAGTAACCTCCATAGATCGACTAGAACAATATCTTTGATCACAGAGGTAAGCGCGATGTGACTCTTGGGGGGACCACTTGTCCTAGGCGGCTATTTATCAATCAGGGGATCAAGAACTAAATTGAAATCCCCCCCAATATCAATGAAGTATGAGCAGAGGCCTGCGCAACCTGAGCAATAATAGCAAAAGGGCAGGGTCATCCACATTAGGAGCATGAAGGCATATACATGTAACTTTAAAGTTACCTATCTTGAGGTGAACTCTGGACCATCTACCCACTGTATCTGAGCAAGTCGCAACAATAGTAGCATGCAGAGATTTCCTATCCAATATGGCAACCCCACATTTCCTAGAAACGGCTGGGGAATAGGCGGCCACCATGTAAGGTTTAATATTGAGGTTGAGAGTTTCCTTCGAATTGAAATGTGTTTCTTGGAGGAAAATCAGATCCGCAGCTGCATGACTTAGATAGCTTAGGAGTTTCCTCCGTTTTATCGGATTATTGATTCCTTGTACGTTCAATGAGAAAATCTTACATGGTGCCATCAATCGATAATAGACATTTTAGGTAAGGGCGCTTGAAAACTTACAACATAATCAGAATCTGTACAATAATGACATAAGCACCAAGTATGCTGGCCAATACACCCATATTGAAAAGTATGTACCAAAGTAACTTAGAGAAGAAGCAAAACCCCCAATGAATATGGCGACCAGATGTCTGCGGGAGGAGGCCCTAGAGAGGAAGATAGAGACATAATAAAAGAAAAGAAACACCAGAGTCCATAAGAAACACTGTCTCTGATACTCGTCGAGGCTACTATGGATAGATGGAGTCGGGTCCCAGATATCTTCAAAATAAGGCAGCAAACCGCCCTCGACAGACTCTTCGCTGAGCCGCGGTAAATCCAATATGGCAGATACAGCGGATGTGAGAGTACTGGCAGGAATATTCTGGAAGTCAGCGCATCAAGTCGGCTTCTTTAGAGTCCAAAAACTCCGCTAGTAGATCAGGGTCCTCAAATGTTCTTGTCTGATTGTGAAGCGTGACTCGGAGCTTGGCCGGGTACATCAGGCCATAGCGTACTTGTAGTTGTTGAAGCCTCGGCCGAAATTCCAGAAAGCGCTTTCGGCGGTCGACCGTGGGTTTAGCCAAGTCAGGATAGAAGGAGACCTTGTGGCTCTCAAACTCCATATGGCCCTTTGCCCGGGAGGCACTGAGAATTTGTTCCACATGTTGATATCTCAAAAGTCGAAAGATGATAGGCCGCGGGGTCTTCCTGTTGAGCGTTATGTTTGTGGGTACACGATGAGCGCGATCGATCTCCAATTCTTTGGTAAAGGTGATTTGGAGCAGGGAAGGGAGGATTTTACTTAAAAACTCCTTCATGTCTCCCAATTCCGCTCCCTCCGGTATGCCCACGAGTCGTAGGTTGTTGCGGCGCGCTCTATTATTGCCATCTTCCACTTCTTTCTGCAAGGCCCGCACCTGACGTTCAACTTTGTCGAGTTTGGACAGCCGGACCGCATGGGAGTCTAATATACTCTCCATTTTGTCCTGACGCGAAGAGAGCCCCTCTAGCCTGCCTTGCAGTACACCAAGATCTTCCCTCAGCGCTCGAAGTGCTTCACCGTTTGACTGCACGAGGTCCTTAACCCCTCTAATTTCTGCGAGGATTTCCTGCTGCATTTCGGGGCCCTCGCGCAAAGCCAGCCCCTTCTGCGGGGACGGGGGTTCAGTTTTGGAGCGTTTACCGTGAAAAGCCGCAGGAGATCCAAATTCCAGGCGCGTGGGTTTGGTCCCCGCCATCTCACCAATGTGCCCCGGCAAGATCAGAGCAGAAATTCAAGTTTGTCCGGTGTTAATTCAGGATTCTGAGTAGGCCTCTCGGGAGCCTCAGCGTTATGCGACCATCCCGCTGGACATCGGGCTCCGCCCCAGAATGTCTTTTCTAAATCTAAGTCTTTTGCAACACTGCTGTGTCAAATAACCTACAATATTTTGAGGTCTTTTCTGTATATTAATGTTTGCTGGGGATGTGCAAAAGAAAAATTCCAGAGCGCATGTGATGCACCCCTATAGAGCGAATATTTGAAACAAACATGAAAAAATGCCCCACAAATTGAACTGTTTTTGACTGTGCATGCTCTTGATGTTTGTTTGATAAAGAATTAAGCATATTTTAGGGATGTGCATTCATTAGAAATGACATGGGAAATAGTTCATGTTGGTTTTTAAGCTAAAGTGACAGGAAAATTCTGAATTTTACTTTTTTTTCAGTGTCATTTATAGTTGTCATAGACTGGTCTCAAACCAGGTCCCCTTGGATGAGGGGATCCCCTGTCTTTCAGTAGAAGCTATTCTGACTCCTAGGGAAGTGGCTCTGGCCAGCCTATTCCTAACTGTGTCTTCTTTTTTCTGGTAATCGTAGTACCTGTTTTCTGATTGGTCCAGTTTCTCTCTCTGGTCATAAACTCCATAGAAAACTCTTCTTGGGTTTTTTAACTTCTGCATCTATTGATTCTGGCTCTAGAAACTTACTCCAAAGATTAAAAATCTTAATATGTATACTTTAGAGGAAAGGCAGGATAGTAGTAATATGATAGAGATATTTAAATACCTCCGTGGCATAAATGCACAAGAGGGTCTCTTTCAATAGAAAGCAAGCTCTGCTACGAGGGGACATAGGATGAGAATGAAAGTGGATGGACTCAGAAGTAAAATGCAGAAATATTTCTTTATGGAAAGAGTGGTAGATGCGTGGAATTCTCTCCCATTGAAGGTGGTGGACATGAGGAAAGTATCTGAATTCAGAAAAGCATGGGACAAACACATAGAATATCTAAAGGTAAAAAGGGGACTGTTGTAGTAGTTGATATGGAAGGGCAGACTAGATAGGCCATGTGGTCTTTTTCTGTTGTCATGTTTCTATGTTTCTAATTCAGTCTATTCTCTAATAAAACTAATATTTCAGATAGTAAAACAAAAGAAAAAAATACCTCATTGCAACAGTTCTGTCAAAAAGCGTAAGGAGAAAATCATTTTTCATTTTGGAAGCTGTTCAGAAACATCTTAATGCCTCTATTTTCTTTAGGTTTTTTTCTATAGAAATTTAGCTGAAGTATTGCTGTGTCCTATGAACATAATTT
This sequence comes from Ichthyophis bannanicus, assembly GCA_033557465.1. Taxonomy (NCBI): domain Eukaryota; kingdom Metazoa; phylum Chordata; class Amphibia; order Gymnophiona; family Ichthyophiidae; genus Ichthyophis; species Ichthyophis bannanicus. Next base: position 103,870,701 of record CM066041.1, on the reverse strand, counting down.
TGTATCTCATAATAATAACCGCCTTAATCTGTAATGTATGGTGCTTTAGTCACTGCTGGAAAGTATTGCTGGAAACTGTCGAGACTCTTCCTCAGTTTTGAAGGAGTCAAGCTTATCTAATGCCTTGGTAGCAGGAGACCCATTAGCATAAGAAAGATCATTTTCTCACTTTTGTTATCTTGAGGGGAAAGAGTGGTTCACATGCAGGGCTTGAGGCTAGTCATTTCTTTGTATTCATTATATATGCCTGCCATGGTCAGTGATCTCTTTACACAACTAGCTGGTGTGGGTTTATTAAAGTGTAGCATACTAGACCTTGAGGACGCCCACGTTCTATATCAGCACAATTTACATGTGAAAATCCAGGGACTTTTTTTCCAGTACCTATACAAAGAGAGTATATGAAATTCAAGATGTGCCCTTTATAGAGGATAGCCCTTAATAATGTCAACTTATTGCCTATTAATATGGCTTTGCTAGGAAATTTCAACAGAACACCTTGTTTGTTTCATTTTGAAAGTGAAATGAAAGGAAAATGAAAGAAAACGTGTTTGTTTTTTGCTTCCTTTAAAAAGCAAAACAAAAAGAAATCCTAAAGCACCGGCGGCTGTCCCTTGGCCTTACCCCCCACCCACCCCCATGCCACCCACTGAAAAAACATGTTGCCCCCTTTTCCCTTGCTTGCTTCTGAGCATATATGGGGAGCTCACTAGTTTTCGATTTTCACTCCTTCCCACTGAACAAAACTAGGCGTGCTCCTCCGATGATGGCAAGGCCTCTGCCTCTTCAAGGCCCAAGATGCGATTACTCCTCTCAAAACATCTTTGGAGATATGAGTGGTGCTCCAAACAGAAAATCTTTATTGATAATTAAGTCTTGTGGGAGTGCAGGAGTAGCCTAGTGGCCAGAGCACTGGCTTGGTAACTACAAGACCAGGGTTTGAGTCCCTCTAGTACTCCCTGTGGCCTTGGGCAACTCACTTAACTGTCCACTGCTGCAGAAAAAAGCCTAGTAGTCTATTTCTGGTCATAGTGCCAAGAAAACCCTGGAACTACTGGGTCAGCACTGATTCAAAAGCACATAGGGATTCTATCAATGATACATTGTAGCAACAGAAACAAGGCTATTTCATTTCACCGCTTTAAAGTTCACGTTCCTCATATTCCTTACTCTTAGCTATCTTCTATCACTCGGGGCAGGACTCCTTTGCTTGGCTCCTGGTTACCTATCAGAGAACTAGGTGGTTTATGACTTTAATTTCAGAAGTCCCTGGCCCTCTCTGGATTTCTGCTCTTCAGAAATATTTAGGGGCCCTTTTACTATATGTGTGCACTTACCAAGCAATTAGAAGCAAAACAAATGCACTATTGGGGGAGTACCCAACAAAACCCTGGCAGTTAGTACATGATTGCATACCAGCATGCATCATTATGTGCACTCACACTAACTACCACGTTGCCCCTAAGCACGTGAGAGTTGCCCTCATGCTAGTGACAATATGCTGTCCATGCCTAGACTCCACCCCTAACTTGCCCACTCTCTTCCCTAGGCCGTGATGACCACTTACCGTATGTTTTAGCAACTGGTAGCTGGCATGCCCACACATTAGCGTTCTCAGCTGTTAGTTACCGCACATTAAAACGCATGTTAACTGGTTATTGGCCTTTAGTAAGAGGTCCCTTAGTCTTTGTGCTCGGACAGGCTGTTACCATTAACAAGACAGCAACTGAGTTTCCAGTCCTTCTTATTGATTACCCTTCTGTTTCTCTTTCAGAAAAGATTTCTGCTCCGTACTTCTTTCTTCACATCTGCCTCTGGAGGAGAGGTAGGCACGGGGACATTGCTACGGTTCCTACTCCCACACTGGATGACCAGATAGTGCTTCCAGCTCTTTCAGCAGCTTTCTCTCAACTCTTCCATAAGTGCTGATCAGAAACTCCTTGTGCGTACATGTTGACCAATCCTTGAGGTGAACCAATATGGTCACTACTGTGGGGGAGTCCAGCAGCTACTCTCAGTTTCCTACACACCCCTCTTAGTGTCCTTAGAACGGAAAGGCGCCTTGTTGTTAAAGGAGCTCAACGGGGGGGGGGGCGGAGCCTGATGTCCAGCGGGTAGGACGCTTTGCGTTGAAGCTCCCGAGAGGCCTACTCAGAATCCTGACTTAATACCTATATAAATTTACTATTTTGCTCCGAGCTGACCGGGGCACCTCGGGGGGGATGGCGGCCCACAAACCAGCGCGCTTGGACTTCGGGTCTCCTTCTTCTTCTCACGGAAAACTCTCCAAAACGGAGGTATCCTCCCCGCAGAAGATGGTTCCATTTCGTGAAAACCCCGCAATGCACCTGGAGATTTTGGAGGAAATACGCGGCGTGAAGGAATTGGTGCAGTCTAATGGAGAAGCGCTTCGAGCCATGCGAGAAGACTTTGGAGTGCTCCAAGACCGACTTGAAGGTCTTTCATTACGGCAGGGACAATATGGCGGGGGTCCTCGACTCGCACGAGGTGCGCTTGGGCAAACTGGACGAGGCTGAGCGCCAGATACAGAATCTTCAAAAGGAGTTGGAAGATAGCAATAATCACGCCCGTCGCAACAATGTGAGGCTCCTTGGAATGCCGGAGGGAGTGGAAGCAGGAGATATAAGAGAATTCTTGCTCAAAACTCTTCCCTCCTTGCTGAAGATTACTTTTCACAGAGAACTGGAAATCGATCGAGCACACCGTGTTCCTGCCCGCATGGCGCTTAACCGCACGACCCCCGGCCTATTATCTTTAGCTTGCTACGATATCAACAAGTGGAACAAATTTTACATGCTGCCCGAGCGAATCATCATTTGGAATATGAAGGTCGTAAGGTCTCCTTCTTTCCTGATTTGGCAAAGCCTACCGTTGACCGTCGGAAGAAACTCCTTGCTCTTCGCCCTCGACTTCAACAGCTACAGGCTCGCTTTGGCCTGTTGTATCCAGCGAAGCTCCGAGTGACTCTCCATAACCAGACCAGGACGTTCGAGGATCCTGATCTATTATCAACATTTTTGGACTCCAAAGAAGCAGAACAGATGCGCTAATCCCAAATTTTGGACTCTTATCTGCCGGCTCTGTCCGCCATTTTGAAGGGCCCGATGCGGCGGTCATAGCCCAGCACAGAAATAGCCTGGACTTTCTTTCTTTCTCTGTATGACTTTTGTCTTTGGTCTCCTATCCCTTCATGATGTGTGCCTCGGTCGGATTCGGAGCACGCACAGTCCTACAGGTTATATGTTTTTTCAATTTCGGCCTTCTCTGGGGTTTCTCCCCGCAGACACATGGTCGCCAGTAATTTTGGGGTTTTGCTTCTCCTCTACCGTACTGCGGTTATCTTTGTTAATGTGGGGCGCTTCATTGTATTATATTAGCTTATTTTCCTATGTCATGTGTACAGCCAGATACAGTCAGTTTGAGGGACACAGTGAAATTATGTGTGCTATCATGCTCAGAATTTTAACTTTTCTGAATGGCCTCATGTAAAATCTTATTATTCATCGTACAAGGCATTGCTGGTCCACTCAGCAGAAAGAAAATCCTTAGCTATCTTAGCCACGAGCACGTTGATTAGGTGTTTCTTCAGGAAACGCATTACACTCTGCTGAAACACTGAAACTCAATGCTAGGCCTCACATGGTAGCTGCCTACTCTCCCACCGTTTCCAAATGGTACGGGATAGTCATTCTGGTCAAGAAGTTTTTGCACGCTACTGTACCTGATATTAGCGCTGACATGGAGGGTAGATGGGCCCGTGTACACCTTGAGGTTGGAGATAGTGAATTCACGTGTATTTGCACTATGTCCCGAATGTGGACAACCCTGCTCACTATGCAAGTTTTGCGCAGTTGGCCTCGGCCTCCGCTAATGCTCCATTAATACTTGGTGGCGATTTTATTCAAGTGCTCCCTCAATCTTTTCTTCTCAAACAAGGTGCTTGTTGGTTGGAAGCTCCAGTACCGAGCAGACCTGTGTGGCTAGATATAGTAGCGGGCCTTTGCTCACCGATTCCTCTTACCTTACTCCCTGGTATGACTCTCCCATTAGACTCCCACTATCCACCAATGTTTTTCGACACTTTAGGTGCCTTTAATATTCCTATGCAACCTTTCGACTCCCGACTCTGGTCAGTGTAACTTCAGCATTGCATTCGGAGCACTAGAGTACTCCCGCCATCGGCACTCTCTGCATAAGGTGATTGGAAACTTCCGATCTCTCGGTAGTTTACCGGGTGTAGCATCCAATTTTACTAAACCTTATGTAATGCTATCACTAGAGATACCTCTATAGCGCAGAAAGTATGGGAGAGAGAATTGCATGTGACTTTAACCTCGGAGCAATGGAGCCTTATCTGGAGCAGAGGGACACGGGTTTCCGACCCGCCTCACTCACTCAGACCCTCTTCTTTCTAGCCCACCGGTGTTTTTACACTCCTCACAGTTTAGACATATGGAACACTACTCAGGGTAATGGTTGCTGGACACGTCCTGTGGCCATTGGTTTATTACTTCATTTCATGTTATGCATGAATATCCCGCACTACAGTATAACTGGCGTCGGGTCTGGGGTCGTATTTAGTCTATATTGCACTCTCAGGAGTCCCTTTCTCGGAGGATAGTGGGACTTCGCCCAGTTGCGGGGATCCCCTCTCTCCCAAGAAATGGCTTATCTCCTTTTGAACTTTATGCTTGGCATTGCTGTTTCCCTCATTGAGTAATACTGGGAAATTAGTTCCCATCTGAGCCTCAATGAATGGTGGAATCATGCCTGTCTCTACAGTAAATATGAACAAATACCTCGTCTGTGTGCTTCCTCCGTTCAGACTCCTTCTTATTGGTCTTAATGGAAGATGTTCAATGAATATGTACATTTTGCTAAATGCTCTCATCTGACTGTCTAACTTTGTATATATCTCTGTCTCATGATCATGCTGTATTGTGGATATTTTTTGATTGTTTGATGTATAATCACTGTTAACTGGAAGCGCTCACATGCTGATACAAACGGGTAGAGAAGAAGCACCGGGGTGGGGGGTAATGGGTTTACTTTTCCTTATTGTATACTTGTTTTGTCTCTTTTGGTGTGTTGTTTCTTTGTTTGTTGCAAAATGAAAATAAAAGTTTCAAAAAAAAAAAGGAGCTCAACGGGACCTCCTTACAACGCCAAACCATCGACCCAAGCTTTTTCCCTATCCCTCACCCCAGCTTACCCTCAGTCATAGAGGGTTTTTTGGGGCAAAAGTGATTCCCAGTGATTTCTGCCCTACCAGTGCTCTATTTCAAAATGGTGCCACCTTCTCCAGTGCTTTTCTTTTTTTAAACATGATGCAAAAATTAAAGAAAGAACCTCTCTATCAATGAAGCAAAATGAAAAGAAAACAACACAAAAAAGAAAATACCCCCTGCACACTTTACCTGATATCATAGGATGTCTAGATCAAAAATGGGACGTCGAAGTTGAGACAGTCACAATTTCCTAGATTTTTTACAAAAGGATTTCTGAAGATGAAGTCTTTTGTAAACTACCTATAGGTGCTCAAGACATATGTATGTATTTCCCTAAACATGCTGGAGGACCACTTCTTTTGTAAATATGCACATTCAAGAAAGAACGGCATCACTGGGCAGCGTGTATGTGCATGTTCTGGTGTTTATAAGGGCCAATTTTTGCAACCTTATAAGCACCATGGGCACTGAGACTTGCTATGATTTAGCTGGTTTGTGCTGACACCTCTCTGCTCCACCCATGGAGCACCCCCACACTAATAGGACAATGCCAAGGTAGTCTATGGAAAGATTCAGTGGCATTATCTACATGGCGCTGCTGAATAGTGTGGTCAGTGCCTTCTCTTTGGCAGTACGGCTAAGGGCTTGGAATATCAACCCACATATTTTAGACAACTGCATGTATAACTGCAGCCAATTAAGAAACCAAGGGGTCTGTTTACTAAACATTCCTAATGTGCGGGGCCGCGGTAGTGTGCCTGTGCCATATAAGGAGTGGGCGGTTCAGGCAGAGAAAAGAAAAAAAACGGGAGTAAGCGATCGCACATTTGCGCGGGGCGCTATTGTGCGCAGCGCTATTGTGCGCCGTGCATAATAGTGCGTGGGAAGGCTAAGTGGCGCCCTGATATGCACACACAAAGGAGCAGAGCCATAGTACAATGGTTAAGACACTGACTGTGGGTGCAGCTGCCATGGGTTCAATTCCCCATTGTGCACAACAAAAAGGGCTGGCTGAGGCATTAACTGTAATGGGTAAAAGTGCTTTAGGAGGCATATTAATTTTGGGCGGCATAAGGCGGTGCACTGTTAATTTTGGGCGGCATAAGGTGGTGCGCAGATGCCCAAGCATAGTAACAGAGCCACAGCACAATGGTTAAGACACTGACCAATGGTGCAGAGATCAGGGGTTCAATCCCCCACAGTGCCCAATGAAGAAGGCTCACTGAGGCAGTGTGTATTATGGGGATGAGTGCTGTAGGGGGCAATCTATTTTTATTTCAGTTATCACTACTAGCAAACGCACTCACAAAGCGTGTTAACATAAGGCGGCCCATAAGGCACATATTAAAGTTCATTGTCCGCCAAGGCACCCTTGAATGTCCCCTATAGGGCACCATATATGTTGCGTCACAGGATAATGTATAGTGCACCTTATATGGACGGCAACCATAAGGTGCCCTATAGGGTGCCCTATAAAGCACCCTCAGAGGCACCTTATGGGTACAGTACACTGAGGGTGTGTTTGATGGCAGCAACATATGTACATTAAATCTAAAAAAAGCTTTGGACAACCCTATCAAATAACCCCACTGTGGGCTCGAACCTATTACCGCTGGCTCCACAGGCAGTGAAGTAACCATTGGGCTACAGCTATATAGCTGCCAGCAAGCCCCTGGCTGGCTGCAGAGAGCCTGCATGTCACCACACAGACAGTCTGCTGTGGGAACCAGGATAGGGTTAGGCCACCCATACCCATGATGCACTGCACATGCAAATCAGCTGTCCACAGATGAACACAAGATGGGGAATGCACCCCAACAGCTCCCCGGCCTGGTAGGGGGACGTGTCCGTGTGCACCCACACAGCACCTTGGCCTGGTAGGAGGTACTGACCGGGTGTTTAATTTGCACAGAGTAGCTACACACAGTCACACTGTGCGGGAACTGTGCTCACCCTGAGTGTGCGATGAGGCGCCCTGGACCAGGTCCACAGCACCCTCCATGGCTGAGAGAGGCCATGGCAGAGCTCCAAAACAGTCGTAATCTGTGAGATAGGTAGTTTCTGCAGGAACGCCTTGGGTATCTCTCTCTGTCTCAGTCAGGGGGAACCCCACGGACCCCTAGGTGGGCCATGTACCACCAAACCCCCCCCCAGCTGAGGGTGGCAAACAGGCAGGGTCTCCTATCAACAGATCCCCATTATACACACCCCCCCCCCCCCCCTGCAATGATGGCAGTAGAGTGGACCATCAACCCCAGTCCTGTTGGGGAACAGACACCCTACAGCACAGTCCAAGCAGCCCCACACACACCCAGACCACAATATCAGACAGACAGTAGGCCTGGATATGCTAAGATGCACCCCACCACTATCTGATATTCCCCTGCATCAAGCCATCAGCCACTGCAAGGCACTCCAGCAGGGCACATACCAGCTGTGAACAGTCTGCTGGTTAGTCCCACTGGAAATGTATGCACCCACAACTGGGATGGCAGAACACACAAGCAGATACATCAGTGACTAGGCCCCAACAGGTGACCCATATATATCACATGAGGGAAGTGGTATGAAGCACTATGGGGGTGCCTAGCCATGCTGCCATCACTGCACAGTCAGGGTGGAGTGAAAGCCCAGCAGCACATACAGAGGTCACCCTGTCTGTGGAGGTGGTGGACGGCCACTACAATGTCCCTGCCAGTGCCCTATGCCCTGTGCAGATGCATCCTGGCCAGCCCACCCTGTCTGAGCTATACCCATGGTACCTTGCTGCTCATTATGCACATCATCAGGCCAAAACTGTGGACAGTGTTTGCAGCCAACACACACTGTATAGACAGACACACACTCCCACACGTATGCCAGCATTGTGCTACTATAGAGGGGTTCAGAATCCTTGCCCACCACACCAGTCCTGGGCACAGTACAGGCATGGGTATGGTATGCAATACCGTTGGGGGTCCCTCCCTAGGGTGGTAAACACTGTCAGGGGCCAGACCTGACGCACACACCGCAAACATCAGATAGATTATTATGATGGAGCTCATGGAGCAGACTGTGCGTAACGTAGGGATATCTATCTGCCAGTACTCATAGCAAACGTTTGAGAGCTGTGTACCATATACCCTGGTGTAGGGTGACATTGCTAAGGTATGCAAGTGCTGGTATTGGGAGATGCACGCAGGGCCCAATGTCCTGCCTCACCAGGAGGCATTGGCCAATGGGGCCTGTGGGTGTGGGTGTGGGTGTGTCTGTCCCTGTTGGCTGCTGCTGTACGGCAGAGGTTCCCAAATCCAGTCCAGGTTTGCAATACACTGGTTGGGGTTTCCTGCTGTCCCTCATGAATATGCATGAGCTACATCTACATGCCATGGGGGTGGTGCATAGATATACAGCACGGTTATTTGTATGAGTGGCAGCATGGAACCTGAATGGTGTGTGGTCCTCCAGGACTGCATTTGTGAGACTCTGCTCTAGGTAATGCCCCTGGTCATGGTGTCTGTGCTTGGTGGTGTAAAAGATAGGCGTATGACCAATGCGTATATCCCCAGCAATAAAGGATTGCCCTTACTAACATGGTTTAGTTGTGGGGAAAATATGTGGACAGGAATGGCAGTAGCCCCAGCTGGGCTTTGAACCTGTGACCTTTTGCTCCTGCACACACTGTCTGTGTGCACTGCACCACTGTGTTGCCACAGATGTGCTGAATTCCCTGGGAAGTCCATGACTGTACATCCGACAGGGCCTATGTTGCAGTGGACGTGCCAGCCTGCACATGGCTCGGCCACTGTCTTCTGTGGCTAGCAGCCACTGCCCCCTCCACCACCTGTACCCTACCGCCAACATGCTGGCATGTCCGTATCTTGGAAAAGCATATGACCTGATTGAGTTGTGGCACTCCAGGACTGCATTTGGGGGACTCGGCTGTTGGTAATGCCCATTGTTATGGTGTGTGTGCGGTGTTGGGTACAAAATGGGTGTGTGAACCATGCTTATGTTCTCTGCAATAAAGGAGTGTCTTTACTATCTCTGTTTAGTGGTGGGTAAAATATGGGGATTGGGTTGGCAAGAGCCCCAGCTTGGATTTGAACCTGTGACCCTCTGGTCCTAGAGGTACTGCCTCTGTCTACTGCACCACACTGTGGCCACAGTGATAGTGTAGTCCCTGGGGGTGGGAAACCTGACCAAAGGAGTCAAAAACCCTGCTCTGCACATTTGTACTGTGGGCTCAGTCACCTTGTCTGGTGACAAAAGTGCAAATAAACCCCTCAACCGACCACGACGAACTGGGGATAAATATAACCAAGCTGGGCAACAGTGATATGAATGGGCAACCATAGCAGACACTCCCAGGAAGGCTCAGAAAAAAGGAAATGGTTTTTGGAGGGGTCTCCGCTCCGTAGCCCCTTCCATACTTCATTTCATTTCTTTGGAGCTTTCCTGGGTGTGTTTCTTATGTTTGCCCATTAATATCAGGGTTCCCCAGCTGACTTCCTATTTTTAATATGTTTGTTTGGGTCTTTTCTATCTTTATTTGCACTTTTGTTCTGTGCACATGTATCACACTGCTCACGTTTTGCAGGTTTCCCCGGTTTCCCTGTACATTGCTGACGGAAATGGTTTCTCTTCCCTTTAAATGCCCTCTACCGTGAGTGTTTCACTCGCGCTATTTTTAACCTGCAAATTCGTCCCCGATACTGTGCGGGGAGCCTCTCCCCTCCCCTTCCCCGCCCATTGACCCCGTCTCTCCGCCCCTCGGGAGCCTTCCTCCGCCCTCAGAATGCCTTTCCACGCCTCTATCGGACATTTGCGGGCCGGGTACTTGTGCGGGGCACGTTAGTGCGGCGCGCAATTGTGCGGGGCACAAGCGCACTTGTGCGGGGCGTTTAAGAGCGTTTCTGAGCGTTTGAGTGCCGCGTTTCCGTGCGCTATTGTGCGGCACGCAATTGTACGGCTTTTAGTAAACATGCCCCCAAGTTCCTAAAGTCAATTTTTTCCATTTTGGGGGCCATGTACAATGCCAAAAGGGTTAAGTACAATTGTCCCCTCAATAACCCTGGTTGAAATTAGCCCTGGTTGAAATTAGCAATTAGCTGACAATTTTCTATGACTCAAAGGAGATATAAGAGCCAACGGAGAAACGTTTTTGCACGTTGTATCCCCATGCAAGTTCAGGAAAACACATAGCACGCTCTAATGTTTAGTAAACATGGCCTTATCTGACACCATGTCTATAGGAATAACACAGGTGTTGCAGCATTCTGCACACACTAACATTTAGCAAACATGCCCATAATTCTTCACACAGCCCAAACCACTCCTAGAACATGCTTCTTCTGACTCTGTGCATCCCGCGGCATTTACACATGTAAGTAAAGGGCGGTATATCAAATGCCTAAACCATAAACCATAAATAGGGGCATTGTAAATGCTGATTCTATCCAGGTATGCTGTCTACTCATTTAAATACCAGGCAAGGCTTCTAAACTCATCTCCAGTGGTTTATGGTTTACTGACTGTTTGATATGCTGCTTTTAGTGCCAGCATCAAAGCAGTCTACAAAAATGAGACTAAAAAAATAAAATAAATAAATAAATAGATAAATACTTAAAATATACTAAAAAATGAAATAAAATGCAGTAAAGTAACAATAGAGAGGGAAGAGAGAACTAACAAAATACAAATCTAAGTTAAAGCCTCAGTTTATTTATTTAATGTTCTTTTATACCACTTTATCATTTTAGTCAAAGCAGTTTACATTATAACTTAAACGTGGTCATGTACATTGATAACTTGGATTCTTCTGAGGCAGTGGAGGATTAAATGACTTGCCCAAGGCCACAAGGAGTACTAGTGGGAATTGAACGCTGGTTTCTTGATCCCCAAGCAGCATGCTAACCACTAGGCTACTCCTCCAATTGCAGTACAACCCAAGCTGAAGACCAGCCTAACAGTCAATCATTCACCTCCCATCCCCCCAAACGCCAGTTTGAAAAAATAAGTCTTTGAAAGTTTTAAAAGAGTATTGTAGTCTAATCGTCAGAGGAATGGAATTTCAGAGGCTGGGGGGCAAAAAATAGAAAGCTACTTGCCTAGTTGTTTCATGACGAGCAACATTACTTAGAGGTATGATTAGTTTGTTATGGGCCTGTGAATGGAGGGACCTAGAGCATGTATGAAATTAAGGCATCTGTAAGGTATGGTGGAAGACTTAACAATGGAGCACAATCTGAGCTTTTCTCTGATCTTTAACTCAGAGTAGAAAGAAATGATTTAGCCAGTTAGTGGATCAAGCTTGAAAATTGTCGTACACGCAGAAGAAATGTTAAATTTTCATTTTTACTTACAAAACCTTCTGTTGCCACTTGGATATTACAAACGTTAAGCCTTTTTTGCATGTGGGGTACTGTATGCCCGGAGGGCAACAGCTAATCATTAGGATTGTAAAGGTACTCAAGAAAAGCACAAACTATTAGAACCAAGCGTGAAAGGTTTACAAGCGCCAGATGCCTGAAACACCAATAGAAATCTGGAATGCATATTTAGCTAGGTTTTGTTCTTTGCAGTAGACAGGACAAATACAAACAGCGCTGTGAAACCAAGTCCATTTTCTTTCAAGATCAGAACTTAGTGAGAATATTTAGAGCCTATTTGTGATCAGTGACACGAGGGAAGCAATAATATAACCCAAGCATGTAATCAGTGGAAAGGTTAACGCAGTTATGGACAGGTGTGTGCATGAAGAAAAAAAATATTTCTTTTTCAATTGTGTATTTTTCAACATTATAAAAAAATGTCTTTTGTTTGGTATTTTGTTATTATTTTTTTCTCTATGCATTAACTACTTCCCCTCCCCCCCCCATCTCTGCAAAATCTGGGTGAAAGAAACATGGCTCCAGGCCTTTATATGGAGAGTGGTACATACGAAGTCTGTATTTGCTTAGTAGCTTTCATATACCTGTCGGTGTTAGAAGCTTGTTTTACCTTCCCGCTCTTCAATGCGAACATTTTGTAATTATCTAAAAAAATGTAAGAAAGAATTCTGAGTGGAGTTTATACAGCCTGTAAGCAAAATTCTGGGATTTGGGATGAGAGTTAAATAACATTTGAAACTGTAGATGTATAGGTAAACAGTACAGTAAAGGTGACAGAATGAACTATGGAAAGTACTTTTACAAATAATCTCATAAGAAGCAGCCTGTAATGGAGTGTTATGTATTTCCAGAAAGCTGAGACTCCAGCCTTGTCAACTTAATGGTAACGTATTTCCCTGATTACCAACTTAACTAGCTATCCCAGGAGAAAATTTAAATCTAATGCAAGTGTTCTCTCGGCAACAGAATTCGTTAAAGAAACAGATACTTCCATGTTCCCTAAAACAAATAAACCATGCAGAGATACATAAATTAGCACAACGAAAGCTGGATGCAAAGACTAGCGGTGAAAACTTCATAAGGCTTTCCCTTCCTAATGTTTTTCGTAAATATGAAGCAGTTTGGTTGCTAACCATGCTGTGAGCCCATTCCAACTGAACCATGGTCACTAATGTGTGGTATCATAATCAATTAGTACTGCTAGAATTGTAATTTGCTCTTGGGATCGAGGAAAACAGAGGAAGATATTCAGCAAGTTGGTGAGTGAAAAAGTTATCTGGATAACTTTAGCTGGATATGCATCAGGATTTATGCGGACAGACTGGCCACTGAAGATAGCCTGTTGAATTGAGCCAGATAGAGTTATTTGGAACACTTCAGCGCAGCTCTCCGTCATGACCAGGTATATCTAGCTAAGTTTAGGAAGCTGGACAATGCAGATATTCAGCTCCCTCTGCCTGAACTATAATTATGCCCTCTACAACCTCAACCTCTGCTGTATTTGTCTAGGTAAATTCTGTGCTATCAACAAATTGACCAGACGGAACGTAATTGCTTGGCAGAGGTGGACTTTAAATCACAAAGATTTGTCCAGATAACTCACAAATTTAACCTGAAAAATCCTTTGTATATCAATCCCCCATTGTTGGGGAACCCAAAGGGGAAGGGCACTAAGTGGCATATTTACTAAAGAGTTCTAGGGTGTTGCAGGTATTGCGCGTTTTGGCTCAGTAGGTGAAAATATTCTGCACTACCAGCCGGAGGCATGTACAGCACGGCCCCTGCAAACGGCCATTGATACAGACTCTAACGTGTGCTGGTACCAATGCAGATGCACTTATTTATTGACTTACTGACTTAAAAAAACTTTTTTATACCGCTACCATGTACAACATTCTAAGCGGTTTACAATCAGAACATGATAAATAAAACATTATAAAGGAAAAATACAAAATAACAAAACAGACTGTGGCCGCCACTCATTCACTCACCCCTCCCTCTGCTGCAACCTAAAGGTCTTCAAACATTTCTGAAAGCAGGGCTGGTCTAATTCCACTGAGGTGGCGTTAAGTGCACCTGTGCTGTCAATGTCTGAGCTAAACAAGTTATGCAGACATATCTGCTTTCTGTCCCTAGCCCCTCCATCCCCCCCCCCCGTACCCCGTTGCATGCTAAGCAGATAGCTTGTGTGCTAACTCTTACCGCCTGCATCAATAGCTAGCATGTCTTAGTAATCATGCCCCTTAACATGAGTGGAGTAGCCTAGTGGTTAGAACACTGGCTTGGTAACCAAGCAACCAGGGTTCAATTCCCACTAGCACTCCTTGTGGCCTTGGGCAAGTCACTTAACCCTCCATTGCCTCTGAAGAAAGGCCTGGCAATCTCCTTCTGGTGACACTGCCAAGAAAACCCAGAAGCCTCTGGGTCACCAGGAGTCAGGACTGACTCAAAGGCACACTTTACATTTTGCAGCATGAAAGCAACCATACAGAAATCTTGCAGATGACAGCAATTCAACTGAAGCATTGACTACTAAAACCATAGTGGTCTTTTATAGGAAACTTGCTATGGAAAAGCAAGGGCCGGGCATATTAATCGCCCACAGGAAGCTATTTCACTGACTACGATACTGTCTGTTTGCTATCAAGAACTACTGAATTGTTTCTATTGTCTTGAACGTTTTCTTATACCAATAGGGCAAACAAAGCAGCAGCTTGGACCACTTGAGGTTGGTATTAATGTATAGCATCCTATAAAGAGAAACTGGCCTGGCATTATCTTTATCTTTACTGAGGATTTAATATACCGCTCTTACCGTAGGCAATAGAGCGGTTTACAAACAAATTATGAGTCTGCTGGGAAATAGAAAGGAACGCCAAATAAAATAGACTGGAAAGTAAGAGCAGAGACAGATAGGGAAATTTGGGAACCAAGGCGGAGGAGAGACAGCAAGTATCAACGAGGGGGCGGAGAGAGGGGAGAAGTGGGGGGAGGGAGGTCATAGGTGTTGCAGAATAGGTGAGTTTTGAGCCTTGTTTGAAATGTTTTGTGGGAGGGCTCTAGGCGGAGGACAAGGGGGAGCGAATTCCAGAGCCGGGGATCCAGAAAGAAAAAGGCAGAAGAGCGTGTTGATTCAAGATGAGCCTGGGATGGGGAGGGGAGATATAAGCGGTTAGCATGGATGGACCTAAGGAGACGATGAGGAGTGTGGAGGTGAATCAGGTCTGCTAAATAAAGTGGGGAACCAGAGTGAATAGACTTGTGAACAAAAAGGAGTATTTTGTATTGAATTCTGTATGGGACTGGTAGCCAATGGAGATGAATCAAAATGGGGGTGATATGGTCAAAACGTGTGGCATTGGTCAAAATATGGGCAGCGGTGTGATGAACAAGTTGTAATCTTTGTAATTGAGATTGGGGAAGGCCAAGTATCTAGAACAAAGGCATAGTTTGTAGAGATATGCGTGGTCCCAAAAAAGTTTGGTTTGTGATCATTTTTAAAAAACGTTTCCCAAATTTTGGATGTTTTTTGTGTTTGTTCCACATATTTGTTCATTTGTGCACGTACTGTATGCACACGGGAAGTTAAAACTGCTCGCATTTGATTGTACACATGTATAGTCGTAGGTATACATACACAGACAATTTGCACTCACTTTTAATTTTTAGTTGTTAAATAAAAAAGGAAAATAAAAAGGAACATAAGGTGATACCTTTTTATTGGACTAAGTTAATTAATGCATTTGTAGACTAGCTTTTGTATTTTTAGATACCCAGATAAACTTATCGCCTGCAAAAAATGCATACCCTTAAGAGTTTGCCTACTTAGTTGGGGGGGGGGGGGAGCTAATGGTTGTCGAGAGGTTATATGGGAGGCAATAAAGCACTAACATCTGAGCATTTTAGGGGATACTGTTCTTCATGCCCCCTACATTATATCTATAACCTTTCAGTGGTCACTGCTATGACAACGCTTGGTCATATTTACATAGATACTGCAGAAATGCACTGACTATATATGGACTCATGTCTATGGCAATTCATTTCCCCATTCAAATTATTTTAGCCCTGATTTGATAGTAACAAAATAATGGGGTATGTTTACTAAACCATGCACACGTGCGCGGCGCACAAGAGTGGACACTAATGATGCATTTAAGAGCTCTTAAGCGCCGCGCATGTGTGCGCGTCACATTAACGGGCCGGCGCACGTGTGCAGGGCACTCATGTGCGATAGAGGCGGGGAAACGCTTACGGAGGGCGGAGGAAGGCTCCCGAGGGGCGGGGGGACGGGCTCAATGGGTGGAGAGTGGGAGGGGAGAGGCTCCCCGCACAGGAGCGGGGCTGAATTTCGGCATGAAAAACACCGCGAATGAAACCCTCGCGTTACAGCCGATTTAAAGGGAAGAAAAAACATTTCCGTCAGCAATGTACAGCAAAACCGGGGAAACCTGAAAAACGTGAGCAGTGTGATACATGTGCACAGAATAAAATAGCAAATATAAATTAATAATGACCACAACAAATGTCAAATAAATTATAATCCAGCTGGGCAACAGTGATATCAATGGGCAACCATAAAAAACACTCCCAGGAAAGCTCCAAAAAAAAGAAATGATTTTTGGAAGGGTCTACGCTCCGTAGACCCTTTCAAAAATCACTGCATGTCAATGGAGCTTTCCTGGGAGTGTTTTTCATGTTGCCCATTGATATCATTGTTGCCCAGCTTGGCTTTGGTTTTTTTCCTCTTCTTTTGGAGGCCATTTATGAGGTTTAATTGCACCCCTGTCCCCATACAAGGTAAACGAGCCCACAGTAAAATTGTGCAGAGCAGGGTGTCTGACTCGTGCGGCCAGGTTTCCTATCTCCAGAGACTGCACTGTCTCTGTGGCCACAGTGTGGTGCAGCAGACACAGCCAGTGCCTATAGGACCAGAGGGTCACAGGTTCAAACCCCAGCTGGGGCTCCTGCCAACCGAGTCCCCATAGTTTTACCCACCACTAAACAGTGATAGTACAGACACTCCTGTATGGCAGAGAACATAAGCATGGTTCCAACACCTATATTTTACCCTACACCACACACAAACCATAGCAATGGGCATTACCGACAGCCAAGTCCCCCAAATTCAGTCCTGGAGTGCCACAACTCAATCAGGTCATATGCTTTTTTCCAGATAGGGACATGTCTGCATGTTGGCGGAAGGGTACAGGTGGTGGAGGGGGCAGTGGCTGCAAACCACAGCAGACAGTGGCCTAGGCCTGTGCAGGCTGGCACCGTCCACCATAACAGACAGGCTCTGTCGGATGTACAGTCATGGACTCCCCAGGGAGCACAGCAGGAACAGAAGGTCACAGGTTCAAAGCCCAGCTGGGGCTACTGCCAATCCAGTCCACATATTTTTCCTATAACTAAACCGTGATAGTAAGGAGAAACCTTTATTGCTGAGAACATACGCATGGTTCACACGCCTATATTTTACCACACCACACACAGACACCATAAACAGCCGCATTACCCAGAGCAGAGTCTCCCAAATGCAGTCCTGGAGGGCCCCACACCATGCAGGATCCATGCTGCCTCTACTAAAGATGCTTGTGCTGCATATCTATGCACCACCCCCATGGTATGCTGATGTAGCTCATGCATATTCATGAGGGACAGCATGAAAACCCGAACAGTGGTTGGAACACCAGGACTGGAGTTGGGACACTCTGCCGTAAAGCAGCAGCCAACAGGGCCAGACACCCCCCCCCCCCCCAGGCCCCATTGGCCAATGCCTCCTAGAGAGGCAGGACATTGGGCCCTGCCTGTATCCCCAAATACTAGCAGTTGCATACCTTAGCACTGCCACCCTACACCTGGGTATATGGTACACAGCTACCAAACATTGCCCATGATAACTGGCAGATATCAATTCCTACGTTAAGCACATGTTGCTCATTGATCTCCACCATAACAATCATTGTGATGTCTGCGGTGTGCGCTGCAGGTCTGGTCTCTGACAGTGTTTACCACCCTGGTTAGTGACCCCCAACAGTAGTGCGTACCATATCCATGCCTGTACTGTGCCCAGGACTGGTGTGGTGAGTATGGCTGCTGGACCCCTCTATAGTAGCACAATGCTGGCATAGGTGTGGGGGTGGCTGTCTGCCTATCCAGTGTGTGGTGGCTGCAAACACCTTCCACAGCCCACACTGCCAGCAATGTTGCCAGTATTGGGCTGCCAATGTGCATAATGAGGAGCAAGGTACCATGGGTATAGGCCGGACAGGGTGGCCTGGCCAGGGTGCATCTGCACAGGGCATAGGGCTCTGACTGGGACATATTAGTGCCTGGCCACCACCTACACAGACAGGGTGACCTCAGTATGTCCTGCTGAGAGATCACTCTCACCCTGACTGCAGTGACCACAGCATGGCTAGGCACCCCCATAGTGCTATATAGTATTTCTCTCATGTGATAGATATGGGTTTCTTTTTGGGGCCCAGTCACTGATTTAACTGTTTGCTGTGTATGCTGACATCCCAGTTCTGGGTGCATGCATCTCCACTGGGAACATGCACTGTGGACTAACTAGCACACTGTTTGCAGATGATATGTGTCTGGATGGAGCAGCTTGTGGGGTGCAGTGGCTGATGACCTGCTGCAGGAGAATGTCAGATAGTGGTGGGGTGCAGCTTAGCATATCCAGGCCTTCTGTCTGCTATTGTGTTATGAATGTGTACATAGCTGCATTGATGGCCCTGTAGGGTGTCTGTTCCCCAGCAGGAGTGGGGTTGGTGGTCCTCTCTACTGCCACCTTTGCAGGGAGGTGGAATGTGGAGCAATTGATGGGAGATCCTGTTTGCCACCCTTGGCCCCTGGGGGGGGTGCATGGGGGCTGCACCTGACTGAAACAGACAGAGATATCTAAGGTGCTTGTGCAGAAACTAACTATCTCACACATTAACACTGCTTTGGACCTCTGGCATGACCTCTTTCAGCCATGGAAGGTGTTGTGGACCTGGTCCTGGGCGCCTCATTGCACCCTCAGGGTGAGCACAGTACCCGCACAATGTGACGGTGTGTAGCTACTCTGTGCCAGTAAAACACACAGTCAGTGCCCCCTACCAGGCCGAGGTGGTGTGTGGGTGCACATGGTCACTTCCCTCTACCGGGCAGAGGTGCTGTGGGGGTGCATTGCACATCTTGTGTTAATCTGTGGACAGCTGATTTGCATGTGCAGTGCATCATGGGTATGGGTAGGCTAACCCTATCCTGGTGACCACAGCAGACTGTCTGTGTGGTGACGTGCATGCCCTCTGCAGCCAGCCAGGGGCTTGCTAGCAGCTATAGAGCTGTAGCCCAATGGTTACTGCACTGCTTCTGCAGCCAGAGATCATGGGTTCAAACCCACAGTGGGGTTATTTGATAGGGTTGTCCAATGCATTATCTTTTTTTAATGTACATATTTTGATGCCAGCAAAAACACCCTCAGCGTACTGTACCCATAAGGTGCCTCTGAGGGTGCTTTATAGGGCGCCCTATAGGTCACCTTATGGTTCCCATCCATATAAGGTGCACTATACATTCTCCTGTGACGCAACCTATAGGGTGCCCTATAGGAGACATTTTATTGTGCTGTGGCGGACAGTGCAATTTATAATGTGCCCTATGGAGTGCCTTATAGGGTGCCTTATACGGCACCTTCAATTACGACACGTGAGGGCGTGTTTGCTGGCAGCAATTAATAACATAAATATAAAGTGCTGCAGGCCAAAATATGTACAATGCAAAGCTGATGCCACAGCCAGCCTTACGTATTAGGCACACTGGGGAGCAAACCCATGACCCCTGTATCAGCAGTCAGTGCCTTAACCATTGTGCTCCACTGCTGCTCCTCCTTGCCTGTCAGCGCACCTACGTATGCTTTTCATTCCCTAAACTGCACAGTGCTGCCATAAAAAACAGTACACCGACCTTGCGGTACCTCATACGGCACCCTCTAAAGCGCCCTATAAGCAACATTCTATGGTGCCTTGGCTGACAGTGCACTTTAAAATGTGCCTTATAGGGCACCTGATGTTAACACGCTTTGGGAGTGCGTTTGCTAGTAGTGGCAATTAAAATATGACTAAAATGCCTCCTAAAGCAATCTGCCCCATAATCTGTTATGCCTCAGCCAGCTGCCTCCATTGGGCACTGTGGGGGATTGAGCCCCTGATCCCTGCATTGTTGGTCAGTGTCTTAACCATTGTGCTGTGGTTCTGCTCTTCTTCCTACACATCAGCGCGCCACTTATACCGCCCAGTATTATACTGCCTCCATAGACATCAGCGCGCCGCCTTAGGCCGCCCAGTATTAATATGCCGCCAAAAACATCAGCGCGCCGCCTTAGGCCGCCCAGTATTAATATGCCGCCAAAAACATCAGCGCGCCGCCTTAGGCCGCCCAGTATTAATATGCCGCCAAAAACATCAGCGTGCCGCCTTAGGCCGCCCAGTATTAATATGCCGCCAAAAACATCAGCGCGCCGCCTTAGGCCGCCCAGTATTAATATGCCGCCAAAAACATCAGTGCGCTGCCTTAGGCTGCCCAGTATTAATATGCCGCCAAAAACATCAGCCTGCTGCACAGTATTTCTGTGACTCATAAATTACTGCCTCAGCCAGCTGTCTTCATTGGGCACTGTGGGTAATTGAACCCCTGATCCCTGTACTGTTGGTCAGTGTCTTAACCATTGTGCTGTGGCTCTGCTCTTCTGCTTGCCTATCAGCGTACCACATATGCCTCCCGCGCAGCCATCTGATGCGCTAAGGTGCGGGGCGTACAAGGGCGCCGCGCACCTTAGCGCATATTTAAATTCCGGCTTTTCTTTTTCAGGACGGAACGCCCACTCCTTATATGGCACCCGCACACTACCGGGGCCCGCACCTTACCGGGGTTTTAGTAAACATACCCCAATGTATTAAAAGGTTCAATAGCAGCAGTCTACAAAGCTTCTAAATATTCTACCTTCTTTTATGATTGTAATACTATAAATCCATTGCCCACCCAAATTAGGAGATTTCAGATAAATCAACATCAAATCATGACTTCAAGAAAACTAGATTTCGATAGATCAGCCATTCATGGTGCATTCAATGGAAATCTAGACCATGTGCAACTATACAATAAAACTCATGCTAAAAAAGCTTTACCATGTGGCTTGCTAAAATATTTATGTGCACTTTAAAATAGAATTTAACATGCTATGCAACACATTTTATAGAAGACATTCTAAAGCTTGCCCTCAATAGCGTGATCTTGGTAAAAACCAGGATGTTAACACAAAAAAGTGTAATGTTTATGTCAACTGCTAGGAAATCTCCCCTGCTAATGAGCCCGAAGTAGTGGGCTGGTTCCTACCCTCAGTACCTTCCAGAAGTTCATGCTTACCTTTTCCCCTCCCTCCCCCCCTATAACAAGGATTATAAATCCCCTCTGGAAGCTACCCAAAACAACTTTACTTCCACCCGCCCTTTTGGAATAGGCACGCACCATCCTTGCTTTTGCTAGCAGGAGAAACTGAAGAGTCTCTATCTATATCAACATTGCTCTGGAATTCCCAGTGATACCACTAAACTAAATGTGTACATTTTTCAAATAGATGTCCTGTGAAAAGAGAGACTGATTCAGATTGGGGCAAAATTGATTTCAATTGTCTCAATAACTTGTCACCGATATGAACCTGGGGCCTCATTTTCACAATCCAGATAGTGCTGGGGGAGTCCACAGGCGGGGCTGCGGCGGTCTCATCTGTCAGCCTGCTAACTGGTTAAGTAGTCACATAAAGTTAGTTCCTGTTAATGACTGCCCTAACTTTATGCAGTTTTGCTATCCGTTTAGTGGCTGAACATCACCACTGACCGAATAGCAACAGAGGGTAGCAGCAAAACTGGATATTCGGCTCTGGTGGATATCCGGCATCCAGCGCTGCATATGGAAACATAGGAACATGATGACAGAAAAAGACCACATGGCCTATCTAGTCTGTCCTTCCATATCAACCACTACAACAGTCCACTTTTTACCTTTAGAGATCCTCTGTGTTTGTCCCATGCTTCTTTGAATAAAAAATCCCAAAAGAGAGGAGTGGGGGCGGAGCCTGGCGCGAAGCAGGGTGGCTGTGTAGAGCGTTAGCTCCGGAGAGGCCTAGTCAAGAATCCTGCAATTGTGCTTAATTTCAACCGAGAAGCTCGGGAGCGATACGCCCTGAAGTGTGGTAGAATATCAGGTCCCAAACCCGCACGTCTGGATTTTAATGCGGGGCAAGCTACAGGCACGAAGAGGTCTAAACCAGAGCCCCCGTCCCCGCAGAAAATGGCAGCGGCGCGTGACTACCCGGAGGCTCTTCAAGAGCTACTCGCAGAGGTGCGGGCAATAAAGGACATAGTTTCAGCAAACAGCGAAACGTTGTCTACTGTCCAGGGTGACATGAGCAAGCTCAAAAGTGGTATGGAGAGCCTTAGTCTCCGTCAAGAACAGACTGAGCAGAAGCTGCAGGCACACGAGGAAAGACTTAAGGCTTTGGACCGGCAGGCCAGGCAAATCAAGCAACTGCAGAGAGAGTTGGAAGATAACAATAACAGATCCCGCAGAAACAACATTCGCATTGTTGGTGTCCCTGAGGGGGCTGAGGGGACTGACATCTTTGCCTTTCTATATAAATTGATTCCTGCTACCCTACACTTAGCTTTTGATATGCCTTTTGAGATCGAAAGAGCACATAGGGTGCCCTCGCAACTCCAAGTTGGCAGTAAACGGCCGCGGCCGATAATTCTCAAACTGTTGCGGCATCAGCAAGTACTCAGGATCATGGAGGCGGCTCGCGCTAGAGCACCTGTTGAGTTTGAAGGCCACAGGTTGATGTTTTTCCCGGACTTTGCCAAAAGTACTGTGGATAAGCGGAGAAGGTTTTTGGAAATGCGTCCCCGGCTCCAGAAACTGCAAGCGAGGTTTGGGTTGCTCCACCCTGCAAGGATGAGGGTTACGCTCCATAACAGCATGAGGACTTTTGAGGACCCTGACCTGCTGTACGCCTTCCTGGACGAAAAAGAGCAAGAGTTGATGCACTGAGGCCTGCAGCGAGCGATTTGCCCCTGGATGGTGATCCGATGTGTTGGACTAACTGGACTAATTTGGTGAAGTCTGCGAGATGCGCTCGTGGCGTATCGCCTCGGAGCTTATTACTTGAACTGCCGACATCATTGTCAATGCCCCTTGGTGTATGACTGCTGACAGCACAATTGTTTATGTGTCTTCTCAGTAAATATTAGGCACCTCTGTACCTGCCCTGCTTGCTCTGGGTTTACCGGGTGGGATTTCAGTTCCCCTCCCCTCCCCGGGGTCTCTCAAGCCTGTTTTGGCGTTCCCTACTTCCTATGGGCTAATTACAGGTGAATGTATTGTATTGTTACTCTTCCAACGGGGGTTTGGCAAGGGGTTAAAGACTAAGGAGGCATTATGTATGACAGTCTGCATGTGTTTCAGAAACTTTGCAACTAGATCAAAGGGAGTATGCTTTGGGATTGCTAGATGAGATATGGCGCCTATTAAGATTCTTTCTTTAAATGTTAAGGGTATAAATAACCCTATTAAGCGGAAGAAGATTATCCTCTATGGGAAGCATGAAAAGTGCGACATCTTGCTCCTTCAAGAGACTCATCTTAGTGGGAAAGAGTCGCTCAAACTAGGTATCAAGCCATTCACGCATCTGGTGTATTCTGCTGCATTAAGTAAGCGCAATGGGGTTGCCATTTTAGCCCGTAAATCTCTTAATATTACTGGGACTGGCACTAGGGCTGATCAGGAGGGGAGGTGGGTCAAAGTGTGCTTGAAAGTGGGAGCTTTAGATTTGCTCTTGATAAATGTGTATGCCCCCAATAGGGACTGTCCAGAATTCTTTCGCATGATTGCGGAAGAACTGCACTCTGATCCCTCACCCCTGAAAGTCCTAGCTGGGGATTTGAATCTAGTAATGGATGGCCTGGTAGACAGAAAACCACTGAGAACCCTGGGGCCCACTAGGGCTCAGAAGGTTTTGGCTTCGATGATGGGAGAAATGGGGTTTGTGGATGTGTGGCGCATGTTGCACCCTAGTGATTTGGAATTTACCTTTTTTTTGCCCCCCCATCAGTCCTTGTCACGTATAGACTATATCCTGTTGTTGAAGCCCCTCCTACCTAATCTGGTGATGGCTGACATTCACCCCAAGCATATCTCTGACCATGCTGCAGTATCGGTGGTATTGCAGGATGGGACGTTGAGTTCTTCAGCCTCTGGTTGGTCCTTTGATAGAGCCTTGTTAGGTAATGAGGCCTTCTGCTCAATGATTCAACAGGCCGTTCAGGACTACTTTGTCTTTAATACCCCTCAGTTGACCAAAGGATGGGCTAGGTGGGAGGGGCTGAAAGCTTCCCTGCGAGCGGTTATCACTAGTTTTAGCATTGGACAGGCCAAGCAGCGAAGAGAGCAGCTCAGGGTCTTGGAATCGCAAATACAGGCTGGTGAGCGAGTTTTGACTAAGCGATCTGACCCCTGTATACTGTTACGATTGCAAAGGTTGCGCTTTAGATATAATCAGATTCTTACCTCAGAGGCCTCGAAGCACATTAAGGCCCAGGAGAGTGTGTACTACAGAGAAGGCAATAAAGCTGGCAGGTTACTTGCTAACGCGTTATGTGCCCGCAAAGACGCTGGCAGAGTCACTGCTATTAGAGATCAGAGTAGCTCGGTGTTATTGTTAGATGACTTAGCCATCGCAGAGTCTTTCAGGTCCTTTTATGAGCAGCTGTATACCTCTGAGATGGGATGTTCCCCGGAGGCTTTCTCACAATTACTCTCTGAGACCCAACGTCCAATAGTAGACCCCGGGGTGGCAAACTCTTTGGATGTGCCGCTAACTCTGGAAGAGATTCAGAAGGCAATTGCCTCCTTGTCGACCGGGAAAGCTGCGGGACCGGATGGGTTGCCCGCGGAATTTTTCAAAATTTTTGCAAAAGAGTTGGGTCCTTTTTTACAACAGTATTTCCTAGCACTATTAGAGGAAAGTCCTCAGGTGGGTACTTTTGCTCTGGCAAAGGTGGTGGTGATTGAAAAAGCGGGGCGAGATCCACAGTTGGTAAGTAACTATCGGCCAATCTCTTTGCTCAATGTGGATTATAAAATTTATGCGACAGTCTTAGCGCGGCGCCTTGCGGGAGTTCTACCCCTTTTGATACACCCAGATCAGTGTGGTTTTGTGGAGGGTAGGTCTACTGCTGATAATGCTAGGCTTTTTTGTCATGTTTTGGCCGGGGCAGAGAGAGTGGAGGGCCCCTTGGTAGGGCTATCGTTAGATGCCGAAAAGGCATTTGATCGGCTGGAATGGTCAATTTTGTTTTCCACGCTTCAGTGGTTTGGATTCGGCCCTGGTTTTATTAATTTTATTAAGGTGTTGATTGCCCGGCCGCTAGCGAGTATTTCTGTGAACAACACCCAATCCCGGGAACTTTTGCTGGGCCGTGGCTCGAGACAGGGGTGTCCCTTATCCCCAATGCTTTTTAACATTGCGTTGGAACCTCTGGCTTTGCTGCTTTGGCAGAACTCTAGGATTCAGGGATATACTGCTCTGGGCATGGAAATTAAACTATCGGCCTACGCCGATGATCTCCTCCTATTTACTACCCCTGATTCAATTTCTCATATCCTTGAGCAGATAGGTAGCTACTCGGCCCTGTTGGGATACAAGATTAATTGGTCTAAGTCCGTTGCCTTCGCCCTTAACTCCTCTACCTACAAAGATATGCTCGCGGGGTTCCCCTTTGTTTGGACATCAGACCCGTTGAAGTACTTGGGTGTCCATTACTGTTACCCCTTAGAAGAAACGATTACCTTTAATGCCAACTCCCTGATTTCGGCTATAAAGTCGATGACTACAAAGTGGTCCCCACTGCGTTTAACATGGTGGGGGCGGCTGGAGACTGTTAAAATGGCAATAGTACCTAAAGTCATTTATATACTGGAGATGTTACCCTTGTTTCTTCCGGCGCAGATCTACCGCCAGATGGAGAGACTCTTGGTCTTGTTTTTGCGGAACAACAAGCCTCCCAGAATTGCCCTTCGGAAACTTAAGTTGGGTAAAGAAGAGGGGGGCGTGAATTTTCCAGACTTTCGGCTTTACCATCATGCTTTTTTAATGAAGCAAGGGGTGAGGTGGTCGGAACAGCAGAGTGCTCAAAACCCGGTATGGCTTAGGCTTGAGGAGCAATTAGCAGCCCCCTTCCCACTGTCTCTGCTCCCTAGTATGGTGTTTAGCGAGGCATCCCTAAAGCCCCGTATGATTGTGGACACGCAAAGGGCCTTTCAGACTCTAATGCGCAGCAGCTGTCCTGAAGAGATGCTATCGTTGGGTCTGTCCCTGTGGTTCAACCCACTTTTCAGGAATCAGCACAAACCCTTTGCGTGGAAACTCTGGTATAATAGGGACATTTGGACAGTTGGTCAGTTAATCGACCATGGGAAATGGAAATGTTTTGCTAAACTGCAGGAGGAGTATCGGCTTCCGAGCTCGGCCTATTTTCAGTGGCTTCAACTGCAGCACTGTGTTGGAAGAGTTCTTGGAGATCTTCGGCAATTGAGTGCTGCGGGGAAGCTGGATGCCATAATTGAGCAAGCTCAGGGTATTGCGGGGAAAGCCTCCTTTTTGTACAAAGTACTGAAGCAGGCTTGTCCTAGGCCCCCTGGTAACATGGGTGGAGCATGGGAGGCAGATACTGGGGTAGGCCTCTCTGAGAGGGGGTGGGGGAAGTTTTGGTCTTCTCATGTACGAATTACTAAATCCGCCTCTGTTACCCAAACTTTGTTTTTTTTTTGCCCATAGAGCATACCTTATCCCTGTGCGCCTTAGCAGATGGGATAAAACGGCGAGCAATAAGTGTTGGATTTGCCGAAAGGATATTGGCACCTTCAGACATGTTGTTTTTGACTGTCTCCACATCCAAACTTATTGGGTGCGGGTCTGGGAATGTATTCAAAAGATATTGGGCTTTAGTTCCCCCCTTTCATGGGAGATTTTAGTCTATCGTTCTGCCTCAGATAGCCTGCTGAACTGTGGTAGGAAGGGTTTTCTCTTAGATTTTTTGCTAGGTGTTGCCATATGCTGCAGGATGCGAAACTGGAAGGAAGTTGCCTCCCTTCGCTGGCAAGTATGGTGGGGCCTTGTGTGTGACTACTGTAAATTTGAAATGCAGCCCCGGCGGGGAGACTTGAAGTCACCTCGACATAGAGAAAAGTGGAAAGCTCTCTTAGATTTTGGGGAGGCGGCCCAATGCTCGATGCCCCAAGCTGCCGAACAACCCCGATTTTGTAGGGTGGATTAGTGTTGATATCTTGCCCAGTGTAGACTTGTAACTCATGGGTTGGCCTCGAGGGCGGGGTGGGGGGGGGGGAGAGGTGGGGAGGTGCTGTTTTTTGTAGTTAATGTTATGTTATATGTTGATGTCATTGTTTTGTTTTGAGTTAGAAAATTTAAATAAAGTATTTAAAAAAAAAAAAAAAGGAGTGGCCTAGTGGTTGGGACAAGGTACTACAGCCCAGAAGGTCAGTGGTTCAAAGCCCACTAGAGGACAGCAACCTTGGGCCAGAAGGACTGGGGTTTCTAGTCCCACAGGTGCTCCTTGTAGTCTTGGGCAAGCCACTTAACCCTCCATTGCCCATGTTCCCTGTAAGTATTAGTGTATGTGTCTCATACCCCCTCATGTTAAAATGCATCCCCCAACTGCTTTGACCCAGTGAAAAGCAGGATATTAATGCAGTTAAATAAAAAATCCCCCATAGGGATATGAACTGCATAATCCACAACTGGGACCCGAACCCATGATCCTCTGCTCATATACACACCACTTTAGCCTGTGATGGTCAGCGCTTTACAAATGCTGATGGCCATAGACTGAATATTACACCCTTGGATTTTAATCTTGGAAGAAGTTCACTTAATTTCTAGGTTAAATTCACAGCGCTGTCACTCACATGTTTTCAAAATATCTACCAGTCATGTAATATTGTTTATCATCTAACAATTCTTGTTAATGGCAAAACAAACAAATCCTTCTAGCCTCAATAAAATTTGTTATGAATTGATGTATTGACAAGATCAGATGCCCTGCTGACCTTGTACATCACAAGAAGGCTATGTCAAACTGTTTGACCTTTAAAACTATATAAGACACTTCCTGCTGAGAGTCTAGTGTCCACTTTGATTTAGCACAGGGAAATAGACCTCATTTTCCAGGTGCTAGTGATGATTTGAGACAGTCTAAAAATAATTGCTGTGTTAGTTCACTTGAATATGTAGAAACAAAGGTCAACAAACCAGGTGTAGTGAAGCGATTTTCTCTTCATTGGAGACACACAGAATGAGCAAAGGGTGATATTGCCTAAATATACAAATACGTTTTAAGATGGATTACAGTACTGTTTGCTTTCAAAGCTGTAAAGAATTCTTTTCATCCTCCCATCCTATTACTTTACAACTCTTTCAAGCTTTGAAAACAAATAGCAATATTATCACCCAATCTACAATTTACTTTTATGTTCAAACACTATCAAATTTAACTCATTCTGTGCTGACTAGATGAAGGGGCCCTTTTACCAAAATTTTAATGCATGTTGATGAATGTTAACACTCACTAAGTGCCCACTGGCCTTGTATTTCTATGGCTGCAATGGCACTTACTGCACTTTAACTTCATTAACACATGTTACTCTTTTATAAAAGGGCCCCTAATTTTATAATTGTGCCACACACAAAACTGCACACATATTTTTAACCCATTCTGGCTTGATGAAATTCCAACACAAAGGTGTGCACATGCAACTACTCTGAAAATTAGCCCAGGCCCAGGGAATTTACTTGCTGAAGTTTATATCTGCTTTTTTTTATCACACACAATGTTTCTAGGTTACTTTAAAATGTTCAAATATTCATACGTAAATGCAGCCCCCATCAATCCTGCCTCCCAGGAAGCCTTTGCTCAATCCAGGTAAAATTCCTGCCCGGTGCAATCCGTATTAGTCTTTTATCTTTATTAACCATTTGATATGCTGCCCTAGGTGATAGAACATCATAAGAACATAAGATATGCCATACTGGGTCAGACCAAGGTCCATCAAGCCCAGTATCCTGTTTCCAACAGTGGCCAATCTAGGTCATACGTACCTAGCAGTTTCCCCAAAAGACACAGGTTCCGCAATGCTTGTATTGGGTCAAGCATTGATATCCTGGGTCCCTTCTTAATAATGGTTTATGGACCTTTCCTCCAGGAACTTGTCCAAACCTTTTATAAACCCAGCTACACTAACAGTCTTTACTACATCCTCCGGTAACAAATTCCAGAGTTTGATTACACGTTGAGTGAAGAAATATTTTCTTTTATTAGTTTTAAATAGTTTACCCTGTAGTTTCATTGCATGTCCCCTAGTCTTTCTATATTCTGATAACGTAAACAATCGATCTACGTTTACCCGTTCCACTCCATTAATTTATAGACTTCTATCATATCTCCCCTCAGCCGTCTCTTTTCCAGGTTAAAGAGCCCTAACCTTTTTAGCCTTTCTTCATAGGAGTATCCTTCCATCCCCTTTACCATTTTGGTGGCTCTTCTCTGAACCTTTTCTAATAACGCTATATCCTTTTTAAGATACGGCGACCAGAATTGCACACAATATTCCAAGTGCGGTCTCACCATGGAACGATATAGAGGCATTATAATATCTTTTGTTTTATTTTCCATTCCTTTCCTTATGATACCTAGCAATCTATTTGCTCTCTTGGATAAAATGAGGAAAATATTTAAGAAAAAACTAAAAGGAGCAGTTGCAAACATTAAAGACTTACATCAAGCTTGGGTGTTGTTTAAAAATACTATTTTGGAAGCCAAGACCAGCTGTATTCCATGCTTTAAGAAAAGTGGAAGGAAGTCCAAAAATCTGCCAGCATGGTTTAAAGGTGAGGTCAGAGAGGCTATTATTGCCAAAAAAGCATCTTTCAGGAAATGGAAAAAAGAGCCAAATGGCAAAAACTGGAAACACTCCAAGCACTGGCAAGTTAAATACAAGGCATTGATAAGGCAGGCAAAGTGAGAATTTGAGAAGAAACTTGCTGTGGAAGCAAAAACATATAATAAAGACTTTTTCAAGTACATTCGTAGCAAAAAACCTGTGAGAGAGTCAGTTGGTCCATTAGATGATAGAGGGGTAAAAGGGGCAGTAAGAGGGGACAAGGCTATAGCGGAGAGACTGAATGAATTCTTTGCTTCGGTCTTTACTAAGGAAGATATAGGGATGTTACCTATGACTGAAGTGGTATTTAAAGGTGATACTACAGAAGAATTGAAAGAAATATCGCTACACCAGGAAGATGCATTACAACTATTTGATAAACTGAAGGGTAGCAAATCACCTGGACCGGATGGTATACATCCAAGGGTGTTGAAAGAACTGAAATATGAGATTTCAGACATGCTATTAGTAATCTGTGAATTATCATTAAAATCATCTATAATACCTGAAGATTGGAGGATTGCCAATGTAACGCCAATTTTTAAAAAGGGTTCCAGGGGTGATCTGGGAAACTACAGATCGGTGAGCCTGATGTCAGTACCGGGAAAAATGGTAGAAACCATCATAAAGAACAAAATTACTGAGTATGTAGATAGTCATGGCTTTAGACAAAGAAGAACTTGTCTTACTAATCTGTTATGTTTTTTTTGAAGGTGTGAATAAACAGGTAGACAAAGGTGAGTCGGTTGATATAGTGTATTTGGACTTTCAGAAATGGACAAGTGCAAAGTTATGCACCTAGGGAAGAAGAACCCAAACTATGGTTACATGATGCAAGGTTCCACATTAGGAACTATCACCCTGAAAAAGATTTAGGCGTCATTGTGGATAACATGTTAAAACCCTTTGCCCAGTGTGCAGCAGTGCCAAGAAAGCAAATAGAGTGCTAGGTATCATAAGGAAACGAATGGAAAATAAAACAAAGGCTATTATAATGCCTTTATATCGTTCCATGGTGAGATCACACCTTGAATATTGTGTGCAATTCTGGTCGCTGTATCTTAAAAAGGATATAGTGTTATTAGAAAAGGTTCAGAGAAGAGCCACCAAAATGGTAAAGGAGATGGAAGGATACCCCTATGAAGAAAGGCTAAAAAGGTTAGGGCTCTTTAACCTGGAAAAGAGATGGCTGAGGGGAGATATGCTAGAAGTCTTATTGAACGGAGTGGAACGGGTAAACATAGATGAGATTGTTTACGTTATCAGAATATAGGAAGACTAGGGGACATGCAATAAAGCTACAGGGTAAACTGTTTAAGACTAATAAGAGAAAATATTTTTTCACTCAACGTGTAATCAAACTCTGGAATTTGTTACCGGAGGATGTAGTAAAAGCTGTTAGTGTAGCTGGGTTTAAAAAAGGTTTGGAGAATTTCCTGGAGGAAAGGTCCATAAACCATTATTAAAAAGGGACCCAGGATATCACTGCTTGACCCAATACAAGCATTGTGGAACCTGTGTCGTTTGGGGAAACTGCTAGGTACGTAAGACCTCGATTGGCCACTGTTGGAAACAGGATACTGGGCTTGATGGACCTTGGTCTGACCCAGTATGGCATATTTTACGTTCTTATGAGCCAATGGAGAGATTCGAGTGTGGGGGTGATGTGGACATGTTTATTAGTTCTGGTGATTAGTCGTGCTGCTCCATTTTGTGCCAGTTGTAAGGCGTGGATTGAGGATTTGGGTAAACCATATAGGATTAGATTGCAATAGTCGAGGTGCGATGTAATTAGCGCCTGACACAGATCGGAAGGGGTTTTGCTCCAGTAAAGGTTGGAGGTTTTGCAGAAACTTAATTTTGTAATATACCTTTGTGGTTGTTTTGCTGATGTGGGATTGGAAAGTAAGTCTCTGATCAAGGTATATTCCTAAGTATTTTACCTCGCTCTTTACCAGGATTGATCTGTTTCCTATTGGTAAGGTGTTGGGTGGGTTAAATTGGTGTCTCTAGTGATTATGAGGGCCTCTTATTTATTGCAGTTGATTTCCAGATTGTGTTGTGATAGCCATTTGGTGGCTGCTGTCATGCAGGCTGAGATTGTAGAGTAGTCTGGACTTTTTTGTCTAGGGTAGAGTTTATCATTAAATCATCTGCGTATAGGTGGTAGTGGATGTTATGTTGCTGTAATATTTTGCATACAGGCTATATGTACAGGTTGAAGAGGAGAGCTGAGAGTGCAGAGCCTTGTGAAAGACCTTGTTGTAGTGGGAAAGATCTAGACGTATTGGATTTTATCTTGACTTGTGATCTTCTATAAGATAAGTATGAATGAAACCAAGCAAGCGGTGTGTCACTTACTCTTACTTCACTTAGTCTATCCAGCAGTGTGGAGTGAATTATAGGATCAAATGCAGATGCTATGTCTATGAAAATTAGGATGAAGCCTTTCCTGATGTCTTTGATTCCTTTGAGTACAGTGTTCAGAAGGGATGTTAATAAAGTTTCAACCCCATGACACTCTCGGAAACCATGTTGTTGTGGGTCGATTGGGAAGGTAGCATCAATGTGGTCTTGTAGCTGGCGTTGGACCGTTTTTCAATTAATTTGGATAAGAGTGATATGCTGGATATGAGGCGATATGAGGCAGGAGACGTTGGGTCCAAGGTGTTGCCCTTTAGTAGTGGTCTTATGGAAGAGATTTTCAGTGGCAGTGGCAGGATCCCTTGTGAGAGGGATACGTTTATTATTTTGCAGAGTGAAGGAGCTAATTCTTGAGCCATTGCCTTTATCCAAAGGGTTATGCATGGATCTAGGTGGGAAGTAGATGTGTTCAAGGATTTCAGGAGATTGGTGCAGAGGTCTTTGGATACATAGTAAATATGTTTGGTCGATTTGGATCAGATGCAGAGCTGATAGTTGATTTGTTGAGGCCTGTGGGCAAGATAGCTTGTTCCGGAGATAGGATCCATAGGTCTCTGGAGTTAAAGCATCTGTATCTTGGCTTTGCAGGGCTCTTGATAGGTCTTTGACTATGAAGAAGAGCTCTCTAGGACAGTTTAGAGATTTCATGATGATGTTAGTGTTGTGTTGCTTTTTGCAGTTAAGGGTTAATTCATTGCACTCTCCCTGTTTTGACATGCATTCTTGTCGATCTGGTTGTGCTTTGGTTCCCCTCCATCTTCTTTCAAGTCTTCTCAATGTGGTCTTTGCCTGTTTGATTTCCAGAGAGTACCATGGAGCTTTATTTTTCTGTCTGGAGGTTCTCGGGTTTGATGGCGTGGAGGCAGCTAATGTAAAGGTAGTGTTCCAGTTCTCTATCAGTGAGGGGAGGTCTGTTGAGGTAGTTTCCAGCTTGGGGATTTCTTGATTTATTAGTGTGTCTTTATCAAATTGATTGAAGCATCTGTAGGAGTCTGGGTTGTGGTGTCTATGGTGCGGGGGGTTGAGGGGGAGGTTAAATGATATCAGGTAGTGAACCGACCATGGCACAGGGCTTACTTGATATCATATGTAGGAGTCAGGTGATTGGAGAATAGTGGGTACAAAGATCAGGTCCAGTGTGTTTCCTCCAATGTGGGTCTGTGTTGAGATAATCTGTGAGAGATCCAGTGAGGATAAGGCTTCAGGGAATGCTGAGGCTTGAGCTGAGGTTAGGGAATTCAGATTGAAGTCACCTAAGATTATTGGTAGCTTGCCCTTGTTAGACTGACTGGTGGCCATCTCAATTATGGTTGAGAGGTCATCAGTGTTAGGTGAAGGAGCTCTGTATATTAGACATATTATCAGGTCTTTGCTTTCCAGGGTTATGGAGTTGAGGGTGGGAGTGGAAAGACTGCTAATGGGCTTGAGGTTTAGTTGTTTGTTTGCCTGGATGAGAGAGCCCCCTCTGCAGCGTTCCGGTCTGGTAGATTGGTGTGCATCCATGTGAGTTGTGGTGAGTTGGTTTAAAAGGATGGGGTCCATATGCGTGAGCCAAGATTCAGTTATACACATGATCTCTACATCTTGGTCTTGTATGTAATTGGCTATGGTGTGAATCTTGTTGCAAATGGAACGGGCATTCATTAGGGAGCACTTAATTGTTTGAGCCTGTTGCTTGGTTGTTGCATTGGTCTGAGCACCTTCATTTGCGTGTATGTGGATGAGGTGGGGTGGTCTTTTGTGTGGGTTGGAAAAGAAGGGTTGAGTCATTAGAAGTTGTCTGGGCCTGTAGAGGACTGGAATCGAGTTGTTCCAGCTGTATGTGGCTCTCCTTGGTCTTAATAGGAGAGCTGCTGTGAAGGAAAGGAGTAGGGAGACTTGAATCTACTTCATGTCTGCTATTTCAGGCTGTAATCCCGCTTGGTGGAATCAGTTATGATTAGAAGAGTTATGAAGGCATAAGCGTTTATGAACAAGGAGAGCTTCGTTCGTTATATGTGTTTAGCTAGCATATCTTATGAGGAGGAGTTGGTTGTTAGATCACCTTTGAGTCTAGTAGATAAGGTTTTGGCTCTGCATTAGAGAAATGCAGGATATTAATAGAAATGGAGTGAGTCCTTATTGCTAGAATTTGAGCCAAGTATCGCTGCTGTATGCTTGTGGGGAGGGGAGGGGAGGCAAGCTTCAGAAGATAATCTGACATTATGTTTAGGGTGATTATTAGTGGAAGTAGGTTACCAATTATCCATACATTTTGGAGTTAGTAGAGCTCTCTTGTTCTTAGGTTCCTGCGTGCTGGATTGATATTCTCAGCGGCTTTATTTTGATATCAGAGGTCATTGCAGGAGATCCTTTCTGCAGCTGTGTGGCTAGGCAGAGTTTGGAGATAGGTGTTGCTGCCACCCTGGGACCCCGCCAAAGGGCCCTCAGGCGCAGGCGCGCCTGATGGCATTGCTTTTTAAATTGCAGGTCTTCAGCCCTGATTGGCTTTGAGCCAGTGATCGGGAAGGGGTTTGCCTTCCCGCTCCCTTATACAATTTTACAATTGCCTTCCCTTATACAATTTTACAATTGCCTTCCCTTATACAATTTTACAGTTGCTTTCCCTTATACAATTTTACAGTTGCTTTCCCTTATACAATTTTATTTCTCCTTGTATATCATTTCATTCATTTATTTCATTTTAGCACATGCTACAGTGATATGACATGAAACAAAATGTCATGAAATGTTTGTGACATTTTTCTGGAATATGACATCAAGTGAAAAAGGAAATTTTATGTGTGTTTTCAAATATGTTAGTAAACTCTCCTCCATGCCAGTAACCCCCCTCCCCCTTGTTCTTTGTTATTACATCACTTCCAGCCATGTCCATGTCTTAAATCCTCAAGTCCATTGTCTTGTTTCAGTCCTATTCACAATATAAGGCAGGATTTTATAATGCTTTTACTAAGAGTAATTTTATAAAACATTTTACATATGCAGAAAAGACTCATACAATTGCAACAACATAGAAGCCTAAAGTTACATACATTCCCATGGGTATAATTTGGGAAGAGAGGGACTGGAGTTGTGTGGTATGAACCTATTTTATAAAATACATGACTACAAACATAGTTAGTTATATGAGAGTTAGGCTCCTAAATTGGCCATTTTGAAAAATTATTTGGGATAAATGTGTACATTTATGCCCACATTTTTACTAATCTAGATTTAGGAGCCTAAAAAGTGGGTGGCCACAGGGGTGGATATAGGATGGGGAAAAAGTTAGGAACATAGCAGATTTTCAGTACTAAGCATCTAAATTAGGCTCATAAATCTAGGAAAATAAATGGCAGGTCTAAATTTATAAGCATAACTTTTAAGCTCCTAAACTTAAGTGAATTTTCAGCTGAAAACATAGGATCTTATGTTTGACTTGAAAAGAAGGAGTATATTTAGGGACCTAACTTAAGAGCTTAAATTTAAAATCTCAAACTTTTTTGAACATTGGGCTCACAAAGTACAAGCACTAATTTGAGCCTGTTTTGGAGCAGGTGTAAATTTGTTTATGAGAATTTCTGCATTACTATTGCTGGTTCTCAGTGCCAACTTATAAAGGTCCCAATGTTGCTTTTAAAACTAGGGGCTTGAAATTCAAAGGATTTATGTTCCAATCTTTGAGTGTTATGCTCCAAAATTAGCCTCTTTGAAAATTTATGAGGGCTGAGTGCCTAAATAGTTTCTTAAAATTTCACTAAACTCCTAAATTTAGAAGCATAAAAAATGGGTGGCAAAGGAGTTGGATTGAGGGTAGGGAAAAGAAGTTGGAGCTTAGCAATGATTTTCAGCACTAGGGTCATAACTCTAGACAAATGAATGGCAGGTCTAAATTTAGGAGCATAAATTTTAAGCCCCTAAATTAGTATGAATTTTCCACTGAAAACATAGGCTTCTAAGTGTGGCTGAAAATAGGGCACAAATTTAGGAGCCTAAATTTAGGAGTTTAGCTTTTATCGAATACCAGGCCTTAGGTTAGAATTGGTATCTTTTTGGAACTTACACATAGGCACCCTTTTATAAACTTACACCCCATATGAGTAGTATTTCACAATGGAGGAAGTATATTATTTTGAAAGGAATTCTGTGAGTAAATAACTGTTTAACTCTGGACTTTTCTCTATGCGGAAGGAGTGAAACCAGGATGTCCGGGGTTGTCGGGGGGGTGCCAACAGGTACTTCATTTTGAAATCCCCGGGAGCTCTTTATGCTGAATAATTAGCTCCTGTAAAATAGGCAGGATGAAACCATTCCTGTAGTATGGGCAGCCGTAGGATTTTCAAAAAGAAACTCCAGAGGGAATTTCACTTTGAAAATCAGTTCTCAGACTCATAGGGATAAAGTAGTCCCTGGCCTTCCACCACTGCATCATCTGTGAAAATTACCTTCCCTTATCTTTTTATTAAAATATTCAACTACAATTATATTTTTCTTATTTTGTAAAATTCAGTTTTCTAAAAGTGATAGCCATCTTTACAGTGAGCTATAAGTAACTGCTGTTGCGAAAGTTAAATAGTGATGGCTTTCACTATACTGGTGCAATGCCTTAACTAATGCTCTGTTTGACAGTTCATGCATACAGTGACCACTTGTGTTGCTGGAAGAAGGTGTTTCAGATGAATAGATCGTTGGTCTTGAAGAATTCTATCAGTCTTTCTCCAGCTTCATTTCTGTTGCCAAGTCCATATTTTTCAATCATTTTGCTTTCTTCTTTGTTGCCAACTTTTGCGTTCCAGTCACCCATGACTATCACGATGTCCTGTTTGCATGTTCTGTCAATTTCAGCTTGTACTTGTTCATAGAACTCACCAATGTCATCCTCTTCTGCAGCTGTTGTTGGGGCATATACTTGAATTATAGTTGTGTTGATAGGCATTCCTCGTAGACAAATACAAATTAAGCATTCATTGTATTTCATTATAGTTCTTGCAAGTTTCTTCTTAATTATAAATGCAACATCAATTCCTCCTTATCTTTCATTTCCAGCATAGCTGACCATATGATCATCTGATGCAAAGTGCCCGAAGCCAGTCCATTTCAGTTCGCTATCACCCAACAGATCGAGTTGTACACATTCCATTTTATTCTTGACCATCTCTAACTTCCCTTGGTTCATGCTTCGTATATTCCATGTCCCAATATGTAAGATATCTTTGCAGCTTCTCTCATTTCATGTGCAGCTACATCAGCAGTCAGACGTCCCGAGGGCTTTGATCCAACCACATCATAAATGCTGCCTTTACTCTGAAAAGACTTCAGCTCCTTCCCAGTAGCCAGTTCAGTGTCTTCTGAAATGGGGGTCTCATCTTCCAGGCACTATAGTGCAATTTGTTTTTTGTGACTATCCATTGGGTTTTCATGGCAAAATACAGAAGTAGGCCTTTCTTCCACACAGTTTAAGTTTAGTGTTGTTTCTATTGTCACAGAAACGTGGTCCTCTGCCACCAACACTGTCTCATTCTGCTGCTGCCCAGATGGGTGGTTTGTCTTGCTTTGGCATCTCAGCTGAGACCTGTCCATCTTGGGAGGCCCTGCCAGTAGTTAAACTACCGATAGCTTAGCCCTCAGCATCACTGGTGCTGTTAGGTGCGGTGCGCTGTTAGGTGTGGGCGTCATAAGGCGTAGCACTGTAAATAGTGGGCATTAGGCGGCGCGCTGTTAAGTTTGTGCGGTTTGTGCGGCAGAAGGCGGTGCGCTGCTATGTCATGAAGGCCTAAGGCAGTGCGGCAATGTCCAAACACAAAAATAGAGCCACAGCACAATGGTTAAGACACTGACCAATGGTGCAGGGATCAGGGGTTCAATCCCTCACAGTGCCAAGTGAACAAGGCTGGCTGAGGCATAATGTATTATGGGGATGAGTGCTGTAGGAGGCATGTTAGTTCTATTTTATTTATCAGTACTAGCAAACTCACTCTCAAAGCGTGTTAACATAAGGCGGCCCATACGGCACATGTTAAAGTTCACTGTCCGCCAAGGCACCCTAGAATGTCCCCTATAGGTCACCATATATGTTGCGTCACAGAATAATGTATAGTGCACCTTATATGGACGGCAACCATAAGGTGCCCTATAGGGCGCCCTATAAAGCACCCTCAGCGGCACCTTTTGGGTACAGTACGCTGCAGGTGTTTTTGCTGGCAGCAACATATGTACATTAAATAAAAAGAACTTTGGACAACCCTAGCAAATTACCCCACTGTGGGTTGAAACCCATGACCTCTGGCTTCTCAGGCAGTGAAGTAACCATTGGGCTACAGCTCTATAGCTGCCATCAAGCCCCTGGCTGGCTGCAGAGAGCCTGCACGTCACCACACAGACAGTCTGCTGTGGTAGCCAGGATAGGGTTAGGCCACCTATACCCATGATGCACTGCACATGCAAATCAGCTGTCCACAGATGAACACAAGATGGGGAATGCACCCCAACAGCTCCCCGGCGTGGTAGGGGGAAGTGGCCGTGTGCACCCGCACAGCGCCTCGGCCTGGTAGGGGGTACTGACCGGGTGTTTTACTGGCACAGAGTAGCTACACACCGTCACATTGTGCGGGTACTGTGCTCACCCTGAGGGTTGAAGAGGCGCCCAGGACCAGGTCCACAACACACTCCATGGATGAAAGAGGCCATGCCAGAGCTCCACAGCAGTATTAATCTGTGAGATAGGTAGTTTCTGCAGAAACACCTTGGATATCACTTTCTGTCTTCACCAGGGTAACCCCTTATGAATACCTAGGTGGGCTATGTACCACCACCCAAGATTGAAAAACAGGGTCTCCTATCAACAGATCCACATTCTACCTCCCTGGAATGGTGGTAGTAAAGTGGACCATCAACCCCGGTCCTGCTGGGGAACAGACACTCTACAGGGCAGTCAAAGCAGCTCTATACACCTCCATAACACAATATCAGACAGACATTAGGCCTGGATATGCTAAGCTGCACCCCACCACTATCTGATATTCTCCTGCAGCAAGCCTTCAGCCGCTGCACCCTGCAAGGCGCTCCATCACAACACAGACCAGCTGAAAACAGTCTACTAGCTAGTCCTGGTGGAAATGCATGCACCCAGAACTGGGATGGCAGTGCACACCAGCAGATAAGTCAGTGACTGGGCCCCAAAAGGAAACCCATATATATCACATGAGAGAAATACTATATAGCACTATGGGGGTGCCTAGACATGCTGTGGTCACTGCACAGTCAGGGTGAGAGTGATCCCCCAGCAGGACAGAAAGAGGTCACCCTGTCTGTGTAGGTGGTGGCCGGCCACGACAATGTCCCAGGCAGTGCCCTATGCCCTGTGCAGAGGCATCCTGGCCAGCCCACCCTGTCTGAGCTATACCCATGGTACCTTGCTGCTCATTATGCACATTGGCAGGCCAATAATGGCAACAGTGCTGGCAGTGTGGGCTGTGGAAGGTGTTTGCAGCCAACACACACTGTATAGACCAGGGGTGGGCAATCTCGGTCCTGGAGGGCCGCAGACCAGTCAGATTGGCAGGATATCTGTAATGCATATATATTGCATGCTTATATATTAGGGATATCCCGAAAACCTGACTGGTCTGCGGCCCTCCAGGACCGAGATTGCCCACCCCTGGTATAGACAGACACACACTCCCACACGTATGCCAGCATTGTGCTACTATAGAGGAGTTTATCAGCCTTGCCCACCACACCAGTCCTCGGCACAGCACAGGCATGGATATGGTACGCAATACTGTTGGGGGTCACTCCCCAGGGTGGTGACCACTGTCAGAGGCCAGACCTGAAGCACACACCACAGACATCAGAAAGATTGCTATGATGGAGCTCAAAGAGCAAACTGTGCTTAACGTAGGAATGTCTATCTGCCAGTACTCATAGCAAACGTTTGAGAGCTGTGTACCGTATACCCAGGTGTAGGGTGGCATTGCTAAGGTATGCAGGTGCTGGTATTGGGAGATGCACGCAGGGCCCAATGTCCTGCCTCTCCAGGAGGCATTGGCCAATGGGGCCTGTGGGTGTGGGTGTGTCTGCCCCAGTTGGCTGCTGCTTTACGGCAGAGGTTCCCAACTCCAGTCCTGGTGTGCCTAACACTGTTCGGGTTTTCCTGCTGTCCCTCATGAATATGCATGAGCTACATAGACATGCCATGGGGGTGGTGCATAGATATGCAGCACAGGCATTTGTATTAGAGGCAGCATGGAACCTGAATGGTGTGTGGTCCTCCAGGACTGCATTTCGGAGACTCTGCTCTAGGTAATGCCCCTGTTCATGGTGTCTGTGCTCGGTGTAGTAAAAGATAGGCATATTACCAATGCGTATGCCCTCAGCAATAAAGGTTTGTCCTTACTATCATGGTTTAGTTGTGGGAAAAATATGTGGACAGGATTAGCAGTAGCCCCAGCTGGGCTTTGAACCTGTGACCTTCTGTTCTTGCACACACTGTTTGTGTGCACTGCACCACCGTGTTGCCACAGATTGGCTGAATTCCCTGGGAGGTCCATGACTGTACATCCGACAGGGCCTGTCTGTTGCAGTGGATGGTGCCATCCTGTACATGGCTAGGCCACTGTCTTCTGTGGCTAGCAGCCACTGCCCCTCCACCACCTGTACCCTTCCGCCAACATGCTGGCATGTCCTTATCGTAGTAAAAGCATATGACCTGATTGAGTTGTGGCACTCCAGGCCTGCATTTGGGGGACTCGGCTGTAGGTAATGCCCATTGTTATGGTGTGTGAGTGGTGTAGGGTAAAATATGGGTGTTTGCAACATGCTTATGTTCTCTGCAATAAAGGAGTGTCTTTACTATCTCTGTTTAGTGGTGGGTAAAATATGGGGACAGGGCTGGCAGGTGCCCTAGCTGGGATTTGAATCTGTGACTCTCTGGTCCTAGAGATACTGGCTCTGTCTGCTGCACCACACTGTGGCCACAGAGATGGTGCAGTCCCTGGAGATAGGAAACCTGGCAAGAAGGAGTCGGAAGCCATGCTCTGCACATTTTTACTGTGGGCTCGTTCACCTTGTCTGGGGACAAAAGTGCAAATACACCACGAAAATGCCTACAAAAAAAGGGGGAAAAAAGATAGCCAAGCTGGGCAACAGTGTTATTAATGGGCAACCATACAAAACACTCCAAGGAAAGC
This sequence comes from Ichthyophis bannanicus, assembly GCA_033557465.1. Taxonomy (NCBI): domain Eukaryota; kingdom Metazoa; phylum Chordata; class Amphibia; order Gymnophiona; family Ichthyophiidae; genus Ichthyophis; species Ichthyophis bannanicus. Next base: position 103,829,427 of record CM066041.1, on the reverse strand, counting down.
TCCAATAGCAAGAAATGATTTTTGGAAGGGTCTCCACTCCGTAGACCCTTCCAAAATTCATTTCTAATTTTATGGAGCTTTCAAGGGAGTGTTTTTTGTTGTTGCCCATTAATATCACTATTGCCCAACTGAATTACTATTTTTAATATTTTTGTTGTGGTCATTTTCGCTTTTTAGTTGCACTTTTGTTCTGTGCACATGTATCACACTGCTCACGTTTTGTAGGTTTCCCCGGTTTTCCTGTACATTGCTGACGTAAATGGTTTCTCTTCCCTTTAAATGCCCTCTACCGCGAGTGTTTCACTCGCGGTATTTTTTACTTGTATATTCGGCCCCGTAAATGTGCGAGGAGCCTCTCCCCTCCCCTTCCCCGCCCATTGCAGCCGTCTCTCCGCCCCTCGGGAGCCTTCCTCCGCCCTCCGTTAGCCTTTCCACGCCTCTATCGGACATTTGCGGGCCCGTACTTGTGCGGGGCCCGTTAGTGTGCCGCGCACGTGTACGGGGGTGCCGCGCACGTGTGCGGGGCGCTTAAGAGCACTTAAGTGCTGCTTTCCGTGCGCTACTGCGTAGATGCGCAATTGTGCGGTGTTTAGTAAACATACCCCAAAGTCTTTGTGTAATATCCCTAGCCCAGGCTGACTTTTTCATTGGAGAAGATCCTCTTCAATCCCCTGCTGCCTGGGGTGTGATAACATCCAACAGTGGTCCTGATTGCTCTTATATATAAACCTTTGATGGCTTTGTAGAAATATTGCAGTTGTTATGCTAGACCACTTGGATACACAGAAAAAACGATGAACTACTAAGTCGAAAGCAATAGCTTTTTATTAGTCTAACTTAATACATTTGTGATTACCTTTTGATAGCTATAGTCCCTTCAATGCAAAATGAGCTAGGTATGAAATTGACTGAATATGAAAACAAGGTACAGGTTGAAATTTCAATGGTTGTGTGGACAGTAACATGGTTAATATATAAAATCAAAAGATATAGAGTGCTATTATTTTCTGGACCTAACTATACATTTCTTGACTAGCTTTCAGGAGCTAACATCCCCTTTCCCAGGTGAGAATTTAAAAAAGCAAGAGAAGGCAACATGAGAAAGTGTAAGTGAATCACCGAAACATTCCAATCCAACTCTAAAGGAGTAAGGTGGGTTGGGGTGGAGGTTGATGAGTGATCAGAAGTTGACAGGCAGCAACATTTTATGGCTCATAATGCATTGAAAAGTCCTTTCTTATCAGACTATGGTTATACTAATTATACATTTTCATGGTGATACTGGAATATGATATATTAATAAAGTGTATGGAGTGGAGGAGTAGCCTAGTGGTTAGATACTGGCTTGGCAACCAAGCAACCAGGGTTCAAGTCCCACTAACACTCCTTGTGGCCTTGGGCAAGTCACTTAACCCTCCATTGCCTCAGAAGAAAGGCCTGCCAATCTACATTCAATGACACTGACAAGAAAACCCAGGAGCTTCTGGGTCACCAGGAGCCAGGACTGACTTGAAGGCACACATTGCATTTATCTTGATTTTTGAAATTCACTTCCACGGTGACGGAAATGAAAATCTGGGGATTGCCGCACAGCCGGAAAGCCGCCGAGCCTAAAAAGGCAGCAGCAATTTTGGATGTTGCCAGGTTAACCCCGGTGCCTTAAAGATAGCCAAGGGTCTTCCTCGCCTATCTTTGAGATGCGGAGCATTTACCGGGCAGCATCCAAAATCACTGCTACCTGGTTAGCGCCATTCCCTACCTCTGCTCCACCTCGGAATGCCCCCAACACGTCTTGATGCTAACCAGATAGCATTGGGGCATGCAGGGGACTTAATCGGGCATTTTCAAAGGCACTAGCTGATGACATAAGTACCAAAAGTAATTAGGTGGTGTGTGTTCATGGAATTAGTGGCTACTCCCCAACTTTGGGGGCTGTCTGAAAAGACATACAAATGTGATATAGATTAGATCCAAAAAGACAGTAGAGCTATCATATTATTAGGCAACACAATTACTAGGGGTGTACATTCATTAGTGCACATCGGGTTCATAAAGGTGCCTTTAAAATTTTAACACACATTAATCAATTTAGCCCACCTTAATTCACTAAAATATCCTCTGAAAATTAATGTATGAAACTAATTGAAAAAAAATCATTAAAAAAATAAAAGCTCACCTTACTTCATACATTGATGGGGAAGACGCAGGCTGAAGTTGCAAAACTATCTTCTAAGATTGTTGAATTAGATCAAAAACTGCAATTACAAGAAGCTAAAATGGAATCCCTGGAAGCTGTCATGGCAGAACAATAGTCTGTGGGTAATGCTGAGATTAAAGATAGAAATTATCTCTTTCATAACGTTGATTTTTTAGAAAATCGCCTTAGAAGGAATAACCTGCAGTTCCTGAACTTTCCTAAATTCCCGGTGTTATCTCCTGTTGAAATGCTACATAAATATTTCATTGAAGTATTGAAAATGCCTCAGGAGTCTTTTTCACCTATAGTATGGGCACAGTATGTGGCATCTAAGTCTCTTCCATTGGTTGGACAATCTAGCAGGACTGTACCAAGCTCGCAATGCGCCCTATGGGACTGGTGATCCTGGCGACCCCATATCCGCCATCTGCATGCAGGAGCTCACTTGTCAGGTTTCCTGGAAGCTTAGTGATGACATTAGTGACTTTTCTGTACTGGTGTCCTATGCAGCCGCACCACTCACACAGCCCTTTGTATGGCCCAGCAATCTGGGGACCAGGCTGTAGACCAAGCTGCCTTGGATTTTACAAACTTTTTAGAAAGTTCCCTGGAGGGTATTATAGCAAGATCTACATTAGTTGCTTATTTTGAGCTTGAATCCGAAACAAATGCAATGCTTCGCCTATACTTCAGAAATATTTCTGTATGCTTTTTGAGTTCAAATATTTAGATATTTCCTGATATTTCCAGAGATACACAGCAGAAGCATTGGGAGGTTTTGGCTGTAAAGCCTAAGGTACAGACACTTGGTGCTACCATGATTTTGAAGTTTCCTGGTAAATGGTTTACTTCCTTGGCTAGTAAGGACTATGGGCCTGATATTCAGCACCAGCGGCTTGCGCAATTTCAGCGGCTAGCCCCAGCACAGAGCATTAAACCCAGATATTCAATGCTGGGGTCATATCTGTCCCTGACATTGAATATCTGGGATCACCACAGAGCCCGATCGCTAACTGGGAAGTGGCAATATTGAGCTGCTGTTGGTTAGCGATATGCGGCGAAAGCTAGGCCAGGATTAACTGTACCTGACTTTTACCGCAAATCACAAACCAGGCAGCATCTCAATATCATCGTTGACTGCTTTGTGATTGACTCTACCTCCACTCTGCCCTGGAAAGCCTCTGACACACCCCGATCTAAGAGGTTAGCATCAGGGCATATAGCGGCGTGACTCAGGGATCTTCAGTGACACTAACCGTGTTCTTGCCGCTGAATATCCCATTTAGAAGCATTTACACTGTTTACAGGTCCCTATGTCTCTTTTGACCCTCATCAAGGGAAAGACTTTATTACTGCAGTCCCAGAGGGTTGAGTGCTGTGTAACGCTGGCTACAGGAGGACTTTCTCAACTAGTGCCAGTTTTACTGGTTTAGCCTTTCCTTTCGTTTTTTCTTAATTTTCTTGGCTCCTTGATTGCCTTATATTGTGGTCAATTTATAGTCGTTTTGTTTTCTGAGTTTATGCATGTCCAGTGGTGGTTATTTCTTTTTTCCTGTCATTCATATTTAATTCTTGGATATAAGAATGAAACTTTGCATAAATAAAAAATTGAAAAAAGAAATAAAAAATAAAATCTAACAAAATTTTTCTTGCCTGTGTACCCTACTAATTATGCATGCATCTTCATTGAATCTGTGGATCTGGAATAAAATACCCATGCCCAACTCAGCCCCTGAAAATGTTAAGTTTATAGGACTCTGAGGGGGCTAAACTATGATAAAATTTGTCATTTTATTTTAATATAGGAGTCACTAACCTGTGGCATCTCAGTACCATAGGTTAGTAACTCCTGGGGTAAATGAATAATGTGCCTTGCATGATCCCCCAACCCCCAAAAACAAAATGCAAGCCTCCTTCCCAAAGACTCCCCCACTTCCAGATCCCCAATTACCAATTTCCCCCATTTGCCGTAGGCCACCTCAGGTTCTATCTTTTAAGTATCATGGTGGTCTTTTGTTTTTAATAAATATGCTCTCAGCATGAGCGTATTGCTAGCAGTTGTTGCACACTATTGAGGTGAAGTCTTTTCACTTATTTTTACTCCATTGAGTTTTTTTAACGATAGTATACACAGTATTAATTCTCATATATTTGTTACTTGTATCTCACACATGGTATATTATTTTTCACTATCACGCAGCATGGCGTTTAGAGCATCCAGTTTTCACTCTTTTCACTCTTATTCTTGATTACTAGCCCCTTGTGGGTAGCATTATTGGATTTCTCTTTTTGGTTATAGATTTGTTTGTAATTAAATTCACTTTATTTATTATTATTATTATTTATTACATGCACTTATATACCGCTCTATTTTCCATCAGTGCGGTTTACATAGAACCAATTAAATACACATCTCAAAACAGTCAATTTGTGTTTACAATTAACAGGCGACAGAACTTGGAATAGACAGCAAGGGGTAACTATTTACAACTGTACAGAAAGAGCTGGCTGAACGTCTGTTTGACATGGTTAGTTTACTGATGAGGCATTTGAGGTGCTGTCATCCGGGTAGTGCGCGAGGAAAAGGTGATATTTGTGACACCCCTCCCTCGTCTACCCCAGTATGGTGGCAGTAAAGAGAGGGGGCACAGCATAAGTTACTCTGTTATCGCTGTTCCCTGGATGTGCTTGTGTAGTTGTAGCCCAGTGATCACAGCCAAAGTAGGTTGAGGGTAAACAATAGGTTTATTGTTCCCAGCAGGTTTTCTTCCCCCCAAAACAGAGGTCAAAGGATATCAAAACATAACAGATAAAGTCCGGTATAACAGCCTTCCTGATAGTTCTCAGGGTATAATTGGTAAATCAAGGATCAACTTCTCTTAGTGCATTCCACTTTCCAAAACATCTATATTCTTCTTAACAGCGATACTTTTTCTCACATAAGACATTCAAATAAAGAACTTCCAAAGTTGTGGTTTTTTCTCTGGTCCACATCTACATGAGTAATTCTCTACTAGCCTCCAAGTAAAACTGAAGCTTCTTCCATGAGCTTAATCTTTCTTCTGTATAAAACTTCTGCCAGAAGAAATCTAGGTTTCCTGAAGCTATCTCTTGGAATTAGGCAATTAAACAGGATTGGCAGTGAGACAAGCTTCCTGTCTGTAATTAAACTCCAATCTCTAAAACACTTTTATAACAGCCTTAAAATATTGCATATATTTAAGCTGTACATTAAAAGTCTCTTTGGCAGATACCGCATTCCATTTCAGAGCCACTACTATAAGATAATGGAATATCAGTTTGCATCGGTTCCTCTTCACTAACTGGAGCTTCTTGAATATAAGGCTTACTTGAATCTAGGGCTCTTAGGTGTTTGAGGAGACTTTGTAACTGCTTATCTCCCTTCTCTCTAACTGTCCTGCGCTCTTGCAGGGATATCTGTTTATTAACCTTCTTAAAGAACTGAGCATAAGGATTTCTTTCTTCCTTGTCTTGACCGGGTCTTATTCTCTGGTGAGGAGGTACGTATCTCTTCTGACTAGGCTTTACAGGCACTCTTAATATCTCCTGTTCATCAGAATCTGTATCTAGGCTTGTGTCATGCTGCTGCCAATTAAGAGCATGCTGAGGTGCACCTGTGCTAGCCTCTAGCTTGCAGGTTCTGACACGTTCTCTGCTGTGAGGCAACGTTTGTCTTTCATACACTGGGATTTCCCTTCCACCCAGTTTCTCTCTTGTCTGTCTATTCCCAGGGAAACTATCAGCAGAAATGCTTCTATCCCTTTCAGACAAAGACTCTATACTTTGTTTAAAAGACTTATAGGCTTTTCTGACCTGCTTTGGCTTTGCTTGAGGGCTATTCCTTCCTGGGAGGACTTTCAGCTGTTTTCCCCGAGACGTGGCTTCCTCTGTGCAAGGTGGCTGGCAACCGTCCAAGTAATTGGTTCCCACCTGGTCCCTCTTGCTACGAGCTCTGCCTCTTTGGGAATTCAAGGCTCTCTCTGTCTCTCTGAAAAGAATGCCTGACTCCAAAGCTGTATCTGCTTCCTTGGAGTCCCTTTCTCCTGGCTGTGCCAAAGGTGAGTGTCTGCTTTGCTTTCTCCGTTCCTGCAGCTTCTGTTGCCTGTGTAGCTCCTCGTTCTCCTCGTTCTCCTCCTCTCTTTCCTTTTTCTCTAACTGTTCCTCCTCTTCCTGTTCCTCCTTTGAAACTACCACTTCCTGGTTATGAGGACTGGTTTGTCCAATCAGGTGAGAGTCCACCCCTTTCCCTGATAGGCTAGCTCTCCCTGTCAGCCTAGAGCTAGGGTGTGGCTCCCTTTCTCGTCTCTCCTGCCCTGCAACTTTGTATGCTGAGGTTTTAACCCTCTCTTGCCCTGTATCTATGGCAGGTTCAGAGTAAAAAGTGTGTTTAAAACCCTTTTTCTTGCGCTCTGACAGCTCTGCCTTGTCACATATTTCAGAGCTTTCCTAAACTGCGTTAAATTAGTGATTGCCCGTATACTGGGAGGGAGGCTGTTCCAGCATTTTGGTGCAGAGAATTTGAAAGCCCTGTTCACTGTTGTATGGCATCACTTGGTTGTTTCTCTTGGGACTATTAGTTTATTGTCCTCAGGGGATCTTCTAGGTCTGTTCAGGGGGGTATCTGAATGAGGTCTGCTAGAGCTGGTGGGGTGAGCTTATTTATGATCTTGAAGGTCAGAATTATGGTTTTGAAAGTAATTCTGCCTTTTATGGGGAGCCAGTGGAGTTGTTTAAGGATGGGTGTCATGTGTTCCCACTTGGAAGCACCCTGGAGCACTCTTGCAGCAGAGTTTATTGCAAGCTGTAAAGGGTGTAGCGTAGATTGCAGGAGACCCTGGAGTATGGCGTTTGCATAGTCAAAATGCGGTATGATCAAGGCTTGGTATACTGTGCGGAAGTCGCCAGGTTCCAGTAAGGTGCGTATGTGTCTAAGTGATCGGATTTTATGGTATATAGCTCTTGCTATATTGCCTATATGGGTCTTCATGTCTAGTCGTTGGTCAAGTGTGACTCCTAGATATCTAATAGAGGGTTTGGTAAGTAGTTCTGCATCTAAGACCTTCAAGCACGGTGGTGTGATGAATTTCGGATCTCTGGTGACGAAAAGGACTTCGGTTTTCTTATGTTGGATTCGCAGGTTTTTTGATTGGAGCCATCTGGATACTGCGCTAAAACAGTCCGTGAGCGGTGAGAGTTCAGGGTTCTCCATTGCAAAAGGCATATATAGGAGCACGTCGTCTGCGTATAACAGGCATTCCACCATGAAGGACTGGACGATCTCGCAGATCGGTTGCATATAAATATTAAACAACAGGGCAGATAGAGAGGATCCTTGTGGGACCCCTTGGCTCTGGTGGAAAGGTTCTGATGTTGCTTCATCTGATCTTACTTGTTGCCATCTATGCGAGAGATATGACTTGCACCATCTGAGTGCTAAGTCACAAATCCCCTTCTCTTTGAGGCGGTGTAAGAGGATGTCATGGGAGACAGAATCAAAGGCTGACGCTATATCCAAGAATATGAGTACAAATCCTTGATATATGCTGTCAATTCCTGCAGTTATGGTACTGAAGAGGATGGTGAGGAGAGTTTCAACCCCATGTGTGGCTCTGAAGCCGTGCTGACACGGATCAAGTGGTGCGGAGGCGTCAATATGATCTTGAATTTGATTTTGGACGTCTTTCTCGACGATTTTCGCCAACAGTGGTATGCTAGATATCGGTCTATATGAGTCAGGCTTCTTAGGGTCCAGTTTGTTGTTTTTGAGGAGTGGCCTGATTTAGGTATGTTTGAGGGATTGGGGAAAGGTGCCTGTCGTGTATGAGCAGTCCATTAGCTTTGCTATAAAAGGGCTGACTGTCGGTCGTAACTCTTTTATCCAGGACACCGGGCAAGGGTCGGTTTGTGCGGTTGTTGTGTTCATTCCAGCAATTATGTCCTCAATGTGTTTGGCAGATGGCTTAGAGAAGGCAGACAGTTGGGCTGAGGATCTCGGCTCAGGTGCCATGGTATGTGTGGTGGACTTATTAGTTTGGCACAGTTTCGCTTTTAAGTAGTCGGCGAAGGCTTGAGGGTGGATTTGACTAGGTTGTTCTGGTACTGGCTCTTTTGCTAGGTTCTTTACCATGGTGAAGAGGTCGTGTGGCTTTTTTAGGGACCACTTTAGAATGTCAGTGTGGAATTTCCTCATGCTTTCAGATATTGCTTGGCAGTGTTTTTCTAGTTGGGTGTTGTATGTCCTTAGGTCCTCTGTGGAGTGAGTACGGCGCCAGCGTCTTTCTAGTTTTCTCAAGCAGGAGAGTGACATTCTAAGCTCTGTGGAATACCAAGCTGCTGTTGTTTTCTTCTTGGTAGGCTTGTTTGATGGTGGTCATAATTCAGTGGAACTGAAGTTTTCATTCCAGATGGAAACTAACACTTCAGGGTCGTGGGATGTTAGTTCAAAGAGTGTACGGGTTTGGTTTAAGATTTGGTCTTTGTCAAAGGCTATGAACCTGCGTAGAGCTGTTTTGAGGCTGCTGGCCTTATCAACACTCTTTTGGAGTTTGTTGGGTAGAGATATTTGGAACATGATTAACATGTGGTCTGACCAGGGGACTTCTGTAGTGGACAGTATGGTGGTGTTTGTTTTAAAGGCAGTTGGGGGGCAAAAACAAGGTTCAGTGTCCTTCCTTTAGCATGGGTGGGCACATCAACGAGTTGTGTGTATCCTAGTTCTTCGAAAGCATCCAGGAAAGATGAAGCCTGTGCGTCGTGCAAGGATGGTAAATTGAAATCACCTACAACCCAGCCTGGTGTGCTTGGCGATTGTGAGTTGGATGCAAGCTCAATTAATGTTGCGAGGGAATCAGAGTCTGTGGATGGGGCCCTGTATATCAGGTTGAAGGAGCAATGTTTATTGGTAATGGTGATTGCGTCTATGTGTATTGCGTTGGTTGTATTGCTCAGGTGGAAGTGGAGATCAGTTTTGGTGATAGCGAGAACACCTCCTCCTCGTCTACTGCTTCTGTGACATGTGTGTACTGAGAAGCCATTGGGTAGGAGCTGGTTGATGAGTACGTTATCATCATTTGATAGCCAAGTCTCAGTTATGAAGAGTATGTCTAGGCAATGGAGGGAAACTATGTCTGAAATGACTGGCCATTTCTTACGTATTGACCTTGCGTTTATGAGGGCACACTTAATGTTCTGCTGGTAGGAGGATATTTTATGAACTCGCAAATTATGTTGTATTGCTATATATAATAAGCATGGTTGGTGAGTGTGTGCGTCACCACCAGATGGGTGGTGGGGAGTGCTTGTCCACCTCCTCCTGTGGCTTTGAAGGATGGGCATTTAACTATGTTGGGGGGCAAATGCAGCAGCATTGCCTAGCCAACCTGTTAGGAGATATAATGCTGCCATGTAAAAGCCTGTGAGTGCCATGTTGGATCTCAGCTCAGTTATAAATCTTGGTATTTCGTTTACTTGTGGTATAGGTGTAGTAGTAGTATACAATCGGTATATTCAGCATATCAATCGGTATATACAGCATATCACAACCGGTGGTGCTGAAAAAGGTTATTTGAGCACAACTTATTTTGTTTTGCTTTATTTTAGTATCACCTGTTGCTGCAGTTGGAGTTAGTTCTATTAACTAGTATAATATTGCTACTCCATAGTTGGTCATTTGTTGCTGATATTGATAGATGTTTTACTTCTACTCAGTTTGGATACATCGAGTCGGTGGTACTTTATTTGTCCTTTTTGAATGTTATATACAGTATACTACGACTATGAAATGTTGTAGATAAGTATTTATCTTTCATTCTGCAGAGAGTGCACAGAAGGTTTTTATTTTGTTTTCAAGGAATCAGAATGCTACATTTTGGGTAATGTCCTGTCCTCTTCTTTAACCTGTATGCAATGTTTTTAGTTGGTAATCTTTACCCATGCACCCTAGGATTCTGCTTTTTTCTCATAGATGCATGATTTACATATGTATATCATCACTTTTAATGCTATATGCTTTGTTGAGTATTTGGTCCTTTTTTCCTTTTATTTCTTATACATGTATGTGTTATATTCTTTATTTTGAATGGCTGTATCCCGCTGTGATACAGCTTGAATTTATTCATATTGTTTTATATATGTTTTATATGTTCTTATGGATGTATTTATTGCATTTATGTTTATATGGATTTGTTTGATTTACTGTTTTTAGTGCCATTATACCCCTGAGTGCTGAAACACCAGTCTCCCCCAATGTCACATCCATTGCCTACAATTAATCCAAAATACTGCTCTCAAACTCCTTTATGGGGATCACAAATATGATCACGCCAACCCCCTTTTCCTCACCAAACACCGGCTTCCTGTATCTTTCAGTATACAATATAAGGTTCTTGTTCTTATGAATCACACTCTCATTACTGGTACCCCTCCCTTCTTTTCGCAACTCCTTTCCATTTATACTCACTCATGTGCTCTCAGGTCTGCATCTCAGTTTCTTGGAAGTTGCTGGTCCTCATCTGATCTGTACCTCCTTAGCCAATTCTTCCGCTTTCCGTGTTGTTGCTCCCATCCTTTGGAATTCCCTCCCTGCTCCACCACAATCTCAGTTCTCTTTTGTTTGTTTCAAATCTCAATTAAAACTCATCTCTTTGCCTTAGCCTTCTTGGCAGCCACTCTCTCCTGATCCATGCTAGTCCGGTAATCCTTACCCTCTCCTTCCCTCTTATTCCTCTCTTGCAGCTCCAGCCAATCGGTTTGTCTTTTTCCCTCATATTACCTCTTCACTCTCCTGTTGGGTCCTATGTTATTGACATTCACTATTACTTTGTAACCTAGGCCCTCCTTGCCTCTTCCTCCTCTGTCTTCCTATCTTCATTTTCCCTCATTCCTATGTCCTGTCTGCTTCTCCTCGTAATTGCTTCGCTATCAAGTTGAATAATCTGTAACTGTATGCAGTTGGGGGCATATACAGCATTGGGGTGGAATTGAATGCATGTGTACTAATGGCAACATGGACAGTGAACATGTGTTGCTAACCACCACGCTAACTGTGATGTGCAGTCATGCCCATTCTCCACCCCCTCATCCATTTCCCTCCCCATTGTGTGCTAAGCAGATAGCACGGGATTAACCATGCACTGTCTGTTTAGTGTTTGTGCTGACTGTTTGTGTGGCCTGGTACATGCTGGTTAGCAAATGCTCAAGTGTGCATTAGCAGCCTCCACAACTTAATAAGTATCGATGCCCTAGAATTAGCATGGAGGCCCGCACTGGATTTTGAGGGCATGTCCGCCTGTCCCTCTGCTATTAATGCATTACAGCAACCCCTCACTGCACTTAAGGACACACTGGCACATTTACTGCCACAACTTGAGGAGGTGGTAAGAACACCTGTGCTAACAGCAACATTCGCAATTAGCATGCATTACTGGTGCTCGCATTAATGGTGATGAGCCATAAATGCCCTAATTCCACCTCTAATCCACCCAGTCCCTACCCTATCATGTGCTAACCAGTCACTATGGGATTTTACCAAGATGCTCCATGCTAATTGCTAGCACGGCACACTCAGTGCACAGTAAACCTCTTGGTAATGGTTAGCACAGTTAACATGCCCCTAAGTGTAAGTATTGCAAATGCATTTTTTAAATTAAATGAAGGCCGCGTGGCCATGTACATGCCGGCCGCCCGTAACTGGGCAGAGCGGCGTGAAGCGATGGGGAAGCCCGCGGAGAGAGGTGGGGGGGAGGGGTGACGTAGGCAAAGGCATCACTTAAACTCATTGGCTCCTCACCCTGTGGGAAAGAGGCAGTTTTTGAGTCTGCCCTAGCGGCCCCAAACTAACAGGAGAGGAGCCTGGAGGCCAGTGTGAAGTGCGTCGTCGGCATGTAGGGGGTATTGAAAATAAACTAACTGTTGTTCTGCTTACAGGAGCCTGAAGCACCGAGAGGGAGCATTGGGGTGTTCAGCGGAGGGCAGCGTTAGGCTGCTCCGTGTGTCTGGTGCAGCGGGAGAGGCACAAGTCGGGTGACTAGTCAGCAGCACGTGGTTGGCGGCAGGGTTGGCGCTTCGGCGGCGTGGGGGAGCACCAGCGACTGACAGGCAAGTGGAGGTGCGGTATTGCGCATAATAATTTAATTAAAAAAAAAAAAGAAGTACAAATAAATGCGGGGGAGTGGTTGGGGCATTAAGAGGATAAGCAATGCCGGCACGAGGGGGACAGTGGGGGAAGGGGCCTGGGAGGGCCGGCAAGACCGCAGGGAGGCTGTCCAGGCAATCGGGAAAGGGGGCTTTGGTGGAGGTGGCTGGGAATGGGGGGCAGGGGATTGCAGAAGGGGGCAGGGGTGATCAAGGCAGGGGGGTTGGTCCAGGAAGGGGGAACAGGGGTGTGAGGAGGGCGCAGTCCATGCAGAGGACTGGGAGAGGTGCTGAGGCAGTGCCTGGAATAGGGAAAAGAGGAGGAGCGGCACGGAGGTCGCGAGGGTTGGCAAGGAGAAGGGGGGAGAAGAGTTTGAACCGCAAGGGAGCGGTTTTGGGGGCACAGAGGGGGGTATGGGAACAGAAGGGGGTGTGGGCCCTCGGGGGGTCATAGGGGACGAGGGTGGCACACTGGGCGCTGGGTGGAGCAGGGATACGGGAGCCCTAGGGCAGGCATAAGACAATGCCATGGGGCGATGGCAGCAACCGATGGCTGCTAGCTGGGGGGGAGTGCGGGGGTTCGTGGTCGGCAGGGAGTATACCAGCGTGGGAGTACTGGATGAGAGGGGGGCAAGGGTCATCGGGGGCAGAGTGGCTGGGGGCCTCGCAGACTGGGTGGCCTGCGGTCGTCCCTCCCTCGGTGTTTCCTTTTATGTCTTCACAAGTACCTGCTAGAGGTGTGCACCCTGCATCGTCCGGAAGAGGTGGCTTCCTGGGAGCAGGCCTGACTGAAGAGCGTTGGAACGCAGGAGGAGAGATGGACAGCATGAGACAAGTGGAGCAGCCACAGCCATTGGAGGACAGCAGACGGACGGTGGCAGGAGCGTCTGCTGCAGGTGATGTGGACGGTGGGGCTGCAGGTGAGTCCACAGTCAGAAGAGATGAGATGTCGGCAGAGAGGAGGGTGTCGACGGGAGGAAAAGGGCATACGCGTCAGAAGCAGAGGCACAGGGGGGAAAAGCGGCATAGGTCAGATTCCTCATCATCATCATCTAGATCAGGGGTCACCAACCTCCAGAGGGCCGCGGGCCGCACAGCCGACTACGGGTAGACTCGCGGGCCGCACCCCCCTTCGCCCCGCCCCCGTGAAAAAAAACAATGCTCATACCTGAAAATTATTCCATGCCAGCTCCGTCCCTTCTTCTGCAGCCGCGGCTCCCTGCCTCTTAGGGAACCGCGGCTGTGCTTGTAAAATCATCGCGGAGCCCTTCCTGTCTTGACGGGCTCCGTGCAGCATTGTCCCGCCTCTAAAGGAAGTTGTTTACCACTTCCTTTGGAGGCGGGACAATGCAGCACGGAGCCCGTCAAGACAGGAAGGGCTCCGCGATGATTTTACAAGCACAGCCGCGGTTCCCTAAGAGGCAGGGAGCCGCGGCTGCAGAAGAAGGAGTCGATGAGTTTGCCGGTACTTTCAGCAGCATCCTTGGCGGGCCGCACCGGGGTAGAGGCTCGCGGGCCACACCAAGGGACCTCGCGGGCCGCATGCGGCCCGCGGGCCGCAGGTTGGTGACCCCTGATCTAGATGGTCATCGTCATCGTCCTCGAGTGAGGGGGTTGCAAGGAAGGCGAATGGAGGGAGTAGAGAGGGGTTGGGTAAGCAGGCGGGAGGAGCTCCTTCCTTAGCAGCTTATGTTGAATTGTGGGAGGGGGTCCCGAAAAAATTGTGTCGTAAGATATGGAAATGACATTATATTGACATCTTCCGGTTGTTGGAGGGTAGGAGGCGTTTGGGGGATAGTAGGCGGAAGAGAAAGGAGGATGAGAAGGCGGGGCGGCTGAAAAAGGTGTCCCGGAATGTGGTGAATTGGACGCGGGCGTTTTTGCATTTAGCGAGTGTCTGGGGACATCGTCAGCCCGAGCAATACGGGATGTTGTTGGCATATGCTGACTCTATTTTGGAAGCAGCGCAGATACACGAAGGCTGGCTGTGGTTGAATTACGAAGAGTGATTTAGAGATAAGATGGAGAAGAATCGGTCGTTGTCCTGGGGCTCGCAGGATATTAACCTATGGCTGACGCAAATGTCGGCTAAAGGTGGGGCAGGAGGGTTAGGTGGCATTAAGCAACAGGGAGCAAATCAAGGTGGTGCGGATCGTTCCTTTCGGCCGGCTGGAGAGTCTTGTCGCAGAGGGGGGGAGGTGCAGGAACAGGAGACGTGTGCTGGAGATTCAATAAGGCCTCTTGTCCCTTTCTGGATTGCAAATTCCGGCATGCCTGTTCCAGTTGTGGAGGAGGGCATTCGGCAGCAAACTGCGGCAAGAAAGTCGCCGCCGCGCCTAGCAGGCTGGTCCCAAAGTAGGGCAGAGTTAGGCAGCTTGGCCCCTACCCCCGATAATGGTGGAGGAGTTGAGGGCCAGGTTGTTGCGTTATCCTAAGAAGGGCGACAGGGTGGTTTTGGACAGGGGTTTTCGGCAGGGTTTTGTCATTCCGATAGTGGGCCAGGTTGCAGGCAGGGTGTCGCGCAATGCTCCCTTGGTGCAGCGGTTAGCAAATATTGTCCGATCGAAGTTGTTCACTGAATTGGAGTTCGGACGGATTGCAGGCCCCTTTGCACGGAAGCCATTCCCGGACTTGGTTGTTTCCCTGTTAGGGATTATACCAAAAAAAGAAATGGGAAAGTTTCAATTAATTCATATAATTTGTCCTTTCCGGAAGAGGCTTTGATTAACGATCAGATACCTAGGGATAAGTGTGCAGTTCGTTATGCATCATTCGATTGGGCGTTCGAATTGGTGCGGCGCACGGGACGGGGGGCCTGGATGGCGAAAGTTGGCATCGAGTCTGCATTTCGGCTCCTGCCGGTTCACCCGGATAGTTTTCCGTTATTGGGTTTTCGGTTTCAGGATAGTTTCTATTTTGATAAGTGCATGCCCATGGGTTGCTCTGTGTCTTGTGCTTATTTTGAGAAATTTAGTACATTTCTACATTGGGCGCTCGTGGAGGATGTGGGTTGGGCAAATGTAGTACATTATTTGGATGATTTTTTGTTCGTGGGTGCGGAACATTTGGGGGATTGCCAGAGGCTAGTGACAGGTTTTCTGAACTTGGCAAGCGAGTTGGATGTGCCATTGGCAGAGGGTAAGACAGAGAGTCCTGCTAAGCAGTTGATTTTCCTAGGGGTGGAATTGGACTCCTGTGAGATGGTAGTCCGACTACCACACAAGAAGGTGGTCAGGTTAAGGGTGTTGGTAGCCAACGCGAGGGCGTCTATCAAGTTGACGTTGACAGAGTTGCAATCGCTGATTGGGGCTTTGAATTTTGCGTGCCGGGTCATCCCGATGGGTAGGGTGTTTTTACGGAGATTGGCCAGGGCCTCCGCGGGGGTGAAAAAACCCCACCATCGCATCAGGGTGACCGGTGTGATGCGGGCGGATTTGAGGATATGGGATGAATTTTTGAAGGAATTTAATGGGACTTCGGTTATGATAGGGGAGGAAATCTCATCAGAGAGCTTGCAGTTGTACACTGATGCAGCAGGTGGAATGGGTTTAGGCATTTATTTTGCGAGAGCCTGGTGTGCTGAGAAATGGCCACAGTCTTGGCGTGATTCACGGTTGGTGAGTAATTTGGCATTCTTGGAGCTTTTTCCTATGTGGGTAGCCTTGGAACTGTGGCCGGATCAACTGTCTAATAAGCGAATATTGTGGTGGTGTGATAACACAGCGGCGATGCAAGCAGGTGGCGGAGCTAATGAGGGAGATAGTGTTAGCTTGTCTACGCTTGAATGTGGTGATTAAGGCCAGGCATATCCCGGGATGCAGTAATGAGGTAGCTGATGCTCTTTCTCGTTTTCAGTGGGCTCGGTTTCACAAGCTGGCGCCAGGAGCAGATGCATCAGGACGGAAGGTCCCAGAGCGCTTATGGAACATTGGCCACGTGGGATGTTGAGTTTGCTGCGGCACTCAGTGGCACAGGCAACATGGGCAGCGTATCAGCAAGGCTTTGGTAAGATTGTAGAATTCTGCAAGGCCCGCGGGTGGAGGCCGGAAGTAATGTCTGATTGGATGCTGGCTCATTACATTGTGGATGCTAAAGAGAAAGGGATATCCAAGGGTGCGGTTCGGTCGCAGATGGCCGGCTTCATGTTCTTTGCGAAGGCGGTGGGTTGGTCCCCAGCTGTGGGTGGGTTTTTGACTCGGAGGCTGATGCAAGGGTGGGGGAGGGTAGAGCCGAGGCTGGGGGACTGCTGTCGGCCAATCACGCACGAGTTGCTGGTGCGGATATGCGCGGCGCTTCCTTCGGTGGCGTCATCAGGATATGAGGCGGTTCTTTTTAAAGCTATCTTTTGTATGGCCTTTTTCAGTGCCTTTCGTATGGGGAGCTAGTTACTACGTCGGCAGGGTCCGGGTTAGGGGGGCTTCTATACCAGCATGTCCAGATCGAAGGGGGTCATCTATGGGTATTGTTGGCCCGGTCAACGACTGATCAGCTGGGGCGCGGTCATTGGGTGGTTTTGCGGGAGATTCAAAGGGGGAGTACTTGCGCGGTGGCAGCATTGTGGGACTATCTGCGGCTTCGTCTGGCGGTCGGGGGTGTCCTATTTATACATACCAATGCGAAACTCGTCACCAGGTTTCAGGTGACAGCAGTCTTAAGACTGGTGCTGCAGCGGATGGGCGAGGATCCGCTGCAGTTTGCAGCTCATTCCTTTCGTATAGGTGCGGCAACTAGTGCCGCAGCGGCGGGTTTGTCCAGTCGGGAGGTGCAGCGCATAGGGAGATGGCAGTCTAATGCTTTCTTGGGCTATGTTCGTCTTTAACATGGGGGTTTGGGGGGATGCATTTGGCTAATTGTGTTTTCTTTTACAGACCAAAGGAGGATCCCATATAGCTGTTGGCTGCTCGGCCACTCATTTGTACATTGGGCGGGTCAGCGTGCAGCTGTGCGGCCTTTGGGGTTGAATCTTTGCCTGGATCCCAAGGTGGTGACTGTTTCATGGCTGGGTGAGCGAGGTCTACATTGGACACAGTTGCTACCTTTGCTTCGGCACCATGCGCGCAGTCGGGGGTCACCGGACTTGATCTTACTCCATTTGGGAGGCAACGACTTGTCAGCTTGGACTTGCAAGCAGCTGATCAGGGCTGTGCAGAGGTATTTGGGGGAAGTGCTTCATTTATTATTCCCGGAGGTGATAGTCATGTGGTCAGACATTATCCCCCGGCCGAATTGTCGGGATCAGCGGCGCTGGTCTTGGGGCTTAGTTAAGATAAACCGACAGATCGGCAGGTGGGTCTGTGCACATGGCGGTTACCAAATAATGCATTCATGAATGGATGTGAGATGTGAAGGTCTGTACGGCAGGGATGGGGTACATTTATCCCCGGTGGGGTTGGATTGATTATTAAATGACTGGCAGGAAGCAGTGGAGTGGGTGACTTTGCAGGATTCTTGCTGGTCGCAGCTTTGGTCTGGGGGGGGGAGGCACAATGACGGTGTCGCCTGCACCGGTGGCGGGATCTCGGAGGTTTCCGGGGTCCGGACGCTTAGGATAAGCTTGGGACGGGGGTTTGAGTACCCCCGACCCGGACAACCCCCTGGCTGGCTTTTGCTACTGACATGGCGAAGTCGGGGGCTAAGGGGGGGGGGGAAAGAAGAGTCAAGCGGAGGCACTGTCACTTTGCTAGTGATATGGCTGGTGATACATCATTTCACTGTCATATAATTCGAGTTGATTGTTCATGTGTTAATGGTTAATAAAGCTGCGACCAGTTGTTACCAAACTTGGAGTTGTGTCAGATTCTTGGGGTTATGGTGAGAAGGGGAGGGTGGAGCAATGGGGAAGAAAGGGAGTAAGTCGGAAGGTTTGAGGAGCTGAGAGTCCGCTCTCTCTCAGTTAAGGAAGGCCGTGTGGCCATGTCCATGCCGGCCGCCCGTAACCAGGCAGAGCGGCGAAAAGTGACGGGATAGCCCGCGGAGAGAGGTGGGGGGGAGGGATGACGTGGGCAAAGGCATCATTTAAACTCATTGGCTCCTCACTCTGCGGGAGGCAGGAGGGGAGCCAATGAGGAGAGGAAGGAAGAGGCGGTTTTTGAGTTTGCCCCGGCAACCCCAAACTAACAGGAGAGGAGCCTGGAGCCCGGTGTCCCGCCCGCCCGCCCTATGGGGTGGCGAGGGGATGGGGTTTTTTAGGGGTGTCACAGTTGGAGGGGTGTGTAGGTGGGATCCCGGAGGTTTCTGGGGTCCGGACACTTAGGATAAGCTTGGGACGGGGGTTTAGGTACCCCCGACCCGGACAACCCCCTGGCTGGCTTTTGCTACTGACATGGTGAAGTCGGGGGCTAATGGGGGGAAAGAAGAGTCAAGCGTAGGCGCTGTCACTTTGCTAGTGATATGGCTGGTGATGCATCATTTCGCTGTTATATAATTCGAGTTGATTGTTCATGTGTTAATGGTTAATAAAGCTGCGACCAGTTGTTACCAAACTTGGAGTTGTGTCAGATTCTTGGGGTTATGGCGAGAAGGGGAGGGTGGAGAAATGGGGAAGAAAGGGAGTAAGTCGGAAGGTTTGAGGAGCTGAGAGTCCGCTCTCCCT
This sequence comes from Ichthyophis bannanicus, assembly GCA_033557465.1. Classification (NCBI taxonomy): domain Eukaryota; kingdom Metazoa; phylum Chordata; class Amphibia; order Gymnophiona; family Ichthyophiidae; genus Ichthyophis; species Ichthyophis bannanicus. Next base: position 103,810,486 of record CM066041.1, on the reverse strand, counting down.
CGGTTACCGCTGGATAAAATGAACATTATTTTATCCATCTAATTTTCAGTTTCAAAGTGTATCTCATTCAAAAAGACTATATCAGATTTTTTTTGTATATAGCCTAAAAACCTTTTTTTCTTTTTGATTAGCCTATTCATATAGTTAATATTCAGTGATAGTACTTCAAGATTAATACCCATCATCATTCATAATGATCCTTTTTTGAGAACCATAATTCTTCACATGTGATATCTATAATGCTGTTACAAGTATTTCTTAGAGCAATTTTTATGCTGTGGTGACCAAAACCACAATAGTCCCATGGAGTAACTATTAACCATCTTTTAATACCAATCTGACTGTATTAAAAAACTATAGAAGAATCTGAACTATTCTCATAGATCCCTCAACTCATCCCATTATTTTACAATGCTTTAACCTTAATGGTGTCATTGTAAATTGCATTCCACTACTCGGTTATCACACATCTTTTATTAACATCCTCCTTATCCAATGCATATAGTTCTTTTTATCCATTAATTCATTCCCTCTACTCATATGGCCCTTATTAATTATACAGCATATGCAACTTTTCCAGTTTAACTCACTGCTAATTTTGAAGTTATTCTGTCTTTTAGGTTTCAGCCTAACAGAAGCCCTAAAGAGAAACCATTCAACCATATCCGTACTAACAGAAAATTTCAGACATACTGTAGCTGACTCCAATGATACTCACAATACATGCATTATAGAAGCTGTTATTTATTTATTATTTAGGTTTAGCAATCGTTCCTTTATACATGCCCCAAAGCATCCGCAATATAGACAGTATTAATGTATACATTAAAATATCCAAATTTATGAAATCCCTTTATGTATAGTTTAGTACAGTAGGCGAAGTACACTCGGCCCCCTTGCATCATTCACCCCTAATCACCTTTTCCTGTAAATGTTTACTGCCACAACCATGCCTGCACCATCTTATGAAAATGCAAATTGTTTGACTTTTGTTGAATGCCTTCTGGCAACTTGTTCCAAAGGCTTGGAGCTAGGACTGAAAATGTTCTTTCCTTGTATATTGTAAATGTCAATCTTTATGAGTAGCAACAGACAATAAGTCCTTCTGGGCAGATTGCAATTTACAGGGAGGATTATACATAACAAGCAATTCCAACAAATATTGAGAGCCTAAGCTATTTCTAGCCTTAAACACCAATGTCAGAATTTTCAGCAGACTTCCAGATTCTACTGGTAATCAATGTAGACTCATCAATAGAGGTGAAATATTCTACGTATCTGCTTCCTAGCCCTCCTATCAAGTGGGCTTCCATATTTATGTAAATTTCTAAAGAATATTAAAATTATGGGCATCATTGTTTGATGAACCTTCCCCGCAAGGCCTCATTTATTTTATTTTTATTATTTAACATTTCTTATATATATATATATACACACACACACACAGTATATATGTAGATACAGTGGTGTGCAAAAGTCTGGAATCACGTGTGAGTTTTGCGTTTTTTGTACTTTCTAATGTTGGGGGGGGGGGTTAAATTTTGCGTTAGCCAGCATATTCATCTTTCTAGAACGTTAAAAGGGATACATTTGGCTATTAGAGTTGACTTTTTTGCATTCCTTGCTTGCAATTTAAATAGAGACACTGGGAGATAGCTACTGCGATTTTTATGGATCCTGCATCAAAACTGGATCGAGATTATCCAATAGGCACACGTTATTTCTGACCAATCAGAAGGCTGGTTTCACTAACCAATCACAATGCAGATATCTAGCCAACAGTGCAGCTATAAAAACGTGCTGAATTTTTGAATTTCATACGCTTTCTGGATTGACCATGAAGATGACTCGGACCCTGACGTTGGAGAAGCGTGTTCGTGTGTCCTTTATGAGCGAGGAAGGATTTTCAAGCCATCAGATAGCCAGGAAAGTTGGCTGCAGTCAGAGCGCTGTTGTTAAGATTGTACAGAAGAAGAAAGAAATGGGTTCAGTGGTTGACAAGCCTCATTCAGGTCATCCACGTGCATCAACATCATGCCAGGACCGCGCACTACAACGCATTTCACTGACTAATCGCAAGTTAACCTCTCCTCAGCTACTTCGAGAGTAGTCAGACAAGAGTGAGGTCAGTGTCAGCTCATCAACAGTTCGTCGCTGGTGCCTGCAGTTTGGTCGCCGGGGCTGCAAAGCACGGAATAAGCCACTGATGACTGACATACAAAGATGCAACCGGATTGTGTGGGTGAGAAAGCACTCAGCCTGGTTGACTGAAATGTGGGAAAAGGTGCTACATCAAGTCAATGGACTGGCCTGCTCAGTCTCCAGATATGAATCCAATCGAGAACCTGTGGCACAAGGTGGCCTTGGAAATATCCAGGAGGCATCCGACATCAAAGCGTGAGCTGATTGAATCACTCATTGCAGCTTGGAACCGCTTTGTCACCAACGATCACCTTGTCAGACTGGTTCATTCAATGCCAACAAGGTGAAGTCAGATGATCAAGAACAAAGGGTGGCCCATCAAATACTGAGCCATCACTGACACATAAAAACTGCCTTTTTCAAGGCCACATACATTAATTTGAAGGAAACTTGGCGTGCGTCCATAATATTTTAAAGCATACTTACAATAATATATCATTGGCCAACGATGTACATTATGCGATTTTCACAGAAAATCTATCAACAGGACAACTATGGGGAACAAACTCAGAAATTAAGGGCCAAACCAATACTAAAGGTTAGTCCTAATAGCCAAATCTATCACTTATCATGAGATACACAGAAAAAACGTCAAATTTGCAAGTAATTCCAGACTTTTGCACACCACTGTATATAAAGTTGTATATACTTTAAGCATCATGTGGCATTTCTTACATATATATATATATATAGCGACGCTCCTGCCTGGGCCCTAGAGCTTACAGGCAGAAGTGGCCTTATATAATGTCCCTTATGAATAAAGCTGGTACTGATCATAAGATATGCCATACTGGGTCAGACCAAGGTCCATCAAGCCCAGTATTCTGTTTCCAACAGTGGCCAATCTAGGTCATATGTACCTAGCAGTTTCCCCAAGAGACACAGGTTCCACAATGCTTGTATTAGTTCAAGCATTGATATTCTGGGTCCCTTCTTAATAATGGTTTATGGACCTTTCCTCCAGGAACTTGTCCAAACCTTTTTTAAACCCAGCTACACTAACAGCCTTTACTACATCCTCCTCTACACACTAGAGGAGATAGGGAAGATATGATATGATCCCTATGAATGCTGGGATTCGTAGTACACTTGTTTTTTTTCTTTAGGGATGAAAGTTGTAGTTGTGACTCGAGTGATAAGGCTTGAAAGAAATTTATTTGTTGTGGGGATATTTTCAACGCATTACAATTCAAAGGTGCATAACGTAAAGGTGCAACTTTCAACATAAAGGTGAAATCAGGAGGTCAGGAAAACAACTGAAATTAAATAGCTTTAACTCAGCTTTACACAGTCACGGTAGCTTCTACTCAGCTTTGCCTTGTGTGGTTGCTTGGGATTATTGCAGCCTCACAGTAACAGCTGTTCTCCTCACAGCGTGGCTTTACAGAAACAGGTGAAAACAATTTGTGAACTTTCACGGCTAGGCAACAGGTATAGCAAACGTTTTGTATTCTTCTCATACAAACTCCAGATGCTTCTTTACACTGTTACTCTCTAAAACATAAAAAGCAATCCATTGCACAAGGATCATAATTCAAGGTAGGCACAACATTATCTATCTGCATACATTCATCTGGGCTAAGGCAATTGTTCTCTTCATCAGGTTTCTTATGTTTCCCTGACTTTAGCTCCAGAAATTGCTGAAACTCTTTTAGAAGCAATTCAGCCTATAGCTGCTCTTTAGCTGCTTGATAGTCTCCGGTAAGGGTCACACCCTTCCCCCACTCACTATCTGCGCCTGTTGCAGAGTTTGGCTTAGGGAGGTCAGCACAATATAAGGGTTTCTCCAGCAAGGCATTAAAATTAGGAAATTCAGCTTTACCTTTATCAGAGACGTTGGCATAAGAACAGGCACCTTTCTTCCAGGACTCTCTCCTCTCTAGAAACTCAGGAGCCTTATGGCTAGTTCTTCTGCTAGGGGAATTTCTCTCAGAAAAACTTCTTTCCTGTTTTGGTTCCTGGCTTTTATAGCACTGCTCGCCACCAGACAAAATACCTTTTCTCCAAGAGCTGGGTTTGCTAGCCTTCCCACGTTTAGGCTCTGCCGTGTAGTAAGGATCTCCTTGAGAGTATATTGGGCTCCAAGGCTTACTGTTCCAGGGTTCTGCCTTCTCCCAGGGTTCTAGCGTTTTTCCCCTTTGATTCCAAGTTCCTCCTGAAGACCAACGTGCACTGGAAGCTGCTTCTCGTCTGCTTCATTTCTTGCTGCTCTCCTTGTCAGCCTTGCTGCCTGCCTTGCCAGCCTTGCTGCCTCCTTTGCCAGCCTTGCTGCCTCCTCTGTCAATCCTGTGTGAGGATTTAAAAAGGGCTTCATTTCCCAGCACTCCCTGTCGTTCCCCTGGGCGTGCCCAATCAGTGCTGAAGCCTAACTCCTCCCCTGGTCTGGGGCTTGTCTTCAGCTCAGCCAATAACTGTGTTTTTTCCAAGTCAGTTTTGGAAATCCTGTGTGTGTCATCCCTTCTATCAGGATTTTCCCCTATCTCCATTTCCTCTGGAGGGGAGTCTTCACCACAAAATATATATATATTGTGATAAGGAAGCTTTTCATGACAGAGGATAAAGGGATAAAGGAAAGGAATTCACCCTTATAAAAGGACCTATTCTACAAGGTCAGAGAAACAGAACCACAATCACACCTAGAAAGCAGGAAATTCCCAGATGGGATAGGTTTCAGAGTTCCCCTAGTGGAGAAAAGGAGAGGGAATACAGACCCAGGGTAAAGGACGTCACTGAGTTCCCTAATTACCCAGCTGCCAGGAGGCAAGCTGATCTCCGTCACCTGAGAGGAGAAGAGGTGGGGCTGGAGCCTTTGGGATTTAAGTCTAGGATAGAGAAAGAAGCAGGGGAGAGAAGGAGGAGAGTCCCAGAGACAGTCTCAGGGAGAGACCCAAGCAGAAACACAAGCTGGAGGACAGGACGAGGAAGCACAGGAGAATGGTGGCCAGAGCATGAGGGAGGAGAAGCTGCTACAAGCCCAGGCCCAGGTATGAGCCTTCAAAGCTTGTCTAATACAGAGCAGTGCAGAGTTGCAAGGGATAATCTCAGCTCTAAAGGAAGGCAGTCAGCTGAACCCTGTGAACTGGAAGGAGAGGTAGAGCCTATTCAACTAGGTGAACCAGACCTAGCTGTGAATGACGAAGACTCATACATGGATTGCTCCTTGTGCCAATCCTTTACTGCAGAGGGATTGAAGGAAAACCACCCTTAAGAGAAAACCTTCAGAGTCAGGTAACTTTGAAAGCCTGTAGATGGTTTTGTGCATGCCCTGTGTTAAAGAAGAAATATGTTTGCTGAGAAAGCCAGAGCAAGTTGAAGCTCTCTGAATGGGCTTATTAAACACCTGCTATCCAGAGCAGTGCACCGGCAAGAAGCCGAGCTAAAGGTGAAAGGAAGTAAAGTTTTTGCCTTTGTTTTTGAATATTCCTGAAGCCTGGAATAGAGCATTATTTGCTTATGAGAAGTTTTTGATCCTGTTAAAAGTTTTACTTTGTTTGTAAGGAGACAAACAGCCTGAAAGTGTTTGGGACTATGAGAACAGAAAACTGCCATTGATAAATGCTGTTTTTGTTTGCTTTAAACAGCAATGCTAGCCAAGCTGGTAGCATTGACTGTTAGAAGACTTTATCTTTGAGCTGAAGAACACTATAAGCTGAAAGTTTGCTTTGAGTTTATTTATGTCCTGATGTGTATTGTGAAGAATCCTGGAGAAAGAATCCAAGGGTAGTATTTGTGAACCTTTGCATTTGAGTCAATAAATTCTGTCATTGCCTTACTATTCGAGCCAACTACAAGTGTTTTTACCTGAAGCCAAGTGAATTGTGACTGAACTACCTTTCCCAAGAGGCAGTGCAAAAGAACAAGTCAGTAAAAGGCTAAAAGGTGAAACTTTCTATGATAACCACGCCCCTCCATACTGGAAGTAAGGGGCAAGGGCGTGACAATATATATATATATATATATATATATATATATATATATATATATATATATATATAAATAAGAAATGCCACATGATGCTTAAAGTACCAAAAAACAAAATAGTAACATGGTATGCACCCCCTCAGAGTATTCAATGCCCCAAATAAGACATGGAACATTATAGTTGTGGTCATCATTATTGGCACCCTTGCAGTTCAACCCCTTAATGCCCAATATTTCCTAAAAAAAAGTAGCCATTGAAATGTCTGTGGACTATATGGGCCCGATAGTCTTCTAGGCAGGTTATGTACCACATCAGCGCATAGCCCTGCTCGCCAACCCCTAAATCCGGATATTCAATGCTGGGGTCATATGTGGCCCCGGCATTGAATATCCAGGTATCGCTACACAACCCGGAAGCTGCCGAAGCTAACCGGGCAGCAGCAATATTGCATGCTGCCCAGTTAGCGCCTGTGCTGTAAAGATAGGCAAGGGTTTTCCTGGCCTATCTTTTCGGTGGGGAGCTGCTGCCCGGTTATCTCATGCCTCTCCTCCACCCTAGAATGCCCCCTAGACGGATGCATCGGAGCATGTAGGGAAAATAGATGGCGATATTCAATGGCACTACCCATGTATGTTTCATTGAATGTCCCCATCTAAGGCATTTACATGGTCTACTAGGCTGTAAACTGTGTAAATGCCCTTCAAATATTGGGCCCTATATGCACACATATTTGCACATAAAAGAATCAAATAAAACAAGACCAGTTTAAAAAGTAAATAATAGGAAATAGTATAACAACTGGGATATTGCCAGGACATGATTGGTGGTCACTGCACCTTTGATGTTTCATTGACCAGCTGGATCACTTTTACAAGGCAATCTATTAATGATTGTCAGATTATCTGATGTCATAGGATCATACAACACATAAACAGGAACCGGATATGACAAGGTTCATTCGCCTGAAGAAGAGCTAAAAAGCTATATGGCTTGAAACACTGCGTGGTGTAGCAGAGACCTTGTTGGCTTTCAATTCGAGCTTCAATTCGAGCTATCAGTAATTCTAGGGATTATTATGGCCATGAAGATGGAGCTGGTCATTTGACTGGAATGAAATAGTGGAGGCAAAGTGAATGGAGGAATTGTTGGAGGTCCTTCCCTGGAATAACAAGCTAAGTGACTCATGTTTGAATGATCTGCTAGATGAGCAGCGCTATAGAGTGACGTTTTTTGATAGAAGTTTTGTTTCTTTGGGAGAGCCTTTTAAGGAGTAACTGTTTGACTTATTACACAGGAGTTTTGGAATGCTTTTATGCGGTCAGTTCCATGTTTTTTACCTATTTAGGTCTTTATAAAATTGATTAAAAAGGAGGACCCACTACAACAGGGGAGTTCCAGTCAAGGTGAGTGATCTGACAAAAAATAATTTCTTTATTGATTTTTTGATTTTGTTTATTTCAAGTGATTTATTTAAGGAATCATTTTTCTTATATTAGGACATGATTATTGGCACCCTTATAAATAATTCAAATCAGTTTGAACAGAAGAACCACATTCCTATTGTAGTAAAATTAGATGCACCTGTGATCAATTGTCAGTACTCACATGAATTGAATCAACTAATGAATGATGGCTTTAATGTTTAAAATGGCCACATTCACTCCCTGTTCCATTTTCACAATGGTGAAGACAAGAGAGCTGCATGAGACAATTAGAAAAGCCATTATCACCAAACATCAAACTTCAAAGGGGTACAAGGCCATCTCCAAAGACCTTGGGATCCCTGTATCTGCAGTTTGCAATGTTATTAAGACGTTTTTTGCTCATGGAACTGTCAAGAACCTCTCAAAACTTAGTGGGAAGAGGAAAATTAATCCTAGAAGTCTTCAAAGGTTACAAAAAGCTATGAACTAAACAGAGAAGGACTTCATGTGTGAAGGCCAAGGAGGACCCTACTGCTCAAAGACATACATAAAAAGGCATACCTGATATTTGCCCAAACCCACCTTGACAAACCACAATCCTTCTGGGAAAATGTTCTGTGGACAGATGAAACTAAACTTGAGCTCTGCAATGCAGACCAGCAATATATTTACAAGCAAAGAAATGAAGCTTTTAAGGAAAAGAGACCCTTCCTACCGTTAAATATGGTGGAGGTTCCATAATGTTGTGGGGCTCTTTTGCTGCCTCAGGAACTAGAAGCCTGGAATGTATTAAATGAATCATGAAATCAGAGGACTACCAAGATATTTTGGAGTGAAATTGCACATGTTAACACTTTTACAATTTGAGTGCGATGCTAATAGCTAATAAAGGTAGTTAGCTCCCATTGGATATTATAGTGGTGCTTAATGGGAGGGATGGGAGATGCTGGTTTAAAAAAGGCTTTGAGCCCCAAGCAGCCACCCTTTAAAGCCCTGGTGGACGATGCTAAATCCTTCTCTCAGTCCCTACCACCCTCATGACATCTCGTGATATTGGGCCTAGAGGTACAACATTTTTTCAATGAAAAGCAGAGAGAAGGGCATAGTCCAACAGAAGCCACTCCCCTCATGGGATTCCTATCACCATGTTACCATAGGCTCCTATCAATTCAACGTGGGCAGCCAAAGCCCTCACTCCCTATGGGGTTTGCAATACCCCAAATAAGACTTGAAAGTATTAGTGTATGGGTCAAGAATAGGGATGCACATTCATTTGAAACAATATGTGAAATATCAAAATTTACTATTTTGTTTCACATGAAAAGAAAATTGAAAAATACAGAATTTATTTTCCCCTCCAGTTTCAGCATAGGCTAGCCTCAAACCTAACACTGAGGTTAGAAGGCAGAAAAGCCATTACATCTCCATTGAGGCTGCTTCTAGCTAGCCTATTCTTAATTCTGCTGATGATCTTCCTTCCTGTTTCCTGAGTAGCCCATAGTTTGTCTGGTATGGAGCTCCCTGGAAAATGCTAACTGGAATGTTTGCCTTGTGAATCTATTGACTCTTGCTGTAGAGATTTACTTTAAAGATTTTTATTTTGCCATGTTCTAATGCCAGAAATTCTGTGAAATTTTGTCTAAGTTCCCTGTCAGAGACATTTGCCAAGCCTAATCTTGATCCTGGTTGTCCAATTAATGATGATCAAACAGGATCTGGATTAGATTTGATGAATGTCTCTGGTACCTTTGTGGCTCACTGCAATTGGGAGTCCATGATCGCATCTAGAATTTCCGGTGGGCCGACAAGGATGATCTTTCCAAGCAATTTGTAATCCTCTGACTTATGGTGCACTGGCATCTTTGATAACCTCTAGGATTTTTATTATGTTATTCATAAGCAAGGCCAAAGCGATGTCTGATAAGTTGGTAGCGTCCTTTCTGTAGAATCTTCCTGCTGCCAGCCTCTATAACTCACATGCTGATCTGCCCTATTGCCTTTTTCAACTGATGGTTCCAAAGTTTAGAGCCTTCCCATTTCAAACATGTTATTATGTCAGACTAAATTAGCAGGTGTTCGGGAAGATGGTAGCCACTCTGTCCAGGTCGAGCTTCACTGTTTCAATGAGTTGTTTTTATGGGATGACTCCAAGATTGTTGTCTCTTAAGGTGGATCAATACTGCATCAGCATGGACAAACACATCCGACAACTTGTAGAAAATGTAGGGGGTGATGTCGCTTCATGCCAGATAATCCTGTTCAGTTGAGTCGGATATCTCTCTTGAAGGGACCAAGGTGAGAATGAGCAGGTGGTTGATCTTCTTTTGTGCTGCTCAATGGATGAATGAGTGCCCGATGATCCAGACTGTCTTTGGATACACTTACCCTAGGGACAAAAAAGTGACATTCTATCAGTGCTAGCAATCAGTTGGCGCCTGACAGCAAATGCATCCAATGTAGGCTATTGATTTCCATCTTCCAATGCACTCAATGACATCTCTGAACATGCCACATTGGGCAGCTGCCTGCACTGCTCAGATTCGGGAAAAATGTGTTCCATATGCCAGGGGGGTCACATCCTACTGCTGATAAGGACTGCTTAAGGGCATCTGAAAATTGGAAGCAAGTAAAGGGGTGCCATAGACATGGAAACAAAGGTATCCTTTGGAGTTGAACTGGCATGCCATATACCTGGTGAAGCTCATCACAGGGAAGGTGGCAATGCCTGGTATTTCCTATGGGTCAAAGTGCCTTTCCATACTCTCGTGTCAGTCTTGGAACTCCTTATTGTCACATGCAGGCCCACTGTTCTTGGCCTGTATATTGGACTTCCTACAGGATGTCACACTTTGCTGCAGTCACTAATTCATTTAGTCTTAGTGCAGCAAAAAAAAGCTAAGATTGAGGCCACCCAGAATGGGCTAGGTTCAAAGTGTGATGAGCAAATTGTCTGAATAATGGTCCATAGGTGGGGAAATAGGTCATGTGTAATTGATTTCCTGACATCCAGGTGTGCAAAAGTGTAACATGTCCAATCCCACATTAGTGTCTCCAGCAGAAAACTGATGGTAAGACTGCTGGCCGTCAAATTTGCTGGAGAAGGAGAACTCTCCCAGTTGATTTTTAACAAGAATCCAGGGCAGTCCTTGGTTGCGGGCAATCAGGATATAATCGGCTACAAGGGTGTTGTTTGCATCTTCAAGCTTCCATCCTTTTGAAGCCAGGTAGGTTGCAATCTATTAGTATCTTCCCAGATACACAATCCAGGATGAGGTGTGCAAGTGACTGCTGGATAAGCTGATGAGTGTTCTCCTTCAAATTTCACAAACTGTATCTAGAATCACATTTCCTCAACAGCAAGTAGGTCTAGCCACCTGAACAGAGTCCTCTGAAAATGGGATGAGTCAGCAATTAGGAATATGTTTTGTCTGCATTGTAATGTTAAGCTGCAAGCATGATCCAGCTAATGACTGAATCTCCTTTAGCATCATTTTCTTGGCCTGCATGGCAGCCTGCAGCTTAGAATCAGTGATGGTGATATCTTGTTTCTCTGTGGGATGAGTAGCTTTTATTGCTGTTCCTAGATGAGCTCCTTACAGTATGATATGAACAGTAGTGAAGCCACTTCTCTCAATGGCATGGTTGTATCCCACTATGAAAGACAGATGAACTCCTACTCTTTCAGGGATGTCCCACATGAAAGATTCCCATTGTCCTGAGTGTATGGGAGGTAAGGAACCAAGGATATAACCTCTTTGCCCAGGCCATCTGCAATGGGGGGGGGGGGGGGGGGCTGCCGCCTTAGAGGGTGTGGGTGAATTGGGGGGAGCAGAACCCATGGACCTCTGAACTCAAAAGATATTTTTCTTGGTGCCCTTTTATAATATTCAGGGAATCCGGAATTTCTGTGTATTTAGCTGGTACTCATTGCTGCCTGAGAGGTGGTCCAGAGCCTTGCCTATTGAACCAGGATCCCCTGTCACCAGAGGTTGCCCAGGCCATTGCCCATGTGCTCAAATCCCCCCATTTCATCTCCAGAGCAGCCATGATGCTCATTTCTAGGGATGCTTTGTTCTTCCCAGAGTTTGTGCTAAGCATGGCCCAGTCTGCTGAACTCCTGCCACCCTCCTCCATGTGCTCTTTGTATTTGAAGCATTTATATACCACCCATCTGTGAAACAATACAATCAGGTACTGTATATATTCCCTCATCCCCAAAGGGCTCACAATTTACAGTACATGTGTACCTGATGCAATGGAAGTTCAGTGCCTTGCCCAAGGCCACAAGGAGCACTGTAAGTGCTGGACCAAATAGAAGGTTGGTGCTCAGGTCCTGCTTAGTGGCGGCTATGAGGTTATTCTCTCAGGGGTGGCTCTTTAGGCTGACAGGTTAAGCATGGGCAGTAGATTGTGAAGCATCTTTCTCTTTGTGCTTCAGGCTAGCTAAGGAGTTCTGTCAGGAATGCAATCTTTTATTTTTGCTTCCATTGCAGCTGCTACGTGTTGCCTCTTAACAGCCATGGTTGTATTGATGCTCCAAGTTCATTCCTCCTCTATCTCTTTTCAACTTCATCCTATGACCCCTTGTTTTCAAGCTTTTTTTCAATTGAAAGAGGCCTACATCTCATCAGTATATATCATGGAGGCATTTATATGTCTTTATCATATCTTTCCTACCTTTCTTCTAAAGTATGCTTATTTAGATCTTAAATTCTATCCCCATACGCTTTATGATGAAACCAATGAACCATTTTAGTAGTTGCCCCCTGGACTGACTTTATCCTTTTTAAATTCTTTGGAAGGTGAGGTCTCCTGAACTGTACACAGTACTCCAAATGAGGTCGCAATAGAGACTTATATAGAGCAATGTTCACCTCTCTTTTCCTGATGGCTATTCCTCTCCCTATACTCCCACTCATTAAGAACATAAAAACATATGATATGCCATACTGAGTCAGACCAAGGTCCATCAAGCCCAGTATCCTGTTTCCAACAGTGGCCAATCTAGGTCATATGTACCTAACAGTTTCCCCAAAGGACACAGGTTCCACAATGCTTGTATTGGGTCAAGCATTGATATCCTGGGTCCCTTCTTAATTATGATTTATGGACCTTTTCTCCAGGAACTTGTCCAAACCTTTTTTAAACCCAGCTACACTAACAGCCTTTACTACAACCACCGGTAACAAATTCCAGAGTTTGATTACACGTTGAGTGAAAAAATATTTTCTTTTATTACTCTTAGTTTACCCTGTAGCTTCATTGCATGTCCCCTAGTCTTTCTATATTCCGATAATGTAAACAATCAATCTACGTTTACCCGTTCCACTCTGTTCATTAATTTATAGACCACTGTCATATCTCCCCTCAGCCGTCTCTTTTCCAGGTTAAAGAGCCCTAACCTTTTTAGCCTTTCTTCATAGGGGTATCCTTCCATCCCCTTTACCATTTTGGTGGCTCTTCTCTGAACCTTTTCTAATAACACTATATCCTTTTTAAGATACAGCGACCAGAATTGCACACAATATTCAAGGTGTGATCTCACCATGGAATGATATAAGGCATTATAATATCCTTTGTTTTATTTTCCATTCCTTTCCTTATGATACCTAGCATTCTATTTGCTCTCTTGGCTGCTGCTGCACACTGGGCAGAGAGTTTTAACATGTTATCCACAATGACGCCTAAATCTTTTTCCTGGGTGGTGGTTCCTAATGTGGAACCTTGCATCGTGTAACCATAGTTTGGGTTGTTCTTCCCTAGGTGCATAACTTTGCACTCGCCACATTAAATTTCATCTGCCATTTTGATGCCCAGTCTTCCAATTTATCAAGATCTTCTTGCAATTTTCCACAATCCTCTTGGGTTTTAACAACTTTAAATAGTTTTGTGTCATCTGCAAATTTGATAACCTCACTCATTATTCCCTTTTCCAGATCATTTATGAATATGTCAAAAAGCAGCGGACCCAGCACAGATCCCTGTGGTACACCACTATTCACCTTTCTCCATTGGGAAAATTGGCCATTAAGCCCTACCCTCAGCTTTCTATCTTTTAACCAGTTCCTGATCCACAATAGTACACTGCCTCCTATCCCATGACTCTTTAGTTTTGCTAAAAGTCTCTGATGAGGGACCTGGTCAAAGGCTTTCTGAAAGTCCAAATACACTATATCAACCGACTCACCTTTGTCTACCTGTTTATTCACACCTTCAAAAAAACATAACAGATTAGTAAGACAAGACCTTCCTTGTCTAAAGCCATGTTAGCTGTCTCCCATTAAGCCATGACTATCTACATGTTCAGCAATTTTGTTCTTTATGATGGTTTCTACAATTTTTCCCAGTACTGACGTCAGGCTCACCGGTCTGTAGTTTCCTGGATCACCCCTGGAACTCTTTTTAAAAATTAGTGTTACGTTCGCCATCCTCCAATCTTCAGGTATTACAGATGAGTTTAATGATAGTTCACAGATTACTAATAGCAGGTCTACAATCTCATATTTCAGTTCTTTCAACACTCTTGGATGTATATCATCCGGCCCAGGTGATTTGCTACTCTTCAGTTTATCTAATAGTTGTAATACATCTTCCTGACGTATTGATATTTCCTTCAATTCTTCCGCACCTTTAAATACCACTTCAGTCATGGGTAACATTCCTACATCATCCTCAGTAAAGACTGAAACAAAGAATTTATTCTGTCTCTCTGCTATCGCCTTGTCGCCTCTTAGTGCCCCTTTAACCCCTCTATCATCTAATGGACCAACTGACTCTCTCACAGGTCTTTTGCTACGAATTTACTTGAAAAAGTCTTTATTACGTGTTTTTACTTCCGCAGCAAGCTTCTTCTCAAATTCTCCCTTTGCCTGCCTTATCAATGCCTTGCATTTAACTTGCCAGTGCTTGTGCTGTTTCCAGGTTTCGTCGTTTGGCTCATTTTTCCATTTCCTAAAAGATGCTTTTTTGGCAACATCAGCCTCTCTGACCTCCCCTTTAAACCATGCTGATAGTTTTTTGGACTTCCTTCCACTTTTCTTAAAGCGTGGAATACAGCTGGTCTGGGCTTCCAAGATAGTATTTTTCAACAACACCCAAGCTTGATGTAAGTCTTTAACCTTTGCAACTGCTCCTTTTAGTTTTTTCTTTACTATTTCCTCATTTTATCAGAGTCTCGCTTTCGAAAGTTAAAAGGTAGTACTGTGAATTTCCTTACCATCCCTCCTCCATTAATTAGATCAAACACGATCATGCTATGATCACTATTGCCAAGTGGCCCCATCAACCTTATCTCTTGCACCAGATCAGTTGTTCCACTAAGGACTAGGCCCAATATGGCTTCCCCTCTGGTCAGTTCATGAACCAGCTGCTCCAAGATGCAGTCATTTATTTCATCTAGTAACTTTATCTCCCTAGCATGTCCTGCCGTGACACTGACCCAGTCGATACCGGGGTAATTGAAATCACCCATTATTATTACTGTGCTGTAACTTTTGTTAGCTTCCTTGATTTCTTTGAGCATTTCATCATCCATTTGTTCATTCTGGCCAGGCCGTCGATAGTACACCCCCACCGCCATCGCCTTCCCCTTTTTACATGGAATTTCAATCCACAGAGATTCTACAGCAAATTTTGTTTCCTGCAAAACTTTAATCCTTTCTGACTCAATGCCCTCTCTAACATAGAGAACAGCCCCTCCACCAATTTGATCAGCTCTATCATTACGATATAGTTTGTACCCAGGTATCACAGTGTCCCACTGGTTGTCCTCCTTCCACCATGTCTCTGATATTCCAATCATATCTAACCTCTCATTTAGTGCTATATATTCTAACTCTCCCTTCTTATTTTTTAGACTTCTGGCATTTGCATACAAGCATTTTAGAGACTGTATTTTATTCATATTAATTTGGCTATTGGTAGACATGGGTAATTTGGGATCTTTAAGCTCTGTCTGCTCCATACTCGAGGCATTTGGGCTGCTTTACTCTTTTTTGGAGCCTCTCTGCTTTTGGTAGTATCCTTCAAGGATACATTCTTCTGAACCATGCACATTTGTGCGACTGTCAGCTTTCCTCTATTATCTAGTTTAAAAGCTGCTCTATCTCCTTTATTTATTTATTATTTTTTAATATACCACCTTTCATGATATCAAAGCGGTTTACATTGAACAAACTGAAATTACATTGAACAGGGCATTATAACTTGGAGATAACTATTTTTACAGGGAGCATGGGCTATGGAGGGTTAAGTGGCTTGCCCAAGACCACAAGGAGCACCTGTGGGACTAGAAACCCCAGTCCTTCCGGCCCAAGGTTGCTATCCTCTAGTGGGATTTGAACCACTGACCTTCCAGCCTGAAGTACCTTGCCCCAACCACTAGGCCACTCCTCCATCTCCTTTTTAAAGGTTAATGCCAGCAGCCTGGTTCCATCCTGGTTAAGCTGAAGCCCATCCCTTCGGAAGAGCCCCTCCTTTCCCCAGAATGTTCCCCAGTTCCTAACAAATTCAAAACCCTTATCCTTGCACCATCATTTTATCCACGCATTGAGACTCTGGAGCTCTGCCTGCCTTTTGGGTCCTGCGCGTGGAACGGGAAGCATTTTGGAGAACACGACCCTTGAAGTTCTGGATTTCAACTTCCTACCTAAAGCCTAACTTTAACCTCCAGAACCTCCCTACCACATTTTCCTATGTCATTGGTACCGACATGTACCAAAACAGCATACTCCTCCCCGGCACTATCTAACACCTTATCTAGGTGGTGCGTGAGGTCCGCTACCTTCGCACCAGGCAGGGATGTTGCCAGGCAATCCTCACATCCACCAGCCACCCAGCTATCTAAATGCCTAATGATCACATTTCCAACTATAACGGCTGTTCTAACCCTTCCCTCATGGGCACATGGCCCTGGAGAAACTTCCTCGGTGCGAGAGGGTTTTACAGCACCTGGAGGATAGGTCTAGTTACAGGATCACTTCCTGCCACACCAGGGTGATGCTCTCCTGTCACGTGACCTCTCTCCTCCATGGCAACAGGGATGCTGCCAGACTGGAGGTGGGACTTCAGGTCTATATCCCTGTAGGTCTCGTCTATGTACCTCTCTGTCTTTCAAGTCTGCTACTCTAGCCTCTAGAGAGTGGACTCATTCCCTGAGAGCAAAGAGCTCCTTGTTCCTAGTGCACACGTATGACCTCTCACCAACTGGGAGAAAATCATACATGTGACACTCAATGCAAAAGACTGGAAAGTTCCCATCTTGCTGCTGGACTGCTGTCTGCATCTTAGTTTTAAGCTTGTGTTTAGATCTTTAAGTTCTTTTCTTACTAAGGGCTGCTATGGATACTTATACTTATAAAATTGTACCTAATACGTTTAATGTACCTTGTTCACCTGAAGCTTAATTAATCTCAGGTTCTTAGTATATGACTGATTTGGATAACAAGCTTCACCTGAGAGCACCTCCTTTCCTTTAAGATGTGTAAGTACCTATAAAGCTACGATTATCTCAGGGGTGGGTTGGTGTTGGGGAGGGAAATAACACTTATTAAAAGAGGGCTGCTACACAGTACCCTGTCCTGTGCTTCTGAGGTAAGCTATGACCAACTTCCTAGGTGATTAACAGTCCTTGCTTGGATAGAAGGAGTCTTTTAAAATGTCCTCTTTGTAAAGGTCTCTAGAAGACTTTATTTGTTGCTCAAAGAATACTGACCCTGTTTTGCCTTTTATGCTAAGTTATATTCTGATTTGATTTAAATTAAAGCTCTTTTCTGCTGCTAGGCTCTGACTTATTATGAAATTTAAACTAGAAGCTCTCTGCTGAGTTATAAATTTAACCAGAAAGCTCTCTTCTGTGTTTTAAATTTAAGCTTAAACTGCTGCTACTAGGCCCTGACTGATTTAACAAATACACTGGGTTCGCAGATTAATCAGCTCTAATCCAAAGAAGTCCCTTCAGAAAAATTCCCTGAAGTATATGCTCACAATTGTAGATCTCTCTCCAGAACTAGCAGTCCCCTTTTCTATTCTTCAAGACTGAGGATCACAGAACTCTGGTTGAACTATTTATGCTTTTGTTATCTTTTTTATCTGTTTGGCAATCTTATGATTATCAGATATGATCACCCCAGGTCCCTGCTTTTCTTTTATGCAGAGAAGTACTTCACCCCCTATATTGTACTGTTGCTGTGACTTTTGCAGCCAAATGCTTGATCCTGCAGTTTCTAGCATTAAATCTTAGCTGACAAATTCTAGACCTTCGTTCAAGTTTTCTAGATCCTTCTTCATGTTATCACACCTTCTAAGGTGCCTACCCCACTATAGATTCTAGTATACTCCACAAAGAGGCAAGAAATAGACTAAGACCAATCTCTGTGGCACACCACTGGTAATACTCCTACCCTTAGAATGAACTTTATCTATCACTACCTTTGTTGCCCCTCACTCAACTAGTTTTTGACCTAGTCAATCACTTTAAGGCTCATATCAATGATATTCAGTTTGTTTAGGAGTCTCCTAAACAAATTGTGTCAAAGACCTTGTTGAAATCTAAATACACTACATCTAGCACTCTCCCTGATCGAACTCTCTGATTATCCAATCAAACAAACTGATCAGTTATCCAGCCAAAATTTGTGTTAGTCTGCACAGTTTTTTAAAGAAGCACTAATGTAGCAGGTATCTGTTTTTTTAAATATTGATCTTCATAGTTTTCATTGTCTTTTTTCCAATGCCAAAAGTCTAAAAAATAAAACTGAAGAATTAGAATCTATTGCTCATAGAAATGAATGGGCTGTGACAGCTCGTAATCTTTAGTAAACATGACCCAGATTGGTCGTGAAGGCTTTATATATTCAGGATGGCATAAAGTCAAGTAAGGTAAAGGTTCTTTGAAAACAAAGTGCATTCTGAAATCTTTCTGGATAGAAATTCCATGTGTGATGAGAAAGAATACAGCATTAGGGATATTCTGTCATCTTCCTGTCCAGGATGTGCTTTTTCCTGTAGCACAAAAACATAGCCTTCTCACCCTCAGACTCTGTTGTGAACATGAAATAACAAGAAAGCATCCCCTAGGAGTGGTATCTTTTACTCTTTTCCTCCTTGCTGCTGAT
Source organism: Ichthyophis bannanicus (assembly GCA_033557465.1). NCBI lineage: Eukaryota > Metazoa > Chordata > Amphibia > Gymnophiona > Ichthyophiidae > Ichthyophis > Ichthyophis bannanicus. The sequence goes on along the minus strand of CM066041.1, from coordinate 103,791,824 downwards.
AGGGTAGAAAAGAGGACTGTAAAGGTCACTTTTGGGGCTGAGGTCAATAAGGTTTGACAGAAAATTTGTTGAATTTGAAAAATTGCCAGCTATTTATAGGGTCAATATTTAGGTCCTTAGAAAACACACCACATTCGCAAAAAAACAGTAGAAACATAGAAAGTGAGACGTAACTGAAGAGGCAGTGTCCTTCAGATTTCCCACCGAGCCAAAGAGACTTCACTAAGATTTAACAAAATCCCAAAATATGCCAGTTTCAAAATTGCATGGGATGGTTTCCAGAGCTCAGGCGGTTCCGATTATTGCTAATATTGTGTTTTTGGACATACACAATACTACTTACCTTGCTCAGTTTACCCCCTGATGAAGGCTGTCGCCGAAACGCAGCTGTGTTGGGGTCACTGAATGCATATAAAGGACTTAGTTACGTCTCGCTTTCTGTGTTTCTAGGGTCATTATTCAGCCAGGGTGGATAGCATTTTTTTAAATACCAGCTGTCGCATCTCCAGTATCCAGAGATTGGCCAGGGCTTAATATCTGTATTCAGCACTGACTACTAGTGCTATTCCTATACCGGTGATGTTAAGCCCATTATCTGGATAGCTAACCATAGTTATCCCATTAGTGGCATGAATATCGCCACTAGCTGGATAATTCTGGGGTCCGCTCTCGCTCCACCATGTGACTGGATAGTGGAAAAGTGGTATGCAATTATTTTCAGCACCTGGATAATGCCACTGAAAATCAAGGGAGGGCCCCGGTCTGTGTCACTTAATTCAGTTCACAGGTTCTGTTACCTGGATAGGGCATCTGGCATATTTTGGGATTTTGTTAAATCTTAGTAAAGTCTCTTTGGCTCAGTGGGAAATCTGAAGGAAACTGTCTCTTCTTTTGCTTTGAATTTTTGGTGAATGTTTTGTGAAGACACCAGTATTATTCCAGAGCTACTGCAGCAAACTCTGACACATTTTCCCAGCTCATTAAGGGGTTATCTGTTTTTTCCCGACGTTAAATCAAGCTAAAATTCAATTGGTTCAAATTTGACCTTGATCTGTTCTCCCATCTTTTTTCTCCTTGGCCAGTGACTGATCTAGGTGTCAGGCAGTCCTAGGCACTGTCATGAATACCCAATGTTAGAGTACTATTTTTCCCCATCTCCGACTTCCAGTGCTTCACTGCTGGGGGGTAAAAAGCAGGTATTTGGTAGCAAGGGAAAATAAACTGGATTTAACTCATACTTTTCTCAGAAGGCAAGTTGCATTCCGGTACTTCAGGTACAGCAGATACTGTAATTTATTAGTGGGCTTATAATCTAAGTTTCACCTGAGGTTTTAGCAGATTTGCCCAAGATTACAGTGGGATTTAAACAGGCTTCCCTTATTCTCAGCCCATAGCTCTAACAATCGAACTGCTCCTCCACCCCTAGTGAGAAGCCGGGAGCAATGTACAAAGAGATTAATGTTCAGCAACATAGCCCCCGATTCAGCCATGCCTGGCGTACCCTTATCAAAGGAAATTTGGACCATTACAAGAAGGAGATTATATTCTTAAAATTCCCGTTATTGACTTTGCATTCGTTATATGTTTCTTTTTCAGAGTGCAATGCCTTTGCTCATAGCTGATTACTGACATGGCCGATCTCTTCTTGTTTGGTCACTAGGAAGCCGAGGGTTGCATCTTGATGCTCCAAGGCACAGCATGCAATGAGCTTTCTGTAGTGGTAACAGGCTCAAACAGCAGATGATAAACAACACAATTTCTTCTGTTTAGCCAGCATGAGGAGCTTCTATTGGCTAATTGCTAAGCCTGCTGTGTAGACCTTGCTAGGATGCATTTTTTGCACAGTGGTGGCCAATTTTGGGCCATTCCTTGATCTTCAGATGAATGACACGTGCTGGAGAAGACCTGATTTGCAGACAGGGAACTGTGGGACTGCCTGTCAGTGACACTTAATGAACAGGTGAGATGCACTCTTTATCAAAGCTTGTCATAGAGTTATAGTCCTATCTAGAATACTTTCACGTAAAAGTAGGATTTGAAAAGTGCATGATCTACATTTTATTTTTTATTTTATATGTATTAATTTCCAGTGTTGTTAAATATACATACACATCAAATAGAAAAGTACAAAGAAAAAATATAAGGCAATACTTTTACAATCTACTTCAATACCAAAAAAAAAGCAAAACAAGTCCACATTGCAGGCAAGAAAATACCACTTAAAGCTGTTGAGAAACAACACCAGCTATATCAATATTGGGACCAAGCTTTTCCTAAAATGACTTCAATTTTAAAATGCTTTGCTATGTACAGTATGCCGCTATAAACTGAAAACTGTTGACTGTTAAAGCACAGTTTGCTATGGCAAGGAAAATTACAGTTCCTGACATGGCCATTGTACATAACACTAGAGATGATTAAAGTGAAAGCAATCATATACAACTAGCATTTGCCCATGGGCAGGGATTATTGAACATTAGCTAAATGGAATAATATGAACTCCATAAATTAGGAGCAAAATGGCAAACTTCCCAATCATTCTGGAGAAGAGGGGAGATTGATCATTTCCACCCGTCAAAATTCCAAAAGCCACTGAGCAGTAAAGTTAACCAGATAAAGTCAGAGTGACCTTAGCATTGCTATTTATCCATTCAAAATCACCCAGTTAACTTTGTCCAGTTAATACTGAATGTCAGGGTTGAGCACACAAAGTGAAACTGTGTCCTGAGAAGTCTCCCCCCCCCCCCCCCACACACATCTCCATGCTGCCTCCTTTAATCCAAGTAAATTGCACATATCTTTTGAATATTGACCTCCTGGTGTTTATATTTTGAAATCAGATCGCAAAAGACTCAGATTACAGGTAGGGATTATGATTACAATTACTAATCATGGTGCTTCTGTTTGTATAATAGCAAAAGTGTAAGTAAAGGAAGGATTTGCCCTTCAGATTCTATAAAACTCATGGAAGGCCGCTTCAGCCACTGTTCCTTTTCTTAGAACACTGAAAGAAAGCAGGTAGAGCTACAACTTACTTCAATAAGGAAAAAGGAAAGCAAAATGTTGTGAAATTCATAAACAACTACATTTTAAAATGGGCAGAGATGTCCTGCCCACGATTGCTAAATACACCCAAGCAGATAATCAAAGCAAGTTCATGAACCGCAATGTTGATCAAAGAATTGTCCTTGGATTTTTACGTTCAATTTAAGTATTTTTAAGTTTAATTATTCATCTGGAATGGATTTCCCTCATAACGTTTCAAATATATCGTCATATTTTCATCTTCCCAACAGCAAAAATAGATTCTACTTCATTGACTGCCTAGGGCAGGTCTTGGCAGGTCCTAGGATCCAGTTCATCATGGCGTCTAGAAATTACACTCTGGCACCTGGGATTTCATGCCCCAAAAGTATTTTTTAGCTGCAGCTTCTGAAAACGCCTCATTTCTAACTTTCCCACCCTGATTGGCTCTCTGCATGCTTGAGCCGAATGGCCAAGGAAGTTTGGGCTGATCTCACGATTTCAAGTCTCGCAAGAGAGAATGGAAAAGTCTTGTGGGGTGGAGGGTTAGGAGAAAGAGAGGGAGACTGGAGGAAGCCTCAGTGAAGGCTGGGGGGAGGAGTCATAGCAAAGAGAAAGAGACTGGGTGAAGGCTGGGGGTTCATGGAAAAGAAAGAGAGATTGGGTAGGCATGGTGCATAGGCTACATTTCATCAGTCTATGGTGATATGTGAACCAAAAAAGGTGTTGGTGGGGGAAGGAAGAGAAGGGTCACTACTTTATCTTGACACTCTACAGTGGCACATTAAGGGTCTGGTTTATTCTTTTCCCATAGAAAATGGGAAAACATTCTAATTAAATCAAGCCCTAAACATTTTTTGGGGGGGGGGGGTGGGGGAGAGAGGTAGGAGGCACAAACTGTGACCTAGGTCTGAGCGGCTAGCTCCTAAATTTAGGCTTCCTCCTAGAACCCAAGAAAAGTCATCAAGCACTGGCCTAGGGATATATAAAACTGGGCATCACAGAAATCTATATAGGGTGGCCCAAAAAAAGTGAGAACATCTCATAAATTTGCTTCGGTCTTTACTGAGGAAGATGTAGGGATGTTACCCATGACTGAAGTGGTATTTAAAGGTGCGGAAGAATTGAAGGAAATATCAATACATCGGGAAGATGTCTTACAACTATTAGATAAACTGAAGAGTAGCAAATCACCTGGGCCGGATGGTATACATCCAAGGGTGTTGAAAGAACTGAAATATGAGATTGCAGAACTGCTATCACTAATCTGTGAACTATCATTAAAATCATCTCTAATACCTGAAGATTGGAGGATCGCCAATGTAACACCAATTTTTAAAAAGGGTTCCAGGGGTGATCCAGGAAACTACAGACCGGTGAGCCTGACGTCAGTACCGGGAAAAATGGTAGAAACCATCATAAAGAATAAAATTACTCAGCATGTAGATAGTCACAACCTAATGGGAGACAGCCAACATGGCTTTAGACAAGGAAGATCTTGTCTTACTAATCTGTTATGTTTTTTTGAAGGAGTGAATAAACAGGTGGACAAAGGTGAGTCGGTTGATATTGTGTATCTGGACTTTCAGAAAGCCTTTGACAAGGTCCCTCATCAGAGACTTTTGGCAAAACTAAAGAGTCATGGGATAGGAGGCAGTGTACTATTGTGGATCAGGAACTGGTTAAAAGATAGAAAGCAGAGGGTAGGGCTAAATGGCCAATTTTCCCAATGGAGAAAGGTGAATAGTAGTGTACCCCAGGGATCTGTGCTGGGTCCGCTGCTTTTTGACATATTCATAAATGACCTGGAAAGTGGAATAACGAGTGAGGTTATCAAATTTGCAGATGACACAAAACTATTTATAATTGTTAAAACCCAAGAGGATTGTGAAAAATTGCAAGAGGATGTTGATAAATTGGAAGACTGGGCATCAAAATGGCAGATGAAATTTAATGTGGACAAGTGCAAGGTTATGCACCTAGGGAAGAACAACCCAAACTATGGTTACACGATGCAAGGTTCCACATTAGGAACCACCACCCAGGAAAAAGATTTAGGCGTCATTGTGGATACCACGTTAAAACCCTCGGCCCAGTGTGCAGCGGCAGCCAAGAGAGCAAATAGAATGCTAGGTATGATAAGGAAATGAATGGAAAATAAAACAAAAGATATTATAATGCCTCTATATCGTTCCATGGTGAGACCGCACCTTGAATACTGTGTGCAATTCTGGTCGCCGTATCTTAAAAAGGATATAGCGATTTTAGAAAAGGTACAGAGAAGAGCCACCAAAATGGTAAAGGGGATGGAAGGATACTCCTATAAAGAAAGGCTAAAAAGGTTAGGGCTCTTTGACCTGGAAAAGAGACGGCTGAGGGGAGATATGATAGAAGTCTATAAATTAATTAACAGAGTGGAACGGGTAAACGTAGATCGATTGTTTACCTTATCATAATATAGAAAGACTAGGGGACATGCAATGGAGCTACAGGGTAAACTATTTAAGACTAATAAAAGAAAATATTTTTTCACTCAACATGTAATCAAACTCTGGAATTTGTTACCGGAGGATGTAGTAAAGGCTGTTAGTGTAGCTGGGTTTAAAAAAGGTTTGGACAAGTTCCTGGAGGAAAGGTCCATAAACCATTATTAAGAAGTGACCGAAGATATCAATGCTTGACCCAGTACAAGCATTGTGGAACTTGTGTCTCTTGGGGAAACTGCTAGGTACATATGACCTAGATTGGCCACTGTTGGAAACAGAATACTGGGCTTGATGGACCTTGGTCTGACCCAGTATGGCATATCTTATGTTCTTATAAATTAAAAGCTTAAATAGTTTGCTTATTTACCTTTTTTAGCTATATAACATCTTTATTTCGACAATTTCCGGTCGCCATCTTTTTTTAAAATTTGTCAATTGTTTATATCTGTCTTTTTAAATTTTTAAATAACTTATATGCTACGAGATGTTCTCACTTTTTTTGGGCCACCCTGTATAATCTATAGGGGGATATTCAAAGTCACTTACATGATTTGCAGACCTGCAAACCGTGTAAATGCTGCTGAGCTGTATATTCAGTGGCATTAACATGGTTATCGCCGCTGGATATCCACAGGTACCACAGCTATGTGCCCTGATGCTAAGCAGTTAGCATCGGGGCATGTAGGGGGTTTTCCAGGGCAGAGTGGAGGCATCACCCATCGCTAACCAGGAAGCAGCGATATTGAGCTTGGGGAAACTGCTAGGTACATATGACCTAGATTGGCCTCTGTTGGAAACAGAATACTGGGCTTGATGGACCTTGGTCTGACCCAGTATGGCATATCTTATGTTCTTAGCAACACACAGGTAATGTAAGGCATAGCAAATGCTGGCCTAACTTTACTAGTGGATGCTAACCGGGCAGCAGCTAAATATCTCTGCTGCATGGTTAGCTTCTGGGTTCTGTGTCAAATTGGATATGCAATGCAATTAGTCTTCAGCAGCGATGGCTAGCTTCTTTAGAAGTGCTAGCCGCTGCCCACTGAATATCCCTCCTTATGAGCCCAATTCCAACATGGGCAAGTCTGGGCTGTGCAGACATGCAAAACACAGACAGGCCCAGATTGTACCCGATTCTGCAACCGCAGGAAGTAGACATTCCCATGGTACAGAATCGGGTACATAGCTGGCCTGGCATACCCCTGATTCCATTGCTAGAGACATCCCCAGTCTGCACAGGCAGCCCGCCCTCTGTTCCTGCTGGTGTGCTGGTACCGTGGTGTCACATTGCCATGGCACTGGGATGCCCATCAAGAGTGCCAAAAGCCCAACATTGCCCCAAACTTCATTTCCCTGCTGCCCAACTCTTGGCAGGATTGGCCAGGGCCAGGCTCAGGTGGAGGGGGCTCACCTGCCATAGCCCTGATTGTGTGGAACCCGGCACTTATTCCACCTCCGAGGTGGTATAAGTTGGGCATCCTACGTGGGATCACTGGACATACAGGGCCCTGATCTGAATAGGCCCTGTACATCCAGATGCTTCGGCCCACCCCCACTCCACTCACTTCCTGCTTCCAGCCCTCCCCCTCCCACCCCCATCCAGTGCTCCCCGTCCTAACCCTCAGTACATGCATAAAGGGCTAGACTCAGAATTGAGTGCCAAAATGGGGATCGGAGTCCAACAAGGATGTCCAACCCCACTATTCGCGTATCTGCATCAGGCCCTATGTGTATACATAGTGACATATTAAATGATGGCAGATAAAGACCAGTATGGTCCATCTAGTCTGCTTGGTAAGGTGGCTAGAGTAGATGTACCCGCCACTCTGTACAGGTCACCCCCCCCCCCCATCCTTCGTTTAGGGTTGTACCCGCCATTATGTGCAAGTCGCCCATTTTTTAAAGTATAAAAAAAAATAGTTACATTTATTTTGATTTTATCCTCTTGCTATAAAGGGATCCACTGTGCTTGTCCCATGCCATTTTGAATTCTATCATTGTATTTTCCTCCACCACCTCCATTGAGAGGGCATTCCAAGCATCCACCACCTTTTCAGTGAAAAAGTATTTCCTGACATTGCTTTTAAGTTTACCTTCTTGAAGCTTCATTTTAAGATCTCTAGTATTACAGCTTCCCTTTCCTTGAAAAAGGTTTATTTGTTCATTAATACCCTTTAAGTATTTAAAAGTCTGCATCATATCTTCCCTATCCCCCCTCTCCTCTAGGGTATCCATATTTTGGACTTCAAGTCTCTTCTCATACATCTTCTAGAGCAGGCTCCAAATCATTTCGGTTGCTTTCCTCTGAACCATTTCAGGTCTTTTTATATCCTTTACAAAATATGGTCTCCAAAACTGAACACAGTATTCCAAGTGAGGCCTCACCAGTTACTTGTACAGTGGCCTTAGTACCTCTTCCTTTCTGCAGGTAATTCCTCTCTGCATGCAACTCAGCTCCTTCTGGCTTTGGCCACTGCCTTGTCACACTGTTTCACCACCTTGAGATCCTCAGAGACAATCACTCCAAGAGCCTTCTCCTGGTCATACACACCAACCTCCTGCCCCCTATCGCATACAATTCCCTTGGATTTCTGCCTCCCAGGTGTATGACTTGACACTTCTTCACATTAAATCTTAACTGCCAAGCATTAGACCATTCATCCAGCTTTTGTAGATCTTTCACATGTTGTCTGTTCTCTCAGAGGAGTCCACTCTGTTGCAAATTTTCATGTCATCTGCAAGACAGACTTTTCCCTTCAGCCCTTCAGCATTATCACTCACAAATACATTAAACAGTATTGGTTCCAGGACTGATCCTAGGGGCACATCACTACTCATCTTCCTTTCTTCTGAGTGAGTTCTATTTACCATCACCTTCTGTTGTCCAATAATTTATGATCCAGTTCACCGCCTTTGGACCCATCCCCAGTCTGCTCAGTTTATTGATAAGCCTCCTATGAGGGACAGTATCAAAGGCTTTGCTGAAATCTAGGTAGATCACATCCATCGCATACCCTTGATCTAGTTCTCTGGTCACCCAATCAAAGAACTCAATCAAATTTGTTTGGCATGATCATCCTTTAGTAAAACTATTTTGCCTTGGATCATGCAACCCATTGGTTTCTAGAAAGACCGCTATTCTTTCTTTCAGGAGCACCTTCATTACTTTTCCTACCACAGAGGTAAGGCTTACTGACCTGTAGTTTGTCACTTCTTCCCTATTACCACTTTTGTGAAGAGGTACCACATCAACCCTTCTCCAGTCCTGCAGAACCTCTCCCAGCTCCAAGGATCTATTAAGAACATCTTTTAAAGGACCTGCCAGAACCTCTCTGAGCTCTTTTAGTATCTTAGGATGTATCCCATCCTGTCCCATGGCCTTGTCCACATTCAGTTTTTCAAGCTGTTCAAAAACTTCATTTTCTGTGATGGGATGGAAGGATACTGCTATGAGGAGAGGCTAAAAAGGTTAGGGCTCTTCAACCTGGAAAAGAGACTGCTGAGGGGAGATATGATAGAGGTCTATAAATTAATGAATGGAGTGGAACAGGTAAACATAGATTGATTGTTTACACCATCAAAATATAGAAAGACTAGGGGACATGCAATGAAGCTACAGGGTAACCTATTTAAGACTAATAAGAGAAATTCTTTTTTCACACAACATGTAATCAAACTCTGGAATTCATTATCTGAGGATGTAGTAAAAGCTGTTAGTGTTGCTGAGCTTAAAAAAAGGTTTGGACAAGTTCCTGGAGAAAAGGTCCATAAACCATTATTAAAGGGGACCCAGGATATCCACTGCTTACCCCAATATAAGCATTGTGGAACCTGTGTGTCTTTTGGGGAAACTGCTAGGTACTTGTGACCTAGATTGGCCACTGTTGGAAACAGGATACTGGGCTTGATGGACCTTGGTCTGACCCAGTATGGAATATCTTATGTTCTTATGGTGTCCTATCTACTCCATTCCCCTTTGTATATTTGTCAGCCAGATGTAGTCCTTCCCCAAGATTTTCTTTAGTGTTTAGCATTTTTGCTTTTTCAATGTCCCTTTCCATGAATCTGTCCTCAGCACTTTTGAGTCTTTCAATTCCACCTCTGATCTAGCTTTTTTCTCTTTGTCTCTTTTAGCTTATCCAGTACTCTTTTCTGTGTTCCTCTGTTTGCAATCTTCTGAATTTTGTGAAAGTTGTGTTTTTTGCCTTTATTTGTGCAGCCACATCTTTGGAGAACCATATTGGTTATCTTTTCCTCTTGTTTTTATTTACTTTCCTTACGTATATATATCCATTACCCCTTTTATTGCCTCCTTTAGTTTAGCCCACTGTAATTCAACTTCCCTTATCGCCTCCCACCCTGCCAACTCCTCCTTCAGGCACTTTGCCATTTTACTAAAGTCAGTGTTTTTGAAGTTAAGGACTTTGAGTTTGCTGAGATTGGACTCTGCCTTGGCTTTTACCTCAGACCAGACCATGTGATGATCTTTGCTGCTCATGTAGGCACCCACCTGGACATTCGACACACTTTCTCCATTGGTGACTACGAGCTCCAGTGTTGAACTTTCCGTGGTTGGTTCCATCACCATTTCTCTGAGCAATGCTTCTTTTTACTTATTTCCAGATATGCAGAAGAAATGCTCCAATCCATGTCTAGTAGATTAAAGTCACCCAATATGATCACTTCTCCCTTCATGGCTACATTTGCTATATCAATGGGTGTGTATAGTGGTTGAATATTGCTGCTTATATATATAAATGGGATGTCTATGTCTACAGGCACATTCAATGGTACTAATTAACATATAACACCATTGAATATACTTATAAGCTGAAATACCCACATTAGACATTTCAAATGATACACTGGTTGCTATGCCATCCAGTCAGAACCGGCCCATCCACAAGGCAAACTAGGAGATACCCTAGGGCAGCAGACTCTGGTGGGTGGCATCACTACTCTAACCCCCCAGGAAGCGGCAAGTGAACTGCTACTTCAGCACTGTGGTGGGCTTTAAAACACCCGCTCCTGCCCTCATCCAGGAAAGTTGCATTGGGGGGGGGGGGCCAAGAGCAGCAGGCCATGAGTGTGGGCACTTTAAGGCTGGATGCAGGGCTTAAGCGGCAGGGAGGGGGGAGCGGCATGTTGAGCTGGAGGGAGGCGCAGTCTTTTGAGGGGGAGGTGACATGGAGGGTCTGCCAAAGTGACAGAAACCCTCATGCTGCCACTACATCCAGTTATACAGTACCTGCTTTTTGGGTGGCACAGCTGGATGTATTATTCTAGAGGTGCAATAGTCAAAGATCACTGCATGTACATATAGGCAGGGCTGCCCCAAAATGTCCTGAATCCACCCCCTTTCCCCTGTGTATAATTCTGGATGTCTAGTAGGTAATTTCATCAATGAATTTTTATGTGTTTTTGTGCCAGGATACATCTGATAATATTCTCAGCCGTAAAACTATGCATGGTACACTTAAGCACGTACTCGTCTGCTTCTTTACAGTAGGTGTGTTCAGGGGAGGAGTTTGGGTAAAGGACATCCAAAGATGTGATTTCTGTATATTTTATATAATATATGCATACATATATACCTTATATGCTAACATTTCATCCCATTCCATTAAATATTTGGTGAGTTATTTTGGCCCACAGATGGACAGACAGACATTCTCGACCCCTTTTGCAAAATTCTTTCTATCTTCTGATGGGTTGGAAAGAACAAAAAATACATACATTTGGCATTTGCTCTTGATATATGTGGGGTTTTTTTTATATTGGCCCCATATATATACACACACAATTTTTGTAAAAATTATGAAATCTTCTCCCCTCGATAGAGGTAATAAAGACAGTTTATTATTTTCTAAGCACCTTCCTTGCCAAGTCTTCACCATCAGACACTTTAGTACGCTCCCAGGGATATAATTACTGATCATAGCCCAGCATACAATTGCCAGGATTCTGACATCCAGGGCCCAATTTACTAATAATTTGTGAGCAGTTACTGAAGCATTTTAGGATGCCTGGCAACTTGTGCTGTGGATTTTGTTGCACATAAAAACAGTTTAGTGAAACATAAGATTAACTGATACAGTTTTGGATGTGTTACATGCACGTCCGTTGTCTAAAATGAATATTTCTTCAGGACTGCATATAACTGTTCCCCCGAAGCAGGATTTTGAAACTACTTTCATTCTGAAAAGTTGCCATGAATCCTGACACCTGCCCGTTTGAATTGCACCTAGCAAGGCTGCAAGCCTTTATTTTCTGTTGTTTGAACGTGCACTTTTTCACAGGGACATCATGAACAACAATGCCCTAACTCAGACGATGACATTTACTTTTGGGTCAAATGAGGACATAGCTCAAATTTCAATCTACCGCAAGCCAAATGACTTCAGAACCTGGCTATATTTTTCTCTTCAAAGTTGCTAAGTCAGCCACTGCATGGAGTAAGCTCCCTTTTATCTATTAATAAAAGAAGACAATTTTCCTGTATTTTGCCTTTTAATCATCTCTACAGATCAGTGAATTTCAACAAAAGATTAAGGGATGATCCTTTAGTCATCTTTCTTATTGGTTCGAGTTTCCTTCTTTCTGTCTTTCATAAATTGCATCTGCAATTTATTTCTGGTTCTGGTTTTCGTAATTTTCAATACAAAATAATTTGAGATTTACAGTCCAGAATTCCAAACCTGAAGTGCTTGTAGGATAGACTTTATGAGATAAGGAAGGAATACACTATTCCAAGTTGACTGGCCTATTTATTAAACTGTATTAGCATTTAAACATGGGAATTACTGCACACTAAGAACGTGGGTCCAAGCTAACTGTTAACAGAACATATTTACTATTTGTGTGCACTCATTTCTGCAATTAAACAGCTAATGTGAAATGTGTCATTTTGGGGTAGAGAATGGGCAAAGACTGCAGATCATGACACATGTTAACTGTTTAATATCTGTTTATCAACACTGTCCCAGCCGTTGTATTTAAAACTAGTAAGTGGTAGCTCCTTTTTGACAGGACAGTAGAGATACATATGAGTATTTAGGTTGTGCTTCTTTCAAAGTAAGGGGGCCTAGGTTTTTTCATGTGATCATTCTGGCAGTGAAACAGAAAGCAGACGCTTGCTGTCCTGAACAAAACTATAAAGACTTTCAAATATTCCTTCATGCACCCCTTTAATGGTTTCATTTCCCCCCCAAAACTCTGACCCTAAATTAACTCTTGTTGGTGCTTCTTTGCCCAACATTCAGAGAAATGTGAAAGGGAATTTCAGTTACATGCACCATCAGTATGGAACAGACTAACGGACAATATCAGACTCATTGCCGACCTCAAGACCTTCCGAAAACTCCTCCAGATACATCTATTCATGGAGCATTTCCACACAACAGCATAACCCCCCCTCCCTCACAAGATTCAAACATGATAGACAGCATTAACCTGTACATAATCCTCTTTGCTTATTGTATATAGTTTCATAACAGTATTACAGTCTGTAGATAGTTAAGATCCTCTAGGAACTTGTTTGCATATTACATATAGTTTCACACCACATTGTATCTGCAACTGTTCTATGTAAACCGCCTTGACTCAGAGAAAGGCGGTATATAAATAAAGCTAAATAAATAAATTTAGGGTCTTCCTACCAATGTTGGTGCTGTTTTACTTTTCTACGGACGCCTTCCAATTTTCCTGCCAATGTTTGTGCCATTTTGCCTCCTCACAGTGGTTTCGAGCCTTCGTGTCACTGTTATTGCCTTTTGCCCATCTTTTGGTGCAGTGGGGTCTTCATGCCCCTCTTGATGCCATAGAGTGATGTTGTTTCCATGGCAGAAGCCTGCCTACAAATTTTAGGGGTCTGATTAAAAATTAACGGAAGAGTGCAAGCAGGGCCGGCCCAGCCTTCAGGTAAACCAGGCAGTAGCCTAGGGTGGCAGTTTCTTGGGGGGGGGGGGAGGGGGTGGCAAAGAGCAGAGCATTCAAAGCTAATGATAGATTATGATAGCCAGGGGAAGCATAAGACTTAAGGTTTACAGCCAACACCTTGAATCAACTCGGGGGCTGGCCCTGAATGCAAAACTGCTCGCTCCATTGACTTGAATGAAAATGAGTGAAAAATGAACAGGAAATTATTTTCTTTGCACAACCCTATATGCATCAACTGATACGTAATTAATGCAATTTTTCTGTTAACTGCACAGCAGGGAATGCACTCAGCAGATAACACAAAGGCTTTACAGTTACCATGTGTTACTTTTGCCCATTAACATGCAGTAACAGTAAAATTTTAAGACAGTTCTTAAAAAAGGCTGTTAACATGTGACAACTGCCATAACATGGTGCCTCTTAGTAAATAGGGGCCACAATGAAGCTTGTCGAATGAGGTCATTGTAATGGGGAAAATCATTTCCCGAGTCTGCGGCTGCCACTACCAGAGGATTATTTTTACCTTGCATTCTTTGCAAAGGGCGATAGCAATTTTAAGAGGTTTTCTTAAAGTAAACAGCCATTTACTTGTGAAAATTCCTTTGAATATTGCCCCTTTTGAAGGTAATTTTATAACAGAGCGTCCATAGAAATTCTCATACCGATGTCAATGTTATGGCAGTTTAATAAGGGCAACCTAGGCATCTATGCCATTGTATAAAACACACCTCTAGAACTCTCCACAGCATAGCATGAAAGCAATAAGCTCCAGTTACTAATAATGGGGTATGCTTACTAAAAGAACCAAGTTAGCTTGCATCGAGGCCCATTTTTTAGCATGAGGGTAGGGCCGGACCTGGGCTAGCTGATGGGGGTGGGCCGGCATATCCCTATGCCGTTAATGCAGTTTCAGCTCTGTCCTCATGCCCAGCCATTTGCTGCACTGAATGCAGTGCACTTACGGCTGCCCATAGAGATGGCAGTAAATATACTCATGCTAAATACGACCTTGCTGGTTAATGCACGCCAAAGACGCCCACACTATCCACAGGGTGTACACTCTGCCCCTGAACTGCCCAGTCTCCGCCCTAGGACGTTAAGCAGTGAGCTCAAGATTTTCACCTCAGCCGCATTTTTACCACAGTGACAGTTACCACAGTGCACGTAGCACGCAGCAAACTCTGCGCTAACCATTAGTGCATTTAGTAAACAAGCCCCAATGCGTATTAACACTGTAAAGGTGTGCTAACACAGTAGCACAATTAGTTACTAGCTATTTGTGCCTTTGGATGCTGTAGCTTCTGATGCTGAGGTCTGTCTTGCAAGTTTCTTAAAATCTGGATGGAAAAAGCGTCAAGTTAGAGTCAAAAATAAGATACACGGCTTCCCTTATTCTTCTGAAACAATATGAATGATCAACAGCAAAATGACACAAAGGGGCATGTTTACTAAAGAACTCACTGGCGGGACTTTGTGGAGGCCAAATGTTAGTGCGCGCACCCATGCTAACTTTTGGGGGCATGTGTATCCATCCCCCTGCCATTAGCACAGTGATAACACGTGACACTGCGCTAACCAGTATATGGGCTCACTTACCACCGCCTTTTGAGGTTCCATTGTGTGCACTCATGCTATCATCTACCTTCAGAGTTAGTTTATACCCCAAATGCCAGCATAAACCATAAAGCGCCTTTCATGCCCATGTTCCACCCACAACCTGTTCATTTCACGCCTGATTACATGCTGCCCGGTTATGGCAAGAACATAAATGCCATACTGGGTCAGACAAAGGTCCATCAAGCCCAGTATCCTGTTTCCAACAGTGGCAAATACAGGTCACAAGTACCTAGCAGTTTCCCAAAAAGACACAGGTTCCACAATGCTTGTATTGGAGCAAGCAGTGGATTACTTGGGTCTTCTTTAATAAAGGTTTATGGACCTTTACTCCAGGAACTTGTTCAAACCTTTATCAAACCCAGCTACACTAACAGTTTTTACTACATCTCCAGTAACGAATTCCAGAGTTTGATTATGTTTTGAGTGGAAAAAATATTTTCTCTTATTAGTCTAAAACATATTACACTGTAGCTTCGTTGAAAGTCCCCTAGTCTTTCTACTTCTTGATGGCATAAACAATCAATCTACGTTTACCCGTTCTACTCCATTCATTAATTTATAGACCTCTATCATATCTCCCCCTCAGCCATCTCTTTTCCAGTTTGAAAAGCCCTAACCTTTTAAGCCTCTCCTCATGGGGTATCCTTCCATCCTCTTTACCATTGTGGTGACTCTTTTCTGTACCTTTTCTAATTCTACTATATCCTTTTTAAGATACGACAACCGGAATTGCACACAATATTCAAGGTGCGGTTGCACAATAGAACGATACAGAGGCATTATAATATTCTTTGTCTCATTCTCCATTCTTTTCCTTATGATTCCTAGCATTTTATTTGCTTTCTTGGCCACTGCTGCACACACTAGGCAGAGGGTTTCAATGTGTTATCCACGTTGATGCCTAAATCTTTTTCCTGGGTGGTGGTTCCTAATGTAGAACTTTGCATCGTGCAACTATAGTTTGGGTTCTTCTTTTCTAGGTGCATTACTTTGCACTTGTCCACATTAAATTTCATCTGCCATTTGAACATCCAGTCTTCCAGTTTGTCAAGGTCCTCTTGCAATTTTTCACAATCCTCTTGGGTTTTAACAACTTCGAATAATTTTGTGTTATCTGCAAATTTGACTATCTCACTCATTATTTCCATTTCCAGGTCATTTACAAATATGTTAAAAAGCTGCAGATCCAGCACAAATCCCTGGATATTCTACTATTCACCTTTCTCCATTGGGAAAATTGGCCATGTAGCCCTACTTTCTGGTTTTTAACCAGTTCCTGATCCAAAATAGTAGACTGTCTCCTATTCCAAGACTTTTTAACTTTGAAAGAGTCTCTCATGAGGGATCTTGACAAAGGCTTTCTGAAAATCCAGATACACTATATCGACCATCTCACCTCTGTCTACCTGTTTATTCACACCTTCAAAAAATATAATAGATTAGTAAGACAAGACCTTCCTTAGCTAAAGTCATTTTGGCTTTCTCCCATTAAACCATGACCATCTACATGTTCAGTAATTTTGTTCTTTATAATGGTTCCTGCCATTTTTTCCAGTACTGATGTCAGGCTCACTGGCATGTAATTTCCTGGATCACCCCTGGACCCCTTTTTAAAAACTGGTGTTACATTGGCCATTCGCTAATCTTCAGGTACTACAGATGATTTTAATGACAGTTCACAGATTACTACTAGTAGGACTGTAATCTCATATTTTAGTTCTTTCAACACCCATCTGGTTCAGGTGATTTGCTATTGTTTAGTTTATCAAATAGCTGTATTATATCTTACTGGTTTATCAACATTTCTTTCAATTCTTTCAATGCATCACCTTTAAATACCATTTCAGTCATGGGTAATTTCCCTACATCTTCTTCAGTAAAGACTGAAGCAAAGAATTCATTCAGTCTCTCTGCTATGGCCTTGTCCCCTCTTAGTGCCCCTTTTACCTTTCTGTCATCTAATAATCCAACTGATTCTCTCACAGGTTTTTTAGTACAAATGTTCTTGAAAAAGTCTTTATTATGTATTTTTGCTTTCACAGCAAGCTTCTTCTCAAATTCTCTCTTTGCCTACGTTATCATTACCTTGCATCTAAATTGCCAGTGCTTATGTTGTTTCCAATTTTCGTCATTTGGCTCCTTTTTCCATTTCCCGAAAAATGCTTTTTTGGCAACAACAGTCTCTCTGACCTCACCTTTAAACCATGCTGGCAGTTTTTTGGATTTCCTTCCACCTTTCTTAAAGCATGGAATACAGCTGGTCTGGGCTTCCAAGAAAGTATTTTTAAATAACGCGCATGCTTGATGTAAATCTTTAATCTTTTCAACTGCTTCTTTTAGTTTTTTCTTAACTGTTTTCCTCATTTTATCATAGTCTCCTTTTTGAAAGTTAAAGTCAGTACTGTGGATTTCCTTGCCGTCCTTCCTCCATTTATAAAATCAAACACAATCATGCTATGATCACTATTGCCAACACACTTATCTCTTACAATAAATCTTGTGTGCCACTAAGAATTAGGCCAAAATGGCTTCCCTTCTTGTCAGTTTCATGAAGCAGCTGCTCCAAGAAGCAGTCATTTATTTCATCTAGAAACTTTATCTCCCTAGCATGTCCTGCCATGACATTGACCCAATCGATACTAGTGTAATTGAAATCACCCATTATTATTACTGTATTGTAACTTTGTTAGCTTCCTTGATTTCTTTGAGCATTTCATCATCCATTTGTTCATTCTGGCCAAGCAGTCGGTAGTACACCACCACTGCCATCACCTTCCCTTTTTTGCATGGAATTTCAATCCGTAGAGATTCTACCATGTATTTTGTTTCCTGTTCTCTAACATAGAGCCCAACCACTTCACCAATCTGATCTACTCTATCATTGCCATATAATTTGTACCCAGGTATCACAGTATCCCACTGGTTGTTCTCCTTCCACCAGGTATCTGTGATGCCAATCATATCTAACCTCTCATTTAGTGCTATATATTCTAAGCCTCCCATTTTATTTTTTAGACTTCTAGCATTTGCATACAAGCATTTTAGAGGTTGTATTTTATTCATATTAATCTGGTTATCGGTAGGAAGGGGTAATTTGGAATCTTTAATCTCTGTCTGCTCTGTACTTAAGGACATTTGGGTTATTTTTGTCCTTATTGGAACCTCTCTGTCGACATGCCCTAACTTCATTCTTTTGCTAGTATCCTTCACGGATACATCATTCCGAACCATGCGCTCTTGGGTGACTGCCAGCTTTCTGGACACTAATCGTATTAGTGCCACTAAATATCCCGCTGAGTGACATTACATGGTTTGCAGGTCTGCAAACAGGGCAAATGCCTTTGAATACCCCCCTCATCCAGTCCAAAGTAAAGGCATGCGATGTATTTTTTTTATTTATGAACCTTTCTTTCTGTGAATTTAAGTGAACTAACATAGCAACCACACTACTTTATACTTTCAATGTTCTCACTGACCCAATGCATTATTCTTTGGACGTGTTAAAAAGCAGCTTTAAACCTAAAAGCAGATTGCCATCGGAGAATGCTGCAGAAAACTCGCTTTGCAGATGTGGAAAAGCCTCCATTTCTGCAGCCTGGGCAAGATTATTTGCATATTCCTGGTGTAATTCTCCTAGGATATGCAAATGTATGCAAACAGCAATCCAGAGAATGTCAAAAATAGCACAGAACATTAAAATTACCCTACTTGAATATTGTTTTATGCAAAAGATGCACGCAGTGTACAGTTTATTTAAATAGAGGCAATGTCAGCAGAGCACTTATTTACCCTTCTCAAGGTCTAAAAGTATTTTTAGTTAAATTACATTAAGGAATACACTCGCTTGGTACCAAGAAAGTGCATGAAAAATGATGATTGAATGATACATTTGAGTGGGGATGGAATGATGCTTAATATATTAATTTAAAGACTTTCGTATTTTTCCTCTCAAATTTTCTAGAGCTAGGTTTTAAAACCACTTTGTTTTGGTATAAATATGGTTATTTAGATTAATGGTGTCATCATTTAACAATTATTTGGAATCCTTTTAAGCAAACGAGGAGTTGCTCTGTATTGATTTCAGGAGTATTTTTGGTACCCCAAGGAGGAAAAGTCCTCGTCAAATGAAGATTTGTTTGGCTTTATTACTCTCTCAGTGCTCCAGCATGCAAGATAAATCTATAGAAGGAGTCCCATGGGTGAATGTGTTTGGCCACAGGGGAAGGTGCATCTTAGAGAATTGGAAACCTTGAAGACATGTGCATCTCAGAGCTCAGCATCTGTCTCTCTAAGCTGGCCTTAGTGAAATCTCATGCCAGGTTGAAATTGGGGCGGTATAATGTTCTGCTTTAAGAGTTTCTTAATGGTTCACATCTGTGTGAAATGAGAAGATGAGTTGAAGTTGTTACGGACTTGCTTTTGGGAGGAGAGAAACAGTGAGGAGCAAACTGAAACCTCCCAGGGGGATAGAGAGGGCAGCCATGTGAGATTACCGCATGCCTTAAAAATGTGCTCGCCTGAGATGGCTTGTGCGTTTGTGTATTTTGAGAAGCATTCCAGATTTCTTCACAGACAGCTCTTTTTACATGATCGGGTAAGTACATTGTGGTCTGTACCATTCCATGTGAAGGCATGTGCTTGGTACATGCATGAATATATACATGTATGGATATTTGTACATGTACAAAACATATGACATATATGAGACAGAGAGAACAAATATGATTGAACTTTAAATTCGATTTAAATGCATTCTGTCTGAGCTGCAGTCATATTTGTGCATGCCAAACTCATTTGTGGGAGGATTAAATGAAGGTTGAGCTATATTCAAAGCCATTTTCAGTAGTGTGCCTAATATCAGCGTTTTACGTCTACAGAACTGTATCTTTTTTCTGTGACTTGATTATATTGTAAGTAATTTATGAGATCGTGGAGCCCTTTTACTAAATCCTTTTTAAGAATGTGCACTTAACACACTTCTGAAAGTATGGTAAGTGTATGGATTCCATGGTAACTTGGGAGACTGACCAGCATGTCCCTGGCAGATTACACGCAAATGCATACACTGACATGCAGCACAATTAACACGAGTGCACCAGAGGTATTGTTAGGTGCACCTGCGCTAATTGCCACATTGACAGTGAGCACTTGCTGCGCTAATTGCAATGTGCTCTCCACGCTCACGCTCCGCCCCTAGTCTGCCCGCTCTCCACCACAGCATGCGATTGCCGGTGAAGGAACTTTCTTAGCAGATGCTAGCGGGCATACCCCTGCGTTAGCGTTCACTGCGGCCAGGAAGCGCACACTACAACGCGGCGGTTAATGACAAGGCTCCTTTATATTTTACACCATTTTGGAGCCACATCAGGAGGTGCACAAACTCAACTGACTTCCAAACATATGATATTTGGTGGTTATATGGCTACATATGTGTTCAGCTTTACCAAAAAGAGGGAAAGTTTCTTGCAGGGCACCTATGAATGGCGTGACAAAACCAGTGGTGAAGTAGACACCTTTGTCGGGCTGGACTTGCTTTGAGCTGGAGGTGCTGCAGTAGAGCTATCAGACAAGTGCATTTATATTTTACAATAAGAAGTGAAAGAGGTAAAAGGAAACTCATTAAAACATTTTTCATAAAAGAAAAGCTTTTGGGACCAATGATTGGAGGGTCCCCTTTTCCCTTTAAAAATGTTCTTCTGTGGTTATAGGAAACATGAGTCTGATGAAGGTTTGAAGGATATTTTGGGGTGTATTTTATAAAAGCCAGAATATCCACAAAGCTTCATAAAATGAGGCAACAAAACTCAGTGTTCAATAATAGATTTTTAAATGGCAATACAGGTGCCTATGTTTTTTTATGAAATGGTCTCGTATAATGATCTCCCAGTAGCACAAATGCTCTCACACAAATTTACAAAATGTTAGTCCTCTTCCACCCAAGCTATATCCACAAGAGACACCTCTGTATGGTGTGCACATAAGTACACGCCATCTTGTTAGAACACATACTTATGTGTATATATTCAACCGCACAGTTTTATAAGAACCATTGTCTGCTTGCTTTACATACCAAAAATTACCCCAATATAGGCCTGATTTTTTAACAGGATGCCAAGAAGGCACATATTCTTAAAGGCGACCTATACACTAACGTGCCTTTATAGAGTACGCCCTCCTCTAGTACCGACTGATTTGTTCTTTGGGCTGTCCATGGTATTCATCACTAGCACCATAATTCAAAGGCATCAATTTTCTTCCTGTCTTTCTTCTTCGCTGTCCAACTTTCACAGCCATATGATGTTATTCAAAATAACATGCTTGGGGAAAAAGATCCCCCTATTCGGAAGGGGTGTGGCTTATTTCAAGATGGCGACGGAGTGAGCCTGATCCAGA
Source organism: Ichthyophis bannanicus (assembly GCA_033557465.1). Classification (NCBI taxonomy): domain Eukaryota; kingdom Metazoa; phylum Chordata; class Amphibia; order Gymnophiona; family Ichthyophiidae; genus Ichthyophis; species Ichthyophis bannanicus. The sequence goes on along the minus strand of CM066041.1, from coordinate 103,770,366 downwards.
ATGCTGAAGCGGAAAGGCAAACTCAAGACTCTCCCCGTGGAGTCGGAGTCTGCGGCGAACGGGCCTATGGATCGGTTTGTACAACTTACAGACGATCAGCGAAGGGAGGTTAGAGTGGGCTTGGCAGCGCCAGCAGAGGAGTCGCTGGCGTCTGCCGCCCTAGAATTGTCTCTCTCCCCTGAAGAACGAGTGGTTCCTCCTGCTCCAACTTGTACCTCAAAGACGCCTCGGCCGGCTGGTACTACGGTCTTGCCCGATGAAGGGGGGGCTGTTGAGTCTGTGCGGGGAGCGACGGAGGTTTGTCCTGAGAGTCGACCGCCAGTACCTGCGGGCAAAATTGCTGGAGGTGAGGACCGAGTTGAGGCTGCAGCAGGGTGTGGTGAGAAGGCGGCGTCCACTGGAGAGCCTGAGATGGTAATGTCTTCTACTTTTGCTATATTTCGTCCCTCTGTTGTCACTCTGGAAAGCATCTGGGAAGCACTTACTCAGCTATCTTCAGTGGTGAACCAGCAGCTTGCCCTGTCTTCTGTGAAAATTACGTCTTTGGAAGAGGTTTTTTTTCCTTATCCAATGATGTTCTAGATACTGGCAGTAAACTGGATTCTATTGATCAGAGGCTTATACAAGTCTCTGACTTGACTTTTTCCTTAATGAAAGACAATACTGCTTTGAAGATAAAATCAGAGACATTAGAAAATACTATCCGGGCGAATAATGTTCGTTTGCTTAATTTTCCTGTACTTCCAGGGGTGGCTCTGTTAGATTTATTTAAGAGGTATTTGCAGGAATCTCTTTTAGTACCATCTGAATTCTTTCCACCAATTGTGAAAGCTTATTATATTCCTATCAGGAAAAAAGGGGGCAAAGTGGTTGTTGGGCAATTAGAATTTGAGTCTCTTGATGTCTCTGCATTGCTTCAGTCTCCTAAAGTAGATGAAATTTCCGTATCCACGTTATTAGTTTCCTTTGCTATTTCTTCTGATAGAGATTGGTTACTCAAATTATTTTTTTTAAAAAGGGCCAGTCTGTTTTTGGGTAAGAGAATATCAATCTTCCCTGATGTTTCAAGAGAAACGCAGAAGCGACGGAAAGCTTTTCTTCTATTAAGACCTGGGGTGATTCAGATGGGGGCTTCATTTCTGTTAAAGTTTCCATGTAGATGTATAGTACAATATCGCTTACAGAAATTTGTGTTTTTTCAACCTGGGGAATTATCCTCTTTCATTACTTCCCATTCTGTAACATCTTCGCCTTCTTAGGTCCTGTTCTTCATTGATGTTGATGATTGACTGTTCCCGTTGTTGTTTGATTTCCTAATATTGTTTCTTTTTTTAGTGAATTGGGGGGTTCCCCTCAGTCTAATACTTTAAGCCATGCCCCACTTTTGTGGACTACTGATGTAATTTGATTTTGTTTGTTATCTACTTGTATTGCTTTTCCTTTTTTTCTTTTTCCACAGATGTACATCATTTCCGTACAAGTGTGTTTTGCTTGTTACAATGATTAAAATTGATAAATAAATAATTTTAAAAAATAATAATAATAACATGCTTGGGAAAGTCGAATCTTTTTATGTAGAGATACATCTCTGCATTTGAGAATCTTGTCTAGGTACTTCATAGGTATTTTGTCAAGAGCAATGTGTCATTGTATTTCTTTACTGTCCTGTCTAATTAGGTTAAAGTTGTCTACTATTTTTACTGCTTCTCCATCAAGGATGAAATTATTGATTTTGTCATTGTTTTCTTCATGTTCAGGTGCAGCCCTATTTTAAGACTGCTCCTTGATCTACAGTAGGTAAGTAGACGTTTCAGATCGTCATCACTTTCAGCCAGTCATATGGTATCATCAGAATAGCAAAGGTGGTTGATGAGTCTTCCACCAATCTTCACAGCTCAGTTATCTTCATAGAGTCCTGCCAACATGCATTTTTATATCAACTGTTTTCCCAGAGTAAAAATGCATTACATGCAGAAAAATGTTTTGTAAAAGTTCCTAACACTTTCCTAATATTCTGTCCCAAAAAAAGATACTCACTGATTCCACTGGACTTCTCTCCAAAGCCAACCCAGTACCATGTGTAGAGTTTTGTCCCTCTCTCTCACTTGCACAGCTCAGGAACCTCTGACTCAGCCCCTTCCTTCCTGTGACTAGAAAAACCATGTCATTGGATGGATCCTACTCACAGTCACTTCTGCTAGGCACGGCAGACTCACTCAGGCAGGGGGAGGCAGGAATTGCTGCTGATATTTTTAAATCCAACAGTTTACCCCTTCTTCTAGCTTTTGGACATGAATGCAAACATGTAGGCTACTGAAAAAAGCCAAACATCTGACAATTCTAATCTCCTGAGTCCTGAGTATATCTGACAGGCCCACCTCCCCTCTCCCCTCCCCCAAAGAGCTGGGCTCTAGGTACATGCCTACTTTGCTTATGCCATTTGTGCAGTTTTCAAATTGGGCAACCTTTTTGCTCAGGCCAGGGGAAACATTTGTGGGTCACAGGTTGCATTTTTTGGTGCTACCGGTATTGCCTGTGCCTGTTTTGGATGAGAAAACTGAGAAAAAAGAGCAATAAAAGCAAACAAAACAAGCAACAACACAAAGTCTGACCAGTATCCGCTGTGTTTGCATGATGTCAGCCCTTGGCTATATTTCATTGTTCAGGTCAGAGTGCTGGTCAATGAGATGCGGCAAATTCCCCTCCTTTTTCTGAGTGTGCTGTGATGTCACTTGGGGCCATGGCATCACTTTCTGGCATGAAGGAACGTGGCCATAGGGGGTGACTATTTTGGGCTAGTTTACTGTGAGCATTGGACTGGAAATGATAAAATTGTCTGTAAACCTTGAATTTGGCCCTAGCAGGGGGGTAAGGGTTCCCCTCAAACAGATGTGAAAGGGAGATGGGGTAGTGATGGTCTTGGAGCACAGAGGCATACATGGATACCAGCTTGCCCAATGAAGGTCTCAGCTCAATTACCATGAGCTTCAGGCACTTGCAAAATAGCTGTTACATAGGTTTATCCCCATACACATGCCCGTCTTTATGTTATTTTGGAAAGAAATATGTGTAAAATGCAAACATGGAAGGGCCACCCCTGTGCACATGTATAAAACTGGCACTTCTACATGTGTAGAAGCCTATTTGTCCTGTGTTAGAGCATGTTATTGCTCCAAAGTGATGGGTTCTCATCTGAAAAGATAATTTCTGCCAGGGTGAGGTGGAGCTTATGTGAGGGAAGTGTTGAAGCATCAACAAGATCTACTGGGTCATACAGGTGTGCGCATCAGTGCATAGAAAAAAAATATCTGGCTATAGATACATAACCTGTATTCCTCCAGAATCTCACAGGAATACACTGGGTAGCTCAGCCACACCTTGAGCCATACTTGTATATATTCTTGCATGCTCTCAGTTATGGGTGGCACCTCTGTTGCACCTAGTCCTTATGTAGGGCCATGCAGTCACCAATCACGTTCACACCCTTTACTCATGGCGGAAGGGAATGTATGTCTGAAGGAGCAGCTGAGTGATTAGAACAGACAACTTGGACCCAGAGATGCCAGTGTTCAAATCCCACTGATACTTCTTGTGGCCTTGGGCAAGTTATTTAGCCATCCATAGCCTCAGGTGCAAACTTAGACTGTAAGTATTCTGGGGACAGAGAAACACCTATGTAGCTGAATATAATTTACCTTGAACCACCCCTGGAAAGGTGTAAGATAAATACATATGAATAAATAAATATTCCATGTTATTCTGGTGTTCGGTGTGATGGTGGGATGTGGGAACTGGTCACCAAGGGTATGGTCATGCCATGCTGTGGTATATTCTCAGCTCCTAGCTGCTATAATGCTGCAATTGCATGGCTGCTTCCCTGGCTACATCCCCTCCATATGTTACTGTGCATGCAGATGTGTTGATCAACTCTACTGTTCCCCAAAGGTCAGGCTATTCCCTAGGCTGTGCCCTGCAAACAATAATGGTGTAGTCACTGCTTGGAAATGGTGCTTGGTGGACTCATTGGGCACTCTTCAAAGCTGCTGCTGTGGGCTGTGGAGAACATTGTTCACTTCTGACATAAATATGTGACTTTTATTCTTACATTCAGTGCCAAGCTCATCTGTACCCTCTACTCCAATAGCCATGCACCATTTGGATTGCCCCTCTGCAGAGTGTATTACCTGGTCAGAAGTGTAGCCACCACACCCATCTAGCCTGATCAGACCTCATTGCATGTGCCTTAGTACATGAACAATTCACAGGGCATAACATCCAGGGCAAAAGGTGGTGCTCAGAGGCAGAGGACTGGGTGGCCAGCCAGATGGAAACACTGGATATAGAAGTGGTATCTCAAGTGAGGACAAATAAGAGGGACATATTGGTGATATCCAGCTTCCAGAACCATCTCATAGTAGCATAGTAACATAATAAATGATGGCAGATAAAGACTAGTGTGGTCCATCTAGTCCTGCCATAAAGACTGGGAGGCTGCAGAAGGCCCAACAGCAGCACTGGCAGTGGACTAATCTCAAACCAGTAGGTGGAGACATCAGCTGCTAGTTGTGCAGAGCAGCTTCTCCAACATAATCAGCTTCTCTATGAACAGCAGGATTAGGTCAACCTGCAAGAAAGATTGGTAGCACTGGAGGATCAGCAGATAGCAATATAGGAACAACAGCTGGACATATCCGAGGCCCTACTTGCAGAGGTAGAGAAATTGCATAGGGACCTGCATCTCCAGAATCAACAGAAACCCTTGGCCACTGTGGCTATGCAGCTTCCAGTGCTACAACCATCTGCATCCCAGAATCACAGTCTACTTGGGCATTGCTGCAGAGGAGGGCTTCTCTATGGTCTACCTCCAAGGGATCAGGGGCATCTCTGGAGCCCATTGTCCCAGAAACCCCATCCTCCTCCCAGATATTGGGACTTGTGCCCTGTGGAAGGGGGAGCCCCTCCAACTTCTCCCTTTCCATTTGGGAACCTATCACAGAGATGGACTGGATAATGCCTTTGAGAGCTCTTCCAAGAGCAGAAAGGTATCATTTAGCACACTATTAGGAGCAACTGTGCAATGCTGGACGCAAAGGGTGGGTAGAGAAGGGCAGAAGGACAGGGGGAGTGAAAGGAGATGAGGAAAGAGGTAATATTTCTTCTTACTCTATGTAACCCTAGGGCTAGGTGAGAGCCACTGGGCTGTTATTGGTGTTGATGGGGGTTGACCTCTGGACAGATGCAGGGGGAATGGCTATGTACATATGTTGGGAGGTGGGAGAAGGGTTCTGTACTGATGTCGGAGGGAAGAGCACAGGTGAACACAAGGTTTCATGTATGCACATGTTCACTTTGCTTAATAAAACACATTCATTTATTTAGCAATGCTTACATACTGCTTTTCACTGAGTCAAAGCAGTGTACATTCAGGCATGGTATATATTTCCCTTGGCCCCAAAGGGCTCACAATATACGTTTTGTACCTTAGGCAATGGAGAGTTAAGTGGCATGCCCAAAGCCACAAGAAGCGCCTGTGGGACTAGAAACCCCAGTCTCTCCTGCAGGATTCGAACCCCTGGCCTGCGGCAACTTGCCCCAACTACTAGGCCACTCCTCCCTTACCTTAATAAAACACATACCTATCTTCATAAGAAATGTCAGTGTCAAATCATTTCTGTCAGTGATGCCAGACTGGTAAGCATGGTCTCTGTCATCCTGCATAGGGTCTTCTGCATCATCCTCTGTGTCAAGGTATTCCATTTCAACACCTTCAGGCAGAGGTTGTAGGCCCCTGATTGCCAGATTGTTGAGCAGGCTGTAAGCCATGAATACTTGGTAAACCTTGGCTGGACTGTATAGTAGTTCTCCTCTAGATCTGTCTACAATGGAAGCATCTCAAGAAGGCCAAAGGTCCTCTCGATGGTGGTTGTGGGTCCTGTTGTACTGCTTCTTAGGATATGGTTGAAGTGTGATGATTGGAGGGGGGGGGGGGACAAGAGCCACTCCTCAGAGATAGACTCTGCCACCCGCGTTGGGAGAGAGAATAGTAGGAACTAATTAGATTTTAGGACCAGAATATTTGTTGTGCTGGATAGGCACTATAATTATGGGCTCTGTTTGCCAATAGCTGCAACTACCAGGGATCACAGGGACCTCCTATCATGTGCATGTCTAGGTGATGGGGCAGACAGGTGCAGGTCTTACCTATCAGCCATCCACCAGTGATTTCTCTGCTCTCAAATCTCTCATAGATGCTAGAGTGAGACTGGATGTATAAGTCGTGGCAGGAAACTAGGAATCTTGGAAAGATATCAGTTATCTTCTCTTGTGCATTGCAGACCACCTACATGTTCAGTGAATGGAATGCCTTCCTATTGTGGTAGATGGTCTCCTTCCCTCATGGGGGCCCGATGACCACATGTCGCAATTTATGACCACAAGTGCGGATAAGAATCTGCCGACCTCATAGAACTGGATCATGTTGCCTCTGCTGTACTATCTGAGGGAAGGCTACATATTCTGCAGTGTGGGTTAGAAAGGAACTGTGTTATGCACAGAGATAGCAGACTGGCTGAGATCCACTGTAATGGCCAACACAGACTGGAAAGTGCCAGTGGCTAGGGAGATGAGTCTAGGTGACCTTGAAGTAGAAGGGTATGGGCAGACCACTCTGTGAGGTGCAGCATAGATGTGGCTCTAACTCCTAGCAGACATAGTGGATGGCTGCCTTGTCAAAGTGGAACTGGTGAGGCACTGCTGATCTGTGAGGTCCAGACAGAGGCCATGTGCATTAACTCATTGCAGGGCCTCATTTGCATACATATCCACAGGGTTTAATTTACATAAATGCTTGCATACTAGATTTATGTGGTCAGTGCTATGACCAGGTCAATGAAGAGGAGGGAAGATATAAAATTAGAAAAAAATAACCCTGGCAGCTGTGACTTCAAGATCATTGTATATGTGCAAGCCAGATTTGACTGGGCCAGAGCTGGAAAAGTCCAAAAATCAGCAATAGTGAAGTTGTCAGGCTACTAAACAAAATTAAACTGCTCCCTTAAAATCTGAGATTTCTTTGAGTCTGAACTGACAAGATATTTGAATTTAAGATTGGCAGAATCAAGAATACAAAGATGAAAATCTCAAAGACAATCAATATTCCATTACCCCCACCATCACCAATACCCTACAGATGACTCCACATAAGGAATAACAAGAAAAAGCGAGAACTACAGCGCAGGATCTACCGAGCAAATCTACAATTCCACAACAGCACTAACTTCCAAAATTTGCTGTAGAATCTCTATGGATTGAAATTCCATGTAAAAAGGGGAAGGCGATGGCAGTGGGGGTGTACTATCGACTGCCTGGCCAGAATAAACAAATGGATAATGAAATGCTCAAAGAAATCAAGGAAGCTAACAAACGTTACAGCGCAGTAATAATAATGGATGATTTCAATTACCCCGATATCGACTGGGTCAGTGTCACGGCAGAACATGCTACGGAGATAAAGTTCCTAGATGAAATAAATGACTGCTTCTTGGAGCAGCTGGTTCATGAACCGACCAGAGGGGAAGCCATATTAGACCTAGTCTTTAGTGGAACACCAGATCTAGTGCAGGAGATAAGGGTGTTGGGGCCACTTGGCAATAGTGATCATTGCATGATCACATTTGATTTAATTAGTGGAGGAGGGATAGTAAGGAAATCCACAGTACTACCTTTTAACTTTAGAAAGGGAGACTATGATAACATGAGGAAAATAGTTAAGAAAAAACTAAAAGGAGCAGTTGCATAGGTTAAAGACTTACATCAAGCTTGGGTGTTGTTGAAAAATACTATCTTGGAAGCTCAGACCAGCTGTATTCCACGCTTTAAGAAAAGTGGAAGGAAATCCAAAAAACTGCCAGCATGGTTTAAAGGTGAGGTCAGAGAGGCTGTTGCCAAAAAAGCATTTTTCAGGAAATGGAAAAAAGAGCCAAACGACGAAACCTGGAAACAGTACAAGCACTGGCAAGTCAAATGCAAGGCATTGATAAGAGAAGCAAAGGGAGAATTTGAAAAGAAGCTTGCTGCGGAAGCAAAAACGCGAAATAAAGACTTTTTCAAGTACATTCGTAGCAAAAAAACCTGTGAGAGAGTCAGTTGGTCCATTAGATGATAGAGGGGTTAAAGGGGCACTAAGAGGCGACAAGGCGATAGCGGGAGAGACTGATTGAATTCTTTGCTTCGGTCTTTACTGAGGAAGATGTAGGGATGTTACCCATGACTAAAGTGGTATTTAAAGGTGCAGAAGAATTGAAAGGAAATATCGATACATCGGGAAGATGTATTACAACTATTAAACTGAAGAGTAGCAAATCACCTGGGCTGGATGGTATACATCCAAGGGTGTTGAAAGAACTGAAATATGAGATTGCAGACCTGCTATTAGTAATCTATGAACTATTATTAAAACCATCTCTAATACCTGAAGATTGGAGGATCGCCAATGTAACACCAGTTTTTAAAAAGGGTTCCAAGGGTGATCCAGGAAACTACAGACCGGTGAGCCTGATGTCAGTACCAGGAAAAGTGCTGGGAAACCCATAAAAAATAAAATTACTCAGCATGTAGATAGTCATGGCCTAATGGGAGACAGCCAACATGGCTTTAGACAAGGATGATCTTGTCTTAATTATCTGTTATGTTTTTTTGAAGGTGTGAATAAACAGGTGGACAAAGGTGAGTCAGTTGATATAGTGTATCTGGATTTTCAGAAAGCCTTTGACAAGGTCCCTCATCAGAGCCTTTTGGCAAAACTAGAGAGTCATGGGATAAGAGGCAGTGTACTATTGTGGATCAGGAACTGCTTAAAAGATAGAAAGCAGAGGGTAGGGCTAAAATGCCAATTTTCTCAATGGAGAAAGGTGAATAGTAGTGTACCGCAATGATCAGTGCTGGGTCCGCTGCTTTTTGACATATTCATAAATGACCTGGAAAGTGGAATAACGAGTGAGGTTATCAAATTTGAAGATGACACAAAACTATTTAAAATTGTTAAAACCCAAGAGGATTGTGGAAAACTGCAAGATGATCTTGATAAATTGGAAGACTGGGCATCAAAATGGCAGATGAAATTTAATGTGGATAAGTGCAAGGTTATGCACCTAGGGAAGAACAACCCAAACTATGGTTACACGATGCAAGGTTCTGCATTAGGAACCACAACCCAGGAAAAAGATTTAGGCGTCATTGTGGATAACATGTTAAAACCCTCGGCCCAGTGTGCAGCGGCAGCCAAGAGAGCAAATAGAATGCTAGGTATCATAAGGAAAGGAATGGAAAATAAAACAAAAGATATTATAATGCCTCTATATCGTTCCATGGTGAGACCACACCTTGAATATTGTGTGCAATTCTGGTCGCCGTATCTTAAAAAGGATATAGCGTTATTAGAAAAGGTTCAGAGAAGAGCCACCAAAATGGTAAAGGGGATGGAAGGATACTCCTATGAAGAAAGGCTAAAAAGGTTAGGGCTCTTTAACCTGGAAAAGAGACGGCTGAGGGGAGATATGATAGAAGTCTATAAATTAATGAACGGAGTGGAACGGGTAAACATAGATCGACTGTTTACCTTATCAGAATATAGAAAGACTAGGGGACATGCAATGAAGCTACAGGGTAAACTATTTAAGACTAATAAAAGAAAATATTTTTTTCACTCAACGTGTAATCAAACTCTGGAATTTTGTTACCGGAGGATGTAGTAAAGGCTGTTAGCGTAGCTGGGTTTAAAAAAGGTTTGGACAAGTTCCTGGAGGAAAGGTCCATAAGCCATTATTAAGAGGAGACCCAGGATATCAATGCTTGACCCAGTACAAGCATTGCGGAACCTGTGTCTTTTGGGGAAACTGCTAGGTACGTATGACCTAGATTGGTCACTTTTGGAAACAGGATACTGGGCTTGATGGACCTTGGTCTGACCCAGTATGGCATAGCTTGTGTTCTTATGTTCTTAAAACGCATTCAAGGAGCCTACCCAGAAAAGGGCAGCACCATAAATATTGCTATGGGCCCTGGAACATCCATATGCCTACTGGCATGAATGAAACACATCAGATTACTAAATATCCTTACATAGACATTCCATACCAACAGAATAGCTGGCCCCAGTCGCATTCTTAGAAGACAGATAGATCCTTACCATGTTCAGAATAGGGACCAAAAACTAAAAATAGAAATATGCAGACAAAAATTAATATGATACCTCAAAAAGCCAGACTCTGCATACAGTGAATCAGAGAAATACAAAGAGGAGCACATAAAGATAGCACCAGTAGTATAGCTAGACCTGATTTTTTGTGTGGGGGGGGGGGCGGGGGGGATGCCCAAAGTTAAGATAAGTAGGCACTAGGCACAGAGACCATGGCCATACTAGTTATACACCTATCAAGAAGCAATGCCTTAGAATGCACCTGAGAATGAATTTCTAAGTAAATAATTTGCAACAGCTGCCATGCATCATCATGAGTGACACTTTTAATATTGTAAACTCAATGACTTAAGCACTTACCATCATTAAACCACATGCACATTTATGGAAACAATGCAAGTAGATGTGTTTCAAGAGACAGTATCCCATAAATGTAATTTAACAGAAACAAGTCTACTATAAAGGCTGATATCTCAAAACACATTACAATGTCCCACAACTTGTTTTAAATTCTCTCTTGATGTTATGACAAAATTCTCACCACAATTTTGCACATATACTTCAACTTTGATATATAAAAGTCAGTTAATCTGTGCTGAACAGCACTTACAGACCTAAATGGAGGTATGGGGAGTGTGGTCAGCTGTATGTGACAGCAGTTACAACTCTAACACCTTACTGGGCAAACTGGATGGGCCATTTCCATCTGTATCTGATGACATCTATTAGGTCATTATAACTCATCAATGTTCCATTGGCCATTTTATATTCAAAAAGAAACCTACTAAATTTAAAAATTATATTTTTCTGGCTCAAAATGTTTTGACGAGCACCTAACCTTTCTAAATATTTTCTACCCCTGCAACCAACTTGCTTACATGCAAATAAAGTCTGAGGTCTATAAAGGATGGGATAGAATCGCAAAGTGAGCCCAGCACCTCTGATTCTGTAAACATACACACAGAAACTCCCTCAATAACAGATATTTAGTTGAACTAGGAAATTTCCCTGTATATCTCATTGCGCCAAAATATGTTCAGTTTCTGTTGTCCTCTCAGCAACAGCAACACAAACTCTCTCCACTATGAGGCAGACTGTGAAGTAATAACACCCTGCAAAAAGACATTCAGAATCTATGTGGCTATAATATCACAAACTCACAAGATTCATACAGCAATAGCCAAGACTGGTGCAAAGATTGGAGGCGCCCTAGGTGGGTCTTCCATCCTGCCTCCCTCCTCTGCCCCTATCCCCTTAGCTACCACTGCCACCCCTCTCCAGGGCCTGCAACAGAGGCAATACACAGGGCTTACCAAAACTTTCAGGTGCTACGTCGTGCTTTCTGTCTTCTATTATCTGCTGCTTCCACTCCCCTCTGATGCAAATTTCTGGTTTAATGCAATGGGTACCCCCAAAGAGTAGGTGCTCTAGGCGATTATCTAGTTCACCTAATGGTTGCACTGCCCTGGCATTAACAACTGCTTATAAAAAATATTACATTCGGTGTTAGAACATCTATTCACCTCCTCAGAAACTTAAATGAAAAGCAAAATATTTTTCTACCATTGGATAATTTATTTCTCCATCTCGTTGGTTCCAAACTTGCCATCTTCCGCTTCTTGGACTTTCCCTTTTAGCCCCATACCCCACTCCCTCCTGTCTCCAACCAGTGCCTCTCTTTCCCTCCCCCCCCTCTCATTCAGCCTCACAGTCCCTGATTTCTCCACCAAGTTTTTTTTTATTTAATTTAACATTTCTTATATACCACCTTTCATGATATCAAGGTGGTTTACATTGAACAAATTGAAATTACATTGAACAGGGCATTATAACTTGGAGATAACTATTTTACAGGGAACATGGGCAATGGAGGGTTAAGTGGCTTGCCCAAGACCACAAGGAGCACCTGTGGGACTAAAAACCCCAGTCCTTCCGACCCAAGGTTGCTGTCCTCTAGTGAGATTTGCTGGCCTGAGGTAACTTGCCCCAACCACTAGGCCGCTCCTCCCTCAGTACAAGTTCCCTCATTCCCTCAAGTTCTCATTCTCCAAATCAATCCCTCAGTCTGTTGTCACTCGCCTTCCCTTCCCAAACCTAATCCAAATCCCTACTGTCTCTTCCCATCCTCTTGCCACTTCACTACTCTATCACTGCTCTCAATCTCCATGTTCCTGCTGTTTCACTCAGTCCCCAGAACCCATTCACCAACACACATCATCGACATGCAAACGCTGGTGCCACCCTGGCCATGCTGTAAAACACCCCTGGAATGCCTCCCCAGAAAAGCATGCAGTTAGTATGGGCCCTAGATTGGGCCCGCATAAACTGGCTCATGCGTGCATTTAACGCCACCCATGTGATTAGCATGGGCCACTAAAACACATGCGAACCACGATACACCGGCAACACCTCCATTCTGCCCGTGTCCAAACTAATTCCCACTCTGATGCACACTACCAGTGTAACACAGAATTTTTACCATGGCGGCTCCACAGTGTGCAAATAAGTACACATGATCTTTTCAGTGTGCATAATTGTACACTTTGAGGAGAATTTTAGAAAGAACATCCGAGTATAATCTGGAATACCTAAGCCAGAACATCTGAAAAATGGGGGCATCTAGATAGACATCCCCAGAACCATGTTTCAGAACCTGGACAGCCTAATGGTTAAAGTTCTGACCAAGGAATAGGTAAGCCATGGCTTAAATCCCACTGTTGCTGTTGTTGACATTGTACTGAGTAGTGGGGATGATAGAGTACTGTCTTTCTCTACGCTCTCTCGATGTTTTCCAGACAAAACAAGCACTGTTCATGCCTAGAGAAAGTCTAAACTTAGACCTGATGCCGGACATCCATGATGCTTCTAAAACCAGACAGAGAGGTTCAGGATCCTGGGAAACGACTCAGGCATGTCTCCAGCACACTCCTGTTTACACTTGGCTGTCCCCGGAGCCGGTTTCTAAAATGACTCTGGAGACATCTCTAGATCTATTTTAGACTGTCCAAAGGACAAATAGAGCTTCCAACATGACCCCCATAGTGTGTGCTAAATTGATTTAACACTTGCAAATGAATGTGTTGTCTATTAGTGCACTTAAAAAGGTTTTAATACATGTTACATTTTTTAATTAAAACAAAATATGTGAAAGGAACCAAAAAAAGGTCTGAAAATCAGGGGCAAAGCTCAAATGAATCAAAAAGTGTGCTCTGGGCACATCCCCTTTGATAGCTAAAGTGATATCAGGGTAAAGTCAGACGGGGCAGGTCTGGTGTATTGCAACAGGAGGTGAACATGAGCAGTATGAGGGAGCCATTTGGTCATTGTCTTTCATCATCTTCTGTGCTGCTCTGAAAGGTTTGTGGTATATCAGAGACCATTCATGCATCAGGGTCAATATCTATAATATTGAATCGTCTTGTGTCCAAGCCTGCATTGTGCCCAGGGCCAGTGCAAGGATCGTAGGGGCCCTAGGCAGCCTCTTCCTCATGCCCCCCCCCCCATTGCCGCCACTGCTGTTCCTCTCTGGGACCTGCAGAAGTGGCAATAGCGTTAAAATGGCGCCACAGTGCTTACCTAAACTCTCAGTGCTGCATCACTTTTTCTGCCTCTGCCGTTTCTGCCCCTCTGCAACGCAGACTCCCTACAAAGAAAGATACTAAATTTAAGGAAATGGGGGAGGCATTAATGCAATGCCAAGGACATGATGCAAGGAAACTCAAGGGAAAGCTATACATTAACCTCTAGAGATTAGGAAACTGTGAGAAAAGGGAGGGGGCTTGGCTGATTCATTTTCACTGAGAATTGACTTCACTAGTAAAGGCCACATGCTACGTATTATTTTGAGAAGCTTTACTGAAAACAGAAATAGAGACTGCGCTAGCCAAAGAGGAAAGGAAAAACATCAGACCATTTGGCAAGGAAAACATGATTGGAATACACCCCCCATTCCTGTATGAGTTCCCTTGAAAGATTTTATTGCTTGGAATTGACAGACTGAAATCCTTCGGAGACCGTAAGCAAGAAAAAGCAGACAGACTTGGCTCTGGTATTCAGAGGAGACCTATATAGGATTTAACAAGCTCTCTGATTTTCCTTTGTTTTGGGTAACCACTATGGGGTTATTTGTCAAGCTTAGAAACATGGTTCAATATAAATCATACTTAGGCTACGTGTTAAAAACAATTAGGCAAAATCTGGTTGCATACGATACCTCAGCCTTGAAGCGCAGTCTCCATGGTGTCCGTGAACATCGAAGGCACAGTACAGCATCATACTTGTCCCATTTCTTAGGTCTTACTTGTCAAGATACTGTCACTCAGCGAAACATTCAGTGCTGCTGCTCCCGCATCCTAGAAAAGAGACGAATCTACAGGGCCTGGGGCAAGAGAAAATCAAATCATGCCGCTGGTTTATGCTAATGCTTGTTTTGCCCATGATTTATTTTATTATAAATGTTAGATCACTACCAGTAGAGAAGCGCTCTTACCAAACAGTTTGTTGTTCTGGTCTGTTGTTATATTGTGAACCGCGCTGATGTTGAATAGAGCGGTATATAAGAGCCTGTAATAAATAAATAAATTCTATTTTCTAATGTTTTCAATACGGTTGTGACAGCACGGTCAGTAATCTCCCAATGCCTGCTGCATAAACAGAAAGCAGCAGCCTGTCCAAGCACTTGCAAAAAAAAAAAAAAAAGGGCGATATTCAACAGCGGACCAGCTGTATAACTTTAAACAGATAAGTGGTGACACCGAATATACATATAACTTTAAAAGGATAACTCATCCGCTTACAATTATATGTTATATTAGGCCACCACCAGTTTGACGTCTACAGTAATTAATATGCACAGCAGAATTTTGCCACTGTTCATCTAAGATTTCTCGCTGCCTCTGGTCCACCACATATCCCACTCCTTTCACTCTTCATTCAGCCAGAATTTATGCATTCTGCGGCCCTCTAAATTAAAAAGAGAAACTTTTAAGGTAGGCACCCACTGCCAGTCATGTAAGTAGCTGTAAAGAATGTCCCCATTCCTTTATTTTCCTTCAGTCTCTGTTTCTTCAGACAACAGCACAGGTCCATGCCTCAGAGGAGTGATGGTTATTCCAGATACGTCCTACAGGCATTTATGGAGACTGGCATAAGCTCTATGCAGCAACCAGCATCCTAAGGTTGAGCATTCCTTTCCCTGAATTAAATTTTAACGCATGCAGACTTGATTACATATGCGTAAAGCTATGAATTAAGAGTCATGCAGTCAAACTGAATGCATCATAAACAAATATGCAAAACAAACAAAATAAACAACTGAAAATCTGAAAAAACATGTAAAAATTAAAAAAAAATGAACTAAATGTTTTGGCTTTGCAATTTCCTACTTGCTAAGTGTGTGCAGTTATTTATATTTCCCTTGTTAAACAACATTTCCAAATCATTTCATATTATTATTTTTTATTCCAAATTTACTTGCATGTACATACAAACAAGAAAAAAAAGAATAGCATCTCATTAATCACGTAGGCCCCGATTCTGATCCTGACGTACATCTTTGTACATCCGGACTGACCCGGACATACAAAGGAGATTGCAATTCTGATCCCGTGGGGCACGTCTAGCCCTGCAGGATCAGAATTGCAAACAGACATGTACATGCAGGCCAGGACTGCGATTCAGTCCTGGCCTGCACATACATCCATAGCCTGGCTAACTCAGCCAGGGTTTTTAAATGGCGCCACGGCGCCATGGCATCCTGTTGCCATGGCACCGCAGCTCCATTTAAAAGCCGCGATGCCGACCACTGCTAAAAAAAGTATAATTCCCCACAGCCCAACCCCCGATCCGGCCTCCTAAGGCCAGGATCAGGCTACAGGGTATTAACTTTGCCCCCCCCCCAGCCCCTTCCGCGCCCCGAGTCTGCCAAAAAAAAAGTCCAAGGAAGTTATTCCACCCCAGGGGTGGAATAAATTTCCCAGCCATTTTGACGGCCCTGGACGTACAGGACCGACATTAGAATTGGCTCTGTACGTTGTCACACCGCCCCCTTGGTGGTAGTGGCGGAACCCAACAGAAAGGGGGTGGACATGGAAGAAGAAAGTTTGTTTGTGGGGGAGCTTAGTTCAAGTGCAGGGCCCAGGTTTTCACAGGCCTGGTAGCCTTCTGGATAACTAAGAGCTCCCGAAAAAATAACAGTCCGAGGGTAGGGAAATTATAAGGCTTTTATTTCCCACGTTGCAAATAGGTTCCTAAGCTCAGAATACAACAGCACACACAAAAGAAATGTCCTTGCTCCAGGTTAAAGGAAAAACATGAACTGAAAAATCTGTTAGCTTCACAGTAATGTCAAAAACGAAATACAGCATCAAACTTTACATACAGGCCACAGCTATTCCTCTGCTAGGCTCAATCCTTTTGGTCAGGCAATAACTACAGTCCATCGGAATATCCGAGGGATCCTCCGGGAATTCCACCTGCATGGGCTCGCAGTCCGGAATGTCTGAGGACTCTCTTTCAGGCCTTCTGTGTAACGCTTGTATGATGCGCCAATGGTCAGCATTAAAAGGCAAGTCCTTGCATTGTATACTTTTATAACAGGAACAGTCTCTCCTGCACACTGTTTCTTCTCTAGCAAGTTTCCTGTTTAATGCAGGTTTGTATCTTGTCTCATGAATGCCTTTAGAAGGACAGCATTCTCTAGTGCCCTGCTCCTTCTGTATCACATTATTCCTAAAATCATAGTTATTAAAATGGCAATTACCTTTTCTTCTAAGGTTCTCAGATTGAGGTGAGGGCTGAGGCCTGCTCCTGCTGGGTCTTGGTTTCTCAGCTGTCCAGGTAGGCCTTTGGTTCTCAGGTCTGCCTGCTGCTGGAGTTAGGCCTTGTTTGTGCCACAGCTCCTTTCTCCCGGGGCTTTGAAAGTTACCCTTCACAATTCTCCTTTCACCTCCTTGTTTGCTATTCCTTGTTGCACCTTTCAACAGTGGCTGGCCCTTGTTACTCTCAGGCCTTGGACTTTCTGGTATAGTCCTCCTCCTTTCAGGGTCAGCTTCCTTATGGTATCTTTCCCTCCTGGAAAGTGTATCTTTTCCTCTTTTAAAACATTTACAGCAAGTTTCTTCACCTGGTTCTGCTGAGTCTGCTAGGCTGTTTCCCTCGGTCAGGACTCCTATTCCTGGATCCTCCGAATATCCATGCAAAGCTGGAACTGGAACTCCTTGCACCACTCCTTGCCAGTCTCCTTGGCAGTCTCCTTGCCAATCTGCTTGCGACTCTTTTTGGCACTCTCTTTGCCACTCTGCGTACCGGTCTGTTTGCCCTTCTCTTGGCCACTCTGCGTACCGGTCTGACTTCCTCCAGTCATCTGAGCTTTTAAAAGGAATTCTTCCCTTTCTACATTGGGTGTTGGCTGGTATTGCATCATTGGCTCTAGGGCGTGGTTCCTCAGTCCTCCAGAGGTCTCTCTGGCTCCCCCTATATGGCTCCTCGTGATGCTGCAGCCGGTGTTTACCTCTTTCTGGGTTTAAAACCTTTTCTTCTGCCTGCAGCTGGTCTGCAGTGCCACAACGTCCAGAGCTGGCGACAGCCCACTGCCCATCCACTCTCTGCCCCCAGGCCACCCCTCCCACGCCCTCGACTAACTCCCCCGCATAACCTGTGGGGAAGTTAGTCGGGGCATGCAGCTGGCATGAATAGCAGGGATGGACGTCCCATTGGGACGTCCATCCACACTATTCATGTCTCAGAATAGTCCCCTTAACAAATAAATCATCCAAAAAGAAAAACTCAACAAAATAACTCAAGACTCCCCCGAGGGAGGAACATGAGGAAAGATCTACAAAAGCTGGAAGAGTGGTCTAATGCTTGACAATTAAGATTTAATGCAAAGAAGTGCAGTGTCATGCACTTGGGTAGCAGAAATCCAAGGGAAATGTACGCAATAGGGGGCGAGAGGTTGGTGACTTATACAGTGGCATTAGTACCTCTTCCTTTCTGCTGGTAATTCCTCTTTGTATGCAGCCCAAAATCCTCCTGGCTTTTGCCACCGCCTTGTCGCACTGTTTTGCCACCTTGAGATCTTCAGAAATAATCACACCAAGGTCTTTCTCCTGATCCATGCACACCAACCTCTCGCTCCCTATCGCATACATTTCCCTTGAATTTCTGCTACCCAAGTGCATGACACTTCACTTTTTCGCATTAAATATTTATTGCGAAGCATTAGACTATTCTTCCAGCTTTTGTAGATCTTTCCTCACATGAACCACTCCCTTGGTGAAGTCCACTCTGTTGCAAATTTTTGTGTCATCTGCAAAAAGACAGACTTTTCCACTCAGTCCTTCAGCAATATCACTCACAAATACATTGAACAGTGCCGGGCCCAGGACCGAACCCTAGGGCACCCCGCTAATCACTTTCCTTTCATCTGAGTGAGCTCAATTTACCATCACCTTCTGTCGTCTGTCAGTCAACCAATTTCTGATCCAGTTTACCACCTTGGCACCCATCTCCAAACTACTGAGTTTATTGATAAGCCTCCTATGAGGAACAGTATCAAAGGCTTTGCTGAAATCCAGGTAGATGACATCCATCGCATGCCCCTGATCTAGTTCTCTGGTCACCCAGTCAAAGAACTCAATCAGATTTGTTTGGCAAGATCATCCTTCGTTAAAACCATGTTGCCTCGGATCTTGCAACCTGTTGGTTTTGAGAAAGTCCACTATTCGCTCTTTCAGGAGCACCTCCATTACTTGTCCTGCCACCGAGGTAAGGCTCATGGGCCTGTAGTTTGTCACTTCTTCCCTATCACCACTTTTGTGAAGAGGTACCATATCAGCCATTCTCCAGTCCTAAGGAACTTCTCCTGTTTCCAAGGATCTGTTGAAAACATCCTTTAACGGCCCTGCAAGAACCTCTCTGAGCTCTTTCAGTATCCTGGGATGTATCCCATCCGGTCCCATGGCCTTGTCCACTTTCAGCTTTGCAAGTTGTTCTAACACATCATCTTCTGTGAATTGTGTGGTATCTACTTCATTCCCATTTTTATATTTCAGAGTCACAGGTGGTCCTTCTCCAGGATTTTCTTTAGTAAAAACAGAGGAGAAGTATTTTTTTAGCAATTTTGCTTTTTCAATGTCACTTTCCATGAGTCCGTTCCCAGCACTTTTGAGTCCTGCAATTCCACCTCTGATCTTCTTCCCTTCCCGAATATACCTTTGCCACAATTAACATCTTTAGCCTTCTTTTCCTCTGCCTTTGATTTTGCTTTCCTTATTTCTCTTTTTGTCTCTTTGAGTTTGATCCTGTATTCATTTCTGTGTTCCTCTGTTTGCAAGCTTTTGAATTTTGCGAAAGCTGTGTTTTTTGCCTGTATTTGAGCAGCCACCTCTTTGGAGAACCAAATGGGTTTCCTTCTCCTCTTCTTTTTATTTACTTTTCTTACATATTTATATGTTGCCTCTTTTATTGCCACCTTTAGTTTACCCCATTGCAATCCCACTTCCCTTATCCCTTTCCACCCTGCCAACTCCTCCTTTAGGTACTTGGCCATTTTATTGAGGTCAGTGTTTTTGAAGTTTAGGAATTTGAGCTTGCTATGATGGGACTGCACCTTGACTTTTATCTCAAACCATACCGTGTGTGATGATCGCTGCTGCTCACAGGGGCACCCACCCAGACATTTGACACGCTATCACCATTGGTGAGCTCTAAATCGAGCGTTGAGCTTTCCCTGGTTGGTTCCATCACCATTTGTCTAAGTAACGCATCTTCGAAAGCATCCACAATTTTTTTGCTTCTTTCCAGATTTGCAGAAGGAGTAATCCAATCCACATCTGGTAGATTAAAGCAGGGCTGGCCCGTCCATTGTGCCATAATGTTGTTCGCACAGGGCCCCGTGCTTCAGGGGGCCCCGCACGAACACCATTAATGCACACTGGACAGCTGCAGAGGGAGCTGGGGAAGCCCGCACGAGGCCCTGGCTCCCTCTGCACAGCTGCTAGCTTGAGGAGTCTTTTCCCTCATGCTAGTGGCTGTATCTGTGAAGCCGCGAATGCCGGGAGAGGCCCCTTTAACCTTTCCCAGCATGTGCGGCTTCACAGATACAGCCGATAGCGTGAGGGAAAAGACTCCTCACGCTAGCAGCTGTGCAGAGGGAGCCAGGGCCTCGCGCGGGCTTCCCCGGCTCCCTCTGCAGTCCCTTAGATGGCTGCAGGGCTGTTCGGGGGGGGGGGGGGCTAGGGCTGAAAATGGGCCGGGATGGAGGGGGCTAGGACTGGATGGGCCATAATGGGGGGCTAGGACTGCAAATGGGCTGTGATGGGGGGGCTAGGACTGGATGGACTGTGATGGGGGGACTTGGATTGGAAATGGACTGTGATGGGGGGCTAGGACTGCAAATGGGCTGTAATGGTGGTGGGGGGCTAGAACTGGAAATGGGCTGTGATGGGGGGCTAGGACTGGAAATGGGCTGATGAGGGGGCTTGAAATTGGCTGATGGGGGAGCTTGGAGTGGAAATGGGCTGATGGGGCTGGAATGGAACTGGAAAAGAGCATATGGGAGCTAGGACTGGAAATGGGCTGATGGGGCTGGAATTGGGCTGGAAATGGGCTGATGGGGTCTGTGATAGGGCTGGAAATGGGCTGACGAGGGGGTTAAGATCAGAAATGGGCTGATGGGTGAGCTTGGAGTGGAAATGTGCTGATGGAGGGCTGGAATGGAACTGGAAAAGAGCATATGGGGGCCAGGACTGGAAATGGGCTGATAGGGCTGGAATAGGACAGGAAATGGGCTGACGAGGGGACTAGGATTGGAACTGGAAAAGAGCATATGGGGGGGCTGGGACTGGAAATGGGCTGATGGGGGAGCTTGGACTGCAAATGGGTGATGGGCTGGAATAGGACTGGAAATGGCTAATGGGAGAATAGGACTGGAAATGGGCTGGTGGGGGATGGAATAGGACTGGAAGCGGGCTAAGGGGAGTTGGAATAGGGCTGGAAATGGGCTGACAAGGGGGCTAGGACTGAAAATTGGCTGATGGGGGAGCTTGGAGTGGAAATGAGATGATGGGGCTGGAATGAACTGAAAAAAAGCATATGGGGGGCTAGAACTGGAAATGGGCTGATGTGGGGGCTTGGGAGATTGGGACTAGAAGGAAGCGGATGTTGGGTGGATCTAGAACTATAAGGGAGCTGATTTTGGGGAGGACTAGAAAGGGTTGGGATGGGGAATGAGAATGGAGAGGGGAAAGATATTTTGTGTGGGAGGGAAGAAAAGTCTACGATGGGCTGGGTATTGGGAGAGTAAGTGGGGATTGAGAATAGAAGGGTGAAATTTGAGTGGATGATAAAGGAATAAGGAAAGAAAAGGGGGAAAGAGCAAAAGGGGAAAGATCAGTTTGTTAAAGCAGATATATAGAGAGAATGGAAAACCATCTAAAAGAGAAGAAAGGACAAATGGATAGCTCGCAGAAGACACAAAGAAACCAGAAGAAAGTGACTGGAGCAATTGCAGCTGAAAAATAAAATCCCAAACAGAAGGTAGAAAACTACTTTTTATTTTGAATTTATTAACTGGACTATGTCAGGTCTGGGAAGTGTGTATTGCTAACATCTTCGCGTTTTTGCTTAGTGCAAGCGGAAATTAATTTATAGTTTTATTTCTCCAGTGTTGTACATTTCATGTTTGGCTTTAGGGGTTCCCAGTTTAATTATCATCTTCCTATTTCTAAATTGTGATCCCTTGTTCTTTGTGTGGTGACAGTCTATGTTCAGCATGCGTAACCAAGTTGAGGTATTCTGTTCATATTGTTTCTATTTGACAGTCCCACTTGTTCTCTTCCCCCCAGTGAGATGTATTGGTATTTTATGAGATGTACTGGTTTTAATATCTGCAGTGTTGCCTTATGATGGGTAGGGTTTGGTGCTTTGTGAGTCCTGATAGTGCTGTTATGATACGGTGGATTTGCTATGGGTTCTAAATGATCAGTGTTTGTAGTACTTCCTAATGGGCCTGGTGGTTGTCACTGCAATATAGTAATGTAGAAATCTGTTAGTCTTTCTTTATTCAGACACTCATTAAGAGGCATGTTAACATTATGCAAATATTTATGCAAATGAAGTTCATTAAGCAAATGAGGCCCTGCAATTAATCTCTGCACATGACCCCGCACCCCCCTTGGGCCACCCCTAGATTAAAGTCACCCAATATGATCACTTCCCCCTTTGTGGCTATCTTGACAATATCTATAATCAGTTTGTTATCTATCTCTTCAATTTGAGTCGGAGGTCTATAGACTACAGCAGTATGGATGACAGTGCCATCTCCTCTTTCCAGCACAATCCAGAGCGCTTCTTCTTTTCCCCATGCCCCCTGCATTTCAGTAGCTTTAAGATTGCTTTTGACATACAAGGCTACTCCTCCTTTTCCATTTTCTCTGTCTCTTCTGAATAGATTATAGCCAGCTATGGCTGTATCCCAATAATGCGATTCATTAAACCATGTTTCTGTAATGGCCACATCATGAGATATCACTGCATAATGCCTTCTCTGCTTTGGTTAATGAGGATGTCCATTTCATGGAAACTGAAGGGCCCTTAAATGAGACAGTCATTGCCCAATCTCCTGATAAAACACCAAATATGAAGAAAAACTCAAGGAACAGAAAACTACTACTTCTTGGTGATTCCATTATCAGAGGCACCAACTTGGGAACACAGTTCAAAGGAGAGAAGTTAGTCAAATGCCTCCCAGGCTCTTCAGCTAGCAGGAATACAAACCAAATTGTTGATGTACTTAGCGCTGAAAGTGAGCACTCCAAAACTGATGTTGTCATCCACTTGGGTACAAATGACCTGGCTAGAAACAGTGCCACTACAGTTCAAAGGGACTTCCAAACTCTGGGAGAGAAACTGAAGCCTATTGTTAACACTGTAGCATTCTCAGAAGTTCTACCTGTTCTTGGTAAGGGGGCAGAAAGGCTGCATCACATAAATAGCTTTAACACATGGCTCCAGACCTGGTGCAAACAAGAAGGATTCAGATTTATAGGCGACTGGAGAAACATATGGACCAACAAGAGACTATATTGTGCTGATGGACTACATCTCTCTGTTGCAGGGAAAAGAATCCTAAGTGAAAAATTCAGGCAGTATGTGGATATACATTTAAACTAGAAAAAGGGGGTGACGGATGGGGAAGGTCAAGTTCAGGATGTCACTCCTTGCAAAAGCAGAATAACATCAGAAACAGCCACACTTTTAAACCACACATCAAAAGCAAGTGGGAAGAAGTGGGCAGAACAAAATCAATGCAAAATACATGCAAGCCAGTTAAATGCCTGAAAGCAATGAGCACAAATACTCGAAGCTTAGTCAACAAAGTTCCAGACCTGGAAGCCCTAATGGTGGAAATGGACTTGGACATTGTGGCCATTAGAGAAACATGATTTAATGAATTGCATGATTGGGATATAGCCATAGCTGGCTATAATCTATTCAGAAGGACAGCACAGCAGGACGGAAGCACAGACCATCGAGCGTACTTTGGAACCTGGTCCTAGTGGAGGAGCGTCTCTAGTGGCAGGTGAGCATGTGGGAAATGGTGCTTCCAGACACGGGGATGATAAGGTTTCAGCACTAACAAGAGTGGAGGGGAGGAAGGCCAGCAGCAAACAGAAACATTCATGCAGATGTCGGCATGGCTCTGCATCTTCTTCTTCGTCCACTTTATCGAGTGGGTCGTTGGCAGCATTGGCAGCCGAGCAAGCATAAGAGCAGGAGGCGGGGCACCTACTTTGGTAACTTGCTCCAATTTGTGGGAAGGGGTCCCACGGAAGTTGCAGCACAGGATGAAGAAAAGGAATTATATCGACATTTTTCATTTGCTGAAGACAGAAGCTTTGGGGGAGAGGAAAGGAAGCGAAAGGAAGATGAGAGGCTGTGAAGGGTGTGGAAGGCATCCAGGAATACCCTCAACTGGAAGAGGGCCTTTTTCAGATAAGCCAGTGTGTGGGGCCATTAGTACCCATTGCATTATGATTCCTTATTAGTAAATGGGGATGCGATTTTGGCTGTAGCATAGTCTCATGAGGAATGGGCTTGGCTAAATTATGATGAGGATTTCTGGGATATGATGAAGGAGAATATTCAGTTATCATGGGAGACAAAGAACATCAATCTGTGGCTCACACAGATGTCATCAAAAAGGGGGTCATCCATGGGAACGGGGGTTGGGAGTAAAAGCGGGTTGCCAGTAGCTCAAGGAGTGAACCAGCCCTTTTGGGCTGTAACAGGGGGCCTGTCACAGCCAAAAGGAAGGGTAGGTAGCAGGGATTTGTGCTGGTGCTTCAACAAGTCATCTTGTCCTTTCCTGGACTGCAAATTCAGACACGCTTGTTCCCTCTGTGGAGGCAGTCATGCAGCGGCCAAATGCAGTCGTAAAGCTGTGGTTGGGGCCCTGCTGGCTAAGTGAGGCGGGACTCCTGCGGCTGGCCTTGACACTGGTGAGGGTGGAGGCTTTGCTGCCATGGCTCTGGTGCTACAGGAGAAAGAGGGAGGAACAGCAATTGTTGTGGGGTTTCGTCATCCTGTTTCAAGGCATCGTGCAGGAAACAATGGCAAAGAACGCGGTGTCGGTATGGGGATTGTGCGGCAAAAAGTGCAAAAGTGCAGGCTGAGTATACGCTGGGCAGAATCACAGGACCGTTCAAGGATCGTCCCATAAAAGGACCCCAGCAAATTTAGTCTTATCCACAACTTATCCTTTCCCCCGGTGATTCGGTCAATGATCATATACCACAAGAGGTTTGTTCTGTGCGCTATGCCTCATTTGACTTAGCTGCAGCTCTTGAATGGAGGTGTGGGCGGGGGCCCTTATGGCCAAAGTGGATAGTGAATTGGTGTTTTGTTTCCTTCTGGTGCATTCCTTCTCTCGGTGCAGTCCTTCTGTATTCCCTCTTTTAGGCTTTCAGTTTGAAAATGGGTATTATTTTGAGAAGTGTATGCTGATGGGTTGTGCCATTTCCTGCACCTATTTTGAATTATTCAGTAGCTTTTTACACTGGGCAGTGGTGCAATGCACTGGTATGTCTAGTGTAGCACATTATCTAGATTTCCTATTTGTGGGACCAGACCAGGTTGATACTTGTGCGGTGCTGTTGACGGCCTTTATGGAAATGGCCACGAAGTTTGGCGTACCTTTGGCCTTGGATAAGACACAGGGACTGGTGACCTGACTCACCTTTTTGGGGACTGAGTTGGATTCAGTAGCATTGATGGCACCTTTGCCGCTCGAGAAAATGGAGAAGCTATAGGGGTTGATATCTGCGGTGGGTTCAGCGAGCAAGGTTACAGTCCTTGGTAGGCTGCCTAAATTTCGCCTGTAGAGTCATACTGATGGGGCATCCTTTTACACACCATTTATCCCTAGCATTGGCAGGAAGAGTGAAGCCCCATCACCATATCCGGGTGTCTTTAGGCATGTGGCAGGATTTGCGGGTGTGGGATACCTTCTTAGCAGACTACAATGGGTGCTCAGTGTTACAACTCGAGGTGGTATCTAATGCAGATTTGCATCTGCACTCGGATGCGGGGCTGGCAGTCAGGGAGTCGGTCTGTATTTCCAGGGTGTTTGGTGCGCAGATTCATGGCTGGCAGACTGGCAAGCTTCTTGATTGACCCACATTGTGGCATTTTTGGAGCTGTTTCCGATCGTAGTGGTGCTGGCAGTGTGGCCCAAGCGGTTACAGAACCACAGGTTGGTTTTCTGGTGCGACAATGCTGCGGTGGTAGAAGTCATTAACTGGCAGTCACCCAAGTGCGCGTGTGTGGCGGCCTTTATGCAGGTCTTTGTGCTCTATTGCTTAAGGCTTACTGTGACTGTTAAGACGTGTCATATACCTGGTGTTTTGAATCGCATTGCTGATGCTCTGTCTCATTTTCAATGGTCCCAGTTCCAGTTGCTGGCACCTGGAGCAGAGACGGTACCTACAGTGGTGCCTAAACACCTCTGACAACTTGGGACCCAGACATGATGGCATTGTGGCAGTCCTCCATGGCACCAGCGACCTGGCAATCCTACCTATGAGAATATCGACAGGTGGCAAGTTTCTTGCAGGTAAGGGGTGGCATGGTGGTCAGGTCTTGGACAAACTGCTTGGTATGTTTATTGTCCAAGTTAAGGCCTCAGGAGCATGCAGAGCATCGGTGTAGTCGTCCTTAGCAGAGTTTTAATTTTTCTGTAAGGCAGCGGGCTGGGGCAACCTGAGAGCTATATTTGTGGTTAAACATTTACTTGCGGGCTGGGAACGTGAATCCCCGCTCTTGTGGGATAGGCGCCATCCGGTGTTTCACAACTTGCTGTCCAGGATATGGGAGGTTCTGCCTGCAGTGACTTCTACCAAGTATGAGGCCATGTTGTTCATGGCAGCCTTCTCCTTGACTTTTTTCAGTGCGTTTCGGGTTAGTGACATGGTGCCCCACTCTGGAAAATTGGGAGCAGCGGGTGGGCTGAATAGATTGCATGTGATGGTGGACTGGACACAGGTGCATATTTTTCTTCCTCGGTCGAAGCAGGACTAGGGGATCTGGGGGGGCTGGGTGGTACTTTTCTGGGTTGGGCAGTTGGACACCTGTCTAGTTCAGAATTTGCAGGCTTAAGTGGTCTGGCATCCCAGTATTGAGGGCCTGCTTTTCCAGCATGAGAATGCATGCCCCTTGACACAATTCCAATTTATGGTGGTGCTATACATGATTCTGCAGCATTTAGGGTGTAATGAGAGTCAGTTTGTGTCCCATTCCTTCAGGATAGGGGCTGCTATGAACTCTGCAGCTGCAGGGCTTGGGGACTCGGTCATCCAGCAGATTGGACGATAGCGTTCCAGCGCTTACACAGGATATATATGCCCACAATTGGAGTAAGAGGCGGGGCATAGTATCTTGATATTTGGCTACTCTGGTGGGGGAAAGGACATTAATTACTTAGTTGTCTTGCAGATGGCAGTCAGCTGTGTTGTCTTGCAGATGGAAGTCGATTACCACTGGAATGGTGGATTTTGGGACACTCCTTCATGTACTGGGCCAGGAGGAGGGCCCCGAAGTGACCTTTTGGTGTTCATCTGGGGCTGGTGCTGGTGGGACTCTGGATGGAGTGGCTGGGTGAGAGAGGAATGTGGTGGTCTCAGCTGCTGTCAGTGTTCTAGTTTCATGCTAGCCAGCAGCGATGGCTGACAGGACTGGTCATACACCTGGGAGGGAATGATCTCTTTGGATGGACTTGCAAACAGCCCATTAGAGTGGTGCAACAGGACTTGACAGTTATACATTTCTGGTTGCTGGGAGTGGTAATTGTGTGGTCCGATATTATCTTGTCAGTTGTAGTGTCGATAGTCTCGGGGGATGGTGAAGGTGAACAGACAAATTGGAAGGTGGGTCATTGAGAATGGCGGCTTTCAAGTCCTGCACCCCTTGGCTGATGTGGAATGTACAAGTTTATACGTCAACGATGAGGTTCACCTTTCACCAGTGGGGCAAGACCTGTTGTTGAATGACTGGCAGGAGGCCCTGGAAGCGCCTACCTCATCGGGTCAAACATGGTCGCAGCTTCCCTCCATTGGGCGAGGCGTCACAAGGATAACTAAGCTACCTTGTGCCAGTGGTGAGGTCTGGTATAAGGGACTAAGGGAGCTTGGCTCTTAGAGCATATAGGTGGATGGAGATCTCGGTGGGGATCTTCACCGCGATCTGAGGGGGGAAAGAGGCCGGGCCTTTGCTAATAATATGCAGAGGTCGGCGGTGGGGGAGGCGGAGAGGATGATGCACCACTTTGCTAATAATATGGCTGGTGGAGGGGCATTGTCTGAGAAAGGGGTGTAAAAGTGTATATATGGAAGATTATGCTTTGTTGGCTTGGGTTGTGACCTAAGATGATGATGTTGAAATAAAGCTGCAACCATGTTTTGTTCACCATGCAAGAGTGTGCTGTCATTATGGAATGGGGAGGGGTTCTCGGAGAGGACAGGAGTCCGGGCTACCCCTGTTACTGTAACTTGGCATTGTTATTTTTATTTTTTTGACAAAATTTTCATTTCTGTACACAAGTTATATCTTGTATTGTAACTGAAAATTCATTAAATAAAAAAAAAGAAAAATTATTATTGCACACTGGGGTACTACAACTTGGGGCCTTGTTCTGGCTTAATTTTCCCTGTTGCTCTGTGATTAAATATAAAAAGGTTAAGAATGTGTTTTTCGTACTAATGCAGTTGATGCAGTTCCTCACTTTGAAGTGTTCTCAGCTCTCTACTATAGTCTTCACCACTCTTCATGATGGGACTTGATAGGGTACCGTAGGAATGATTATAACTAGATTGTCACCTTTTTTTTCCATAATTGCGTTTTTGCTCTTGTTTTTCTTTTGAAGTCTTGGGCTTTGCTACCCAGCTACTTTGAGGACTTTGTTCCTTTGTCAGAGATTTACTGATGTAAATATAATTTGGTATTATTACTTTTCTTTTTCTTTTTTCTGACAAAAGTTCTATTTCTGTACAAGAGTTAAATCTTGGATTATAATTGAAAATTCACTAAATAGCTCTCCCCCCTCCCCAATACAGCAAAAATATATTTAACCTTTGTTACAACAATTAAGAAACACAAGGAAGGGAAGACAAAAACAAACCCCAGCTGATCCACTCAACCTATTTCAGCAAAAGTCAGGAAAATCACAACCAAACAGATATGGTTTTAGTACTTTTTTAGAACCTGACAACATTAGTTTTGGTCCTAATTTCTGGCGGAAACTCATTCGAGCTCTCTTTTGATCCATACATCTCTGCTTTGTAGGTCTGGGCAAGCAGGCCCTACTTTCCCATGTTTATGATGGAAAAAAATATGCAACGTGGGTACATCTCAAGTTCTGATACCTTTCGTTAGATCAACATAAACATTATTTTAACAGAATCACAGTAGCCAAGTTTTCAAGACCAGATAGGTTTGAATGGGCAATCAAAATAAAACTCAGGAGCCGAATTTCCTTTCTGAAATAGCAGCAGTAGGTGAATGTAATAGAGAAATCTCTGTGCACCTAGAAGATGAGATGGGTACTGCAAAAGGAGCATATGGACTGTCAATTTTATGGTTTACCTTTTATGCTTGTTTCTTTTTATTTATTTATTTTATTTCCAGGAATTTACCATGACACCAATCCAATAGAAAAGCGGTTTACAAAACTAATATAATTTTTAACATGTTACCATCATGGCAGTTGAAAAGGTCTACATTTTGTTGACATCTTGATATTAAACAGAAAAAGAACTTGGCATTTCTATAAATATGAATTTCACTGAAGTTGCAAACCGAATATAATGCCAACAGGTAACTGTTTTATAAGACTATGTAGATGGAAAAAAATGTGCATTACATTTTATTTTCAATTTTGTTTGCTATTTATTTCACGTATTCTTTTTCATTTTGTTTGTCATAGTATTTCGCTAAATCATGTTCGTGCATACTAAAGCCATTAAGGCGAGCTAAATGGAAGAAATTAACAAAAACAAAATTGTAATTCTTAAATGGGGAAACAACACCACAAGATGAAACAACAAATGTTATTTTTTTATTTCCCTGTTTATTTTTAAATGGCATCACATCCCTACTACTGTGGGACTTTGTCGACACCACCATGAGATAAACTAAGCCGTCACCTAGATGTTGGAGGACTACATTATCCCTCCCTACCATTATCACTGATGGTCTGCTAAAACATCTCCCCAGAAATGGTGATGGCAGCAGATGTGGTCATGGAAGGCTAAATCAGTGTACAGTGACAGTGCTACGTATGCATTATAGCGTTATATAAATGATAAGTAGTAGTAGTAATAGATCAAAATCTAAGGTAATGCCTAATTACAGGAGAGATTTAGTAAGAGTGATCGAGGAACCTGCAATACATGGAGACACTTTTGGATAAATGGAGGTGACGGTTACCCAAAACATTTGCGGTTAGCATTAAGCTATGATATACAGTTCTTAAAACAATGATTAACCGGGTTATGGTTAGATGCAGAAGGATCCATGTAAGCAAGACCAGCCCATCCACTAGGCAAGCTAGGCTGCCGCCTAGGGTGGAAGACCATGGCACGTGGCACAATAGCTTTGTGCTGTCCCTTTGATGCCCATGGCAGATCCATCAGAGGGGGGTCAGAAGTAGCAGGCCATGTGTGCTGAAGCATATGGGTAGCCAATGCCACCAAGGAGGGAACAAAGCCAGCACTTTTAAACTGCCGCCGCCGGTTCCCCAGAAGAGAGTCGGCGGTGGTGGTAGCAGTAGGGGTGGTAGCACTATAGCTTGGTGTGGGGAGGGGGAGGGATGCACTGGGGGGGGGGGGGGGTAGCAGCACAGCTGGGGCTTCTGCCTGGGGTGGCAGAAACCCTTGGGTCGACCCTGTGTGCAAGCTAACAGGAGGATATTGTCTGCATCATAGTCATGGCGATGGAATGAGCCAGGTTGTCAGCTTGTGGGAACGACTGTGACTTTATTTTTCCTACTATTGCTGCGTTTTGCTCAGAAAGGCGTTTGAACAGGAAGGATGGAGCAAGGTGGTTCATTTACCTTTGCTTGAGAATCCCATGGGATCGGTGTTGGTAGAGCAGTGCTCTGCAGGAAGCTATACCACTTACTTTTGCTTTAGAAACCTCGTGGCAACTTGTTTTACTTCAGTGCTGTGCATGGACTTTAGACTGCTTGGCAGAAAGTTGGGGAGCAGGTAAAGGCCGCCCTGATGGAAAGCTAATGAACTGATGGATTGGGAAGAAATCAGTTTCTCTTCCCTTTTGAGGTCATTCAGAGGAATACTTGCCCAGATTTGAGAACTAACTAGTTCCCCGGTCCTGCTGATATGGGGAGGAAAGCCTAGGAGGTCTTGCCCCACTATAAATGTTTGTATGATTAAGCTGGACTACCGCAAGGCATTTAGGACTTAAGCAGGGTGTTCTTTTTTCCTGTTGAAAATTATATTTGGTGTATCCAGTTCTCCATATAAATTAGGGATGAGCATTTGGTTTCCGATTTATGTTTGGAAAGTATTGTGCAAATGAAAAAGAAAATATTTGGCCTGTACACCTGTAGCTCTTTAATGATAAAGATATTTGCTCATAGGAAAGGCTTGTAAAGACTGTGGTACAGCTGGAATACTCCCAGGACTGACATAGGACTAGAGTTCCCCTCCAGCCACCCAATCGGCATCGGGGAAGGGAGCAGGCAGGTGAGCTTCTCCCTGCTCCCCCAGAGGCCAATCGGGCCGAAGAACCAGCATTTAATCTTCAGTGCTCCAGGCGCGTCCGCGCCTGAGGGCCTTGCCAGAGGGCCCTTTGGCGTGGCCCTTAGGCGCGGGCCCCGGGAGCAAGCTCCGGTGCCCCGTAGCTGCTGGAATCGAGCAGGCTGGATCGCTCCACCACATATCCCCTCCGGACTGGACCAGCTCATGAGCTCTGCCCTGGCGCCCTGAGGTGACTCTCCTTTGTTTTCCTTTCCCACTGCTAGTGTTGCTCTTCCTCCCACTACCCGCCTAGAACACGCTACCCACTGCCTGCGCTGTACTGCTACCCATTGTTGGTATTGAACTACTACCCACTGCCTGCATAGCACCTCTACCCTCTGCTTGCCTAGCATTGCACCCACTGCCTACATTGTACTGCCACCCACT
Source organism: Ichthyophis bannanicus (assembly GCA_033557465.1). NCBI lineage: Eukaryota > Metazoa > Chordata > Amphibia > Gymnophiona > Ichthyophiidae > Ichthyophis > Ichthyophis bannanicus. The sequence continues at coordinate 103,738,473 of CM066041.1, read as the reverse complement.
GCGGGGCACTGAACTTCATACCCTTCGCTGCATAGAACCATTTTTCATTGCTTGCATATTGTTGCCACCCATTGTCTTGCATATTGCTGCCACCCATTGTTTTGCATACTGTTGCCACCCATTGTTTTGCATACAGTTGCACTGAACTGTTGCCACCCATTGTTTGCATACTGTTGCTACTCAGTTTTCTGTTTTGCATATTGTTATCACCCACACTATTGCCTCCCATTGTTTGCCACCCTTTGTTTTTGTCTTGCATACTGTTGCCATCCATTGTTTGCATAGCATTGCTACCCACTGTTGCACTGTACTGTTATCCATTGCTTATCCACTGTTGCATATTACTGCTACCCATTAATTGCATACCATCGCCACCCACTGTTGGATAGTACCATCACCTACTGTTGTCTAGAACTGTTATCCACTGCTTATCCTCTGCTTGCTACCCATTGCTTGCACTGAACCGCTACCCACTGCCTGCTTGTCTGCCTTTCAAGTGCTATCCGTTGTTTGCCTAGAAATTGCTACCCACTGCTTGCTCATACCTTGCTACCCACTACCATAGCCCCACACCTCATTGTCCTCCTCTTCATTAACCTCCCCAACTGCCTCCCCTCCTACCAACACCCACCAACTCCCTCCCTCCTTGTCCCCCTACCCTTCCCCTACCTTCCTCACTTCCCCCTCCACTCTGCCCCCCAGCCTAGCACCTGCCCTTAAGCTTCCTCACACCATCTCCCGCATTCAAACAGACCCCCTCTCTACCTTCCTCACTTTTCCCTCAATCCTGCCCCCTAGCCTTGCACCAGCTCTTGAGCTTCTTCACACCATCCCCTACATTCAACCAGCCCCCCTCTCTTTAAGGCAACCCCACCCTCACTTCCGCCGGACCATCTCTACTATACCTCGCTCTCTAATACTCCTTCTCCTTCTCTCATCCGGTAACATCAATCCCAACCCTGCCCCCCCCCCCCCAACTTCGTTCTCATACTAGAAAAAGTTCCTCACATACCCCATCTAATCTCATCCACATCCCATTCTTCCCCCCTCCCACCCTCCCCCACTCATCCTACACTCAATTATCCATAGATATCAACTAGTGGTTGGGACAAGGTACTTCAGGCCGGAAGGTCAGGGGTTCAAATCCCACTAGAGGACAGCAACCTTGGGCCGGAAGGACTGGGGTTTCTAGTCCCACAGATGCTCCTTGTGGTCTTGGGCAAGCCACTTAACTCTCCACTGCCCATGTTCCCTGTAAGTATTAGTGTATGTGTCTCATCCCTGCGTGTTAAATGTATCCCCCAATTGTGTTGTGACTGCTTTGATTGAAGGATAAGGCGGTATACAAAACTGTCTAAATAAATAAAATAAATAAATAAAATACCCTATCTCGGCATTACCCTAGAAATAGACCCCCACGCTACTCTGATAAGAAATCTAGACGCAACTTATCTATCCTTATCCATATCCCTCTCCTCCCCCCCTCCACCCTCCCATTTTCATGTGCCTTATGGAACGCATGCTCAGTCATAAAAAAAACCCACTTTTATTCATGACCTTTTCATCTCCAATGCCCTTCACCTTCTTGCCTTGACTGAGTTCTGGCTCTCCCCAGATGACACTGCATCCATTGCCTCTCTCTGCTATGGAGGCTACCAGTTCTCCCATACACCCCAACTTACTAGTCGCGGTGGTGGTGTCGGCCTCCTACTCTCTCCCTCATGCCAATTCCAACCCCTTCTGCCACCCCATGGATACTCCTTTGAAGTCCACTCCATTCACCTCCTCTCACCAATTCCCCTCTGAATAGCTGTTATTTATCGCCCACCGGACAAATCCAAATCAACCTTCCTTACCGACTTCGACTCCTGGCTTTCTGCCTTCATGGATCCTTCCTCCCCCACTCTTATTCTTGGCAATTTCAACATTCACATCAACAACCCTTCTGACCCCCATGCCTCAAAATTCCTCACCTCCTCCTTTGACCTCCAGCCCTGCTCCACTGCCCCCACACATCTACACGGCCACTGCCTTAACCTAATGCTATCCTCCAACCCCTCTCCCTCAAGCTTCCGCAAATCAATCCTTCCCTCATCTGACCATCACCTCTTAACATTTACTCCTCAACTGCCGCCATCCCAACCTCGTCCTGTCTCCTCTGTCCTATTTAGAAACCTTCATACTATTGATCCCCTGACTCTCTCCTCCACCATCTCTCTATCTCTTTCTCCGTCGACGAGGCATTATCTTCATACAATGCTACATTATCCTCAGCCCTTGACACCCTTGCCCCTCCCACCCCATATCCTGTCAAACGATCTACTCCCCAACCCTGGCTTTTACCCACTACCCATTACCTATGCATCTGTGCCCGTTCTGCCGAACGAGCTTGGTCCAAATCCCACTCCCTAGAAGACCTTCTACACTTCAAATTCATGCTTGGCTCCTTCCAGTCTGCCTTAGCACTTGCCAGACAAGATTACTACATCCATCTGACCAACTCCCTTGCCTCTGATCCTCGCCGTCTCTTTAATACACTCAACTCTCTCCTCAAGGTCCCCCCGCCCCCAATCCCACCCTCCCTTTCTGCCCAAACCCTAGCCGACTACTTCCACGACAAAATTCACAAGATTACCCTCCAATTCCCTTACCCCCATCTACCTCCCCTCCTCCACAATTCTCCTCTCCCACCCATACTCCCTCTACCACCCTCTCCTCCTTCCCCCCGATCTCTGAGAAAGAAACTGCACTCCTTCTGTCCTCCTCCAAACCCACCACCTGTTCATCAGACCCTATCCCCACCCATCTCCTGCGTTCTATCCCCCTCACCACTGCCCCCTCCATCACTCATATCCTCAACCTCTCACTCGCCATTGCAACTGTCCCCGCTGACTTCAAACATGCTGTTGTCACACCTCTCCTCAAGAAACCCTCACTTGATCCCACATGCCCTTCTAACTATCGGCCCATCTCCCTCCTTCCCTTCATATCCAAACTATTAGCAGTCCACCATCGCTGCCTCGACTTCCTCACCTCCCATGCCCTCCTCGACCCACTTTAATCCGGCTTCCGTACCCTACACTCCACTGAAACAACACTCACAAAAGTCACAAACGACCTGTTCCTGGCTAAATCCAAGGGCCTCTATTCTATCCTCTCCTTCTTGACCTTTCCGCTGTCTTTGACACCGTTGACTACGACCTTCTCCTCATCACCCTCTCCTCGCTTGGTTTCAAGGACTCTGTACTATTCTGGTTCTCCTCCTACCTCTCCCATCGCTCATTTAGCGTATGCTCTGGTGGCTCCTCCTCCTCCCCTACCCCGCTCCATGTAGGTGTACCCCAGGGATCTGTCTTAGGCCCCCTCCTCTTCTCTCTCTATATCCAAGGCCTTGGTGCGCTTATCTCCTCCCATGGCTTTCAGTGCCATCTCTATGCTGATGACTCACAAATCTACCTCTCTACACCTAATATTTCTCCGGCAAACCAGTCCAAGATCTCTGCCTGTCTTTGGGACATCACTGCCTGGATGTCTCATCGACGACTGAAACTGAGCATGGCCAAGACTGAACTCGTTGTCTTTCCACCTAACTCCTCCCCCCCACTTCCCCCTCTCTCAATCCATGTGGATGGATCTACTATCCTTCCTGTTCCCTTGGCCCGCAACCTAGGGGTTATCTTCGACACCTCGCTCTCCCTCTCCACGCATATCCAGCTTGTAGCTAAGACGTGCCGCTTCTTTCTCTACAACATCGGCAAAATCCGCCCCTTCCTCTCTGAACACACCACCAAAATGCTTATCGACTCCTTAATCTCCTCCCGCCTCAATTACTGCAACCTACTCCTTGCAGGTCTTCCCGTGAGCCACCTCCTTCCCCTTCAATCTATACAAAATCATGCTGCTCGACTAATCTTCCGCCAGCCTTGCCATGCCCATATTACTCCTCTTTTCAAATCACTCCACTGGCTCCCTGTCCGGCTCTGCATCCAATTCAAGCTTCTTCTGCTGACCTATAAATGCATCCACTCTATGGCCCCTCGATACCTCTCATCTCTTATCTCTCCCTACGTCCCCTCTCAAAATTTGTGTTCCACTAACAAATTACTTCTATCAATGCCTTTCACCCTGCACCGCGAACTCCCAACTGCGCTCCTTTCACCTTGCTGCACCTCACGCTTGGAACAGCCTACCTGCACTTGTGCGCCAGGCATCCTTCCTGGCCCTCTTCAAGTCCAGGCTGAAGACCCACCTCTTCACCGTTGCATTCAGATCCTGACTCTTTCCTCCTCTCACCCCAACCCCCATCAAGGTTTATGACCAACTACAGACCAAACTGTACCTCACCGTACCCTGCGTAAAACCGATTAATGTTCGCGTAGAACCGATTGATGCTCTGCACTGTTTTAACTAATGTACTATTCCAACTAGATTGTAAGCTCCAATGAGCATGACTCTGACGGGCAGGGACTGTCTCATGTATGCTGACTACCTCTTGCAGGTTAGCTGTACAGCGCTGCATGCGTGGCGCTCTAGAAATGCTAAATAGTAGTTGTAGTAGTAGTAGTTTGATATTATAAGAAACAGGCTAATCCAGGCCTGTTTTGAATTCATGAGCTTATACATCTGGTTTCTCATTGATTTTCCTAACAAATTCAGAACTGCAAATACATGTACGAGGTATGTATTGGGGTAAAGGTAAGACTGGAGTAGCTTGCCACCTGCCCCACCCTCACTCCATCCTTGCCCCCCCCCCCCATGCTCCTTCCCGTCTATAACCAATAGCTGTGGTGGAGAAGGCTGAAGGCTTCAGACCCTGTAGGCCACATTGAAGGGAGTGGGATACATACAGGGGAGCCACAGTCTCTTCCACAATATTAATTTGTCCTTCATCTTAAAATAAACTACTCAATAGAGTTCTAAATAAATCCCACAACAAAATACCTTGTTGAAAATTAAAATACAAACAGCAACCATGTTAAACTTTGATGTGATTTAAACAGGCAAAGGGAATATAGAAACTTGCTCTTACTTTTATTGCCTCTTGCTTTTCATCCTCTTCAAACTTGTCTGCCTTCTCCTGACTCATTCCCAGTGTCACTTCTCCCTTTTCTCTCTCTGCCTCACATCTGTCTTTCATATGGCTTCTCTCCATCTGTCCTCTCAGTCTCTGTTTCTTCCATCATTGGCTGTATCATAAATCATAATTTATAAATCATCTTCTTCCATTTCACATTCACCGCATGTTCGGCTGTGTTTCTCACATGCGGCCCCTCGCCCATACAAGCTGGTGACTCCTTCAGTGCAGTTGCTGGCAGGGATCCCAAAGCCCCATCGACTGAACAAATCCAGCAGGTGTCTTACCTATGGCCTCCCTCCACTGCTGCCGCTGCATCTCCCCAGCCCTGAAGCAGCGACAGCAATAAAAAAAAAAATGCATTTAAGCAGGGCCTCTGAGACCCAGTGCATATCCAAGGTGCTGCTGGTCATGCCCCCTCCGAAGCTCGCCTTCCACATCAGAGAGGCATGACCAGCAGGTGGCAGAGGTTGAGTCCCCATTGTCAATATTACCATCTCTGTCACCATTGATGTTGCTGCGGGACTGGGAGATGCAGCGGCAGTGTCCACGAGCCATTGGTCAGTTGGGAAAGAGAGGAGGCAAAGAAGGAGGAGTTAAGGGCTTTAGGGGGAAGGAAGGGTGGGGTTGGGGAGGTGAAATACAGGACCCACAAGGCAGGGGGAGACCCAGGAGTTAAGGACACTGGGTAGAGGGAAATAGGGAGAGGGAGGTGGGAAGCTAGATACAGGGGATATAAGGGGACAAGCTGGGCACAGAGGCAAAAGTGTAAATATTGGGCACAGGGAAGTGGGCATAGGGAGAGTGACGCAGTTGCAATGAAACCTGTGACCGAGTCAGGTTGTGAAGTGGTGAATGAACAGCTGAGAGAGGAGTGGAGCAGCTGGTATTACTGATGCCCAGATAAGTTAACAATTCTTAAAGTGCACTTATTCCAATACGAGGAGTTGTGTTTAAGTAGCATTTTTTACAGTGGTAAATGTTTACGGTTGAGACCAGTGAACAGTTACCAGATCATTTAATAGAGGTGGAGACCTTTTATCAAAATTGACTTTGACTAAAACATATAACAGATACGTAGGTGACTGATAGGAGCAAACCAGGGTGCAATTAAGAATAACATGATGGTGACCCCTTTCTGATGGTCCCCAATAAACATTTTTGCCAGTATATATTTTTTTATCTACTAGTTTCCTCACATGGGTTCGTGGCGAAGGAGTCTTTTGTAGTTGTTGATACCATTCCCTCCAAGTGGGAGTTGTTTTTGTTGAACAGACCACAGGAGGCATAGGGAAAATTTAGGAGACATACTAAATACAGGGGAGAGAAGATAGGGAGATGGATGTTGACATGCTGGTCACATGACAGCATAGGGGCAAGAGGGGAGATGCTGGACACAAGCGACATAGGGCACAAGAGGGGATTTGCTGGATGGTCAAAGGAGGCTTAGGGAGATGGAGGGGGCATGCTAGACATGGAAGGGGGCATAGGGAGACAGGGTAGATGAAGTAGAGATGGGGGAAAGGGACAAAGAGATGCTGGACATGGGAGGAGGATAGAGAGAGAAATAGTGGGAGAGAGGGTCTATGGGGAATTGAAGAAAGAGACAAATCTGAATGGGAGGGATGATGCAAGTGGGGAAAGATAAAGGGGGAGAGATACTGGATACAACAGAACAGAGAAAATGGAGAGTTAATAAAGGACTGGGAAGGAGAGAGACAGATAGGAAATGGGAGTGTTGGGGTTATAGCTGAAAAGCAGCAGGTAGATTGAGAACTGGATGGTAAGAAGGAAAAGCAAAATCTGAATCCACAGAGAGAAAGAAAAAAAAAATATAAATGTACGAAAGCTGAAAAGAAAAAGATCAGCGTCAGATGGATGTAAGGGAGGGAGGAAGTGAAGAAGATGTGGGAACTGGGGAGAGAAGAAGTAGTAGACTTGAAACCCTGGAAAAAGTTAAGGGAAAATGCAGAAATCAGAAACTGGAGCCAACCCAATTAGAAAAATAAAATGGCTTGACAGCAAAGGTAGAAAAAAATATATTTTCAATTTAGTGACTAGAATATGCCAGTTTTTATAGTTTGCATGCAGAGTCTAGCTTCTTGGGGGTTTCGGTTTCATTTTTGTCTATATATTTCTGCTTTTAGTTTGTGGTCGCTTATTCTGTACTGTATTTATGTTCTCAGTGTGTGATATAGGAACGGCGTTCTCTTAGCATGGAGTTTCTACATAAGGATCTGTAGTAATTCGGATTGCTCATTTGCCCCAGAAGGTAGTTGGGCCCACAGCAATATCTATGGTGCTGCACTTTTCAGAGTAGGCTCTTTATCAAGGCTGGTGCAAGGCTATGAGGCTCCCTAGGCAAACCTCATTCCTTGTGCCCCCCGCCCCATCCCCCACTCTGATTGCCATCACCGCCACCCCTCAATGGGATATACGGCGGCGGCAGTGCTTTTAAAATGGCACTGAAGTGCTGGAGTTACCTTCAGCCCATTGCTGCAGTGCCATTTTCATTCTTCCCCCTTTGCTTCCATTTCCTGTTTGCAAGGGAGCAGAAGCTATTTCCGCCCCTATGGAAAAGGAAGTGGAATCAGAAGGGGCGGAAACAAGAACGGCACCTCAGCGCCTGAACCAAAAGTAACTCAGGCGCTTCAGTGCCGTTTTAAAAGCATTTCTACCGCCACACGTCCCACTGAGGGGTGGCAGCAGCAGTAAAGGGCGCCCCTGGAGGGCTAGCACTCTAGACAACCGCCTACTTTCCCTAATGGTCGTGCCAACCCTGCTCTTCATGGTGTGAGTTCTGGGAGTTTGTGCTGTTAACGAACAGCAGATTTACTCTGGCTCCTGTGCTATGCTCTTCATATTTTCTTTTTGTTCCTTGAGTGGAGTCAACAGCAGAGCGTTGGTGGATTGTGGAGAGTGGAATAAAGATACTCTTTGCAATTTTTTGTTCTTGGTGCTGCCAGTCTGAGCTGCGCACTATTTTGTCGGTTCCGATTCAAGGACATTTCACATTTTAACGGAACATCTCAGTTGAACTGTCTTTGGCGGCCGGGTAGCTCCACTGTTGCTGATTTCTGGGCTTTTCCAGCTCTGGCACAGTCTGTGCACCATGATACTGATTCACAGCTACCAGGGTTATTTTTTTTCTCCTTATAGATCTTTCCTCCTCATCAGTAACCTGGTAATAGCAAATGTGACCAAATAAATCTGGTATGCAAATTTGTATGAAAATGAGGCCAGCAGATTTGCAAATATTTTTACAAATGAAGCCTCACACTGAGTCTCTACACTTGGCCCTGCATCGCTCTTTTGCTTCCCCTGCCTCTCTGCCTCATATTCCTCCTTCGTCCTTCCAACTCATCCCCCATCTTGCATTCCTTCTCCCCCTCTGTTTTCTATCTCCTTTTGCACCTCATTTCATTTGAAGACCTCCCAGCCCTCTCTTGCCTCCTCACCTCCACGGCTGGAAACTACATTCTGTTATCCGGGATTTTCTACTATCTTGCCTTATCTCCTACTGACCTTTCTCAAGATATGACTCTTCTTCATCTCCCAACCAACATCCCTACTTTCTTCTTGATGCCACCTTCACGCATCTTTCTCCTACCTACCCGCTCTCTTTAAAACACTCACTGGACTCACTGATGGATATGGAAGTTGGTTCAGTTCAATCAGGGGCGGCCCAAGGGGGGTGCGGGGCCATGTGCGGAGACTCGGTGCGGGGCCTCATTTGCATAAGTGGCCTTATTTGCATAAATATTTGCATAATGTTACCATACACTAACTTTTAGTAAACATGTCTCTTAATGAGTGTATGGATAAAGAAAGACTAAAAGATTTCTACATTACTATAATCCAGTGCCAACCGCCAGGCACATTAGGAACTACTACAAACGCTGCCCATTTAGAACCCATAGCAAACCCGCTGTATCCTGACAGCATTACCAGGACTCACAAAGCACCAGACCCTACCTATCAAAAGGAAACACTGCAAATATTAAACCAGTACATTTCAGAGAATACTGGGGAAAGAGAACAAGTGGCAATGTCAAATAGGAATTACATAAACAGAATACCTCAGCTCAGTTACACATGCAGAACATAGACCATCACCAAACAAGGAATCGCAATTTAGAAACAGGAAGGCAATAATTTAAACTGGGAACCCCAAAAGCCAAACTTGGAATGTACAACAACACTGTAGAAATAAAACTATAAATCAATTTCCTCTTGTACCAAACAAAGCGCAGACGTTAATGATGCACATTTCCCAGAACTTTCATATTCCAGTTAATAAATTCAAAATAAAGAGATATATTTCTACCTTTTGTGCATTTTTTTTCAGTTGCAATTGCTCCAGCCACTTTCTTCTGGTTTCTTCATGTTTTCTGCTAACTCTCCATCGTCTGCTGTCCATTTGTCCTTTCTTCTCTCTTCTAGTTTTCTTTCCATCCTCTCTCTCTACATCTGCTTTAACATACTAATCTTTATCCTTTTGCTCTTTCCTCATTCTTATTTCATCCACACAAATTTTAAACCTGCATCCTCAATCCCCACTTACTCTCCCAATACCCGGCCAATTGTAGATTTTTCATCCCTCCCACACAAAATATTTTTCCCCTCTCCATTTTACTCTCCCAGCCCAATCCCATTCTAATCCTCCCCCAACATCAGCTCCCTTCTAGTTCCAGTCTCACCCAGCATCCATTCCCTTCTAGTCCCTGCATCAGCCCATTTCCAGTCCTAGCCCCCCATCAACCCATTTCCAGTCCTAGCTCCCCCATCCATTTTCAGTCTGAGTCCCTTCATCAGCTCATTTCCAATCCTAGCCCCCCATCAGCCCATTTCTAGTCATTTCCTAGCCCCACCATCAGCCCATGTCAAATCCTAGCTCCCCTCCACTCAGCCCAATTCCAGTCCAAGCCCCCCCATGAGCCTACTTCCAGTTCTAGCCCCTCCATGAGTCCATTTCAATTCAAGCCCCCACCACAGCCCATTTCCAATCTTAGCTCCCCCCAACAGCCCATTTCCAGTCCTATCCTAGCTGCTCCATCAGCCCATTTTCAGTTCTAGCTCCCTTCCCTCACAGCCCATTTCCATTCCAAGCTCCCTCCCCATCAGCTATTTGCAGTTCAAGCCTCCCCGTCCACTCAGTCCATTTCCAGTCATAGCAATCCCCCAACCCATTACCAGTCCTAGCCCCCCATCAACCCATTTTCAGTTTAAGCCCCCCCCTATAACCCATTACCAGTCCTAACCCCCCATCAGCCCACTTCCAGTCTTAACCCCATCAGCCCATTTCCAGTCAGTCCCCCATAGCCCATTGCCAGTCCTAACCCCCCCCCATCAGCCCACAGCCCATTACTAGTCCTAACCACATCAGCCCACCTCAAGTCCTAACCCCTCCCCATCAGCCCTTTTCCTGTCCTAGCGCCCCCATAGCCCATTAGCAGTCCTAACCCCCCCCCATAGCCCATTAGCAATCCTAACCCCCATCACCCTATTTCCAGACAGCCCCCATCAGCCCACAGCCCATTACCAGTCTTAACCCCCCCCAGCCCATTTCCAGTCCTAACCCCCCATCACCCCATTTCCAGTCAGCCTCCATCAACCCCCAGCCCATTACCAGTCTTAACCCCCCTAGCCCATTAGCATTCATAACCCCCATCACCCCATTTCCAGACAGCCTCCATCAGCCCCAGCCCATTAGCAGTCTTAACCCCCCCCCCAGCCCATTTCCAGTCCTAACCCCTCCCCAGCCCATTTCCAGTCAGCCTCCATCAGCCCCAGCCCATTTCCAGTCCTAACCCCCCCCCCCAGCCCATTTCAAGTCAGCCTCCATCAGTCCCAGCCCATTTCCAGTCCTACCCCCCCCCCTTGCACATTTCCAGTCCTAACCCCCCCCCTTGCACATTTCCAGTCCTAACCCCCCATCACCCCATTTCCAGACAGCCTCCATCAGCCCCCCCCCTTCCCTTCCCTTCCCTTCCCTTCCGGCAAATTTAAAAACAAAAACCTGGCTCTAGCTGCTGCCGCGTCCGTCGCAGCAGCGGCAGAATGGCGTGTCCCGCGGGGCCCCCTCTCCACGTCGAGCCCTCTGCAAGGGCTTTCAGATTCGCGAAGGGAGAGTGCTCCCTCGCGTCTCTGTAAAGCCCGCAGGGGCTAATGGGAAATTTCCCATCAGCCCCTCGCGTCTAAAGGGGCTGATGGGAAATTTCCCATTAGCCCCTGCGGGCTTTACAGAGACGCGAGGGAGCACAACTCTCCCTTCGCGAATCTGAAAGCCCTTGCAGAGGGCTCGAAGAGGAGAAGGGGCCCCGCGGGACACGCCATTCTGCCGCTGCTGCGACGGACGCGGCAGCGGCAGCAGCTAGAGCCAGGTTTTTGTTTTTAAATGTAATAAAAAAAAAGCAGAATGTTCTTTGCGCGGGGCCCCCTGAAACGCGGGGCCCTGTGCAAAAAACATTCTTGCTCAATGGACGGGCCGGCCCTGAGTTCAATCGGGTCACTTGGTTGCGATCACCGGGTCATGATGAGCTCATTCAGCCCCCTGTTCTGGCTGCAGCAGTGCAGTTGTTATAGCAGACAGCATCAGGTGACTCGAGTTGGCACACAGTCAGCAGGCACTTAGCTGAGGAGGCAGCTTCGCCCAATGCATATTAGTGGCATGCGAGACTGAGACAGCACATGATCATCAATAACAGTCAGCACAGCAGGACCTAGCTATCATTGACTTGCACGGCTGGGGTTAGAGGGTGGAAAACAGGGCAATTTCCCCGGGCCCCTGTGCTATAGGGACCCCCAAGTCTGCCTCAAGCTGAAGGAGGCACACCCTAGGGATAGGCTTTGGGGTGCTTTTGCAAGGTTTTTGCCCTGGACCCCTGCATGTCTAACACCGGCACTGTTGATTTGATGCCTCACACTTGCTCACTGCCTGCACCCAGGCCTCAGATCAGGAGCCAGTGGTCTCAGCACAACAGTGACTGGTGCTGCAGCATGTGCAAAAGATGTGTGTTTGTTGCCTGCTTTGCATGCCTGCAGCATGTGCAACCTTGCTTGCATGCCAGGGTACTCGACTCTGGAGTTTTGTGTATACACTGCCACCTAGTGTCATGGAGGATGGAGCACAGCTGTTACTTTTTACTGAAAGTTCTGACCATCCTCCTCCTGTCACCAAAATATTTCTATTACCGGTTTTGAAGGTCTGCAACCATCAGCCTGGTCAGAAAAACAGCCGGGTGAGCTGAAAACTGGCCCTTGGACAATCCTATTTTGCATTGATTTCACTTTAAAATCCACTGCGAATGAAGATTGGATGAGCTGTTTTAGATTTCATTTATGCTGTTCCTGAACTGGGGTATTTTCTTCCAATTCAGCTTTATAAAATTGCAATTAACACTGCCCCTGTGCAGTTTGGATGAAGCCTGAGCCAGCTGAACTTATGAGTCATTTTCAAGTTACCCAACTCTAGAATGTAATCTCATACATACAAAAAATGTAAATCAGTCTTCATGAAATGTGTGTTTCCATGCAAATAATATTAAAAAAACTGCCTTGTGTTTTAATACATGGATGAGGCTAGAAAGAAACCATATAGAGGACTAATTACAAGGGTGCACTAACTTTAATGCACATTAATCCACCATTAATATGAGTTATTTTCACACAGGATCTATGTTATTCAGTAGGACCTAGTTACTTATAATGCACATCAATGGTGACTATGGGCCTGATTCTGAGACGCCAGTTGTGGGACGTGCAGCCCTGCAAGCCGTCTGAGCCCGTTTCCCCCTCCAGCTCTCCCCGTACATTATGAGCAGCAGGACAGGGAGAGCTGGTGGGGGGCAGGATTTGGGCACAGCGGGACAGGCCAGCCCAGCATGGTGTACAGGACCAATTCAGGTCGCAGCCCTGTACTTCCTTCCGGGTCAAAGGGGACATGCTGCTTAATCCACTTTGAAGGTGGAATAAGCAGCACTGACCCCTCCAGGGCTGGGGCCAGATGCAGGGGGCTCCCCGCTGCCCAATCCAGGCCCTAGCTGGCCAGCTGTGGGTCAGGCAGCAGGGAAGGGGGGGGGGGGCTGAGCTGCGGCAGCCAGGGGAGCCTGTGGGGAAGACATCTCCGCAGACAGGCAGGGGCAAACCGAGCCATCCTCTGGCTAATTCCCGCAGCACAGAATTGGGTCCAAAAGGGCCTGTCTTGTTCGGGCCATCTGGACTGCCCAGATGTGCCCCTTTGTAAATCGGGGCGTATCTGGATAAGAAGAGCCCACAATCGTTAGAGAGATGCACAAGATAAAGCTTTCAGTTCAATATTGGTTTCTTTTGATTTTCAGGGGTTTTTTTTCAGTTCCATTCAAATATTGCTTCTAATAACATTTTTTTATTATGTATTAAAATATTTTTAGCCAAGGCTGATCAAGTTAGCCCACGTCAATTTGTAAGAAATCACTGTTAAAAGGGAAGACTTCAGCACCCTGCATAAAATGCATACAGGAAAGCTAGCATGTGAATTAATGCCAAAACATTTAGGAGGCCATTTTCCATTTTCTAAAGCTATTTGAACACAGATGTCGCCACATACATGTATTGTTGTTGTTGTTTAGTGCCGTTGAGTCAGTGCTGGCTCATGGCAACTTTTTGGATAGGTGTCCTAAACTGTATAAATGACCTTTTATAAAATACCGACTGGTTTACAAGTACATGGTTTGGCATCAAGACACATACATTGCTGGTAAGCACGCACGTAGGCATTGTTTGAGTAGAGTGTGGGTGGAGCATGCAAGTTTGCATGTAGATTATAAGATTGTATAAATCTCATGCATACTTGCAAATTAAAGGGACGGACAATTACATCAACTTTAGAGCTGGTATAAATGTCTGTGCTTGAAATGTAGGTGTCTCTTAGGCCACTTACACAAATACTGTTTAAAGACACAAGGGCAGCAGAACATCTTTTTGGTCGGAGGGGCCAAACAAACCAAACTTTAGTCCTTCCCTCAAGTTCTCTAGTTGGGCAAAATATCAGTCGGGCCATGGCCCACTGTGGCGAGGGCCGGTGCTACCACTGGGCAAACTAGACAGTCACCTAGAACGCCAGCCCTCCAGGGGCGTCTGCATGAGGCAAACAGGAAGTCAGTATCAGACAGTCCAAGAAGGCGGAAACAGTCCTGCAATGCTTAAGTTTTAAGGTAAGCACCACAGGGCTGTTAACAGCCAAAGCTGCCACTGCAGGTGCCAGAGAGGGGCAATAGTGGTAGCAATAGGTGTCATGGGTGGGTGGAGGAACAAGGGATGAGGTTCGCGTAGAGCATCTCATCTCCTTGTGCCAGCCCTTTCTGTGGCCCACTCCATTCTGTTGCCTATGTAAAGAGAAGTAGCTCTCTACTTAATAAAACAGGCTTAAGAAAGGCATCTGAAACTCACTTTAACTAGGTGCTCCCTTTATAAAATACACTCTTAGGGATCATTTCATAACAGTATGTCTATGTGCAATGGAAAAACATTTTCTTATATTTTAAAGGCAAGAATGTTACCCAGTGATGCACAAATTTTCTGAAACAAAGTTACGCCTACTCTGAAAAAAGAATGAATGTGTGTGTGTGTGTACTCTGTGCACATATACATATATTTTAAAAAATACATGCAGTCTTTGCAAATCTGCCTCAGCTCTGTGCATACTACACACTAATTCTGCAAAGGTCAGTGCGGTCTTGCTCTATGCCTAATTTTTACATGTGCATACCCCAGTACGAACCATTTTCCATGTGCAGAGCATGCTTTACATGTGCAAGAGCTATATATAATTAACCCCTCCCCCCTTAGTGAGAAAAAAGTAACATAAAATAAATGCTAAAGGTTAGGATGTAGTGTCTAAAAGCATTGCATTTCAAAAGCAAGAAGAACGCCAATAGCAGGCACAAAGTGGGCCCCATTTAGCATTCAGCCTACTTTTCCCAGCAATGAGCAGGTATTCCTGCCTTAACTTTGAATCATCTTTGCTTCTCTATGCTTAAGTCAGACTCTTAATGTTATTTTAATGTGGCTTTTGTTTGGTGCATAATTACAAATGTAGATGTTAGTGCGTTTAGCACTTGAAGGCTTTGGAGTGCTTTACAATGGAGACCTGCTGTTTATTCAAGATGATGCTTGCTGCTCTGACCTGTGTGAACTGCCACATTCCCTTTAATTTTGAGTGACAGTTCATGGAAGTTTTAGCCTGTGATTGGCAGGTGAAGTAACTTTCTTCCTTCCCACAATCCCTTAGGTTCCTCCCCATCAATAGACATAATGTTGGCTACTTTTCTGGGATAAATAGCAACCTTTGGCCTCGTCCTTTCTTTGGCAATAGCTCATTCTTTCCAGACGCTCTCTTTTGGAATGTTATGAAAAGGGGCCTTACAAAAGCAGGGTCTTATTTTCTCTCCCCTTCAGGGTTGGACTGGGAGGAGAACTTTTGTAAAAGGACAGACAAAAGATCTTTGGCAACACTTCTGGATTTTCATTGCAAACTAAAATTGCCACGACGGTGGTGAAATAAACTGATGTTCTACTTTTTGTTTCATGCAAACTCCTCCCTATAATATTTTTTGTGGGCCGTGTTCCATAAGAAGCTTTTCTCTTTTTGTCTATTTAGGGAGCATTTGCGACAAAGCAGAAATGGCGGGAAGTTTGTAAACTAACGTGTCAAGGGCTTTCGAATGCAATTCACTGTATCCAAATTATGTGTATTTACTTCCAGTTCTACTCATTCAGTTGATGGCTGATGCCAGCCTGAGCAGTTTCACTGAAATAGACGGGGGCGTTGAGACCATCTCGATATTTCAGTGGATGGCACTGGGCCGATGCTATCGGTTTTGACAATTTCTTCAGGGCTCGGTCTCTACAAAATCTAGACTTTTCGCAAGTGTTCACATCCAGCTCTCAAGTGAATCTATTTTCTTCATTGCATTTGCTTTTTCTATTTACTGATGCGAATGTTTTATAATTCAGCTGCATGGATTGCCTCTATGCATAAAAGTGAGGCATCCACAGCCTCACAGCATTAATTGGTTAGATGTATGTTTTTCTATTGGTGGCTTTTTGTGCAAATAGCTTTAATATATGTTCTTATATATCCTTATATTCCCAATATAGGAATCAGAGAGATATAGAGTAGATTTAAAAGCAATTTTCAAGACAAAATGCATAAGACAGTAAGCTAATGCAAGTACTTGTCTCTGCTCACACTTAGCTGGATTTTTTTCTAAGTAGAAGTGCGCATGGACGTCTGCATGGAAAATGATCCTAGGGAAAGTATATCTGCCTGCATTTACACCCAATACCTAACTTTACGTTCAAACTGTTTATTGAAACAAAACATTACAAATTTCTGGTCAAAACATAGCATACAAGCAGTGAAAGAGCGTCCAGATGAATTTATGCTCAAAGTTTCTACAGTATGTATGTATATAACTGCAAACCTTTGTCCATCCCTTCCAAGGCATATTGCTCAAACGGGCAATGGGCAAACTTAAATGCAGGTTGTAAGTATAATAAATGGATTTGGCAGGCATTTTGTAAAAGACCATTTCTGCACATAAAGCACCACTGCATCTGCAGAAGTATCTTTGAAAATGATTTTCCCTGTATCTAAACCAGAGACTTTTCTTCTAGGGAAGCTGTTAATTCATTTGTTGAGATATTTTAGTTAAGTACCCAGCACTGTAAATCAGTCCTGAACACCTACTGTTTCTTCATTCCCTCAGCATGACTTCAGCCCAGTCACCCACCTTTTAGGAACCTAAATTTAGATGTTCATTGGGAGAACATTTTTTTTCCATTTCCATTTTTATTAATATTGCAAATCTTTTGAACAATGTCCTAGATCAATTTTCATAAAACCAGAGTACCTGATCTGTGTTTAAGCAAAGGCTCAGCAGAATTTAGGTGCCTAAGTTTTAAGATTAAAATTCCCTAACTGACATGCTGATTCACTAAAGTGCTATAACCTAGGTTGTCATTAATTGCTGTTGTCCTCCTTATTTTCAGTAGGGCTAATTCACGAAAGAAACATAACAAAGCTTGTCCTTGTATTCACTGTAAATTTAAATTTGGTATTGGGCATGAGTTACTGCTGCTCTAAACTGAATTATCTCAAACAAAGAAAATCCATTCACCCATTCCTACTAACTTGACTTTCCTGACTATTGATTCCATGTCATATTCTAAGTTGATATGTCATGTCTTTTCTGTCCTTAAGCTATCCACCATCAGCTACAGCATTCGAGAAGCTAAAAATAAATCTAGCAGCATGCTGTATCCTACTCTCATTTGCTACAGAAAGAAGAAAGGGTGATAAAATTTTTGTTCAAGAAGGGTAATGTGGAAGTATATATTTTATTCGGGAAGCATTTATTTTATCTAAGGGACAATAAGTAAAACAATGGAATACAGTCCAGAGAATCAAGGAATGTCTCGCCTAGAAGTACAGTTTATTGAGAGAGAAAGGCAGGAAATATAGTGAAATGAGTGAATAATATTTACAGAAGAGAAAGTGGGAAGTTACACAGCCTCCAGGCTTTCACAGGTCCAATGTGTAGTCTTCTGGTACACAGATTGCCTGAACTTCTGTTCTCTTTACACTCTGTCGGAGTAAGCTGCCAACCTACTGCTGCTCTTCACAGAACTACACAGTCCACCTGTGCGGCATTTTGAGAACTGCCACACTTGTGAAGAAGTAGAACAAGCCCCAGATTTCCTAGAATTTAAGACAGAATAGGAGCCCATGCAGTCCATACAAGTATTCCTGGCCAAGGGGGGATATATCCCAGCAGCCAGCCATACAGCTGACTACTTGTAGAATATCTAGGATAGTATTCAACATCTTTCTCCTTTATAAATCACCCTTTTAGGTAGACGAGCATGCAAGATCCTCTTTTGAGTTCACAGAACCCCTTCCTTCTCTTGCTCAAGGCTTGTGCAACGGTATGAGGTGCCCTAGATGAACCTTCAACTGTGCTCCCCTAACCAATATCACAAGATGCATTGTAAATAGTGGTAATGACTGTCACTGTTGATGCATCGGCTGTAAAATGATAAGTTTCAAGTTCACCAAATAACATATTTTATACTGTGGAGCCCCTCACCTAGCAATTCCATACCAAAAACACCAAGATTTAAAATATTATTACAACTCTAGCATGCATCATTATTACATACATGAACATAGATCCCTGCTTGACTTATAACATGTTCACTAAACATCCCGCCACACCCGCTCACTAGACATTCACTTTCTATTGGGCTATCAGTCATCACCTGGCATATTCACTTTTTCCCTTACAGTTTCTGTCACCAGGAAAGATGAACATGATGATGCTGACAAACTGAGATAACAATCCCAACAAAGTCTTCTGGACACACCACTTGTCATTTCCACTTCAGCTCCAATGAACGATAAATACTTCATGCACACAACACCGTTACTTTCTCAGATGAACCCATAAGAACATAAGAAATGTCATACTGGGTCAGACCAAGGTCCATCAAGCCCAGTATCCTGTTTCCAACAGTGACCAATCCAGATCACAAGTTCCTTGCAGGTTCCAAAAAAAATGTATATAGGTTCCACAATGCTTGTCCCGGGATAAGCAGTGGATTTCCCGAGTCCTCTTTAATAATGGTTTCTGGACCTTTCCTCCAGAAACTTGCCCATATCTTTTTTAAACCCAGCTACACTAATAGCTTATTACTACATCCTCCTATAACAAATTCCAGAGTTTGATTACGTGTTGAGTGAAAAACTATTTTCTCTTATTACTCTTAAATGGGTTACATTGTAGCTTCATTGCATGCACCCTAGTCTTTCTACTTTTAATGGAGCAAACAAACCATCTATGTTTACCCGTTCTACTCTATTCATTAATTTATAGACCTCTGTCATATCTCCCCTCAGTCACCTCTTTTCCAAGTTGAAGAGTCCTAAGCTTTAAAGCCTTTCCTCATAGGGGTATCCTTCCATCCCCTTTACTATTTTAGTGACTCTTCTCTGTTCCTTTTCTAATACTGATATATTTTTCTTAAGATATGGTGACCAGAATTGCACACAATATTCAAGGTGCAGTCACATTATGGAATGATACAGAGGCATTATAATATCCTTGATTTTATTCTCCATTCCTTTCCTTATGATTCCTAGCATTCTATTTGCTCCCTTGGCCGCCGCTGCACACTGGCCAGAGGGTTTCAATGTAGTATCCACGATGATGCCTAAATCTTTTTCCTGGGTAGTTATTCTTAATGTGGAACCTTGCATTGTGTTACTATAGTTTGGGTTGTTCTTTCCTAGGTGCAAAACTTTGCACTTGTCCACATTAAATTTCATCTGCCATTTGGACATCCAGTCTTCAAATTTATCAGGGTCCTCTGTTTATAATTGCAAATTTTCATGTGTTTTAACAGCTTTGAATAATTTTGTGTTATCTGCAAATTTGATCACCTCATTCGTTATTCCAATTTTCGGGCCATTTATGAACATATTAAAAAGCAGTGGACCCAGCACAGATCCCTGGGGTACACCATTATTCACCTTTCTCCATTGAGAAACTTGGCCATTTAGCTCTACTCTCTGTTTTATATCTTTTACCATTTCCTGATCGACAATATTATACTGCCTGCTATCCTATGACTTTTTAATTCCGCCGAGTCTCTCATGATGGTCCTTGTCAAAGGCTTTCTGAAAATCCAGATAGATACACTATATTAACCGCCTCACCTTTGTCTATCTGTTTATTCACACCTTCAAAAACATATAACAGATTAGTAAGACAAGACTTTCCTTGGCTAAGTCCATGTTAGCTTTCTCCCCTTAAACTATGACTATCTACCTCGGTGGCAGGAAAAGTACTGGAGGCGCTCCTGAAAAAGCAAATAGTGGACTTCCTCAAAACAAACAGGTTGCATGATCCAAGGCAACATGGTTTTACCAAAGGATGATCTTGACAATAAACATGATTGAGTTCTTTGACTGGGTGACCAGAGAACTAGATCAAGGGCACGCGATGGATGTGATCTACCTAGATTTCAGTAAAGCCTTTGATACTGTTCCTCATAGGAGGCTTATCAATAAACTCAACAGCTTTTGGATGGGTCACAAGATGGTGAACTGGATCAGAAATTGGTGACTGACAGATGGCAGACAGTGACGGTAAACAGAAAGGAAGGTGATTAGTGGTGTGCCCCAGGGTTCGGTCCTGGGACCGGTACTGTTGAATATATTTGTGAGTGATATTGCTGAAGGGCTGAATGGAAAAGTCTGTCTTTTTGTAGATGACACCAAAATATGCAACAGAGTGGACTCCCCTGAGGGAGAGGAAAGCATGAGGAAAGATCTACAAAAGAATGGTCTAATGCTTGGCAGTTAAGATTTAATGTGAAGAAGTGCAGTGTCATGCACTTGGGAAGCAGAAATCCAAGGGAATAGTATGCGATAGGGAGCGAGAGGTTGGTGTGCACGGACCAAGAGAAGGACCTCGGAGAGATTGTTTCTGACAATCTCAAGGTGGCAAAACAGTGCGACAAGGAGTTGGCAAAAGCCAGAGAGATGCTGGGTTGCATGCAGAGAGGAATTACCAGCAGAAAGGAAGAGGTATTAATACCACTATACAAGTTGCTGGTGAGGCCTAACTTGGAATATTGTGTTCAGTTTTGGGGACCGTATCTCGCAAAGGATATAAAAAGGCTGGAAGCGGTTCAGAGGAAGGCGACCAAAATGATTTGGAACCTGTGTCAGAAGACTTATGAGAAGAGACTTGAAGACCTAAATATGTACACTCTAGAGGAGAGGAGGGACAGGGGAGATATGATTCAGACCTTTAAATACTTAAAGAGTATTAATGAACAAACAAACCTCTTCCAAAGACGGGGAAGCTTTAAAACTAGAGGTCATAACATGAAGCTGCAAGGGGGTAAACTGAAAGGCAATGTTAGGAAATACTTTTTCACTGAAAGGGTGGTGAATGCTTGGAATGCCCTCCCAATGGAAGTGGTGGGGGTAAACACAGTGACAGAATTCAAAATGGCATGGGACAGCCACAGTGGATCCCTTTATAGCAACAGGAGAAAATCAAAATAAGCATAAACTATCTCTTATAGCTGAATAAATAAGGGTGAGCTACATGGAATGTTGCGTACACCTCTAAACAAAGACATGGGGAGGGATGACCTGCACAGAGCGGCAGGGGCACCTACTCTTGCCGCCTTGCTGGGCAGACTAGATGGATCATACTGGTCTTTATCTGCCGTCATATACTATGCTACTATGTTATATGTTCAGTAATTTTATCCTTTATAATTGTTTCTACCTTTTGCCCAGTACTGACGTCAGGCTCACCAATCTGTAGTTTCCCAGATCACCCCTGTAACGCTTTTTAAGCATTTAAAAAACCATCCCAAAGAAACTTAGAATTTTACACCCAGTTTTGCATTTACATCCTGGTTTCTCCAGTCACATTTTGACAGGCTTTTCCATTAATATTTCTTTAATACCTTGTCACATCTTCATAAATGACCATGAAATGGGAATAATGATGAGGTGATCAAATTTGCAGATGACACAACATTTTTCAACGTTGTTAAATCACAAGAGCATTGAGAAAAATTGCAGGAGGACCTTAAGAAATTTGGACACTGGGGGGTTATTCTATACTGGACAGCCCCCACTTGTATGGCCTGCCAGAATTTAGGCATGCAGATTTAGACCCAATTCTGATCCCGCGGGGCTAGACATGCCTGCAGGATCAGAATTGGGTCTATAAGCCTGGACGTGCAGGCTGTGGCCCAATTCTGTCCGGCTAGACATCTTGCACTTCCCCAGCAAGCCCAACCTGGCTCCTGCATGGAGCGATGGTGGCATGGCATCCTATTGCCATGCCACCGCGGCTCCATGAAGGAGCCGCAATCACTGGCCGAGCCCTGGAATCCCCTTTCCCTGCAGCCTGACCCCTGATCAGGTCTTCCATGGCCAGGGTCAGGCAGCAGGGATGCACCCCTTACCTCCTTTTCCCAGAACCAGCTCCCACATCTGCTGCTGTCCAGGGGGACTCATTCCACCTCCGAGGTGGAATAAGTCCCACGTTTACATGGCCAACAATGGATGTACAGGGCCAACCTTGGAATCAGCTCTGTACATCCAGGGCATGATGCCATCCACTGCCCACCCTCACTCTTCCCTCGGCCCACTCCGTCCTGCCCACAGAGCTCCCCGCATAACTCGCATCTACCTGCGGGGAGCTCTGTTCCGCCAGCGTGATCCAGGCATTTAGCGGGTCTGGACGTCTGGATCGGACATCCAGATCCACTAAACGCAGTTCAGAATGACCCCCTGGGCATTCAAATGGCAGATGAAATTTAATATGGACAAATGCAAAGTTATGCACTTAAGGAAGAACAAGCCAAATTATACTTAAACAATGCAAGGAAAAGGATCCAGGCAGTGTGCAGTGGCAGCTAAGAAATCATAGAACACTAGTAATTTTAAGAAAAGGAATGGAGAATGAAACTAAAGATGTTATAATGCTGCTCTATCTCTCCATGGTGCTACCACACCTTGAATAATGTGGGCCATTCTGGTCACCATATTGATGAAAAGTCATAGTGGAATTGGAAAAGGTACAGAGAAGAGTAACCAAAATGATAATGGGGTTGGAAGGACACTCCTACAAGGAAAGGCTTAAAAGGTTAGGGCTCTTCAGCCTGGAAAATAAACTGTTAAGGAGAGATATGATAGAGGTCTATAAAATAATGAGTGGAGTGGAACAGATATGTGTAGATAAGTTGTTTAATCCTTCAAAAAGTAGAAAGACTAGTGGACACACAGCCAGAAGCTATAATACAGTACGTCATAGAAAATATTTTTTCACTCAAAGAGAAATCAAACTCCAAAATTTGTTGCCAGTGGATATAATAACAGTTGTTAGTGTAGTTGGGTTTAATTTATAATTTATTTATTTATTTCATTTAAAAGCAGTTTGGACAAGTTCCTGGAGGAAAGGTCGATAAACCATTATTAAAGTGGACTGTGGAAATCCGTTGCTTACACCTTGGACAACCAGCAAGGAGTGGAGGCATAGCACAGTGGTTAGAACAGCAATCTGTGACCAGGGTTCAAATCCTTTTGGCACTCCTTGTATCCTTGGGCAAATCACTTAACCCTCAGGTGCAAACTTAGATTGTAAGCCCCTGGGGACAGGGGAATACCTGCCTTGAATTACCACCGGAAAGGCTTGAGCTAAAATAAATCTGTCTACCCTTTCGGAACATGACAGATACCTGTGACTGGATACTGGGCTTAATAGACCTTTCATATGATCCAGTATGATATATCATGTGTTCTTATGTTCTTCTTTTGACTGAAAGGGTGGAGTAGAAATGAATAGAATTTAATTAAATTAAAAGCAAATCCCTAAATAAATCCCAACATAAAGGCAAAATATATAAAATTTAGGTCATTATTAAATTTGGTTAACAATTTAACATAAAGGCACATTATAGAAAGGCTGTTTAGGTGCCATCTGCGATGTCCAAGTCAAAATGTCCAAAATTGCTTGGGAGGGGCAGCAGAGAAGGTGGACATGTGCAATTACCTTCTAAAAATTGACTCATTTCCACCCCAAAAGATAAATGTCTCCATGAAACAAGAAGGAATGTGTAACATAGAGCCCCAGAAACGTGCAGGAGAATGTCCGATTTTAGAAACGTACATGCAAAACATAGACGTTAGTGGTTCTGGAAGCATACACGTATCTGCACTGGTATTTCGGAATGCGTACATGTCACATACACTCTCAACCTGCCATTTAACAAACTGAGTCATTCAGCGCTGCAGCAGTATACAAAGAAGCCCTGATTTACACCTAATGTCCTTCTCTGAGGGGAAGGAAAATATCATAGCAACAAATTGTAAGCGCTGAGGAGCAGGGACTGTGTCTTACAGCGCTGTGTTCACCTTGTAGCATTATACAATTGATTAGTAGTAGTACGGCAGTATTAGTGTTGAGGGTTGGCAGAAAGGAGTTCTTTTCAATTTTCCATCCATGCCAAGGACATGGACATGTTCGCAAGCATATTTCTACATGCAGCGTTGTTCTGAAATCAGATGCCCAGGACACGCCTCCATCATGCCCCATGAGACACGGACATAATTGCGCCCGACACATGTAAATTTGTGTCTTTTTAAAATGGGACATGGATGTTATGTGCACATATAAATATGGGGTTTTCAAACGTGTAGAGCTAAAATGACTCTCATAGTTAACAGGGCCCATTGAGGATAAGTCAACTTGTGTTACTTAAGTCACATTAAATCGCATTGATGTGCATTAACAATACAGCTTAGTAAATGAGGGCCTTAGTTTAGAAAAGCTTTACAGAAGAGCCACGCAGCGGCTCTGGCATATCACTTTGGCAGTAGAGGCTTCCTCCTCTATTTCTACATAACATCTCCTGTATATCTCTTGCCTTCCCAATATCCTCCCCCTCTACCCCACAACACTGTCATTCTCTTTCTCTTTCTTCTTCAGTCTCTCTCTCTCTTCCCCTCCAGCCTTGGAAAGCCTCTCTATTTCCTCCTCAGCAGCCCCTTTTTCTCTTTACCACTCCACCCAGCAACCAATCCCCAAGTCCAAGCAGCTCCTTCCCTCCTTTCAGCCTCAGGCCTAGAAATCTCTCACTTTCCCATTCTCCTAGCCCCAGCAGTCCCCTCTCTCTTCCCCTAAACCACTGCAGCGGTCTTCCCTCAGAGTCCTTGAGGGCCATCAACAGGCCAGGATTTCAGGATATCCCTAATGAAAATGCATGGAACGATCTACATACAGTGGAGGTACTTGTCATGCATACATTTCTCTCATGCATATTACTAGGGATATATATCCTGAATGCTTGACGTTTGGTGGCCCTCAAAGAATGGGCTCAAAGATGGGTAGCAGTGATGTGGATTAAGTAGATCATGCCGGCAGCAAATCTAGCCTTGAATTTCTTGTGCTATAACAGTGGCATTTTTCAGTATACTACTGATGCAGCCAACTTATCAGTTTAAAACTGTAACTCAGGTATTTTTGAATACATTAATGTGATCCACTTTTTTCATAATTTATTTTGGTGAGGGTCACATGATCCTCTTTTTGTCATAAACATTGCTACCTAAAATGAAAATGACTGAACAAAGGAATAAAATCACATATACAGCAGCTTGCTTAATTATATCTTAACAACTTCAAATATTGAGAATTGACGATTATGCTTTAAAATGGTGCACATCTTTTTTGACTATTAGGACCTTCAGGGTGGATATTAATGAACAGAAGTCTAAAGTGTGCCTCATGAGTCACCATTATCACCAATCTTGTATAATATTTATCTTAGTCCTTTTGCAGCATACATTAGGAAGTTAGGTTTTTCACCTTATATATATGCAGATGATGTATAATGTTTTATTCCGATGAGGAAGTCTTTTAAGGAGTTGTTGGATCAATTAAATCAAGGTCTTCAAATTTTGAGGAAATGGCTAAATAATAACAAACTGAAATTAAATGTATCTAAAATGGAAAGTTTATGGGTTGGGAATAAGATTATTCTAGATAGCATTAAATCAATCCAGATCTCAGGTCACACGGTGAATGTTTCATATGAAGTGCATAATTTAGGAGTTATCATCTACTCTCAATTAACTTTTGAACCACTTCTACCATATTTTCAGGGTGTATAAAAGAGAACTTGTATAAATTAAAGTTAGACAGTTGAGGTCAGTAGTAAGAGCTCAAGATTTTCAAATGGTGGTGCAAATTATGGTCATCTGGACTACTGTAATGCTTTATATGAGGAAATGATGAAGAAGTGACCACACAAGAAGCTGAGGAAGGCAACACTGCTGAAATGCGTAGGGGTTTTGAATAAAGCACCTGTGACCCTTTACACTACTCGCTTTCTTGTGTGGTCTCTTGTTTCTTGCGAGTGGTTTCACTCTGTTTGTGACAGTTGAAATGGCGAAGAGTTACATAAACTGCAACACATTAAAAATATAGCAGCAAAAATGATTACTCATAGTGGATATATGGAAAGAGAGACTCTTTAGTTAAACTGTTTAATCTTCATCGATTACCTGTAAAAGGTTGGGTGCAATTAAAAACATTGGGTCTCATTTTTAATATTGGTCCTGTTTATTTGTCAGATCTTCTACGCATTGTTCTTTGATATTACCATCTGCTTCCTTTTTTTTCTTAGACTAGAATTAGGGATAGATATCTACTGGACTTTGTCCCAAGATTCTAGAACAATCTACCAAATGATATTAGAGATCTTACAAATTATCTTCCATTTAATAAGCTATTAAGTCCTGGTTATTGGGATGTATTATAAAGAATGTATGGAATGATTGCTGATTTTATATATGTTATATGAATTGATCGTGATATTATATTTTGCTTTGTACATTTTGATTGTAAAAGCAGACCTTTTCAATTAAATTAAGAACTGCTGCTTGATTCCAGGTGTCATGCATGCTCCAGGTGGTTCCTGAAGGCAGGTAGAGGTTTCTACTTCCTACATCTGTATTGCTATGAAGGATAGGCCGCCCACCACCACTTGCTCATGCTTTTCCACTATCCTGCCTGACTGAAGACCGAACACAATTTAGGATAGCTATCCAGAGGGTCGCCATGAGTCGACTCCGACTCGACGGCACTTAACAACAACGACAACATGGTGACTTCTTTGACAATGGGAAATTCCAAAGTACAGATTTTGTGGCCCTCACATCACCACCTCAGGAAATCAGGTGCCCTGTTTATAAAGACTTCTACTGAGATCTTTGTATTTTATGGATGTTATTTATAGAAGCATATCAATGAACAGTAGTTTACTTAATAAAGTAAATGTTCTTTATTGTGCAAGGATGACTGTTTAAGAAAAGATCATTGTAACAGGTATTTGCAATGTCTTTTTCTTCTAGTGAGTGATTGTTCAGGAAACATTCCAGACTGCCAGTACTGGAAGCCAGTCATCCATTTATCCAGAGAACATAAGCCAACCAAGAGGTTGGTATGCAAAGCCATGACGACGTTCTGGAAAGGGGCAGGTAACACATGGAAATTATTTGTGCATTGCTGGCTCATTGGAATGATAACATGTCATTCACATGTACTAAAGTTCTGAAGAAAACTGTGCTTTTGCTAAAAACGTGAAATAGCACATGCTAAATTTTGCAAATATGATTGTGCGCACTATTGACACTTTAACACAGGTAAACACATTTGTGGATCTGTTTGTGGTTTCTATGTTATTCTTTAGTTGACCCTCGTGGTTTTTACCTGCCATAATATTCAATATTTCTATATAGCATTTATAGCACAGATCTCCCAGTGCCATTGTGCTCCTTGGAGAGATCACCTCTAAAGCTAAGGGGTATGTTTACTAAACAATCTTAACGTTGCAGCGGTGGTATTATTGCATGATAAGTGATGTTATCGCGCGATAACATCACTTATTGCGTGATAACGCAGCGGCGGCATTAAGGCACACTAACGCTGTGAAATCCGGGCCTGAAGGGTGGGGTAAGGCTTCCCAGAGGGCGGAGAGAAGGGTTCAATGGGTGGAGAGTGGGTGGTGAGAGGCTCCATGCACACTAACGCCGTGAAATCAGGGTCTGAAAATTAGCGCCAGTGAAAACCTCGCGCTAGAGGCACATTTGCAGGACAGAGAAACCATTTAAGTCAGCAATGTGCAGCAAAGGCAGGGAAACCCAGAAAAGTGAGAGTTGTGATACATGTGCAGGGACCAAAAAGGCAAATAAACATATAAAAGGACCAGAACCACATCTAAAATCCCAATAACCAAGCTGGCCAATAGTGATATTAATGATAAACATAAAGCAACACTACTGACAAAGCATATAAATTAAGATATCATGTTTGGAAGGGTCTATGCTCTGTCCCCCTGCAAAGTGAATGATCCCACATTGAAATAGCGCTGATCAGGGTTTCTGTCGTTTAGATTGGGCAGGTTTGTTATGGCGTGCACATGCAGCAACAGCAGAGTGGGCACGTAGGCAAGGGCAACTGTAGTGATGCTGTAAATGGGATACAGGAGGCTGCAGGCAGCACATGCTGTGGTCCAGCTGGGGCACAGTGCTGGCTAGGCAGATGCCTAGGTGGCACATAGGAATGACGAAACTGTAAAGCAGCAAGACAGCAACCGACGAGGGTCCAACATGGGCACGAGTGTGTGTCCCACAGTGTCACAGGGGAGATTACTCAGCAGGTACCCCCAAGGGCACATAACATTGGCAGGCGGTGCGGGGGGGGGGGGGGGAGCGTATGTCCATGTAGGCACTCCTACCCAAGAACCCACACCATTGGCAGCTGCCTACCAGCATACTGGATGGCCTGGGACTGCGCACCACCAGCACCACCGGCATAATGGCATGGCAGCATGGTGGCTGAGGGGTGCTGGTGGCGGAGGGAGCAGTGGCATCTGCCAACAGCAGACCATGGCCTAGCCCCGTTTAGGTGGGTGCCGTGCAATGCAACAGACAGGGTCTGTCTGACAAACAGTCATGGTATCCCCAGGGAATGAACTGTCCTTGTGGCAACAGTGTGGTGCAGTACACACAGTCAGTGTGTTCAGGAGCAGAAGGTCACAAGTTCTAGTCCCAGCTGTGGCTCCTGCCAACCCTTCCCCCGTATTTTACCCAGTACTAAACCATGGTAATAAAGACGGAACCTTTATTGCAGATAAAATAAACATGCCTGAAACATCTATCTTTTACCCTACAGAGCACAGACACCATAAACATATGCAATCCCTAGAGCAGAGTTTCCCAACTGCATTGTTTGGAATTGAATCATGAATTTAGTGAGTTATACTGTTTTTGTATTGACCAAGTGCTTTATGGCTTGGAGGGTAAATCAAGAGATAGCACACTGCTCCGCCATGAACAACGATGGATTTTTAATCTTGACACAGTGAGCCCTAAGGGATTGAACGCCCAGGTGGCGTGGGGGGCTTGTCTGTAGGGACATAGGCTTCTAGTGGGATGATGATGTTTAGTCACATGACTTCACTAAAGTGATTTAAAACCCCATAGTAGGTCCAAACCGTATGCGCGGCGTCTTGGAAGTTGAATGAGAAGCGATATTGGGTGAGCAAGTTTCTTGTTTGCGTTAGAGCAGAATGATATTGAAAATGAGACTATAACTAAAATATTTACTAAGTCAGTCTCTTTTACTTCTGTGAATTAGGTTTGAGCGCAGAATGCTATAAGTCATATGTTTTGGAGATCCCCTGAAGAAACGCTGTATTCGTGAAATGCTACGGCACTGAAGTCTGGTGTTGGGAAGATCCACAACTATTACCAAGATAAGCATCGCTTAAAACTTTTGATATTCAATAACAGTAGAGCAAAATCTGATAATTGGCACTATTTTTGAAGTAACACAAGCAACATGTTGGGTCATTGATGCAACGGAGGGCGTTGAACCTAAATGTAACACGTTGGTTCTATAAGCTGCCCTGTTCCAAGTCTGAGACCCAGTTGCTAGCATGATAGAGATACCAGCCTTGAAAAATTGATTTAATAGTTGTAGTTTCAATGGTGAATAGTGGAGCTGACCTTAATAGAATTACTGAGAAGCCTGATAACTGGCATTTTAATGCATAGCAACTGGTAGCTGGGAATGCTAACATGTGGGTATGCCAGTGACCAAACGTTAAAGCACTCAGCCAGGGTGCAATGGGGTGGGGAAGGGATGAAGTGTGGGCATAGGCGGGGAGTGCATATTGCAGTTAGCACAAGGACAATCGTATCTTCAGTGTCAATGTGAATACACCTATTGATAACTCTATGGGTGCCACACGTCAAGGTACTCAGTTGCACGTTAGCTGCTGGGAACCTTCTGGTCATGCCCTGACAGCTAATGCAGAGGCTTTGTACTTAATGGGTGTTTGTAATGGAACTTAATGGGTGTTTGTTAAGTGCAAGACTTTAGTGGGATTTAGAAAAGCACCCATTAGTCATTACCAATCTGTGCATGATTTGAACCAAGAACGTAGAGGTCAAATGCTTTTAAACCATATATTAATCCATTCAGCTATCTAGTCCCATTTGTGTAAGTTTTTGGAGTTCCGTGATGTCTAAAGTGTCTTGTGAATAGGTGTGTGTCTAAGATGCACGTTTGCAGCTCTGCATGTCATATCTTTAGCTACTCACAGCCTACAAGAAGCTCATATTGCTGCTGCTGCTGCTTTTGTGTGCCAGAATCAAGAGTACTTTGGATGTTCACAGGCAACCTAAACAAGATCAGCATCCAGGAAGTGGCAACCCATGAGTTTTGAACATGCTTGTGATACCAGCACAGATGGACAGACGTGGTCAGCAGGGCTGTCCCAACCTTCACCATGCCACCCCTCCCCCTGCTGCGCCACCTCTCCCCCCGCATCCATCATCTTACCTTGGGGGCGGCGCTATGACCCTTCCATGACTTTTGAAAGCAGAAGCTTTATGCTGCTGTTCAACGCACATGGCAGGCCCTGTGCTTTGGTGCCTACAGAGGGACTTAAAGCCCTCTACATGTATGTGCATGCTCCAGGGTAGGACCAGCGGCCATGAGTGCATGCCACGGGTGTTGAAATGCATGGCCTGATGCAGGCACCAAGGTGGTGACACAAAGCCTCTGCTTTCAAAGATCATGGAGTGGTCATGGTATTGTGCCACCATAGACAGCTGTCTAGTCCACCTAGTGGATGGGCAGCAACTGCAGCAAAGGCTCCAGCGACTCTGAGCTTCTGGGGAGGAAGGAGGAAGAAGAGTCAAAGGCACATGCTTGAGGGGAAAGAAATGGGGAGGCAGGAACCCATACTTGGTGTGGGGAAAGTCCGGGGGTATATGCTGGGGTAGAGATGGGCAAATGTAGGGGAAATGAGGAAGCAGGTAGGAGGAGAGAAGCTGAGGAAGAATGGAAAAAAAGAACAGGAGAGAAGGCAGTGGAGTGGAGGGTGAGTGCTGAAAGATGTGAAGAAAGTTAGGAAGGGGTAAGTGAATGGTAATGAAGAGAAAAGAGATGGAAGCTGAAAGAGAAAGGCAGAGAAAATGAACAAGAGAGTGAGATTGAAACCTCTCTATATGGCTGGAGGCAGCTACAAGAGCTGAAGTGGTATTAGAGTTGAAACCACTCATGGGGGGAGGGGGGAGCAGAGGTACCCCTGGCACTCATGAGTACAATTTTTGTGCCCAACAGTGCTGTACACAGGCCCCAGAACAAAATAGAGGGAACACTGAGTGTAAGTCATCTTTGTCTAGGGAAAGATGAGTGCTTTGGTTTGTATGATCAATGAAAGTTTTTTTAGTATAAGTATGATAGCTAATATTTCTGAATATGTTTCCCAAAAAAACAGTGATGGAGTGTACAATGCAAAACAAAAGTAAAAAGTAAAAAAAAAAAACAATGTAAAATACAGAAGTCAAACTTCAGTGATGTGCCACATCAGAACTCAGTATTTTTTTCTAAAAAATAACACAGTAACAAAAAAATAACACATTAACTGTAAGCTTTTCCCAGGCTTTAGTATGCTTACTATTTTAAGAAAGCTTTTCATATAGAATCTATCTTTCTAACAAGTATCTTTGTGCAGAGTGCAAATAGGCGTCTATTTAGGGCTTATGTTATAAAGACAGACGCTTATTTCTCTTTATAAAATTACCGCATAAAAAGTGTACACGCAGGTTTTATAAAGTAGATGTGTACATAGTGACTCCACTCCCACTTCACCCAAACTCCACCTCCAAACATGCCTACATCCAAGTTATGTAAAAGAATGCACCTTCTTGCCACCGAATGCACCTTCTTGCCACCGAGTATACTTTTGTGTGTGGGATAAATCTTATAAAAGGCATTTTATGCATGTATACAGGCATATATGTGTGAAAAATCATTTGTAAAATTACACCTTAAGGGACAACAACCCCTAGCAGACTGCAAATATTTTTGCCGTGTCTGAAGCTTGTCTGTTGTCTCCTGCTGATAGAGGTTAGGAGCCTGCTGAGACACTAAAGATCACACCACTTTTTATGTGCTATGGGAATCGGGGTCTCCACATCACCAACTTTCTTATTGCCCTACTTGGACAGACAGACACATGTATAGACACTCCCCAAATATGTTCCTGCAGAACTGCATGGGAGCCATCTGCCCATATATGCTGCTAGTGGGGGGGGAGGAGTGCTGCGATATTGTTCCCCGTAACTGAATGCACGATATCAGAGCACAGTCCTCAGCTGCAGCAGCACAGGCAGAGGACTGTCAGGCATCTTTGCAGGAACACTGCTCCTCAACAGGCGCTATCCCTTAGCGAAAAAGGCCTAGAAATGATCAAGGATAATGCAGAGCAAAGATGCCTGGAAATCTAGTTTCCCAAGTGAGGATAAGGAAAAAGCAAAATACTCTAACATAACAAGAGATATTGAAAAGGGGAGAAAAGAGCTCAAAGTGACCAAAATTGGCTGAAAATAGTGATACATTTGGTACCAATTAGCTGAAAATAGTGGTACATTTTCCCGAACCAATTTTCAAAGTGAAAGTATACTCATACTTCACAGTGAAAATTGGTTTGGGAAAATGTACCACCAGAGGGTTACATATACCTTAGCTGCAGGTACTTTTCCAAGGGCCAACTCAAGGGTATCTAATACCCTAGATGAACCATCAGCCATGCACCACCCCCTGTCCCTTCCACGTGCCCCAGCCATGTGTCGTGGCATCCTCTCCCTTCCCAACTCCACACCTAGGTCTCCAGCAGCTCTCCTTTCCTACTCCACACCTAGGTCTCCAGCAGCTCTCCTTTCCTACTCCATCAGTTCTTCAGCATTTCCCCTTCCATACTCTCCTCCCTCAGGTGTCCAGCATCTCTCTCCTTCCCTTTCCCCCATGATGTTCAGTATCTTTCCTCCCCCTTCTCTTCCCCTTGCTTCAACTGCTTTCTCCCCCACCACCGTACCTCCATGGGAGACCAAAGTACAGGCTTCTTCAGTGGCAGCACAAAAGACCATTGACACAGCTAACCACAGGCAAGTCCTTTATTTATTTACACCATGCTCTTTAGAATCAGTGTGGTTTACATGTATACTAACAGGTACTTTTTAATTCCCTTGTACCCAAAGGGCTCACAATCTAAGTGTACCTGAGGCAATGGAGGGTTAAGTGGCTTGTCCAAGGCCACAAGGAATGGCCATGGGACTAGAGACCCCAGTCCCTCCAGCCTGAGGTTGCTTGTCCCCATGTGGGAACTGAGCCCCTGGCCTTCTAGCCTGAGGTAACCTGTCCCAAGCACTGAGCCACTCCTCCCATACTGTCTCTGGCAGACCTTTGAGCATCTGCACGCATGTGTGTGACCGAGGTCTGTCACATCCCACATCCCAGACATAATTACTTTGTATCTACGTTTGTGAGCCCCACCCTATTTGTTGAATGTGAACCCATTTGTGTTGTAATCACTTTGATTGAAGGATAAGGTGGTATATAAAACTGTCTAAATAAAATAAAATAAAATAAATAAAATGTCAGAGTGGGTGGGCCAAGGTAGATTCTCAAAGGCCTATCACTGAAGTGGCTTTAAAGACTTCTCTGTGGCCAGCGCTGTATTACCACTTCCCTGAAGCCTGACACCCTAGCGAGATGCCTAGTCCTCCTAGTGATCAGACTGGCCCTGGTGTCTCCTAACTAAAATAATGTGCATCATTTTGAAAATACACAAACCAAATCTCTAGGTTTAACATAGAAGTCAATGGAAAAATAGTTCTTCATTTACAGAATTTGCATATACAGAAAACTGAAAGCTATGCATCCCTTCCATATATCAAGGGAATCCCAGTATTCCTAAGATTCCAGAACGTTAGCTGCAAGATCTTCACTGCATCGATCTTACTCATCCAAGTTTAACTTTGATTCATGATTCCCACAGCACCGATTATTTCAAACCTTGTTCTCCCAGTATGTGCTTCAAAACTCTGTAGCTCCCATCCTGTGGCCTGGCACAGTTTACACAATGCTGTATGTGATAGTGGTTATTTGTGTGTGACAGCATGCTATAAAGTTCCAGCTGCTGAGATGTGATACGTACCTTTCAGGCATGATATTGACTCCTACTGTCATGGCATTCATTTTGTTGGGACTGGCCATGGCAAGGGAAGGAACACCGAAGGCTGCTTGCAAAAAAATCGCCTTTCCATGCTGGATTCAGAAGTCTGAAGCTTGCAGCTGATTTCAGCAGCCCACTGTGACACTGCATTTGCTAATAATAAAAAATAACAGAGGCTACTAGCAAAGCAATGAGAGTCTCTTCAGTGCAGCTTTAATATCTTTTTATTCAACAGTGGATTTGTCTGTAGATACATTTCAAGTCTATCGGAAACAATAATGGTGTCATTCGTTCAAATGTTGTTTCTTTATTTGTTGCTATGGTACAATTAATGCTTTTATTTTAGAGTGTTGGCAAATAAGGGAGCCCTTAAAATATAATAGCTGCAGATGTTGTCATTTCAGTAGCTATTAAAAATGTTTGCAGCTTATGAATCTCTTACAGAAAAGCAGTGTGCATAATGTTATACTGTTTAGAGTATATCAAATGCCCAAACCAGTAGCCACCTTTTTTGTAGACTGCCAATAGCTCCAAAACCATGGGGCTTTAGACGCAACATCACCGTGTTAACTGTCGGGAGTGCAGACAGCATTTTCCCAGCAGTTAACCAGAGCCCTTTACACTAACGCACTTCGCATGAGCAAGACGCAATTAATCTCCCTATTGAAATGGTGTTAGTTGAACCCACTCTAAACACGCAGGATATGGTTAGCGCACGGTGTGTAGTTGACGCTAACTGCACAGAGCTCACAAGCCCCCATCTCTGCCCCTAACCTGCCCATTAGTATCCCTAATACAGGATGCACATTTAGCGTAAGAATAAGCCTGCGTTCTCATGGTGCCATGCTAGCTGATAACATGTGTACAAGGTGAGCTTTTCGCTTGTGCCAGACAGGTGCTGGCAGCTAGCAAAAGACTCCTTAAGTATTTGAAGAATGTTGCCTAGAATAGCAATGGTTTCCAAACTTTCCCGTTCTGGATCTCTATCAAAATATAATGGATTTTAGAAATCCTGTTGGGAGATATACTGTCGACTGCTGTAAGGCGCTGTCAGTCCCCTGCATTTTATTAAGGTAAGCCGTGGTTGCCTCCAGTGATTTGCATGAACTGATATGATAAACATGAACTGTCACCCTTTGTGAATGTGCTGCCCTGTGAGCTCCAGCTGTGAGAGTTTGATTGGGCATATAAAGTGCACGAATTGCAGCCATATTACATTTTAAAGAGAATCGCAATATACCTGTTTCAAAATACTGCACATTTTTCCGAAACATGTGACACTTCTGCACAATGTCAGACATTCTAGCATCAGGCCCTCTGATTTTTATGGGAGTGACTAGCCTTTTCAAATGACTGGCAGCTTAGTTTATTCCCTGCTTGAATAGGTACTCTCGTTTGTGTTGTTTTGCAAGATTTCTGCTTTTCTCTCATACATATATGTTCTTTTGCTCGTATGTTGGATCACATTTATACCAAAGAAACTACCCTGCTTTCTCACAAAAGCTAAACATAGTTGATGTTGTGAGGAAGCAAAAAGGATATACAAAATATATATAGAAGCATAAATCTTGGTGGAAGACGGCCAACTATCATCTGATCTAGCCTGAAAACCTTTCATAACAAGAGTGAAAACGCTATGAGTCAACTATTTGGAGGCATTAAAATGTCCTGAAAGCTTTATAGAATGAAGGTCTACGTAATCAGCTATACAAGACTGCAACTTGACTGATCTGCAACGTCAACAAGTTCTAGAAAGATATCTTGCTGTCAGTTAGGGTCTGACAAATGTATCTATCTTGTATTGCTATATAATAAAATGCTTATTTGACCTCTTTAATGAAGGTGATGAACACATTGTTTTATTTTATTATCCAAAATTAAATAAAGATTTCAGAGATATAAAGGATAATTTCGGAAGGACCTTTCGAGGGTAGAGGATACCTAGGTGCTTAATTTCAGTCTACTTTGTGAAGACACATAGGTGCCTATGGAGGTCATTCATGAATTCAGGTTGCGGGGTTGCACATCCCGACGTGGCATGCAGCCCTGCAAGCCATCCGTGCATCAATCCCACTCCAGATTTCTCTGTACGTCCTGTGCATCAGGACAGGGAGAGTTGGCAGGGGGGTGGGAGGGGGTGGGAAAAGAGCAAAATGGGGGTGCGCCAGCCCAGCAGCACGTACAGGGCCAATTCAGGTCATGGCCCTGTATGTGTAACCAAGCCTGTGAAGACGTGCTGCTTATACCACCTCAACAGTGGTATAAGCAGCACTTTTGGCACAATCAGGCCCAAGGATCCTCCCCCTAGGGCCAGATGCGGTGGGTCCCCACCGCCTGATCCAGGACGCAGCAGGCTAGCTGTGGGTCGGGCGGCGGGGAAATGGGGGGCCGGAGCCCAGTTGTCGGGGGTCCCTGTGAGCAGGCCGTCCCCACAGATGGAAGGGATATGTCAGACCATCCTTGGACCCGATTCTGGCTAGCACAGGAACACTCTGTTCCCGTGGACCAGAATCAGGTCCACACAGCCCCGTCTTCATCAGGGACATCCGGACATCCCCCTCTGTGAATCGTGCTCTATGTGTCTGTGTGTCTTTATAAAATCCTAGCAAAAATACAGCAAAAATAGCCATTAGACTGGCTACTTCAAAAACCTGGCAGACGGGGGAGAACAAGATGGCTGACACACGCTAGACACCGCTGTTGGTGCACTGCGCCTATTTCCTTTATTTTTATCATGCCGCGTAAGAGGAAGGCTAAAAGTCAGACTCTACCTTCTGCAGTGACGACGGCAGCAACTATTGGGCCTCTAGATGCTTTCCTGAGGCCCGCTGGTGTGGCTGTTGCTCCGGAGCTAACTGGCTCGCTGGGGGTGTCGAGAGCAGAAGGAGGCTTTTCATGCCCCCTGGAGCTGCATACTTCGCTTAGCCTGGAGGCACGGATCCCTCCGATTCAGCCAGTATTGCTCTCGGCAGGAGCCACTGAGACAGTGATCCGTGGTGACGGGGAAGAAGTCTCTGTTTGTCATCTTCCTCTCCTGCTGGGATGAGTGGCTCCGCGACAGTTGGATTAGAAGCCGTGGAGTTAGCTGGTGTGGTGAGCAGGTCAGCTGGAGGTGCAGGAAGCTCGCTAGTGGATGTTGGTGTGGACTCCGGTATCACTGCTCCTAAGTCTGCTGCACCTACAGGTCTTTTGTCGGCACAATCTGTGCTTCAGTGTCCGGTAGCAGTCACCATAGACTCCCTCTGGGAAGGTCTCCAAGCCTTGGAATGTTCTTTTATTCTGCAATTTGGAGTTCTACAGAGCGCTTTAACTCCAGTTCTTCAAACCATTGATCTTCAAAAAAAGGAAGTTGCTTTAATATCCACTAAGGTGGCCCAGTTAGAGGGAAAAATTGGAGGGCGTAACATCCATGTCAGGTACTGTCTCCAATGAATTAATTGCTATCCATGGGAAGATTGAGATGCTGGAAAATTCTGTCCGTAAAAGGAATTTGCGCTTACTGAACTTTCCTCGGGTGCCTTCTGTATCGCTTAAGGAGTTGTTTAACTCTTATGCTATCTCAGTGTTAAAGTTTCCTGCTGAGTCTGTTCCTCCTTTGGCCAGAATTTATTATCTGCCTGTCGCTAAGCGCAGGCTGCATGGAGTTTCTTCACCTGTGCATTCACCGCCGATGGACTCTTTGGATTTAACTGGTT
The DNA here is from genome assembly GCA_033557465.1 of Ichthyophis bannanicus. NCBI lineage: Eukaryota > Metazoa > Chordata > Amphibia > Gymnophiona > Ichthyophiidae > Ichthyophis > Ichthyophis bannanicus. The sequence goes on along the minus strand of CM066041.1, from coordinate 103,700,538 downwards.
TCTTGGAAACTACTGACTCCGGGTTTATCCCGCGGGCTACCTTACTTCTTACTGTGGCTCTGGAACCAGATCGTGATTTGTTACTGAGAATGTATTTCAAGGCTAGGAATGAGACTTTCATGGGAGGGACAATAAGGATGTTCCTGGACGTATCTAAGCCTACCCAGAAGTGTAGACAGCAATTTCTTTTGTTAAAACCTCAGGTTTTATCTCTGGGTGGTTTGTTTTTCTTGCGCTATCCTTGTAGGTGTTTAATTAAATACCAGGGAGTCAGTTATACCTTTTTTGAGCCTACACATTTAACTCAATTTGTTACAAGTAAGAGTATTCCTCTGCCTATCAGTTGATCTGCTCTCATTCCCCCCCCCCCCTTGGCTAGGGGGGTACGGAGGTGTGTGTGTGTGTTAGTTTAGCTACACCAGAGTTGTGTCTATTGCCTTTGATCATTTTTTTTCCTTTTGAATTGTGTCTTGCTCTCTCCATTAATTGTGGGATAGTGAATCTTTGTTTTGTACATATATTCAGTGCAAGGCGAGGGTTTCCCCTCTCCTTGCTTTTTGTTTTCTATTTTCTTAGACTGCATTCTTTACTGTAACAAGAATTTTTCTTGTGTAAAATGTAAAACTGCATAAATAAATAATAAAAAAATAGCAAATTAGATTAAAGTCTCAGAAATGTCCTCCTGCTCAGGAGGTTATTTTAGAAGCATCCTCATATATAGCAGCATTTACACGTGTAGATTGATCTACACATGTTAAGACAGGGGCTGTTTATGCACATGTTTAGGTTTCTAGGAGGCATGGAGAAGGTGTGAGAGGGAATGGTTAGCACAGGTCTACAGAAAAGAAGTGGATTCCTCATCTTACAAGAAGAATCAATGTCCATTAGAAAAGGGATAGAGGTTGATATTTACAGCTGCCCTGAAGCACAAATTAGTGCTTGTTTGAAAGTCAAGGTCTGCTCCCCCAATCATCTCCCTGTCCTTGATCTTCCACCCTGATCATTGCTCAAGACACTCGGTTCCTTCCCCAATGCCCCCAAGATATCTGATCCTTCAAGACATCCAAACTTCCCTATCTGAACCCGCTTCCAGCACAAAGACTCCCAGCTATATTTGGAGTTCTCTCCCTCAGCCGCATTTGGTAGTGGTGCATCCGTCATGTCTATGCTGGAGAAGGGCAGTGATGCTGTCCCTCGGGACTCTCCTGCCATGGTGGTTTTGACTGAACTGTGGGGGTCTGTGCCCCATTCCTAGCATGAAAGGATTAGGGAGCAGTGATATATTGAACTTTTCAAGTTGGTTCATGGTCACCATAAAAGAGGGAATATAAAGAAGACAAACAAGAAGGAGAAGGACAAGTCACCTTAAAGGGATAAAAGTCTCAAAGAACATTGTGAACTGGACACAGGCGTTTTTGTTGGCTAGTGTAGTAGGCAGATATGAGCCATTGCAATTTGGCCTTCTTTTGGTATCTATGAATTCCATATAAGAAGCCTCCCACCCTCACCAAGGCTGGTCTTGGCTGAATTATGATGAGTGCTTTTGTGACAAAATGGAGGAAAACATATGTCTTTGGGCATGCAGAATGTGAATCTCTGGTTTACTGAAATGTCTGGCAAAGTACATATTTCTCGTCAGGATTCAGCAAAAACGTTTGTTTTGGGAAGCTACACTTTTTGTGCTCTTATAGGACAAGGTGGAGCAGTCCAAACTGCATTGGCCTCCAAATGTCTGTTGGCAGTTTAGTCGATTGTCCTGCACTTTTACTGATTTCAAGTTCTGCCATACCTGTGCCAGTTTTGGTGCCACACATCCCACTGCTATGGTGCAGAATTTGCAGGTCTAATTGGGTTTAAGTAGGATTGCTGAGTCCTTGTTGGAGTGAACTTTTCCTGTGCTATTTTTGTCCCCTTTAGGAGTTTTGCCCAAGAAGGATCTTTGCAAGTTTCAGTTAATTCACAACCTTTGCATTGCTAAATGCAGTAGCCCTCTTTGGATTCTGCTATCTCTTGTGTGGCAGTGGGGGCTGGGGGCTCTTTTGGTGAAAGTATACATTGAGTCTGCATTTCTATTACTGGGTATTCATTTTCAGGAACAGTAGTAGTTTGATAAGTGCTTGCCTATGAATTGCTGAGTGTCTTGCAACCTATAGGAGTGGAGGAGTAGCTTAGTGATTAGAGCAGTGAGCTGAGATCCCTGGAAACCTGGTTCAAATTCCACTGTTGCTCCTTGTGATCTTAGATAATTCACTTAACCCTCCATCACCTCAGGTGCAAACTTAGATTGTAAGCCCTTTAGGGGCAAGACAATACCTGCTATGCTTGAATATAACTAGCAGAGAAAAGTTTGAGCTAAATCTAACTCCTGTTCCCTATTTAAGAAAGTCAGCTCCATTTTATACTGGGAGGGTGGAGGGGGTGACCACATGTCTATTTTCTCAAGTATTGTTCATTATTTGGATTACTTTTTCAGAGTTACAAAGTTACCCAACTTCAGCAGTGAGATTTTAAGCCAGTCCTGAATTTCTGACAATCTCATCCTGATGCATTCTGAGACCAGCAGCTGTGCTTCCAATGGGTAAATTCAGAGACCAACAAATATCATAATGCATTGCATTGCATTGAAATGCAGATTTAAAATCAAAACTAGCAAAAAATTGCATTCCTGAAATAGGGTGACTTGCAAACTCTAATTTTTGTTTGTCAGGTCTGCAGGTTCTGATGATTGCCAGATATTTTTGCAGACATTTAAGTTCTTAGCTGCTCATTTTGGCACTCTCTTGGCTGAGAATAAGCCTGAAGGACCTGCCCGTATAATCACTTTTTGGGATTTTGGGCTGGACACAGAATTGCTATATTCTTTTGGGGGTGGGATGCAGCTTCACAGAGGCGAGAAGGCTTCACACTGGTTTAGCTTTTTATTAAAACTGAATCTTGCTAGCACAGCTGCAGTTCTTTAAGAGGCAGGATCCGTGGCTGCCAGGGAAAGAACAGGGTGAGTCTGTAGTGGAGCTAACACGGGGGAAGGTAGGGGCTGGAAGGGAACTGACATGAAGGGAAGGTGGGGTCTGCAATGAGGCTGACATGGGGAGGAGGGGTTAACATGGGGGAGGAGGGGCTGGAAGGGAGCTGAGACAGGAGAGTTGGTGGCCGGAAGGGAACTGACATGGAGAAGGTGGCATCTGCAAGGGAGCTGACATGGGGGGAATGTGGGGGCTGGAAGGGGCTGACATGGGGGAGGAGGGGGCTGAAATGGAGCTGACACAGGGGAATGTAGGGGCTGAAAGGGGACTGATATGGGGGGAGGAGGGGGCTGGATAGGAGCTGATACCTGGGGATGGTACTGGAGGGGGACTGGCAGGGTGATGACGGGGATGGGACTGGTAGGTGGCTGGGTAATGGGGGGTGTGCTGGAATGGAGGGGGCACTGGGATGGTATTTGGAATAGAAGGGGCTGGACAGTGGGAAAAGAGGGGGATTGGAAGGGAATGGACACCAGAGGCAGTCTTGGAATTGCAAGGGGGTTGAAACTGGAAGGTACTGGGAGAGGAGAACTGGAAAAGGGGGAGGATACTGGAGAGGGTTACTAGGACTGGAAATAGGCTGATGGAAGGAAGTGAAGAAAACAAAAGAAAACAAGAAATGGTAGATGGACTATATACCATAGAAAGAGTTAAGAGAAGACAGGAAAGCAAAAGTCTCAGATCAGAGAATAAAATGGTCAGACAACAAAGGTAGAAAATAATTTTATTTTCAATTTAGTGATTGGACTTTGCGCAATCTTTATGGGAAACTCCATCTCTTATTTACCTGATGTTGCACTGCATGCGGAGTCTGGCTTCTTGGGGATTCAGTTTAATTTTTGCTACATATTTTTATTTTTATTTTAGATTGTAGACACTTATTCTGTACTTAGTAAGGGTCTGGGATCTGAGTGTGTGACTGAGGCCATGTGTTCTGTTAATATGGAGTTTGTATATACGGATCTATATATACACTACTGTGGTAATTTGACTTGTTCAGCTTTTCAAATAGGTGTATAGATGTTCTAGGGATTACACAGCAGTATTTACAGTGCATCATTTTTCTGGATAGGCCCCTTATGTGAGTTTTGGAAGTTTATCCTGGTATGGTATGATAGATTTGGCCTTATAGATCTTTGGTGACTTTTGTAGGGTTTTATATTAGTTCCCAATATGCCTGTTACTGAAGAATGTTTGTTAGATGACCAGAAATATATTTTTTTAATATATTGAGTTCTGTGGGTGAATGTCCTACTTCTGCTCTGCACCCATTTTTGAGGGAGAGGTTTCTGTGGATGCAGAATATATATTCAGAAAGCAAAAGTGGCACAGTTTATAACAAAATAAAATGCGTTATAATTTTATAATTTGGTACTATAAACTGTGCCGCAGTTCTCATTTTTTCTTTTAGTTCCGTGGTGTGTGAGCATCTTGCATTTCCTTTTTTTTTTTTGCAGAATATATATTTACATTAACACCATGCTGGTCCAGTGCGCTGTTTCAGGAGTTATGTTGGGGTTGCCAAGCCCTTGTTGATCACAAAGTCTCTCTTATTCTTCAGAGGGTGGGAAGTGCTGTGTTAGGGCACCAAGTTGCTCCTGTTTTTGTGGAAGTGGAGGCGCTGCACGGTGCTGTTGAGCCCCTGTTGTTTGGCATATTTAGCAACATATTTCCTAGGCTCTGCACCATATTGGGTCAGACCAAGGTCCCTCAAGCCCAGTATCCTGTTTCCAACAGTGGCCAATCCAGGTCACAAGTACCTGACAGATTCTCAGAAAAGCACATAGGTTCCGCAATGCAGTGGATTTCCCAGGTCCTCTTTAGTAATAGTTTATGGTCCTTTCCTCCAGGAACTTGTCCAAACCTTTTTTAAAACCAGCTACACTAACAGCTTTTGCTATATCTTCTGGTAACTAATTCCAGAGTTTGATTACGTGGAGCCATAGGCTAACTGCAGGGAGGCCTTTATACCCCCTGCAGTTACGGCATTTCAGTGTGGGAAAACAGCTGCAGGTGCAACTAATACCACACACTGAGATGGCACTAGTTGTACTCGTGTTACTTGCACTGAGCCATTATGTTAATTTCCGCTGACAATGCAGATGCCTATGTGTGAGAGTTCTTTCTCTCACCTCACTCTGCAGTAAAGTATAATTTTGGGAAAAAAGTCTGTAAACCTAAGGAGCAATGGGTAAAAGCATTTTTTGAATACAAATGTCTGTTTTTAGTTTGTATTGATATGTTTCTTACTTCGTTAAGATCTAGCTCATAACTCTCATGCACCAAATGCTCCTAAACAGTAAATTGGGTATTGTATTTTGTATATAGTTATGGTAACGCAGTTCCTGTTGCCATCTTTACCTTGTAAATATGTTCCATTGATGTTTTAATGTAAAGTTCCTGTTGTGTTCAATGTTCATTGTAAACCGCCACTGATCTCTGGAAGTGGCAGTATATAAAAGCTAACAAATAAATAAATAAAAATCTCTGTAATGCATGTGTGACTGAGGATACATGTTCTGTTAGCATGGAGTTTCTATGTAGGGAGCTGTAGTAATCTTGCTTGTTCAGTTTTCTGAATAGGAATATGGATGTTCTATGCCCACTTCAATATTTGTGGTGCTGCTCTTTTTGGGTATTCTCCATGATTGTGTGAGTTTTTGAAGTTAGTGCTGTTATGTAATAGTAGATTTGCTCTATGGGTCCTGTACTCTGGTTCTTGGTAAGGTAAGCTTTAGGGTGTTGGTTGGGGGGAGTGGTACTGGAATATGTATTGTCTTTGAGATTTACAGTTTTGTCTTCTTTATGCTACCAGACTGAAATCTAAAATATTTTGTCAGGTCATATTCAAGGAAATTTCAAATTTTAAGGGAACATCTCCATTTATTTTTGTTTAGTAGCCTGATAGCTTCACCACTGCTGAGTTCCAGACTTTTCCAGCTCTAGGACAATTCAATCCAGCGATTGAATCCATGGCTACCAGGATTAGTTTCTCATTTTATATCTTCCCTCCTCATCAATACTCTGGTCATAGCAAAATAAATCTGATGTGCAGATTGGTGATGGTTGGATTGGGGAGGTGGGGGGCTGTGTAAGTGGCTTTTCATTAAACAAATTTAATGTTTTATTATTATGTTTGTTTTATTGTAACATCTGTTTTACTAAATTGTATGTATATGTTTGGAAGCCACTTAGGAGTTTAGATTGGTGGCATATTGTGATGGTGAAAGCCTGGTGGAAAGCATGGACACAGAAGAGAATCCAGAAATCCCCATGGAAACGGATGACAATGCACAGCTACAAGGAAAACTCAGCCTACGTCAGAGAAAAAGGCAGTTCCCTGTAGGAAGCAAACCACACCCTAGTGCAAGGGTGGAGACTAACCCCCTTCCTGATTGATCACAAAGAAGCAGGAAGCCAGGGTTAAAAAACCACGTGCAGAGGGAAGGAAGGGAGACCCGATTGGAGACCCAAGGACAGACCCGATTGGAGACCCAAGGAGAGACCCGATTACAGACCTGGAGACAGAACCGATTGGAGAACCCACAAAGAAGCTGGTCAGGAAAATATCCAGAGAGCCAGGTGGAAGGCAAGAGAAAGCCAAGACCAGAGTCTGAGACCAGAGAGTCCAGGCAGAACAGCCTGTGTGAGAGAAGGTGCCAAGGGAAAGGCACACACTCAGACAAAGCCAGCATTCAAAGGTAAAAGCACAGACAATTGGAGAAGCCGGGCAGGCCAGTCAAACAATTGCTACAGCTGCGAGGATTGGAGAGGTGGAAAGAGCACCAGTGCTGACACAGAGAAACAGCCTCAAGGTAAAACTGACCATTTTATATCTGATAAATTGGCAAAAGAGATAAAGGCTAGTTTTAATGAGCAGGAGCTGGAACCCTCCCCCTCTACTGTGAAACGTTGGATTGAAAGCCTAGTACCTGCTGCAAACTCCAGACCAGATAACTCTGACATTTGTGAAGCTTCTAAATTAGGGGCACTGCAGAGACTATTCTCTAGTGAGAGGATTCAAACCCCTAGTACCAAAACACCTGAAAAGGCTGACTTGCTGTGGGATCACTTCCACCAGTTTCTAAAGAGAGAGAAGCTAAAAGAAGTCCCCACATATGAGAAAGACTTTGGTAATTCTAATGGCATTGAGGAAATGCAGATAGAAACCACTGTGCCTGAATGTGATGATTTCCCTATACCAATTGTGACGCTGGCGCCCCTACCAGGCGGTTGCCTAGTAGGGACGGCTGGCCATCTGATATCCCTTTCTAGGATTTTTGTGTAGTTGTGTCCAAAAGGAAGAGCCAAGTGGTTAATAAAGCGCACAGGAAATTTTATTCGGTTTCCAGGCTGGTAAGTGGTGAACATAAAATTCTTCAAGCATAACTTTTTTTCCAGACAAAAGAAAATACAGGATAACTTCTCCAGAAATCAAAATGTCCAAAACATTGTAACCTGGCACAAACTTATAGCAGTTTCTGTTCCTCACTGCAATTGCTTAACATTATAAAACAAAAGCATTTGTAAAACTCTTCACACAGTGGATAGGTCCTCAGCTTCAAGCCTGCTGTTGCCACACACACACAAACAGTTTCAGCTGTTTGGGCCTTCACTGAGCTCCTGCAGTTTCAGGTTCTTAGGAGAGATTCTTAACCCTTTTCCTTCAGGCTTACTCCTCTCTTCCAGCTTCTGAAACTGTCTTTAAATTGCAACAGCCTCTTTTTTATATTCCACTGTTTCTAGCTCACATTACTCGTGTATCTTAGTGCACAGCTCACATTCCATTTCAGAGACCTCAGACTCAACAACACTTTCCTCAGGGCCTACCTCCATGCTCTCAATTGAGCTACAGCTGGGTGCTTCCTGAAAGTGCTCTGGTGTCTTTTCCTTAAGAGTCTTCACAAGATTAAACAGTCTCTCCCACTGCCTGGCCTTGCCTTCTCCAGGCCGGTCTCTTGGGGTTCTCTCCTGTTTAACCTCCCTGGTGAGATATTTCTTGCTGTGCTAAGCCTTCAGGGGTATGAAAGTCTCCTCTGAGTCAGAGCAAGAACTATCCTGCTGGCAATGCTTGTTCCCTGCGTACCTTTCTTGGCTGCCTTTATAATGGTTCCTCCTTTTGCTGCTCTCCTTGGCTGCAAAGGTTCTCCTCAGCTTGGCCCCAGATCTTTCCTGTCTGTGCCTCCTGGGAACTGGACTCGAACCTGGGCTAGGCCTGGAACTGCAGCTGCCACTTGTGCTTGCTCTTGCACTCCTCCTGGACCTTCTTCTCAAAGCCCCTTCCAAACTCAAACTGGCTCTCTCTCTTGTGCTTGTTTTCTCTCTGTTAACTGCTGAGCAGGGCAACTCCCTTCCTAGCTCCTCCCACTTGGACCTCCTACTCCTATGCAGGGTTGTCCTGTGGTCTGTGATTGGTTTACCCTTAGCTCTGCCCCCTAGGTTCCTTTCAGGGCTTCTAGTATGGAGTATGTGGTTTTGTGCGCCCATCCCCCGCAAACAAGAAAAATCCTTCTTTTTTTCAGTTTTCCCTAGCTGGGCTGCACCCTCCTTACCACACAATGGACTGTTGTTTAACTCACAAGAATGCCACAGTAAGAAAGTGAAACAGGAGAGAGTTTTAAAAGCCTTTTAATAAGGTAGCTTTTACCTGTGACTCAGAAGAAAGCAGTGCTGTGCTTTATTCATTGTTGAGAGTAATGGTGTTTGGGAAGACGTTGTTTGGTGAAAGTGAAACCAGCTGTGTTTAGTTCTGCTGTAGTATAGTGTGTGACCACACGGAGCAGTGCAGAGAACAGCAGAGAAGAAAAGTTTTGTTTTTCATTTCTCCTGGTTTTTCCTGTGTTCATCCTTTCATTTGGAGAAGTTATCCTAGTGCATTTGTTGTGTTTTGAACCTCCGCGTGCCTTTGAAAATCCCCATTGTATAGATAATAAAAATCTTGCAAAGCCTTACCACCTGCCTCAACTACAATTCATTCTACAGAGTAAAGAACTTTTATTCTAAAGGACAGTAAGGCCGCCTATCAGCTGTCAGCCTCTTGGCCCAGCCGGTGGGTGTCACAATATACATTTTAAAATAAAGTTTGCTAAATTTATGCAAATAATGCTGCAATGAATCTCCGCACATGGCCCTGCATCACCCTCATGCCACCCCTGGAAGGAAGTAGACAGGGGAACACTGGGAGGTGAAGGAAAGCAGAAACCTCAGATTGGGACCAGCATGATCAAGAATAAAATGGTCAGACAACAAAGGTAGAAGAGAATTTTATTTTCAATTTAATGAACAGTCTTGGTGCTATCTTTATATTTTATAAAGCACAGAGAAATGCATCTCTTTCTATTTCTCTGGCATTGCATTGTATGCAGAATCTGACTTTTTGGGGTTGCAGTTTAATTTTTATCTACATATTTTTAAGTTATGGTCACCTATTTTATACTTTGGTGAAGGTCTGTGTTCTGAGTTTGTGGCCAAGGTCAGGTGTTCTTATAACATAGAGTTTGTAAGTAGAAATCTGTACTGTAGTAATCTGAACTGTCCAGCTGGTCAAAGGGGTGTTTGGATGTTCCAAGGCCTGCTGCAGTATTTATAGTTATGCTTTTTTTAGGTAGGCTCCTTATGTGAGTTTTGGAAGTTGAGCTGGTATCGTATGGTAGGATTGCTCTACAGATCCTCAATGACTTTGTTGTAGGGTTTTGTGTTAGCTCACTATTTGTTTGTTGTTGTTAGTGAGATGATTGAAATCAGATTTTTTAAAGATATTGCTGAGTTCTGTAGGTGAATTTCCTAGTTCTGCTCTGCACTCATTGTTGAGAGAGGGGGTTCTGTAGATGCAAAATATATGTTGAAAAAGAAAAAGCAAGAACCATAATGCAGTTTATAACAACAAAATAAATGAGTTATAATTTGGTATTATAACAGTGCTGAGGTTATCACTCTTTCATTTCCTTGGTGTGCAAACATCTTGCATTTCCTCCACATTATCTAATTGGCTTTTTGGTTTGGTTCAGTCCCTGACTGAAGTTTTGAGAAAGCCTCCCCCCTCCTCTGGGGAGGGGGGGGGGTGCCATCTTATCCCTCGCCTCAAGCAGCAGATTGCCTTGAGCCGCCCCTGGCTGACTCATTTCAATTAGGATATCTCCAGAGCCTTGGTCCCATGGGTGGATAAGCAAGGAGCAGAAGTTCCAGAGTATCTGTGGATTTTTAGAGTCCTGAAATCTTGGCATATTGCCATGATCCCTTACAACAAGTAGCTAGATGGCTTACATGGAAGCCTTCAGTAAAGTGACTGCATTCTTTAGGGAACAGAGTTGGTCAGATGGCAAGGTTGCTTGCTGCTTGCATAGCATGTGCAAAGCATTTGTATTCAAATTGCTGGGTTCTCATTTTTGTCTAAAAGTTTGGGTTAGGGTAATCCAATGTCATCTTTTCATGTTAAGCAGCTGCTTAAAAGTTGGTGCAGGCAGGGACAGCTTTAAATTCGATACCCGTAAACTCATTGCTCATGCTATTTTGGTTTGCATGTGGTAGTGAGAGGCCAGCCACTAGATGGTGCTAGCCCATAACTGGGCTGCTGGGTGTTGAAGGGTTTCAGGAGCACATCGGGATAGGTGGACAGGAAGGGGGTAGGGAGCAAGGAGTAGTTAAATGGCCAAGGGCAAGCGGTGCGGCCTCCCCTTGACCAAGACCACAAGAAAAGGTCCTCCCAGAGCAGCCTCTGAGCGGTAAGTCCTGTTGCATCTTTGCAAGTTAACCCTGCTGCGGCATGCATATCGGGGATCCAGGCAGCAGCAGGACAGGTGCGTATTGCCCGGCTTCCAGGGGCACAGTCTCTCAGTGCACTGAGGGGCTCACAGCTGCCTGCTTGATAGCAGCAGCTCTTAGCAGGGACGCAGCAAATCAGGCTTATTTGTGCTGCCCCTCTTCCCCACACAGATCAAATGAAGAAGAAGACTGAGCTTACCTAGAATGGACAGTTGAAAGGAGACTCCAGTCGCTGACCTATTCCCCCCCCAAAAGGAGCAAGGGATAGCCAGCACAAGGAGAAAGCTCCCTGCACAGCAGCCATATGGGGTCTTCTCTCCTGGCTGCATCATTGTAGGAGATGGAGCCTCAAGGAAGTCAGCATCACAGAGTCTTAAAGGGCAGCAGCAGCATGGCACCTGGACAGACTGGTAAGGAGAATGGAGGACAAATGCAAGCCAGCAAGAAGAAGAGAGAAAACTGCGATGCCAAAACCCATGATCTAAATAAGAAGCAGCAGTGGAAGACAGTCGTGGCAAAGCAAGGAAACAAAAAAGCCAAGGGATCAAAAGCGCAGCACAAAACACATAAGGTGGTGGCACCTGGGGGGCGGGGGCGAGGCTGGGGTTTCTGCCTAGGGTGGCAGAAACCCTTGGGCTGGCCCTGAGCAGATACCATGAGGAAAAAGAGGTACACAAGCACAAAGGACCAGGTCTTGGCTTAATAGGCAGCTATGTGAACAGCCTTAATGCCCAGGACTCGGCACCGTGGACTAATGCCATGGCTCAGGAAAAAGCGGGGGATGCAAGAACTGGTGGCCATGATCTATGGAGCGGGACGCGTATAGACTTTCATTACTTGCAACACAGGGCATAACGCAGGAAGAGATGGGCCTGCCTGCAGACCAGAGCATCAATCCCATTAAGGATGACCTTGGCAGCATCATGGCAGGCACATCTGGGGATGGAACACCAAGGGCAGACAGTGACAGGGCAGCAGGTACGTATGAAGGGGATGGGGTCTTCGTGTCCAATGCAAAGCCAGTGGAATATATTTGCCTCACTTGTGCATTGGACAGCCATTTACCCATGGCCCAAAAGGAAAAGTCTGGAAGGGCGAGTATGTAGACATATTCTAGTTAAACAGAATGACAGTAATTGTGATTGTATGAATAACTGTGGCAAATGCAAGTTGGCTAGCAAAATAGCAGATAGAATATTGAGAACCATAGCGAACTGGTGTGCCACCTTTTCTATCCTAGCAAACATAGTCTGTGAGAAATACCCTGAGCAGTGCCAGGGCCTCTTCAAATATCATGACATCATATGCAAGGCATACCAGGTGTATGGGGAAACCGTATGGCTGGACTACAAGGAGCAATTTCGCTGGAACATGGAAGGGAACAGAGGGCTCAGTTGGGACAGGAAGGACATTGACCTATGGATTAGATTGATGACACAGGGTCAAAGGGGGAATAGAGCAGGTGTAGGTAGTCAGAAGCAGTGGTCAGACAGAAACACAGGACTCCAGCAGCCCTTTTGGGGGAGAATAGGTCCAGCTGCAGGGACAATGGCAGGACACCATTGCCAACCCAGAGCGCTCAAAGAGGAGCTTACAGATTATTCAATGGTGGCTCCTGCAAATGTAACACCAGCTGGAAATATAGATATGCCTACTCCATATGTGGCGAAGGGCACCCATAGACAAGATGCGGGAAGAGATGGGGGGGGGACACCAATGTTTGTGATGACAAGGGCGTTTTTGGGTGGGTCATGATGCCAATAAATATTGAGGCTTTACAGCAGAATCTTGTGGGCTATGATACACAGAAGGTTGATTGGCTAGTTCAGGGTTTTATGTCCAGTTTCTACATACCTTATAATGGCCCCACTGGGCCGTGGGCAACTTAAAATCAGCATTAGAGAGGAGGGTCTGGTGCAGAATAAAATCAACAAAGAGTGGGCACTGGAAAGGATAGTAGGGTCATTTGGGCACAAGCCTATGCCCAACTTAATAATCTCACCACTGGGCTTGGTCTTGAAAAAGGAGCTGGGGGAACATTGACTCATTCACCACCTGTCTTACCCAGACAGAGATTCAGTTAGTGACCATTTCAACCAATTGGTGCAGTCAGTTAAGTATGCCTCGATAGATCAGGCCTTGGACTTGGTAAGGGCCCATGGGAAAGAGGCATGGTTGGAGAAGACTGATATTGAGGCAGCCTTCCAGCTAATGTTGATACATCTGGATAGCTTCCATCTGCTTGGTTTCCGGTTTGGTGGCCATTACTACTTTGATAAATGCCTCCCTATGGGATGTGCAGTGTCATGTGGATACTTTGAGGAGTTTAGTAAAGCTTTACAATAGATAGTAGAAAAGGAAATTGGAAAGGAGAAAATAATCCATTATCTGGAAGATTTCTTGCTGATAGCTAATAATCAGCAGGCCTGCCGGAGGGATTTAGGGATTTTACAGTTCAAGGCTATAGAGCTGGCGTCCCACTAGCAAAGAACAAGACAGAGGGGCTCTCCCAGTGTTTGTCTTTCTTGGGGATCGAAATTGACACACTTGAAATGGTGACCCAGCTCGCAGACAAAAAAGTATTGGCTTTGAAGGAAGCTGTATGGATGATAGGATCAGATAAAAAGGTCATCCTGAGGAAAATACAATCTTTGACTGGCACCTGAACTTTCCATGCCGAGTGATGACTATGGGTAGGGCATTCATAAGGTGAATAACAAACTCTACTAAAGGGGTGCATAGGAGCTACCACTTTATCAGGGTCAGCGCTACCATCAGGGAACTGACCATATGGCGAGAGTTCCTTGTCATGTATAATGGCAGGAATATCTGGAGGGAGAGGTTTGCCAGCAATAGGGAAATGGAACTATTCATGAATGTGGCAAGCAGCACGGGCTTCAGGATCTACTTCAAAGGGGGTGGTGCCACAAAAAATGGCCAGAAGAGTGGCATAGTCGGGGCGTAACTAAGGATATTACATTTCTCAAAATGTTCCCAATAGTTATCTCTCTGGCATTATGGAAGCCTGACTTTTATAATAAGAGAATAATCTTCTGGTCGCCATTGTGTATACAATAAACAAGTAGGCAAGAAGAGTTATTAAGCTGATGAGGAAGATAGTGTTACTGAGGCTAGAATTGAAAGTGTTCATCACAGATAGCTATGTGCCAGGGAATTTAATGAGATCATTGACGTTCTTTCTCATTTTCAGCAGCACCATTTCAGTTGACTCACCCCAACAGCAGGCATGACAGCGATGCACATGCCTTTGGAGATGTATAATGTTGGGTGGCAAGCACTGACAGAATGTTGAGCATGGGCCAGGCTGCAGAGCTTTGTGAAGCAACAAGGTTTCAACCCAGAGCAAGAGGTGACCCGGGGAGCAGTTGCTGAAATTTATAAATTGGCTGCGGGATGAAGGACAATGCTTAGACATGCTAGCTGCATGTCTAAGCATTGTCCTTCATCCCGCAGCCAATTTATAAATTTCAGCAACTGCTCCCCGGGTCACCTCTTGCTCTGGGTTGAAACCTTGTTGCTTCACAAAGCTCTGCTAGTGGGTGCGGCATTCTTTTTGAAGCTTGAGAGGAAAAGGGATCCAACAAAGGAATTTATTGTTAAGAAAGTAATGGAAGGCTGGGTGAGGGAGACCCCACAAAGGTCGGATGGGTAAAGACTCATCACTTTGCACATGCTGAGAGGAGTTATCCTGAAAGCAGCAGAGGTGGCAAGGGATGAATTTGAGGAGAGACTCTTTAGGGTGGCCCTCTTGATTATGTTCTTTGCCACCTTCAGGATGAGTGAGGCTATTCCCTGATCCAGAGCAGACATTCTAGGTGCTGCTTGGAGAGTAAAGGATGTAACAGTGGGGCTGGACAGGATTGGGCTCTTCCTGGAGAAGTCAAAGCTAGATCAGAACTGAAGTGGTAGAATGGTGTGGCTCAACGCTAGCCAAGTCCGGGATCTTTACCCAGTGATTTCCATGTTGTTGTTGTTAAGTACCGTTGAATGCTATGAGTGAGTACCCGGGCGCCAACTCAGAGCATTTGGCAGCAGGAGAAGTATGCCTTGTCCATGGCATGGGCTGAAGTGTCATTTTAAGACCAGGCAAGATCAGTATGGTACTCCTCCAGGACGAAGGGTTATGCAGACCTTGCAATGCAATGTGTGCCTTTGAGTCAGTCCTGACTCCTGGTGACCCAGAAGCTCCTGGGTTTTCTTGGCAGTGTCACTGGAAGTAGATTGCCAGGCCTTTCTTCCAAGGCAATGGAGGCAGACCTTGTTAGGGTTGCTTATATTCATGGTGTGTAATGTTTGGGATAATGTTGTTGTTGCTGGTGTGGTTCATGCTCAAGCTGTAAACTGTTAATCCCACTAATAAAGTGCTGTCTTCCACTAAGGCTGAGTGTTGTTGGTCAATATGTGGGTGGGGGAGGGGGCAAGCAAGAGTTCAGAGGACCCATACAGCATGCCCTGGTTATGAGAGGCCAGCCACTGGATGGCACTGCCCATAACCAGACTGCTGGAAGAGGAAGGGCTCCAGGGGTACATCAGGATAGGTGGGCAGGGAAGGGGTGGGGAGCAGGGAGTAGTTAAATGGCTAGGGGCAAAGGGTGTGGCCTCCTCTTTTGGCCAAGGCCACAAGACCCACTTTCCTCACCCATCGTTAGGGGAGACCAGGGAGGGGTAGAAGCTATATCACTGCTGGTGGGGATAGAGGGGCAGGACCTGACCAACAAAGGGGTGTACCACATATTATGGGGGGCTCAGATACCAATTTGGGGATGTCTGGGCCTGGAATTGGGGAGGTAAGGTACCAGGGCAGGGGTGCCTGGGCTCAGTTAAAAACAAACAGCCAATTACAGGGCCCACCAAGGTGCCTTAGAAAAGGATGAAAGGGTGATAGAGGTTGAGGGGAAAAGTTGGTAATGGAGAGGGGGAGGAGGGGTTGAAGAAGATTTAGTGTGGAACTGAAGAGTAATCTTATTCACTTTGTCATAAAAATAGTCTGCTAGGGTTTGGGCAAGAGAGAAGGAGGGACTGGAGATGGAGATGCCTTAAGAAGAGAATTGGGAGTAGAAAAGAGACACTGAGGGTTAGAGGCCACTGTTCCCTCTAAGCTGTGCGCGCGCACACACCTTGCCAAGCGAGCGCACATACTTTACAACAGAGCGCACAAAAATTACGGTTCTGATTCTGATAGAAAACAACACATATGTCTTAAAATTTTAAAGGTGTTGTGTATTTACAGTTTTCACAAGTTCTACAATATTTTCTAGTGCAATCAATGTGGTGTACATACTGTATTCTGACATGTAGTCAAATTTTAAAGTATATAACTCCGAGTGTCGTTATGTGGCGCACAAAAATGTAACCTTCCTTCAAAAGCTGCACAGCTGATATTTTATGCGCACACAGACAACAGAAAATTAGAGGGAACATTGTTAGAGGCAAGAAGGTTAGTCAGATGGAGACTTAGCGAGTGCAATGGCAGACTAAATATAATAAAGCATGAATTTGAAGTGAAGAAATTCAGATAGAGAGTGGGATTTGAGCCAAGTGTACTCAGCTGAGCGGACACAGGAATGTAGGTAGTGGGTAGATGAAGATAACCAGGGCTAAGGTGAGGTGCACCTCATAGGACATAGAATGTGTAGAACAAGGGTATCCAGAGTAGAGGAGAGAGTATTATAGGAAGCTATGGCTTCATAACAGACTTAGAAGACAAATTGAAAGAGAAAAGAGATGAGACAGTAGTAGATAGAGTCAGTGGATCGATAGCATGAAGATTCCTAAAATGATAGGAGGAGATTGGGCGAGATTGAGGGGGGGCGGAGGGCGGAGGAAAGCTCCCCAGGGGCGGAGAGAAGGGGTCAATGGGTGCAGAGTGGGAGGGGAGAGGCTCCCTGCACACTAACGCTGTGAAATCCGAGGCTCAAAACTAACGCCAGTGAAACCCTGGCGTTAGAGCTAATTTAAAGGGAAAAGAAACCATTCCCGTCAGCAATGTACAGCAAAAGAGGGAAACCTACAAAAAAGTGATAAGTGTGAATACATGTGCACGGAACAAAAGGGCAAATAAACCTTGAAAATGTACAGAAGAAAACATCAAAAAACACTCCCAAGAAAGCTCCAAAAAAAAGATATGAATTTTGGAAGGGTCTATGCTCCATCCCCATACAAGGTGAATGAGCCCACGGTGTAATTGCGCTGAGCAGGGTTTCCGACTCCATTGGGCAGTTTTCCTATGGCGTGCACATGTTCCACAACAGCAGGGCGGGCATGTCAGAATGGGCAACTGGACAGATGCTGGAAAAGGGGACACAGAGGGCTGCAGGCGGCACATGCTGCGGTGCAGCTGGCCCACAGTGCGGACTAGGGTGATGCCTAGCTGGCCCATAGGAATGCTGAAACAGTAGAGCAGCCAGACAGCAACTGCTGAGGGCCTAACATGGGCACGAGTGTGCTTCCCACAGTTTCACAGGGGATAGTACCCAGCAGGTACCCCGAAGGGCACGGAACATTGGCATGCGGTGCTGGGGGGAAGCATGGACAGCTATGCAGGCACCCCTACCCCAGAACCCGCACCAAAGGCAGCCACCTACCCGCACACTGGATGGCCTGAGACTGCGCTCCACCAGCACCACCAGCAGAAGGGCATGTCAGCATGGTGGCAGAGGGATACTGGTGGTGGAGGGGGCAGTGGCAGCTGCCCAGAGCAGACCGTGGCCTAGCCCTGTGTAGGTGGGTGCCATGCACTGCAACAGACAGGCCCTGTCTGACGAATAGTCATGGCATCACCAGGGAATGCATTGTCTCTATGGCAACACAGTGGTGCAGTGCACACAGCCAGTGTGTTCAGAAGCAAAAAGTCACAGGTTCAAGTCCCAGCTGTGGTTACTGCCAACCCAGTCCCCATATTTTACCCACTACTAAAACATGCTAATACAGACAGAACCTTTATTGCAGATGATGTAAACATGCCCAAAACACCTACATTTTACCCTACAGAGCACAGACACCATAAACATGTGCATTACCTAGAGCAGAGTCTCCCAAATGCAGTCCTGGAGGGCCAAACACCATTCCAGTTCCATGCTGTCTCTAATAAAGATGCCTGTGCTGCATTTCAATGCGCCGCCCCCATGGTATACAGATGTATCTCATGCATATGCATGAGGGACAGCATGAAAACCCGAACAGTGTCTGGCCCACCAGGACTGGAGTCGGGAAGCTCTGCCCTAAAGCAGCAGCCAACAGGGGCAGACACACCCGCACCCACAGGCTCCATTATCCAATGCCTCCTGGAGAGGCAGGATGTTGGGCCCTGCATGCATCTCCCAATACTAGCACTTGCATACCTTAGCAATGCCACCCTAAACCTGGGAATATGGTACACAGCTATCAAAAGGTTGCTATGATTACTGGCAGATAGCAATTCCAAGGTTAAGTACAATTTTCTGAGTGGGCTGCATCATAGCAACCTTTATGATGTCTGTGGAGTGTGCTACAGGTCTTGTGTCTGACAGTGTTTACCACCCTGGGGGGTGACCCCAACAGTATTGTGTACCATAGCCATGCCTGCACTGTGCCCAGGACTGGTGTGGTGGCCAGGGCTGCCAAACACCTCTATAGTTGCACAATGCTGGCATAGGTGTGGGGAGTGTGTGTCTGTCTATCCAGTGTGTGGTGGCAGCTAACACCTTCTTCAGCCCACACTGCTAGCTCTGTTGCCAGTATTGGCCTGCCAATGTGCATAATGAGGAGCAAGGTACTGTGCGAATAGCCTGGATAGGGTGGCCTGGCCTGGATTCATCTGTACAGAGCATAGGGCAATGGCTCGGGCATTGTAGTGCCCGGCCACCACCTGCACGGACAGGGTGGCCACAGCATGTCCTGCTGGGAGGTCACTCTCACCCTGACTGAGCAGTGACCATGGCATGGCTAGGTTCCTCCATAGTGCTATATAGTATTTTTCTCATGTGATATTTATGGGTTCTCTTTTGGGGCCCAATCACAGACTTATCTGCTTGGTGTGTATGCTGAAATCCCAGTTCTGGGTACATGCATTTTCTCCAGGACCATGCACTAATGACTAGCTAGCAGACTGTCTGCAGCTAGTATGTGTCTTGCGGGAACACCTTGCAGGGTGCAGCGGCTGGAGGCTTGCTGCTGGAGAATGTCAGATAGTGATGGGGGGGCAGCTGAGCATTTCTAGGCCTACTGTCTGTCTGCTATTGCTTTATGGATGTGTACAGCTCTGCATAGCCTGCCCTGTATGGTGTCTTTTCCCCAGCAGGACTGGGGTTGATGGTCCCCTCTACTGCCACCATTGCAGGGAGGTAGAATGTGGATCTGTTGCTGGGAGACCCTGTTTACCACCCTGAGCCCCAGAGGATGGGTTGTGTGGTGGTACGTAATCTGCCTATGGGTCCAAACACCCCCCCCCCCCCCTTCACCTACATCATGTAACCACGGCACCAACACAGGATATCCACTATTCTGGGTGCATCATAGCCCATAAGGGCTAGACATGACTGTGAAATACAGAATGACACAGATGTAACCTAGGTGTGTCTGCAGGAACTATCTATCACACACAGTAGCACTGATGGGGACCTACAGCATGGCGTATTTCAGCCATGAAAGGTGCTGTGGACCTGGTGCTGGGCGCCCCACCTCACCCTCAGGGTGAGCACAGTACCCGCACAATGTGACGGTCTGTGGCTACTCTGTGCCAGTACCACACACGGTCAGTTCCCCCAGCAGGCCGAGGTGCTGTGGGGGTACATACCCCATCTTGTGCCCATCTGTCGACTGCTGATTTGCATGTGCAGTGCATCATGGGTATGGGTGGGTTAACCCTATCTTGGTAACCACAGCAGACAGTTTGTGTGGTGACGTGCAGTCCTTCTGCAGCCAGCCAAGTGTTTGTTGGCAGCTATAGAGCTGTAGCCCACTGGTTACTTCACTGCCTGTTCAAACCCATGATGGGGTTATTTGATAGGGCTGTCTGAGGCATTGTCTATTTTTAATGTACATTAGGGCTGCCAGCAAAAACACCCTCAGAGTACTGTAACCTTAAGGTGCCTCATAAGGCGCCCCATAAGGCACCTTATAGGGCGCCCTATAAGGCGCCTTATAAGGTGACTTATAAGGTGTCCTATAGGGGACATTATAGGGTGCCTTAGCGGACAGTGCACTTTATAATGTGCCCTATGGAGAATGTTATGGGGTGCCTTATGCGGCACCTTAGGTTACGCCACCGTGAGGGTGTGTTTGCTGGCAGCACTAATTAAAATAAAAGTAAAATGCCTCAAAGAGCACTACTTAAATGTAAAGGGTGATGCCTCAGCCATCTTATGCATTAGGCACACTGGGGGATCAAACTCATGACCCCGTACCATCAGTAAGTGTATTAACCATTGTGCTACACCTCTGCTTCTATCTTTGCATGTCTGTGCGCCTACTTAAGATTATCGCGCGTTAACGCGATTAGCTTCGTTTCGCCCGATATTGTGCGCAGCACGCGTTATCGCGCGATAATCCCATTTTGCTACGTTAAGACCGAAAAACCAACTCCTTTTATGGCATCCTGAACACTATCACCGAGCACCCGTTAAGATGGTTTATTAAACATACCCCTTAGCCTATAAGGAGGAGTGGCCTAGTGGTTGGGGAAGGTACTTCAGGCCGGAAGGTCAGGGGTTCAAATCCCACTAGAGGACAGCAACCTTGGGCCGGAAGGACTGGGGTTTCTAGTCCCACAGGTGCTCCTTGTGGTCTTGGGCAAGCCACTTAACCCTCCATAGCCCATGTTCTCTGTAAAATAGTTATCTCCAAGTTATAATGCCCTGTTCAATGTAATTTCAGTTTGTTCAATGTAAACCGCCTTGATATCATGAAAGGCGGTATATAAGAAATGTTAAATGTATAAAATATGAGAGACATCAGACATGGATCAATTGAAGTCATGTGAGCAGCCTCAGTGCAATAGGAATAAGGGTCTGCAGCCCAGAATGACAGATGTAATAAAGAAACCAACAGTTATGACCAGGTAATGTCAAATAAACTATATCATAGGACTTTTTACAGCAGCTAATAAAGTGCCCAACCGTGATCATATATGTAAGACATAAATGGACAGGAGGTTGTGGTTACGGGCACTCAGAGGCCACTATGAGTGCCCTTTGGTGTGGCCCTTAGTCACAGGCCCGCCAGGCGTGAGTGAGCCTGTTAGCTGTTTAAATTTAAACAGCTCATCGGGCTGCCTGGTTGGAGGAACAGAGGAGCGGGGAGAAGAGCTCACCTCCCTGTTTTCTGCTGCGGCTCAAGGGAGCTCTGATAAGGAAGCAGCTTTGGCTCCTGTTAGCACTTTAAATTTAAACAGTTTGTATGGGATTTTTTTTTTTTTAAATTTTGGTAGCACTGTCTTTTCTTTGGGGTTGCGGGTAATGGGGTGGGGGGGGGATAATAGTGGTGATTAGGGTGCACCCATACCGGCTTCCATCGTTATTTACATTTGGGAGTAGGGGTAGGTGGGTTTATTAACTGTATTGTATGATTACTATTGATAGGTTTTAATGTACCATGCTTGAATTTACCATAAAAGCATGCAAATAAATTAAAGTTGCAAATTGCTGTTGGAATTCTCCACTTCCAGACCTGGATGTGTGAATTCTCCTCTCCATGTGGATGCACATTCCATTGTGGCCGTCCAGGACCCTATGCATCTGATCGGAATTGAGACACTCAGATGTAGACCCGATTCTGATCCCACAGGGTTAGATGTGCCCGCGGGATCGGAATTGGGTCTAGGGCCTGAACATGCAGGCCAGGCCCCGATTTCAATCGGCCTGCACACACAGCCACTTGCTCGGCTATCTCAGTCAGGCTCCTGAATGCAGCTTCAGCGCCATGGCGTCCTATCACCATGGCACCATGGCTCCATTCAGGAACTGTGAATGCCGGCCACCACTGATTTTCTTCATTCCCCACAGCCGGACACCTGATTTGGCCTCCCATGGCCAGGGTCCGGCTTCGAGGAATTTACTGCACCCCCTTACCTTTGTTACCGGGCCCGGAAGCAGCATCCCCCAATGTCCAGGGGACTTATTCCACCTCTGCAGTGGAATACGTCCCCCGTCTAAGTTCACTGCCCCAGACATACAGGGCCAAACTCAGAATCGGCCCTGTACGTCTGGGGTCACGGACCACCCATGCCCACCCTCGCTCCATCTCCAGAACGCCCCCTCCCATCCTTTCTAAGCCTCACCATATAAACATATTGTTCGAACGGGGATGTCCATCCCCACTATTCGCGAGACAAAATGACCCCCATACCATCTAAAATCTGCCTTCGCACACATGCTTACATGCATATTTTATAAAACTCAAGCATAAATTGCAACTCTGTTTTCCACCCAAGCTCTTCTCCTGAACATGCCTATTGTAAGCCCGCATGCCTAATTTATTTAGAAACATTTTTTTTATACCATTCTCTGTGTGAAACTCACTTTAACAGTTAGAAAGAAATCTCTGTAAAATTCAATGCCATACACACATACAAAAGTAATTCTAGGAAGTGATCCTACATGAACATTTATATATTTATAAAACAGCCGTTCAGAGGGAAAAAAAGGAATAGAGTTTGGAAACTGTATGGCAGACATACACATATATTTATGTCTATTAATGAGCAGGCATAAATATGGATTTGTGCTTGGTGCTGCTGGTTACACAGGTTAGCCTCTGTTTTAGAAGGGAAATTGTACATTTACTTTCAGTTTCTAAAGTTACCACATTCAACATGTATACCGCTGATGCAATTGGTCCTAAAATCAGCTCCTCGGTTTTGATAGCTCTGCATAGGAGGAGATATTTTGAACATCGTTTGATTGGTGTATTATTACTATCAAGCATAGTCAAATGATCTCACACACTCTTGAGAAATACACAGACATTATACGAGCTCCTTGATGTACGTTAAGTAGAAGAACAGCTGGAATATTGCCATCTAAACCTGAGTGCAAAATTTACAACAGAGCATTTTTCTCTCTTCGGGGTGGTTAATTATCTCAGTTACTTGTATTATCTTTTATCTTTTAAGATCCTAAATTGCTTATTTCTGCTTGTGTTGCTTGAGGGGACAGAATATTTTTATTGTCTCATGCTAGTTGAAGGTTCCAATGTTTAGTTTATCGCACTTTAAAAGAACTTTGATTTATATTAAGGTTTGCCTTATGATTTTGATATGGAAAGAAAATAGCTGTGATGAAATGCCGACTGACCAAACAACAGACTTTTTCCCCTTCTGTCTCCTATTTACATTATTTTTTTCACAAGCTAATGTCAACATTCACATCTAATTCCATGTCATAGGAGGCATAAGAGTGGTATTACTTTTACTACTATTACTTATCATTTATAGAGCGCTACAAGACATACACAACACTATACATATACATGCAAAAGACAGTCCCTGAACAGGATAGCTTACAATCTAATCAAGATAGACAACACAACAACTAGGGACTAGGATAACTCTAGGAGGCAGATAAACATACACATAGGTGGTGATAAGAAGAACTAAAGCAACCTTGAAGAGATGGCTGTTTAGTCCAGATATGAATAAGGCCAGTTTCTTCCAGGCATATGGAGCATCAAGGTGGCATGAACACAGTCTGGAGTTAACAGTGGCAGAGAAGAGAACAGATATAAGTGATCTGCCAGAAGAGCGGAGTTCCCGAGGAGGTGTGTAGGGAGAGATAAGAGAGGAAAGGTAGTGAGGAGCCACAGAATGATTGCACTTATGGTTCAGTAGGAGAAGTCTGAACTGAATGCTGAAATGGATAGGGACCAAAAACAATAGAGAACCCCCCCCTCTAAGAAAAATCACAAGAGAGAAATAAAGATACAACAATAAAAATGAAAAAGAAACAATGAAAAATAGTTATTGGACAATGCACTACAACAACATTAGACTAAATAGGAGAGTAAGAAACCATACCAGTTGTAATAGAGGAGAAAAGACCTCAATCAACCCTCTTGCCAACAAGAGCAGAAAGATGAGCAAGTCGAATGGCACACTCTTCAATGCCTGATAATCTACAAAGCTCTAAATGACATCAGCAGTCAAAAAACCCCCTCATTATTGGGGTTCAGAGCCAAAACCCAATCCAAAAAGCTCAAATAAAACCCCCAAAAAACTGTTGGTACACTGGTAAGCTGATATAACAAGATTAGGAAATCGTTGAAGGAGAAGAAATTAAAATCATGGACAACTTCAATCTACTTGAATCAACTATCAATAAAGAAGCAACAAGCAGTCAAGAAATCCGATGACACATTGCTCTTGGCAGAATGGCTATGAAAGACCTAGACAAGATTCTCAAGAGCAGAGATGCCTCTCTCCATACAAAGATTCAACTTGTTCAAGCCATGGTATTTTCAATAACATCATATGGATGCGAAAGCTAGACAGTGAAAAAGATAGATAGGAAGAATATTGACGCCTTTGAATTATGGTGCTGGCGACGAATACTGCATATACCATGGACTGCCCAAAGAACAAACCAGTCAGTACTAGAGGAGATCAAACCTAAGCTTTCTTTAGAAGTTCAGATGACAAGACTTCGACTTTCATACTTTGGTCACATCATGCGAAGAGAGAGATCATTAGAGAAAGACATCATGCTTGGCAAGATAGAAGGTGAACGCAAAAGAGGAAGGCCATCAATAAGATGGATTGATACAATAACAGCAGCTAAGGGTGCCAGTCTGTCAACAATGAGTCGCCTGACTGAGGACTGAACACAATTTAGGACAACTATCCAGAGGGTCGCCATGAGTCGACACCGACTTGACGGCAGTTAACAACAACAACAACAGGATTAGAAAAACGTCATCCAGCATCAAAATTAATGACTAAAAAAACTTAGCTTAAAGGCAGCAAAGAAAGGCAGCCTGAAGAAACTTAGTTGGAAAGTAGCTTCACAAAACATCATAGAAGCTTCCACAGCAACTTCAAAAGACTGCAGCTCTCATGGCAACAACATTGGAGCCATTTTTTGTTCCTAGGGTGCGCAACATTTTGATGAGCTTCCTGAAGAAGCCGGTTGGTGAAACACCTGGTGTCGGGGCTCCGGTGTCGTTGACGTTGTTTTTCTAATCCTAATCCTAATTTTATTATATTGGTTTACCAGTGTAACAGCGGTTTTTGGGGGTTTTATTTGAATTTTTTTGATTGGGTTTTGGCACTGAACCCCACTAATGAGGGGTTTTTTTTACTGCTGATGTCATTTAGAGCTTTGTTGATTATCAGGCATTGAAGAGTATGCCATTCGACTTGCTCATCCTTTCTGCTCTTGTTGGCAGGAGGGTTGGCTGAGGTCATTTTTCCTCTATTACAGCTGGTATGGTTTCTTACTCTCCTGTTTAGTCTAATGTGGTTCATAATCCATTCTCAGAAGCTTACTGTTACATATGTAAATAGTTGATGTGCATGTTTCCCCTAAGTTATCCAAGTTGTATTTCCCAGTTCTCTGTAAAACATAACATTTGTTTCATTATTGTTCGTTGTTCCATGTAAACCGCACTGATACTAAATAGTGTGGTATATAAGAAACTAAAATAAATAAATAAATAAATAATGTTGTTGTAGTGCATTGTCCGAGAACTATTTTTCATTGTTTCTTTTTAATTTTTATTTTTGTATCTTTATTTCTCTTTTGCGATTTTTGTTGGGTTTTTTTTTTTTTTTGCTCTATTCTTTTTGGTTTTTTGGCTCCTAGGAGTAAATATTTTTATATAGTGAAATGGATAGGGAGCCAGTGAAGTGACCTGAGAAGAAAGGTTATGTGAGCATAGCTACACTACAATAAGATTAGCCATGTATTTGAGTTTTGAACAGACTGAAGGGGAGCAAGGGGAGATCAGTGAGGAGCGTTGCAATAGTCGAGACTAGAGAGTGGATACGATTCTTAATAATGTGTTCAAAAAGGAAGAGATGAATTTTGTTGATGTTATAGAGAAAGAAACAACAGGTTTTAGCTATCTGTTGGATATGTATGGAAAAAGAAAGAGACGAGTTAAAGATGACCCCAAGGTTGTGAGCAGAGGAAAATGGGGAGGAGTAAAGTAGTATCCACAGGAATAGAGAAAGGAGGAAGGGGGAAGTAGATTTATGGAGAAAGATAAGGAGTTCTGTTTTGGCCATGTTCAGTTTCAGATGGCAGTGGGACATCCAGATAGCAACATTAGACAAGCAGGTGCAGAGAGGTAAATCTGTGAGTCATCAACATAAAGATGGTACTGTAAACAATGGAAGGAGATAAGTTCACTAAGAGACTGAAAGCAGAGAGAGAAAAGGAGAGGTCCCAAGACAGAGCCCTGAAGTAAATAGACCGATAGCAGGATGGCAGGAGAAGAGAATCCACCAGAATATATACTAGAAGAGCAATGGGAGAGGTAAAAGAAAAACCAAGACAGGACAGAGCCCCTAAAACCAAGGGAGAACAGGGTATCAAGGAGAAGGTGGTGATCAACAGTGTCAAAAGCAACAGAAAAGTCAAGAAGGATGAAGAGCGTCCTTTGTCTAGTGAAGGACGGTGAGTTTGAGATTCATGATTTATTCATGCATTTTATATATGAGCATTTATATCTGCTCCTGAACAAGTCTATATCTCTATAGCTTCAATCTAGCTGTGATTTCTAACATAGTAACTTGGAGGGGAATTTTAGAAAGGACGTCCCAGTGCAATCTGGGACGTCTAAACCAGAATGTCTGAAAAAAGCATGCATATCCAGGTGCAGATGTAATTTCACAAAGGTGGACGTGTCTGATATGGATGTCTGCAGGAGCAGGGGGCATCTACATAGACGCCTCTAGAATAGTATTTTAGAACCTGCCTAATTGTTAGAGTAGTGGACTAGTAATAGGAAAACCAGAGTTTGAGTCCCAGTGCTACTGTCATTGAAGTTGTGCTGAGTACAGAGGAAGATGGAGTATTTCTCAGCCAAAACAAGCACTTTTCACATGCCTGGAGTAGGTCTAAACTTAGATGTGACATGGAACATTTCTGAGATCAGACAGGGACATCTAAAGTGGCTCTGGAGATGTCTCTATGCCTGTTCTCTGACATCCAAAGCATGAATAGGGCTTCCAAAATGACCCCCATAGTAAATGGCGGACGATAAAGACCAGTCTGCTCAGGAAGATAACGGAGTTGTAGTATTTCATAAGGATACATAGGTTCCTATATGTCATCATAAAATAGGCTAGAAGTACTTGGTCGTCACACATATGCAACCTTTTATAAAATTACTCCCATAGTGCATATTAAGGGCCACAGCTATACTACTCCTAAAAAATTTGACATCTGAGCTATAAAATATAAAAAATGTTCACCCTGATACCTTGATAGCTTAATCGCCATGTTCCTGCAAGCGAGCTTCTCTGCAGAACAGCCTGGCACTCATGCATCATCTGATGGAACACAACCTTCATCTGGGTCTCCACCAGACCATCACATTCACCTGCCTGCAGTTGTCTAGTGTAATAGTCATTGTACTAACAGTTGCTGGTAGAAGAGCCCCTAATCACATCAACTGCTTTCCAGGGTCCACCAGTGTTGTTTTGTTGCTATCAACCTTGGCACTATAAAAAAAATAATATGGAAACTTGTAGTTCCATGTTTATTAAATATAAGCATAGTTAGTGAAAAGGTACAAAAATTCTACAAAGTGAAATTTACCACACATGAAATGACATTTTAGAAAGGGCATCCAAGTGCAATCTGGGACATCAGGTCAAAACATGCTGAAGAACACAGGGAACATCTATGTCTTGGCCTGATTATAGAACATAGATGTCCCTGTTACATAAACTTTGAGCGGGGACATCTATCACATGCTACTTTTCATATTGGAACATTCATTGGTAGACAAAATGAAAACAAGAGCCCCCATTCTCCATCAGGGTTCATTATCAATATAGAGAATATAGGAGATATGAGTGTACCCCCCTACTCCACACCCTCTGGATATCTGGCTGACAAAACAAGCACTTTTCCAATGCCTATTCATGCCTGGAGCAGGCATAACCTTTGATGCAGCTTGGGATGTGCAGGAAGTTTCTGAATTCAGATGACGAAGTCCATGTTCTTGGGAATGCCATGGACATGAATTCGCCATGCCCCTTTCATGGATTATACATCCTTGCGCCGGGGTTGACTCTGAATCTGCCTTCTAAAATGTCTCCGGAGACATCTCTTTGACTGGGATGTCTGCATGCACATTTGCAGACAAACAGATAATGAATAGCTCTTAAAATAACTCCATACTTTCTTGAGAAACTTTGGCCATTCTCAAAATGCCATTTTATACCATGACATCTCATCTGAGAAATACTGAGGTCGATATTCAGTGGGGATAAATCCACTTAAAGTTAACTGGATTTTCAGATAATATATAAGTCAAATCATTGAATAAACAGTTCTAAGCTTAAATAGATAACTTATCTATTTAAGTTGTTGTAGTTGTTAAGTGCCATCGAGTCAGTGTCGACTCATGGCGACCCTCTGGTGTTCGGTCTTCAGTCAAGCAGCTCATTGTTGATAGAGTGGCACCCATACCTGCTGTTATTATATCGATCCATCTCATTGCTGGCCTTCCTCTTTTGCATTGACCAACTACCTTGCCAAGCATGATGTCTTTCTCTAATCTCTATCTTCACATAATGTGTCCAAAGTATGAAAGCTGAAATCTTGTCATTTGAGCTTCTAAAGAAAGCTTAGGTTTGATCTCCTCTAGTACTGACTGATTTGTTTTCGGGCAGTCCATGGTCAACACAGTATTCTTTGCCAGCACCATAAATCAAAGACATCGATTTTCTTCCTGTCTATCTTTTCACTGTCCAACTTTCGCATCCATTTGACGTTATTGAAAATAACATGGATTGGACAAGTCAAATCTTTGTATGGAGAGAGACATCTCTGCTCTTGAGAATCTTGTCTAGGTCCTTCATAGCCATTCTACCAAGGACAATGAGGCGTCTGATTTCTTGACTGCTTGTTGTTTCTTTATTGATTGTTGAAACAAGTATGTTAAAATTGTCAACTATTTCAATTTATTCTCCATCAATGATGAACTTAATGATTTTGCCAGTTGTCAGGATCTTTGTCTTCTTTATGTTAAGTACAGTTCCATTTTAAGACTATGTTCCTTGATCTTGAGAAGCAAATATTTCAAATCATCTCCTCTTTCAGCCAGTAATGTGGTGTCATCAACATAGCAAAGGTTGCTGATAAGTCTTCCACCAGTCTTCACACCTTGGCTGTCTTCATACAGTCCTGCATCTCTTATGATTTCTTCTGCATATAAATTAAACAGGTAGGGGAAAGTATGCAGCCTTGGACACCTTTGCTGATTTTAAAACATTCTGTTTCTCCTTGTTCCGTTTGAACTGTTACTTCTTCATCAATGTAAAGGATGTGCAAGAGAACTATCAAGTGTTCTGGCGTACCCATGCTTCTTAATGCTGCTCAGAGTTTCTCATGGTTTACGTGGAACCCGGCCAGACTTCCCTGTGCAGGATGGGCCTATTAGGACCCGATTCTGGACTGCGGGAACAAAATGTTCCTGCAGTACACAGAACTGGGCCAGAAGATGGCCTGGAGTACTCCTGCCTGCCTGCGGGGACATCTGCCCTACAGGCTCACCCGGATGCCACAGCTTGGCCCCCCTCTTCCCCGCCACCCATCCCATGGCTGGCCAGCTGGAGCCTGGATTGGGCGGCAGGGATCCCCGTGCCCAGGGATCCCCGTGCCCGATCGCAGGATCAGTGCTGCTTATTTCACCTCAAAGGTGGAATAAGCAGCATGTCCCCTTTGACCCGGCAAGACATACAGGGTCATGACTGGAATTGGCCCTGTACACCCTGCTGGGCTGGCCTGCCCTCATTCTGCCCTGGCCCCACCCCCTCCTGTCCCCTGCCAACCCCCCTGTCCTGCTGCTCAGGATGTGCGGGGAAAGCCAGAGGGGAATTGGGCGACTCTGCATGGGGCCCATAGTCAAAAGCCTTGCTGTAATCAATAAAACACACACACACATGCAACACACACACACACAGACAAACACACACACATATGTATATATATATATATATATATATATATATATATTGTCACACCCTCATCGGGCCCCTCCGGTGGAGACTGGTATTATGGCTTAATACCTTTTCTTGGCTTTCTATATGCTATAGATAGCCCTGCCTGGCCCTCTGTGGGTGGTAGTTGTACCGTCTTCTTGTAATCACTCAAACACACAGTTCATACTTTAAATCAAGGGCTTTATTCCCCGTCCAATGAGGTATTCTTTTTCTTGAAGAACAAAAATAATCAAAAGCCACTCTGGCAAATAACAGAAGCAAACATTGAACAAAAAGTGCTTTCCTCAGCTTTAACTTTTTAACAAAAGAAAAACAGTTCTCTTCATGAGCACTTAATCCTTTTCTTTTGCTGTTATAAATCAATCAGGGTTCACTTTAAACCCAGCAACTTCTGCCAGTTACTGTGTTGCTGTTTAAACCTTCCTTGTACTTGTATTTTCTTATCTCAGTGAAAACTCTTCCTCTTCAGTTGTCACTAAAGAGCATTCCATTGGTTCAGTGTTATCTGGTACATTAGAAATATCATATGGCATTAAAGGATAACCATTTGTACCTACGTTTTCTGTAGCAGCTGTCCTGCCGAGCTCACTCTGGTTAATCACGTCAGCTACGTGACTGCTTCCTGGCTCTAGGCTAAAACACTGCTGGGTATTACCGTATACTCTGGATAATGGCTTGTAAGAGCACTCCTCCTGTGTAAAGCTATGAGGTAACTGCCCATAAACACTGGTATTAGAGTCAAACAGCTTGTGTCCTGCCTTGAATGGGTTAAAGGCTAATTCCTCTGATACAGCTGTGGGAGTTTTCAGTGCTGACAACGGCACTCGAGAGAAGTCTGAGTATTTAAAGTTGCTAGCAGAATTATAAGGTAAGAGACCTTCCTTTCTCTTGTAACTGCCCGTACAAGGAAAGAAGTTGTTTCCTTTTCCCTTTATCTCTGCTCTAGGCTGGCTTCTTCTATTAATCCTGGACTTAGCCCATTCGGGTGTAAAACAGTCCTGTTCCACTTTGAATGCCTTGCTTCCTGCAACAGGATTCCTCCCTCTTCTCTTCTGGCTTTCACACACACTCTGTGTTCAACAGCTGTTCTCCACACGTACTCACATAGTCCTGAGACTCATTCAAGCTGTCCTCTGGTATATGTTGCTGACACTCTCTCTCATTTCCTTCCTTCCACCAACTTTGGTCCTGGAGATGAGATTGGCTTATAGTGTTTCTTCTTCTCTTTCCCTCCGTTCCCACGACTGAGGTTGTTGCTTCCACCTCTGTCCGTGCTCACTCTCCCTCACTGCTTGTGAGTGTGCCTTATGTATCTGTCCCCGGGTTCCACCCCTTCTCAGCTGGTCCCTATCAGGTAAATCAACCTCCATTCTCATGCTGGCTGGGTGTGTCTTTTTACCCTTTTTCCACGTGTGCCGTGGTTGCTCATAGCAACTATTTGACATGTTTTTGTTTACCTCATCAGGTTCTGCCTGATTTTCTCCACTAATCTCCATTTCCTCTGGGTCCCCTGGGTTTACCTTGTGACACATTCCCCCCCTTAAAACATTACTTGCTGCCGCCGCCTTTTTAGGTGGCCAGCATGTAATTCCATTCTTAATTCTACATTGCTGTTCACAAAAGGCAAAATGTGCTGTGGCTGACCTTTCTCTCCAGGGTTTCAATACATTTATATGGTATACCTGTCTACGACCTTTATCGTTTTCAATGAGATAGGATACAAATCCTACCTTTTTTATCACTGTGCCAGGCCCCTTCCAGTGAGTCTCAAACTTGGGACCAGGGTCTGCCACTTGAATTAAAACCTTATCCCCTGCTGCCAGCTCTCTAGCCTGCGTACCTTTGTCATAGTAAAATTTTTGTCTTTTCTTACTCTGATTCAAATTCTCCCTTGAGGCTTGGGAAGTCTTTTCCAGGCGAGTCCTTAGTTCTTTTAAGAACTGCGGGATGCCGATTTCAGGTATCTTGGGTTCTACCCATTCTTCACGCAGAATGTCTAGTATCCCCCTAGGTGTCCTCCCAAATAAAAGCTCAAACGGTGACACTCCCAAGGAGGTTTGGACCCGTTCCCGACAAGCGTATAATACAAACGGAAGGAGCGTATCCCATTCCGCTATCTCCCCCCTCCTTAATCCTCTTCTCAGTAGGTGTTTAATTGACTGGTTAGTCCTCTCCACTAACCCATTGGTCTGAGGGTGATACGCCGCTGTTTTTATATGGCGTATTCCGAACGCCTCCCAGACCTTGGCAAGGTATTTGGAAACAAAATTACTGCCCTGATCTGTAAGTATTTCCTGGGGAAATCCCACCTCACAAAACAATTTTATCAGTTCTTGTGATATTATTTTGGCCGAAATGTTCCTGAGTGGAATGGCCCACGGGAACCGTGTTGCATAGTCCACAATGACTAGGAGGTATTGATAGCCTCGGGGTGTTCTTATTAATGGGCCCACAATGTCCACTCCCATTCGGCGTATTGGTGCCGAGATGGTCGGTAACGGTATCAAGGGTACGGCCTTGGGTTTTACTACAGAAACCCTTTGGCAGGTAGGGCACGAATCACAATACCGTTTTGTTTCCTGGTATACCCCTGGCCAATAGAAACGTGCCAAAATTTGGTCAAGCGTTCCTTGAACGCCTTTGTGGCTACCTACTGGGTGGTCATGCGCTAAACGCAACACTACCGACTTGAAATTTACAGGTACTACCAGCTGTTTACGTATCGCATCTGTATATGGATCGAGACTCTCTCTATACAAGATTTCCCCATCTAGAAAGAACCGGGGTAACACTGTCCTTTCTTTTTGGGCCCACTCAAAAGCTCTTTTGAGTGCCAAATCCTCTCTTTGTTCTTTTGGGAAGGATGGGAATTTTTGTACCAGTGCAGCAGGCACCCACGGTAATCCCTCCCCCGTTTCCAATTCCCTTCTTCCCTGAGTTCTTTGACTCCTTTCATGGCGCTTTTTGGCCTTAGCCTTTTTCCCGCCCTCACTCGGACTCTGGACCAAGTCATCGTGATGAGGAAGTGTATCTGTCCCTTCTTCTCCGGGAACTTCCACATCAACCTTCTCTTCCGGTTCAGTTTTTTTTTCTACCGGGGACTCCCTAGTTTCTACTTTACTAGTTTGAGATCGGGTAGAGACTAAACCCATCTTCAAACCCATCCCTTGTTTTAACCCCTTTTGGAAAAACGGCCAATCACGTCCTATAATTAAATTCTGCGGTAGTTCAGAGACTACTGCTACCTGTAATTTTTTCTCGATGCCCATTCCTTTGACATGCACCTGATATAGGGGATATGGAAACTGTGTCCCGTGTATACATTGTACCTGTACCTGTTCTTTTTCCTGATTCAATATATCAGGGTTAGACTGTTTTATGGTTTCCCAAAGTTTCCGTGAAACCAAACTTTGTTCAGCCCCTGAATCAAGAAAAGCCATAGTATTTATCCCCTCTATTTGGACTTGTAGAAAAATACCCTCTGGTGTTTGTTTTTCCACCCCTGTTACAAAGACCATCCTAACTTTACATTCCCTCCGAATGTGTCCAGGCTTTCCACATTTGTAACATTTCTTAATGTTTGTGGAGAAAACCTCTTTGGCCATATTACCACTAGGTGCCTTAATTCTTTCATACCTCTTCCATTCCTCTGATTCATCCATACCTGCTACTTTTAAAAGGTTTACCCTGGATGTATCAGTTCTCTTAGCTTCCCTGAATACTTCAGCCATCCTAGTTGCTTCCTCCATATTGGAGCAATTCTGTAACGTAAGAAACGTTTTCATCTCTGGGGTTACTGCCAACAAGAACTGTTCTAGAATAATTTCGTCTAGAATTGATTCTACTGGTTTTCCCTCTGGATCTAACCATTTATAGGCAAGATTCCTAAGCCTTTGATACAATGCTTTCGGGGTTTCAGTTATGTGCATGTGTGCCTCTCTGAACAATCGCCTATAATGCCTAGGTGAAAGGCCTAGTCTGTCTTTTACAGCCCTTTTAATTTCTACATAATTATTAGCCAGGCTGGCCGGCATAGCTTTAAATGCAGACAAAGCTTCACCGCTTAGGGTCATTGCAAACCGCATTGCCCATTGCTCAGATGGCCATTGGAGATTACTAGCAATCCTCTCAAAAGCTTCTATAAAATCATCCGGATTGTCCTCCGGTTTTAACTGTCCCAAAGACAAAGCAAAGTTAGTGTTCATCTCTACTTGCGGTATTGATGTAGTACGTGCTACTTCTTCACCAGTTTTTTTCAGCAGAGCGTCCACAGCTTCTAATAGCGGCCTTTGCTGCTCCTTCGCAGAAGCTATGTATTGCTCCTATAAATGCTGCACCATTCGGGCTTGCTTGTCCCACTGTTCAGCTATCCACGACATCACGTCCTGTGGTTCCATCTTCTCCAGACGCTGTTCCTGTAAGAAAACAGAAAAGAGAAAGGCCCACCAAGTGCGGTATCTTTTTTTTTTTTTTTTACAGGACTTTACTCTAGACTAGAGCGCCCCCTCTTTCCTCACAGGATATCCTATCCCAGTCCACACAGGCTACTATTACCTTAGTCTCCTGGCAGACTCAAGCATGTGAGAAAAGGGTCTTTTCCAGTCCTCTGGCCGACCTGCCAGCGAATATTCCACTGCACTTGTCTTGTGATGCCAATATTCTCCTTCCTTTAGGCAATGTCTTTTTGTTTCTTCTGTTCCAAAAATATTTTGCCTCCCCAAAAAAAAATATCCTCACTCCTACGCCATTTTTATGTCACACCCTCATCGGGCCCCTCCGGTGGAGACTGGTATTATGGCTTAATACCTTTTCTTGGCTTTCTATATGCTATAGATAGCCCTGCCTGGCCCTCTGTGGGTGGTAGTTGTACCGTCTTCTTGTAATCACTCAAACACACAGTTCATACTTTAAATCAAGGGCTTTATTCCCCGTCCAATGAGGTATTCTTTTTCTTGAAGAACAAAAATAATCAAAAGCCACTCTGGCAAATAACAGAAGCAAACATTGAACAAAAAGTGCTTTCCTCAGCTTTAACTTTTTAACAAAAGAAAAACAGTTCTCTTCATGAGCACTTAATCCTTTTCTTTTGCTGTTATAAATCAATCAGGGTTCACTTTAAACCCAGCAACTTCTGCCAGTTACTGTGTTGCTGTTTAAACCTTCCTTGTACTTGTATTTTCTTATCTCAGTGAAAACTCTTCCTCTTCAGTTGTCACTAAAGAGCATTCCATTGGTTCAGTGTTATCTGGTACATTAGAAATATCATATGGCATTAAAGGATAACCATTTGTACCTACGTTTTCTGTAGCAGCTGTCCTGCCGAGCTCACTCTGGTTAATCACGTCAGCTACGTGACTGCTTCCTGGCTCTAGGCTAAAACACTGCTGGGTATTACCGTATACTCTGGATAATGGCTTGTAAGAGCACTCCTCCTGTGTAAAGCTATGAGGTAACTGCCCATAAACACTGGTATTAGAGTCAAACAGCTTGTGTCCTGCCTTGAATGGGTTAAAGGCTAATTCCTCTGATACAGCTGTGGGAGTTTTCAGTGCTGACAACGGCACTCGAGAGAAGTCTGAGTATTTAAAGTTGCTAGCAGAATTATAAGGTAAGAGACCTTCCTTTCTCTTGTAACTGCCCGTACAAGGAAAGAAGTTGTTTCCTTTTCCCTTTATCTCTGCTCTAGGCTGGCTTCTTCTATTAATCCTGGACTTAGCCCATTCGGGTGTAAAACAGTCCTGTTCCACTTTGAATGCCTTGCTTCCTGCAACAGGATTCCTCCCTCTTCTCTTCTGGCTTTCACACACACACTCTGTGTTCAACAGCTGTTCTCCACACATACTCACATAGTCCTGAGACTCATTCAAGCTGTCCTCTGGTATATGTTGCTGACACTCTCTCTCATTTCCTTCCTTCCACCAACTTTGGTCCTGGAGATGAGATTGGCTTATAGTGTTTCTTTCTCTTTCCCTCCGTTCCCACGACTGAGGTTGTTGCTTCCACCTCTGTCCGTGCTCACTCTCCCTCACTGCTTGTGAGTGTGCCTTATGTATCTGTCCCCGGGTTCCACCCCTTCTCAGCTGGTCCCTATCAGGTAAATCAACCTCCATTCTCATGCTGGCTGGGTGTGTCTTTTTACCCTTTTTCCACGTGTGCCGTGGTTGCTCATAGCAACTATTTGACATGTTTTTGTTTACCTCATCAGGTTCTGCCTGATTTTCTCCACTAATCTCCATTTCCTCTGGGTCCCCTGGGTTTACCTTGTGACAATATATATATATATATATATATATTGTCACACCTCCTCTGGCCAAGCGGTAGCCTCCTGTATTGCAAGGCCCCTGGAGGGTGGTAGTTGTGCCTTTATGAATATAAACGCAAACACTTCTTTCTTCAAATCAAAGGGTTTTTATTCCCCGTCCCATTGAGGGTATTTTATCTTCAAGGAACATAAATTATATGCTTTGCTTGGACATCTCATGTACAATAACAAATGTAAACATAACTTGCTTTCTTCAGCTTTTAAAGGAAAAATAAACAAAAGAACAAAAGACTTAAGTATTGCTGTAAGGTTCTCTCCCCGGTAGCTGAGAGTAGAGCATACCTCTGTTCTGCCTCGAGAGAGAGAGAGTTACAGACTTGTTGCTGTATTACTGAAGTTAAGACACCAAGTTACTTTCCTTATCTCAGGGAGAATTCAGGTTCAATTAATGATAAAGAACAATCCATTAATTCCTGTGTATCATTCTCCTCAGCATTCTGGTATTCCATCATCTCTGGTTGACTGGTATATTCATTCTGTACTTTGGGAGTACTATGAGAGACTTGCTGCCTAAGCACGTCAACCAGGAAGTTCTTTTCTTTCACCGGGCTAGAGCCTCTCTGGGTATTACCATATATACGGGAATAGAGATTTCCCAGGCACTGCCCCTGCTGGTACTTTTGAGTAGAGCTTAGCCCCTTACTTGCTCTGCTCGTGGGATAATTAAGGGAACTTTCCAACCTATCCAGGTTTCCCTTTTGTAACCCAGCTGAGCTGAATCGGAGTGCTCGTGACGGAGTTTCAGACGGAGCTGTGAACTTACAATTACAAAACTCTTCAGCTTTATCTGGTAAGTAAAAGCTTTTCTCTTGCTCATACACACTATTTG
Organism: Ichthyophis bannanicus; assembly: GCA_033557465.1. Lineage (NCBI taxonomy): Eukaryota > Metazoa > Chordata > Amphibia > Gymnophiona > Ichthyophiidae > Ichthyophis > Ichthyophis bannanicus. The sequence continues at coordinate 103,663,435 of CM066041.1, read as the reverse complement.
GCTGTGAATATCTCTCTGATTTATTCAGGTCCTCGGGTTCCCTCTGACCTTCATATGGGCACTCTAATTGCTCCAGAGTTTCTTTATCACTCTCTCTTGCATTCTCATACCTGTGCCATACTTCCCGGGGCTTTAGCTGCCCTCTCTGTATTTTCTCCAAGTGTGTCCTTGGCTGCCACGGCTTCTCTCTCTCTCTCAGCTCCGGCACAAGCTCCTGGCTTTGCCTTAATCCTGATCCGAATCCTAAACTGTCTCTGAATGTCTGAGAGCTTGTTTTAAACCCACGTTCGCTTGCTCCACCCTTAGTTAGCTGAACCCTGTCAGGTGAAGTGAATTCCCTTCCTGTGCTAGCTGGGTGTGTCCTGATTGAGCTTTTGCACGTGTTCCTGCGTTGCTCAGGGTAACTATCTGACACTTTCTTGTTTACCCTGTCAGTTTTTCTGTTTTCACTTGTGCTGGCCTGCATTTCCTCTGTCTGTACAGGGTCTACCCTGTTACAATATATATATATATATATATATATATATTCTTTTGGTATTCTTTTGTCTTTTTAAGGATCCATCTCACATCCGCAATGATGTCTCTCATTTCTTGCCCTTTTGTGAACCCTGCTTGCACTTCAGGTAGTTCTTGTTCAAGGTATGATTGTAGTCTCTGCTGAATGATCTTGAGTAGAATCTTGCTCAGGGCCGGATTTACCTTGAGTGAGGCCCTACGCCAACAAAAATTGAGGGCCCCCAGCAGGGGCGGCCCAAGGGGGGTGCGGGGCCTCATTTGCATAAGGGGCCTCATTTGCATAAATATTTGCATAATGTTACCATATACTAACTTTTAGTAAACGTGCCTCTTAATGAGTGTATGGATAAAGAAAGACTAAAAGATTTCTACATTACTATAATCCAGTGCCAACTGCCAGACACATTAGGAACTACTACAAACACTGACCATTTAGAACCCATAGCAAACCCGCCGTATCCTGACAGCATTACCAGGACTCACAAAGCACCATACCCTACCTATCAAAAGGCAACACTGCAAATATTAAACCAATACATTTCAGAGAACAACAATACATGACCTACTGGGGAAAGAGAACAAGTGGCAATGTCAAATAGGAATTATATAAACAGAACACCTCAGCTCAGTTACACATGCAGAACATAGACCATCACCAAACAAGTAATCACAATTTAGAAACAGGAAGACAATAATTAAACTGGGAATCCCAAAAGCCAAACTTGGAATGTACAACACTGTAGAAATAAAACTATACATTAATTTGCTCTTGTACTAAACAAAGCACAGAGTTAATGATGCACATTTACCAGAGCTGACATATTCCAATTAATAAATTCAAAATAAAGAGCTATTTTTCTACCTTTTGTGCATTTTTTTCCAGCTGCAATTGCTCCAGCCACTTTCTTCTGGTTTCTTCGTGTCTTCTGCTAAAGTCCCGGATGGTTTCATTTTTTTCCCGTTGTAACAAAATTAAGAGTTTCTGTCCAAAATGAGGCCAGCTCTGCAAACGATAACACTAACAGAGAACTTCCTACACACTTCTGTGCCTCACGGAGATCATTAAAAATCATCATTAACATGCAAGCAGTATGAAGCAGTCTTAGAAAATATATATAGATAACCTACCTGAAACATGCAAAACATTTGCAATCAATGAAACAGCCTTTTCCCTCTGCCACCCCCTTACCTCTACCTCTTGCCCCTTCCACATCTCCTCTCACCTCCCCTCCCCATCTCTTTTTTCTTACCTCTTGTTCTTCTTCCCCACTTTTTCCCATCACCCTCTTGCCCTATCCTCCGCTTACTCTTCCTCTCCTTAAACCTTTTCATTTTCTCTCATCCTTCACTCCTCTTTCCTTTCTCTCTCACCATTATTACAAGTGAAACCAGTTCCCTTCGCCATCTCAATCTCCAGTTGTCTGTCCATGGTACCTTTACAGTTACGGCCTTGTGACCATTCACATTATGAGTGTGTCCCATGCCGCTGATGGAGCTTGCTGACACAGGGCACAATGGCACGTGTCTCCAGCCTTGCAACTTTCACCATTTCCGTCATCTCCATGGTCTCAGACCTCTGCTTCTGGCTGCGATGTGGTTCAACTGCTGCCAATACATGCATGGACAACTTCTCCTCCATCTTCCCATATCTCTCGTCACCTTTTAGTAATAAGTGAAACTATGAAAAACAACTGCCATCACCATAGACACCTTTCACTGGAACTACTGTCCAGTACTTCCAACAAATCTATAAAGGACCGATCTATTAGGATATAATAATGCTCTTGTGTCTGTCTGGGAAATGTGAGAAGCTATAATACCAGCAGTGGACACGAGATGTTAATATCACGTGGATCAGTGCTTTCCAAACGTTTATCCAACATGGTCCCATCATAACACTTAAAAATTCACGTGACCCCAGATGATGATGAAATAAAATATTAGACCTCCACTTCATTCCCTTCTCCTGTCCATTTCTTCCTCCTTCCCCATATCGAAAACCTGATAGCCGCAAGTGGTGACAACAGCAGTGGTATTCAGCATAGGACCCTGCGTATTAGTGTGCTCACAGACCTCAGCACTCTACATGCAGAGCCGGCGCAAGGAAATGAGACGCCCTAGGCCCTCATCCCTTGCGCAACCCCTGCAGTGCTCACTGCCGCCCCTCTCCGGGCTCTTCACGGGCGGCAATGGCTACAAACAGCCCCACAGTGCTTACCTTACAACTTTTGCACTGTGGGGCTGTTTGCTTCTGCCCCATCACACCGCCAGATGCCCACTTCCTGGTTGCATGTAGGACAAACTGCTCAAAAGACACATCGAGTTGGAAAATGGGCCAAACTTTCTCCATTCCACCTTCCGCTCCCCTCCACCTGAGCAGGAAACACGGGCTCCGTTCGTGCCCCCACCCCCATTCCTGCTGTCCTCACTCTCCTACCCCTTAGTCGCTTTGCGATACCCACTCACCGTCCGGGCAAGGCGCTCAGCTCAGCCGCACCACGACAAGCCCTCCACTCTTCGCATGGCTCTTGCGTGTCCACCACCAGGTGCGACAAAATCTCCTCCCCTCTTTCACTGGGCCGAACCCAGGTGACTGGCAGGCATTGGTCAGCCAGTCCGAACTGCTCTGCAGATTATTGATGGCGACATACAGCCAATCACTTAGCAGGACGGAGGGGCGGGAAGGAAGAGCTAGGGGGAAAGAGGGGGGCGGGATCCTGAAGAGTCAACGAGCCAATGGAATGGGTTCTGTGAGCGTTAGCTGTGAGAGAACGATGGGGCTGGATAGAAACTGAGAGACTACCAGGGCCGGTAATAAAGCGTTTGTTCAATTTTTGTGGGCCCTTGCCAGCTGTGGGCCCTACGCCACGGCGTAGTTGGCGTATAGGTAAATCCGGCCCTGATCTTGCTGGCATGTGCGATCAGAACAATTGTGCAATAACTTCCACAGTCAATCGGATCACCTTTCTTCAGTATTGATATAAACACAGATCGTTTCCAGTCAGTTGACCATGATGTTATCTTCCAAATTTCTTGGCATAGCTTTGTAAGTATGGCAACAGCTTTATCCAGTTGCTGTAATATGTCAGTGGGAATGCCATCAATACCTGGTGCTTTCTTCTTTGATAAGACTTTCAATGTTGCTTTGACTTCTTTCATCACCAATGGCTCCTGATCATAAGGTACAGGTTAAAATGGCTGCTGGTTCACTTGATCCTTATGGAATAATGATTCTACATATTCTTTCCACCTTTTCTTGATCTTCTCAGCATCATTCAACATGGATTCTTGAGCATCTTGTAGTATTCCATTTCAAGGATGGAGTTTTTTCTTTAACTCTCGTAGCTTTAGTAAAGCTGATCTTATTCTTCCTCTAATAGTTTCTGAGTCTATTTCCTTGAATGTGTCATTGTAGTACTTCTGCTTGTCTTGTCTTGTTGCACGTTAGAAGTCTCTGTTGAGTTCTGAGATTGCCTTTCTCTCTCCTCTGGATTTAGCTTCTCTGCATTTCTTCAGTTATCCATTTTGGCCATTTTTGCTTTTTCAACTTTTGTAGAGACTTCTCATTTTTTTTCCAACACAACCTTCTTGATGTCATCCCATAACTCTTCTGGAGCTCTGTCATTTATATCTAAAGCAGTAAATCAATTTTTCAGGCAGTCTTTAAATTCTGGTGGTATAATCTCAAGGTCAAATTTTCCTACAATTATGAGTGGCTTCTTATTTTTCAACTTTAGCTTAAGTTTGCATACTAGTAGTTGATGATCTGTACCACAGTCAGCTCCAGGTTTTGTCTTTGTTGATGTTATTGAGCTTTTCCATCATTGACTTCCACAGATGTAGTCAATGTGATTTTTGTGCAATCCATTGGGTGAAGCCCATGTGTACAGTCACTACTTGTGTTGCTAGAAGAAGGTGTTTAACATAAATAGATTGTTGGTCTTGCAGAATTCTATCAGTCTTTCTCCAGCTTCATTTCTTTTGCCAAGTCCATATTTTCCAACCATTCTGCCTTCTTCTTTGTTGCCAACTTTTGCATTCCAGTCACCCATATCTATCAGGATATCCTGTTTGCAAGTCCTGTCAATTTCAGCTTATAGTCGTTCATAAAATTCATCAACATTTTCCTTTTCTGCCCAGTTATAGCATCCCTGTGTGGGCAAATGACTTGGGGATCTTTTGCTTCTCATTGTCATGTCTACAAATACAGATTTTATGATCCAGAGTTTGGGAAGCACTGACCTAAATACTAAATTGTGCAAATAGTGCGTGTTAATTTTTTTGTGTTGTTTCAGATGGAAACAATGCAAAGGAAATGTAACAGCCTGGGTGAGCAACCAGGTTCTGGAGCTGTAGCAAATATCTAACTTCTGGTTACAGATAAACAGTACAATAGTATCCTGCTTGCCTGGGCCTGGACTCCTTACTTTGGGCTTGGAATTTTAAGTTCACCAGCCAAGCTTCTCCCCTCACCCTCGGTCCCCCTGCTCTCTCTCTCTCTCTTAAGGTGCCTAACTTTCGCAGTTTAGCAATAACTGGACTGCAGCTGAATATCGCTTCTGCTCTGTTATTGCTGGGTGCCACCTCAGCTAGTATTGGATTCATTCAGCGTCACTAACCACTTTAGTTCTACTGAATATCCTGGTCACTGAATATCCTGCCTCCTTCTTTGTCTCCAAGGTCCAAACCCTGCGTTAGTCCTTCCCCTCTTGTCCTCCCCCCCTCTCCCCTTTGGCCGTGTCTTCCCTGTCCACCCCTCTTTCTCCTTCCCCTTCTACCCCTATCTTATCTCACTCCTGGTCCTCTTTTGAGATGGTCTCCCCAGTTGTTCTCCAAAATACTTTTCTTTCCATCCGCAAAACAACTTGCCCAGCTGATCCCATTCCCTCCTGTTGGCTCCTGGAACCTTCTCTATCCCTCTCCCCTTATATTCTCTCTCTCTTCAACTCTAGTCTATCCTCCGGTATCTTCCCTACACCTTGGAAGCACGCCATTGTTCGTCCAATACTGAAATCCCACACCTCCGACCCCGCTGTCCTCTCTAACTGGCGCCCTGTCTCTAATCTCCCATTCCTTTCCAAATTTCTTGAGAAACTTGTCTTCCTTCAGCTCTCTGCCCACCTCGAAGCCTCTCTTGTTCTCCACCCTCGGCAGTATGGTTTTCGTCCCGGTCATAGCACGGAGTCTATCCTTCTTTCTCTTCTCAACGAATTGCATGCTGCTCACGATCGTGGTCTTCTCATTCTTGCCGTCTCTCTTGATCTTTCTGCAGCTTTCGATTTGATGGACCATCGCACTCTTCTCGTTCGTCTTCAAGACGCTGGCCTTTCTGGTATGGTTCTTCATTGGTTTCGTTCTTTTCTCTCCTGTCGCTCCTTTTCTGTAGTGGTTGGGTCCTCTTCTTCAGCTCCCACCCCTCTTTCCTGTGGTGTGCCTCAGGGATCTGTCCTTGCTCCCCTCCTCTTTAATGTCTTCCTAGCCCCTCTTGCTCTATTAATCCAGCAGTTTGGTATCTCCGCGTACTATTACGCGGATGATATCATTCTCTTGCACCATACTGATTCCCTTGTGCCCGATATCTCTCCCCTTAACCTTTGCCTCACTGCTGTTGCCTCCTGGTTCACCTCTAATTTTCTCCATGTAAACCCTGCTAAGTCTTTCGCCATCTGGTTCACCCTTGGGAGTCCTTCCCCCACCTGTGCCCCTTCTTTTTCCTCCCAGCCCATTCCTCTTGTTTCTTCTCTCAGGTATCTTGGTGTTATTCTTGACTTCTCTCTCTCATTCAAGGAACATATCTCTTCAATAGTTCAGCGTTCTTTTGTCTCCCTTAAACAGCTTCGGGCTGTACGCCCTTTTCTCTCACCTTCTGCTTTAACTACACTTATTCTCTCTTTTGTAATGTCCCGTCTTGATTACTGTAATGTTTCCTTAGCTGACCTACCACAATCTCAACTCTCCCGTTTACAACGCATTCAGAATGCTGCGGTCCGTGTACTGTCTTTTGCTTCTCGCTACGACCACGTCACTCCCCTTCTTCTGCACCATCATTGGTTACCGGTCTCGTTTCGCATTCAGTACAAGATTCTCACATTTGCACATAAGGTAATTCACACAGGTACCCCTCTCTATCCTGCTGACCTGATTCATTTCTGTACCCCTCATCATCTGCTCCGTTCTATTCATGTTAACCGTATGTCCCTCCCTTCCCCTTCCCAAGCCCACCTTGAATCCACTCGCTCCTCGGCTTTCTATTTTATGGGTCCTAGACTTTGGAATTCACTTCCCCCTTCCCTCTGCTCAGAGCAATCCTACCAAGCCTTCAAAAAACAACTCAAAACCCATTTTTTTAGTCTGGCATATGATCTCCCTTCCCCATCCTTGTCTCCCTCCCCCTTCTCATGTTGATGTACCTCTGCTTGCTTTGTTCTTCTATCCTTTGTCTCTCCTCTGTCGCTTTTATTTTTAACTGGCATTCCTTTCAGTTTCTTAGCAGCCTGTAATTTTAATATTATTTTAACGATTGTGAACCGCCCAGATGCCACTGGTATTGGGCGGTATAAAAAATGTTTTAATAAACATAAACACTGCGATTGACATGGTTAACAACTCTGTTAACTCCATTAATTGCATTGAATATTGGGCCCATACTTTTTAAAAAATTTCCTACTGGCATTTACATCTGCTCTGAGGCATGGTTAAATGTCAACTAACTGCTTGTTTGGACTTAAGCTTTGGACGAGGGATTGAGGGGGGGGCAATTGTGCTTATATAAGAGCTCAGATTCTTAATTAGCTCCACTTAGAAGTCTAGTTTTGTGAAACCTTGCATTTATGCGAGTATACGTTCAGTGACTTATACATATAAGTGGCAATACTTACATACTCAGAGTCCGGAGAGATGCTAATCTATTTTTTAATGCGTTTCTTTTTAAAATGGACGTTCCCATCATATGTACCACCAGTAACATTTGTATTTCCCATAGCCTAATAGATATTTTACAAGACTCTGTGTTCAGCGAGCCTTTTGTAAAATACTCAGTAAACTGTGAACATTCAGACTTGAATGGACGTCCCTTTTTCTGCCTAGAATCTAGGCCCTAGATGATCTATGCAATTGGGCTTTGTGTGTTATAGTGAATGTTACTGATAGTTTCATGCTGTTTTAAAACTGCTATATTAACCTGACCATCTTTTCTAAGTTCAGATACGGGACATTCAATCAAGCCGGAGGATTCATAGTTAAGGAAAATAAAAAATATGTTTATAATTACAAATTTAATTTTAACCCAAAATTTTAATCAGTACACTAGGTTTATAACTTTACTTACAAATGTGTCAATCAGGCCTACTTGTACTTCTCTACATAGTGGATTTTCTTCAAAATAGCAACATTTCCACTAAGATAATTAAAAATTCTGGGCAATTCAACTCAAATACAATCATTAGGTATTTGAGAGGTTTTATATATAGTTGGATTTTTTCTGTAGACCACACTTTGTCGATGATTGAAAAGCACTTTTCAGTTGCAGCATTGGGACCTGACAAACATAAAACAAATTCAACCAGTTTGCATAAATCTTTATATGGTACCTCATTACTGTTAAGGTGTCCAAACACCTCCTTCCATTTTCCGTAAACTGTGGTGTCTGGGTTGTTTTTTTTTTCATTCTTGAACTCTTTCTTCCGAAACAAATGATTTAAGACAAGAGAACTCATCAAACAGTTTAGTATCATTTATTACTGACTCTAGGCCGGGTCTTGTAGGCAAAATATATTCTAAAGACAACTCTAGCTCACACCACTCCAGTTGTTTTTGAAAAAGTCCACTGTTCTTTCCCAATCTCCTGGAAGTGAGTGGTCCACTGATCCAAGTAATCAATACAAGTGGGGTAGAAAGATGACACAGATTGCTTGAAATCTGCTTCATCAATGCTGCCCTCTTCCTCAAGATATTTTGTCTTCTTTCTGATTGTCAGAGGCAAAAACATTTCATTCTTCCTAGTTGCTAACTTGTTTCTAAGGTCACTGATTACTCCAGCCACCTCTATCATTGAGATTTTTTGAGACCGTTTTTAAAGTCACATTTTAGAAAATCACTGCCTGACTGTGCAGAAAGTACAGCCAAACGTCTGCTGATTCATTCTCAAACAAGTTTTTGATGTTAACTGGGCTTTTTTTTTGGCTCAGAAAATATAATTTCACTGGTTGAAACATTTTAATTGACCTCTCTATGGCTGGAAGCAAAGCCAGTCACCTAGTGTTACTGTATTCAAGGAGCTTTTGATACTCTCTCAACAAAAGCCACACATCTCTTTAAGTTCTTCAATTCTTACTGTATAAATGTGAAAATGTTTGAATATCTTGTCAACAATAACTTTAATGCCAAATGGCAGGCATTGGGCAGGAGTGCTGATACAATTGTGAGCTGCACAGTTTTCACCAACTAAATTACTTCATAAATCTTTTTGCAGCTTGTAGAAAAATATGTTTACTACCCCTTCTAGTGGCCCCACCAAAATTGCAATTGGTATTGTCAGTGCACAGTGACAAAACTTTGAATCTTAGCCCACTGGACTCAACTGTATCAAGGATGCATTTGGAAAGAATGTCTGAGGTTTCGCCTTTAACTTCATGGACATCAAGAATTTTTACCTGAACCCTTTTCTCAGGAAGAAAGTATCTTATACTTTAATGCTTCCATAGCTTGTGTAATCACGAAAAAACTGTTAAAAACTTATCTCAGAAAGGCTTCTCTTGAGGGAATCAATAGAGTCAGATTTGAAAACGTTACAGACAATTGCTTCCATTTTGGATTACGCACAAGAGTATTTTTTATCAAAATATTATTTCAACGGGAAAAACAAGATGACATCTGGGTAACACCATGGCACTTACTTCTCCTGAGGTCTCAGAGATTTTTGGCATTCCTGCCATGGGCAGGAAGGATAAGCCCAAGCCTTTGCCCGCCAGCAGAGGGCTTTCGGTGCTGGAGTCACAGCGGACTGTTCAGGAGTGCGGTCTGGGTCTTGTGGCACCATAGGACTCCACTTCAGCAGCCCCGGCATTACTATCTGCGTCGGTGGTTAGTGGGGCATCTTTAAGCCCTGTGAAGAGGGCTGCTCTGCTACAGCCTGGAAGTTTGGCCTGTGGGTCCTTTGCTGTCCCGATTGCTTCCCCGTTGGGAGGGGGACTGTTGGAGAGCATGGAGGATGCTCCGTCAGCAGTGCCGTCCCTAGTTGTACAAGGGGGCATTTCAGCTTATACTGCTGTGATGAAGGAGCTTGGCCCCACTATGGGAGGTGAACTGGTGCTTCCAGAGTTGACGACATTGAGGAAACCAGCAGTTGCAACAATGGACTCACTTTGGGAGACTGTGGCCACAGTGAATTTGTCACTTCAAGCAACAGTAGGTGTTTTTTCTCAAGAAATAGGTAGTTAAAGATTTTGAGCAGGTTCTGTCTCATGAAAGGGGAAAAGTGCTGCCAGACTGGACCACCTGGAAGCTTGTCATGGGGAGCTCCGTGAGGTTGTGGAGGTGCAGATGAAAAACTTGTTGATTACCTCACGTAAACTGGAATACCTGGAAAATATGGCCAGATGGAATAATTCATATTTTATTAACTCCCCTAAATCTCCTTTAATTGCACCAGTGGAGATGGTTAAGAAATACCTTCAAGAGGTTCTTGGGATGTCTCGAGAAAATCTTCCACCTACTACCAGAACTCAATACTTATCCATAAGATCAGCATTGGAAACTGGTGAGGAAGATTGTATTCATGGACAAGTACAATTACAGCAAGGGCTGTCAGATTTGACTGGGTTTCTTGAGAGCTCTCTAGATGTGATGATGGGACGTACCACTATGGTGGTCACCTTTGCCAAAATAATGTGTAGTGTTTATTTGTTTGGCATATCTATGTATTGTTTTTGGGGTCTAGAATTCAAATTTTTCCTGATTTCTCGAGGACAACCCAAAAGAGACTCAAGGACTTCTTGGATTTGAAACCAAGAGTTCTTGCAACGGATGGGTCTTTTTTGTTAAAATTTCCTTGTTGTTGCTTAGCTTTCCTGGATGGGAGACAATTTCTTTTCTTTGGCCCAAAGCAATTGTTAACCTTTTTGCTAGGGCGGGAGGGTTTGGTTGTGGTTTAATGCTTCCCTATTTAATGCTGGCTGTGGGTCCGAGAGGCTGATTATTTCTTGTACCTTAGGGTAAGATATTATTATTACCTATTTCTTGTTCTCTTGGTGATGCTATAATGGTATGGTCTAATTGGAACAGAGCTATGTGTATATTTCATTTGTTAGGACCTTTTTATATTCTTGCATACTTTGTAGATTCTTGGATTTGTTTGTTGGGAACTGTTTGTTAAAATGATAAAGATTAAATAAAAAAATAATTTTCAACAACTTTGAAGTACATTCTGATGACTGAAAAGAATGGTTGTGGACAACACAGTGATAAGCCCATATACCACAAAGACAACTTCAAGACTACATTGACATGAATGCTCCCCTGAACATTCATCAGCATGGCTTTAAACACCAGCATGGTGTGGAAACACTACTAATGTCCCTCTTTGACAACCTCATAAGAGGTATAGATAGCATAAAAATGGATTCCTGCTAGTGTTTACAGACATCTCGGCAGCCTTTGACACAGTGTCTCATGCCAGATTACTGCAGCACCTGTATCAGATTGGACTACGCAAGAACACTCTGAAATGGTTCACCTCATACCTGGAAGATTGAACGCAACAAGTCAAATGTGACCAAAAGAAATCATTGCAGTTCCCCATCATGCAAGGAATACCTCAGGGATCAGCCCTATCATCAATGCTCTTCAGTATTTACATACAACCCATTTGCAACATCATCAAACGTCACAAACTCTACTATCACATCTATGCTGACGACATCATGGTGTATGCTCCAATCAATCTACTAGCACCTAACACCAGAACTATAACCAAATGCATTGAGGACATGAATGCCTGGCTAGCAGCCAATAACCTGACAATTAACAATGATAAAACTGAGGCAATGTTCATCACTCAAAATCCTACCTTCATACTACCACAGACTATTAACATTCTAAACAAACATATAGTAGTCAAAAATGAAGTCAAATACCTGGGCATCACAATGGACAGAGCCCTGAACCTGAAATCTCATATCACTAAAACCGCAAACAAGGCCTATCAATGTCTAAGGACCATAAGAAAGATAAATCCATTGCTCCACCAAGACCACTTTCGCATGGTATGCCAAGCACTCATCACACCTCTGCTTGATTACGGAAACTCGCTATATCAAGGCCTCCCTCAGCATACCCTACACCCACTCCAAATAGTGCAAAATACTACAGCACGTATCATTACTGACACCCCAAGATCTGAGCACATCACCCCAGTCTTACAACAACTACACTGGCTTCCAATGATGGCCAGAGCAAAGTTTAAAACTATCCTGATTATCTTCAAAATCATCCACCATCTATCAGCAGATGCTCTACAAGAAATCATAACAAGGGATATCATTAATAGACCAAGAAGGAACAATAATGACAACATGATCAGCACACCTGCAGGATACCACAAAACTAAACAAAATACTTCAAGAAGAGCTCCATCACTACTGGCACCCACACTATGAAACTCCCTCCCAATGAGCCTAAGGGCATTAGAAGACATCACAGACTTCTGCAAGAACCTTAAAACTCTGTTCTTTGCAGAAACTTATGAGCAGATAGACAATAGTACCCACGCAAGCGGTATTGCAGCTATCACAGCCAACTCAATACCCAATCAGCCCAACTACAATCATGAAGAGACTCACACTAAATGTAACCCTCCAACTGTGCTGTCTATAAGTTGTTAAATACCCTCATGTTGAATGTTGTATAGTAATCACATGTTAAATGTAACCCTAATTGTGACGTCATGTAACCACTTTGATTGTAGGATAAGGTGGTATACAAATCTGTCTAAATAAATAAATAAATGCCCTCAGTTGTAGCCAGTGACTGAGATTTTTCATCGAAAGTTTGACTTTTATAAAAAGAAGTTACAGTTCTAATTGAAGAAGCACTTACATCTGCTGTCTTGTGTTTGTCCACCCTTAGGTGCTGAACAATGTTACCCTTTCCTGCATGTGCAATTGAAAAAGAAGATTAGCATTTGTTATAAAACACCATGCTATCACCAGAGTGTTTCTTAATGAACGGTTATTCATTTTGTAGTTGGTCATTAAAAACACACTTTCTTTTTGGCATTTAAAAATGAAAATAAAGTCTAAAGATGAACTAGAAATGTGCGCTAGGTTAAGAGCCTGCACAGATGACAGAATCAATGAAATCAGCTAACCACAGGCTGTGATATTGATAGTGATGTTGGCCCCAGGATCATAGGAGCCAGCTCTGTGGGTGCCATGGGTGCTTGAGCACCCCCAATATTTTCTCCTGTAGGTCTGTATATCTGAAGCAAAAAAAAAAAAAATCACAACCCACCATACTCCAGAGTTGCAGGACAAGGTAGAAAAATAATCCCCCTGCTCCCTATTGGCTGGTTGTGTCTGCTGCAGCTGATTGGCTGGCTTTGTCTGACAGATGGTTGCCTGAACTCTGCGGAGGAAGCAGAGCCAGATATGTCAGATGTGCTGAGGACTCAGGAGTTTAGGATTGACAACCATCTAAATTATTTTAAGGGTCTACAATTTTGAACATAAGAACATAAGATATGCCATACTGGGTCAAACCAAGGTCCATCAAGCCTAGTATCCTGTTTCCAACAGTGGCCAATCTAGGTCATAAGTACCAAGCAGTTTTCCCAAAAGACACAGGTTCCACAATGCTTGTATAGGGTCAAGCAGTGATATCCTGGGTCCCTTTTAATAATAGTTTATGGACCTTTCCTCCAGGAACTTGTCCAAACCTTTTTTGAACCCAGTTACACTAACAGCTTTTACCACATCCTCCAGTAACAAATTCCAGAGTTTGATTACGTGTTGAGTGAAAAAATATTTTCTCTAATTAGTCTTAAATAGGTTATCCTGTAGCTTCATTGCATGTCCCCTAGTCTTTCTATATTCTCATGACATAAACAATCGATCTACGTTTACCCATTCCACTCCATTCATTAATTTATAGACTTCTATCATATCTCCCCTCAACCGTTTCTTTTCCAGGTTGAAGAGCCCTAACCTTTTTAGCCTCTCTTCATAGGGGTATCCTTCCATCCCCTTTACCATTTTGGTGGTTCTTCTCTGTATCTTTTCTAATAACGTAATATCCTTTTCAAGATATGGCAACCAGAATTGCACACAATATTCAAGCTGCAGTCTCACTATGGAACGATACAGAGGCATTATAATATCCTTTGTTTTATTTTCCATTCCTTTCCTTATGATACCTAGCATTCTACTTGCTCTCTTGGCCACCACTGCACACTGGGTGGAGGGTTTTCCTCATGGGTTTTAACAACTTTAAATAGTTTTGTGTCATCTGCAAATTTGATAACCTCACTCATTATTCCCATTTCCAGGTTATCTATGAATATGTTAAAAAGCAGCGGACCCAGCACAGATCCCTGGGGTACTCTACTATTCACTTTTCTCGAATGGGAAAATTGGCCATTTAGCCCTACCCTCTGCTTTCTATCTTTTAACCAGTTCCTGATCCACAATAGTACACTGCCTCCTATCCCATGACTTTTTAGTTTTGCAAAAAATCTCTGATGACCTTGTCAAAGATTTTCTGAAACTCCAGATACACTATATATACCAACTCACCTTTGTCTGCCTGTTTATTCACACCTTCAAAAAAAACATAACAGATTAGTAAGACAAGATCTTCCTTGTCTAAAGCCATGCTGGCTGTCTCCCATTAAGCCATGACTATCTACATGTTCAGTAATTTTGTTCTTTATGATGGTTTCTACCATTTTTCCTAGTGCTGATGTCAGGCTCACCGGTCTGTAGTTTCCAGGATCACCGCTGGAACCCTTTTTAAAAATTGGTGCTACATTGGTCATCCTCCAATCTTCAAGTAAAGTAGCTATCTTAGTTAGAATGATGTCTAAATTGTCTAGGTATTTTTTTAGAATTTAGCTCTACGGCACCCAATGCCCCTCCCTCACTATGCAGAGTAAGTGATAGGTTCAAGCCAATGGAAAGGCTGCACTAGTCACAGGAAGGGTGGGCTGATTTTCTGTGCAGGGTCTTGGAGAAAGTCAGTGGAATAAGTGGGTTTCCTGGTAGAGGTGAGTGGAGTTGTTGAGCAAGGGTAGAAATGTAAGAGGAATGGTATAAAGAATGAGGAGGCTATTACAGGCTGAGAAAAAGAACTGGTAGCAAAAGCAAGAACTGGGGGCATTGAAGTAGAGGAGTGCCGAAGCAGCACTTCACCTGTAGACAGTCAGAGACAGAATCTGTCTGTCTGAAAAGTGCTAGTGTGCATGTGTGTACCTGATTTGGGGAGGGGGACGAGGGGGTGGGGGTCGATGAAGTACAACACAGTGCATGCATGTGTATATGTTTCTGTGTCTCTGATGGAAATAGTCTCATGTAAATAGTTTCTCTTTGAAAATTTTAGCTGGAGTGGAGAAGTCTGCTGGTACAAAGGTGGAAGAATCTAGGAATGGGACACATGTTTTAAAATAGGGGACATTTAGGCATCCCAACCAAAATAATACGATTCCAGGGACAAATCCTTAAAATATGGGACTGCTCCATATAATACGGGAGGGTTGGTCATTTTATATGGTGGTGAATAAATGGTTTAAAATAAATAAATTAAATAAAACAAAAGCACACCCTTAGACAACAATAGCACTTACTAATATTCAGAACTCAGGGAAAGGGCAACTTTAAACGTAAGAGTTTCACAGATTGGGGTTTTTTTTCCTTTATTTATTTATTTGTACAAGATTTTTGTTCTTTAGAGGAGAAAGAGGAAGAGAAGGGAGGAAGGAAGTCCTCAAAAAGGCCATACTCTTCCCAGGAGACCAGCACAGCCCGGACTGTATGAACAAAAGCAGCTAGCGCACGGGAAAAAAAGAAAAAAAAAGGGAGGGGGGATGGAATATAAGAACCACCATTCTCGAATCCCGCAGAGAAACTTTGGTGAATGCTCCCAGGTGTTTCTCAAATGGAACTTCATTTCCCATACATTTACTTTGCATTCATGAACTCTTTGGGGAAAGCAAGGAATAGTAAGGTATTTACCCAAATGGTATTTGTTAAAGAAGCTTGTCTTATTATGGCATTCAGCTAACAGAGGAAGCTTTTCATCTGCTAAACAAAGCAATGACTGGTCCTTTTTTTTCTCCCTCTGCCTGTAGCATGTGAACATCCAGTGTTTATACCACTGACAGAGAGGAGAAAACAGAAAAATAAAAAGTAAAACTCTCTGGAATGTTAAAAACATGCTCTACGTATTCCTCATTAAATATCCTATGTTTGGATGAGATTGCCTATATCTCTCTGTGCCACCCAAATATAATTTACCGATGCCGTCAATAGGAACATGATGTAACACTATCTATTTATTTTCAGTGTGTCTATTTTTTATTAGCAAAAAGACAAAAGGGGTTACAAAGCTTTCTCTTTCCTGCTGATGTGCTTCACTGCCTCTACTGTCAACCGAAATTTATGCTCTGGTTTTGGAGTAATTTTGAGTTTGGAAGAGTTGTCCTCTTGCCATCTGCTATAAATAACTTACACACCTCTATTTCCTAAAATTGCTTGTTGTAAAAGAAAGGTGGGAGGTGGTGAATAAACACTTCTCTGTTCCTCCATCTGTGGATTTCCAATTCGAAAAATGGAACCCTGAAACATGATCAACTTTGCTTTTCTCCCTTCATCCAACTCTCTTTTTTTTTCCCTTATGTATTTTTTGTGATACATAGGTGAAAGTACACATCTGATTTTAAATGCTGAATTTTCCGGTCAGTTTTCCTTGTCTGAATGAGCTGTGTTTTAGATTTGCAATGCTCTATTAAAAGGTTCACACAGTGTTTTAATTTATGGAAATGCTTAAGCAGTTGTTGCCGTGGTTTCAGGCTCTACTGTGAGATAATTGCCCGTGACCGGCTCAGAGAGGGTCTCGATTCAAAAGTGAGCATTGTCGCCAGGTTGGGGCAATTATCTCACGGTAGATCAGCATGACACAGTGAAGCAAATAAGGGGGATGAAGGGGGATGAAGAACTAGGTTAAAGTATCAGAGAGCTCCTTCCACTGTAAGTCAGCAGGAAGACCCTGCACTTTTACATGAATGGTCATCTCCTTGGTTTCAGGTCAAAAACACAAATCAAAGATCTGAGATCCTCCTTTGAATAATGCTGCCTTCCAGAGAAGATATTCACTGATGAGTAATATCCTCGGTAGGAGGAGATGAGGAGATTAGGGTACTAGTACTCGGTTGTGGTATTATCATAGCACTAAAAAAATTGGGGCGTTATATCTATGAAAAGGAGGACTGTTTTTGGTATGTATTTCTATAATATCTATTGCCTGTGTTAGTGACTTTAGATAACCTCCCGGTCTGCTAATAATAATACATAGTTGTCACCTAGACCGTTTATTAGGGTGACTGCAACCTTCAATCTATCACTGAACCATCATTTTCTGAGTCTCTTACTTTAAAGACTGTATATACATTGGGGCATGTTTACTACAGAGTGCTAACAGTTACCATGGCCCTTAGTGCATGGTAAACGGCGTGGGACCACGGTAACTGCTACCATGTACTAAAACTTCCAGCACGGTAAAAATCCCTCACTAACCGCTTAGCGTATGAGGGGCAGGGAGTGGGTGGCTTAGAGTGGCGTGTGGGTGTTGACTGCATATCATGGTTAGTGAGGGCATCATTAGTACACATTAGCCATGAATGTTGTAGTTAGAATGGGTATACGTACCATGAGCGGTCTTAAGTGCACCTGTGTTAATTGGGGGTGCAGTTTTAGCGCAGTGAAGTGCTTCTCTCCATGGTAACTAATTTGGGACATGTTGGGAATACCTCAGATATTTAGTGCAGGTCGGACACACCTCCTGCACTCTTTTTCTTTTTGCACTTAATGCATACTAAAGTGCTGAGCCTTAGTGCAAAATAGTAAATGTGCCTCTTAGAGGGCAATTTTCAGAAAGTATAAATTTGCCAAGCCTTACTCAGCTAAAAGTAGATATGGCATCAACAATATTTTTAGATGGGTAAATTGTAGGTCCTAGGCTGAGCTGCAGGTTGCAGAAGGAAAAACTGCGCATAAAATTGCATTTTCCGTTCTTCTTATTGGAAACGTGTCCATAGAAAAACAGACCACGAGGTAGTGCTGTGACATATAGTGTGAATAGAGTTGCTGCTTCCTATTTAGGAGATGGTATCTGCAAAAGACAGACCATGCCTCTCTCCCCCCCCCCATCCAATAACCTGTCCATCCCCCAAAGGGTACACAGTTAGTGCGTAAATTAGCATGTGCAGTCCTTCCTTCCAGCATGGTAGCTGTGGCTGAGCCCTAACAATTCGCTCAGTAAAATGACCCCTTTCTATATGAATTCCTTTTAAAAATTTCCCCAAAATTTCAATTTTGAAACCATGCGAGATCTTGCAGGCCATGAGAACACTGTCCCATGGGCTTGCAAGAGCATTTTCAAAGGAAAATTCCCTGTCTAGTTTCCCTTACAAAATACAAAAGCTAGGCATGCCTCAAGAAGGCGAGTAGCTATGAGGTGCACCTTCTTTGCATGTCAGAGGGCAGCACTGGCTGGGCAAGAGTGTTTGGGGATGTCTTCTGTCCCTTTTGGATCCTGCAACTAAAGGGTAATATGCAAGGGGACTGGGCTTGAGGATAGGTGGGTTCAGGGTTGGGGACAAGAGTATGAGGCAGCCTAGGAGAACCATCCAACTTGCACCTCCCTCCCAAAACTAACCTTCAGGCCTCTAGGCTCCCCTCTGAGATTTTGATAATCCAGATCACTCCAATAGCACTCTTTACAGAACAATTCTGCAAAAAGATATAATGGGACATCACGCTTTGAAAATATTTGATTTGCTTCATAGATAAATTCTAAGGCCGATTTGCAGAAGTCATTTACCCTATTTGAAGACTGCCCCCTCTCCCTGCAGGTAAAAGTATGTGCTGGTGATTCTTTGAGTTTATGGGGCTATCAGGACATATTGTTTTGCCTAGACTGTAGCTGCTATATGCTGCCCCATCCCACCCCCACCCAGACGTTGCTGCTTTAGACGGCTGCCTAGTCTTCATAATGGGTAGGTAGATTGAGGGCAAGTCCAGGAGGGCTTTTTTATTAGTTAGGCAGGTGGCTTTGCTTGGCAGGGCTGGTCCCGGTGGGCGGCATGATAATCCCCAGACCCTCAAAACTTTAAAATCACATCTTTCTGCCACCTCGGTGGGCTTTAAAGTGCCTGACCTTGCTCTCACAGCCTGCCAATCCTGCCCCTTTCTGATGCAACTTCCTGTCAGAGGGGGCAGGAAGTTGCATTGAAAGGGGAGCAGGTGGTGAGGGTATGCGTGAGCACTTTAAAGCCCATCGCGGTGCTAGAAACACAGGGATTCTTGTGCTGTGCCACCCCCTCTCCCAGGTTAGCAGGAGGATGGTGCAGTGCTGTTGCCTAGGGCGGTAAGAACCTTTGGGCCAGCCCTGACTGGCTACACTATTTGCATTTCAGAAAGCAAAATAATGTTTCTTATCTTGTTTGAAATGAGCATGCTCTTTGGGATCTTTTGTATCTAGTGTTTTTACACTGAAATGTCTGTTTCTTTGGATAGCACAATTTATTGCACATTTTTTTTCATTTTGCATTGACAACCTGCAGAGTTTCATTGCAATGAGTATACAGAATGAATACGGCCAGCTTGGCATGTCTATCAGAGAACTTCACGCATAAAGCACCGCGCATTCCGTGCTGAATGCATCTACTGTGTGTTTCCAGTCGGTCTTACGGGGGTCATCCAAATGTGGCATTTTACAGCTTATCCTTAAATTATGAATTTTCAACTAACAAACATAAATACAGCCACCATTATAATGCCACAGATGAAATCTTGTGGTGTTAAGTTCCATCAAAAGCAGGCGCCTGGCCTTTCACGCTTGGATTAAAAAAAAAAAAAAAGAAAAAAAAGAAATAATTACCGAGTCTTCTGTTCTGTATTCTTCTCGTCAGCCAGTCCAAATAAGCATTCAGCACACATCTCTTCCAGACAATTTTTAATACAATCACTTAAAACAATTAATTACCAGAGTTTTCATTCAAGCTGCAATGGAAAAGATACGCTGGCAATAAAAGGCATTTATTGCGTGGTTTCTGGAGGCCTGTTTGTTATTAACATGTAAATTAAATCATCACAGCTGTTCCATTTTTAATCTGGGTATGTGAAGTGCAGGGCCAACTACGGACCAAACAAGTTGATTTTATTACATGCACATTCATTAGAAACCAGCAGTGGTGTTGGATATCATCTTTTCTTGATGCATTTTCTACCATTTATCAGTCAAATGTGTTCATTTGCCTCCCTGCTTGCTTTTTAACATTGGTACTTATGTGTCCAAAATATTTCTGTACTTGTACTTTGGTAGATATTATTCATTAGGGGGTGTGCATGGCTAAAAAAAAGTTTTGTTTATGTTTGTTTAAAATGAAATTTTCCCATTTTTCCATAGAGCCGTATTAAATGTACATCTTGTATGCACGCGGGGGACTTTTCTTTTCATATACAAATCAATTGCTAGTTCATTAAGGGGCATGTTTACTAAAATGCAGATGCTTAATGTACATTCAGCCCTCAAATTTAGCATGGGGGTGGTGCCAGACCAGTGCTAAAAAATGAAGGAATGTCCATCATGTACTCATGTGGATAGCACGATTTCCATGCCACCCCATGTTAAACAGTTTGCCACAATTAACGCAAATGCTCTTAATGCCACCCAGGGCCGTACCAAGCTGTAATCGTGCCCTGTGCGACTTGCAGCTTGGGCACGCGCCCCCCTCCTCCCCCCATACCTTTGTCAAACTCTGCCTGCTCTTTCCCTGCTGCTGCCACCCTCTGTTTTTTTCCTCACGGCGACACCGACAGCATGGAAAGAGCAGGCAGCGCTGGACGTAGGTATGGGGAGGAGGAGGAGGGGGGGGCATGCACCTGATCTGAAAGGCGCCAGCACTTTAAGCAGATCTGTCCCTCCCTACTCTGACACTGCATCGGAGGGTGGGACCAGACCTGCTTAAAGTGCTGCAAAAAGGCTTGGGGGGGGGGTGCATTTTGGCTGCCTGCTATTGTCCTGCCAGCAACAGCAGACAGATGAAATGCGCCCCCAAGCCTTTGCGCCCTGTGCGTCTGCACCGCTTGCACAGGGCTAGATATGGTCCTGATGTCACCCACTGAGGCTAAGTGCAGCATTGCCAGTTAGGGCACATTAAAGACATCCACGCTAATGTGCCTGTTTTGCTTCTGAGCAGCCCTGCCTCTGCCCCAACTCACGCTAAGCGGCTATGCAGGATTTTTAGCATGGCTGCATTTTTGGCATGCAGTAGTGGTTACTGTGGTACACTTGTGTATGCTAAATTGAATGCTAATCCTAAAATGCACTTTAGTAAACACGTCCCTAATTTGAAGGTATAGGCATATACAAGATATTTGTTCTCACTTAAACATTTTTAGGCACCAAAACAGACCACATGCACAACCTTCTAAATCCATCGTCTCAAAGTTTCCAGTAATAGACAAGTCAAGGACATCAATCATTGACCACCTCCCCTCTGACCCCCCCACTAACTGGCCCTTAGGTGGCTGAAAAGTAATCATATAACAGATCACCTAACTGCTGTGGCAAATATGCAGATAAGTTGCATTAACTTTGAAAGAAAAAGAATGCACGTGCTTTTTTTCTTTTTCACTACCTTATTTGGGCTGTCTGAGACAAATACTACTGCTCAGCACCATATCTAGCCTTGTACGAGCGGTGCAATCACACAAGGTGCAAAAGGAATAGGGGCACATTTAGAGTTGCCAGCCTCAGCTCCCCCCATGCTGCCTGTCCTTGCCCCACCGCCTCCGCTTTTTGTGTTCCCTTGGCAGCAGCGCAGCAGACCTTCAATTGAGAAAAAAAATGCTGACTTTTAGAACTCGGTGCTGGTCTGATCCCTCCCTCCTCTGGTGTATGCTCATGTCAGAGGAAGGAGGGAGGGACCAGCCATTCACATGCAGGTCTTTGCAACATCGTGCTTGAATAGCTGGTCTGGTCCCTCCTTTCTCTGACATAGGCACATCAGAGGAGGGAGGGACCAGACTGGCATGCAAGCGTGGAGTTGGAAAGACCCACGTGGTTTTTTTTCAAAGGGAAGTCCATTCCGCAGCTGCCGCTGTCACTGCTACCACCAAGGGAAAATGTAAAGCAGTGGTGGCAGGCAGGCAGCGCAGGGGTGGAGTCGGCTGGACATGGAAGTGTGGGGTAAGATGGGGAGATACTGGGCATGGGGCAAATGACAAACGTGTGGGGGGAGCGCACGAGATGTGCAAGTCGCACAGGGTGCATTTATGGCTTGGTACAGCCCTGCCGCTGTTGGCTGCTGTCACTCTGGAGTCTATTATCACAGTACCTTCAGCTGCATGCACCTCTCACTCCTTTGAGAGCTCGCTGGAGCACTCTGCCTTGCTCTAGCTAGAGTGCCCAATCTTTCAGTCTATGCTGTGTTTTGTCTCAAGTGCTGCCTAATGCCCAATCTCTAGCTGTCTCGCCAACCAGTGTTTTTGGCTTGGTTCCCCACTACAAGTTCCTACAGAGTAAGGGGAAGGCACATTTATTGCATTAATGGCAAGAGTATAGTATCATAATATAAAACTAGCTAATAGAGCTTGTTAAATGCTGATATGGTGAGAAGAACACAGATTTATTGTATTGGCCCTAACAACAGAAGCAGGGATTGTGCCATGATATGTAGAGTAGCCAACAGAGTCTGCTGACTTCTGAATGAGGTGTAGCATGATTGAGAGGGCAGAGGGCTGGTGAATCTTCTCCAAAAGAGACAGAGATTCTTCTGATTCTGCCTCTTTATTGCCACTGGGCCACACTGGGGCCTCGCACTAGCTCCTCCTGAATCAAAGCCAATATTGCAATGTCCTCCCATGAACAGCATACATTTTCATGCTAAATATGTAAGGGGGAGGAAGATGCATTCCAGTACCAATGCTAGCCCCATAGAGTGCCTGCTGCCATGTCATGATGGCCTGTCGTTGACTTTGTGCCAGGGCCTGCATATAGTAGATCAAGTGATATGCACAGGTTATGATGAGAGAGGAGTGGCCTAGTGTTTGGGGCAAGTTACCTCAGGCCAGAAGGTCAGGGGTTCAAATCCCACTAGAGGACAGCAACCTTGGACTGGAAGAACTGGGGTTTCTAGTCCCACAGGTGCTCCTTGTAGTCTTGGGCAAGCCACTTAACCCTCCATTGCCCGTGTTCTCTGCAAGTATTAGTGTATATATCTCATATCCCCTTGTGTTAAATATATCCCCCAATTGTGTTGTGACCACTTTGATTGAAGGATAAGGTGGTATACAAAACTGTCTAAATAAATAAATTACTGCAATGTGAGCAGAAATGGCTCTTTAAATGTCTTACTTTATACTCCTCGATCAAATTATCACATGGCGAGCATTTTAGTAAAAGAGTGGGTGATGCTGCACAGATTAGTCAGGTTTTTTTCTCTGGCTTATACCCTATTTGAGAATCTTGGAGGTGGAAGTTCAAATTCCTCATCCCTCCATTGATAGCATGCTTTGTTTTACCAGTCAGGATGCAGTTGAGTTTTCAATTGACTTTTTTTTTTTAAGTGCCATCAAGTCAATGCTGACTCCTGGCAACCCAGCAGCCCCTGGGCTTTCTTGGCAAGGTATGACTGGAAGTAGATTTCCAAGGCAATGGAGGATAAAGTGACTTGCTCAAGGTCACAAGGAATGCCAGTGCAAATCAAACCCAGATTGCCTAGGTGTTGAGCTGTTGTGCTAACCACTAGGCTACTTCTCCACTCTCAACCAAAATATAGCTGAAGGTATACCTGTAAATGGTCTAAAAAATTTTGTTTTGTTGTCCATATATCAATACAAAAGATTGAAATATATATTGGGTCAATAATTATCCGGATAACAGCAGATGTGAGCTGGATAATTGCACAATCCATGGATTTTCAATAACACTATACAGATAGTGGCAGTGAAAATCCTTCCAGACCACCACAGCGCAATCTGTATAGTTCTGGGTTAGAGCATGGGCAGTGTGCTGAATTAGCTGGACAGCAGACTGAACAGCACTGCTCTCCAGATAATTCCATCACTGACTGCATGATACTAGATTCAGCACTACTTGCTAACTGGAGAGCAGAGAAAAATATACATGTTCTATTTGAGCACTGGAGCTATAGAGAACTATCAGAGAAGACTGAATCTGAGATTCTTTAATTTTCATTTCTCATCTGTGATCTCATCAGTGGAACTGTGGAAGAAATATTGCCTAGAAATCTTAAAGATGCTCCCTAATAGAGTTCCGCTGACTTCCTGGGTATTGTATATGCTGGGGAAGAAGCAAGAGACTGTGCATAGGTCTTTTGGAGAACAGCTTCGATGATACAGAGGGTCAATTTGTCTCAATATTTGGAATAATCTAGTGAGGAAACTATGGGGGGCTAGGACTCTTTTGGTGACCTAAACCCTTGAACCAGAACATGACAGGATGTTGAAACTGTTCCTTCACCATAAAGATGAACTTTTTATGGGTTAAAAGGTCTGTGTGTTTCCAGATGTTTCCAAGAATACCCAGGCACATAAGACAGCTTTTCTATGTGCCTCATAAAAAAGATGTCCTTTCTATGCTCCAGCAGTATGTAACTCTTCACGCAATGTTTTTCTCGCTTAGCTCCTCGCCCGACTATCCTTGGAATGCAATTTTGTAAAATTCAGCATGCACACATGCACAGGTTGCAAAGTTACTGCTTGCATGTATAGCTATAAGCCCTTACATGTTCAAAACCCAAAGCAATGCCACTGCTTTTTGGGCTTCTTCCTTTATCACTGCAAACTACACACATATTTTCCACATCTTTCTATAGATTTTACAAAGGGTTCCACATTCGGTGAGCTTGTTGTAAAATACTTGGGAAACTGTGCATCTCCAGATTCAGACGTTCCTTTTTGTATTTAGATGATCTATGAAAACCAGGCTGTAAATCTCCAAATTAATACACATAAAGTTGGTTTACATGCATCAAGATGTTTTGAGGGTAATTGTATAGCAAGGAGCCTAGTGAAAGGGGTTTTTAAGGTATCTATTTTAAATCTATTTTATAAATCCAAGGAGGCTCCTAATTGCAGAAATGATGCCTTAAGGTAAAACATGGTCATTGTGTTAGTGTAAACACCTATGCCTAAAGTTTCCAAGAATGCATGTAAGTTATAGAATTTTATAATCTACGCAAATACCAACGTGCCCCACCCATGTTCTGCCCAGCTCCACCCATGTGCACTTCCATTAGTCAAGTATAGAGCAAGCAAACAGAATAGGTACTTTTACGCTGGTTGTTATTTTACAAGAGATATGGCCACGTAAGCAAAGAAAGGACTAAAATAACATTTATGCATATTGTTATTGCCTAAAAAGAAGTGCCTCCTTATAAAATCATTCCCTTTCTGTGCTTTACTGACATTTTACATGCATTAATTTCTGAAATGAACTGAAAATATATCCAGAAATTCACCAAGTAGCCAAAACTTTCCAAAAAGATGAACTGAAAATTATTTCGGTGCACATCCCTAATACTGTCCTACCCTGAATTGATTGCTTCTTGTTCATCTTGCTGCAACAGCTGTTTTTTCACCGTCAAGCTTAGATTTCTTCTAATCCATATGTTCAGGTATAATTCATCAGTAATAATCAATGCTATTCATGTAGCATTAAATTCCCTTATCAAGCTGCTGTCATAACTTTCCAGAGAGCTTTTTTGCTAACATTGGGATGGGAGAACGGGGAGGACCTGATGTGCGGCAGATGTAAACCACAGCCGGAGGAGGACCGTGCCTAACAGTAAAGATAAACAGAGGAGTGGAGGTACAGTCCAGCGGTTAGAGCAGCAGGAATGTCACTGCTGCTTCTTGTGATCTTGAGTAAATATTGCTATAGAAACGGAGGGACGGCCCAACAGATGCAGCATGGCAAACTCATGATTACACTGGTTCGCCATGGCGCCTCAAGCTCCGTGGGTTAGTCACTCAGTCTCGTGATTCAGGCACTGCGTGGGGAGGGCACCTGCCCCTGGTGAGGGGGAGAGGGGCTAAGAATGCCACTGTGAGCAAGTCTCTTAATCCTCCATTGCCTCGAGTATAAAATTAGATTACAAGCCCTCCAGAAACAGGAAATTACTTACTATACCTGAATGCCTGAGGAAAAGCATGAGCTAAATCCAATTCCCCTCATGAAATCACTGCTAATTCCAATTCCTTTAATTAATATAAGAAACATAGAAACATGACGGCAGAAAAAGACCATATGGACTATCTACAGTAATCTGCCCTTCCATATCAACTACAATAGTCACTTGTTTTCCATTAGAGACCTTTTGTGTTTATCCCATGCTTTCTTGAATTCAGATACTGTCCTAGTCTCTACTACCTCCGCTGGGAGACTATTCCATGCATCTGCCACTCTTTCCATGAAACAATTTTTCCACATTATACTGCTGAGTCTATCCCATTTCATCCTCATCCTATGTTCCCTCATTGTAGAGCTTGTTTTCAATCAAAAGAGGCTCTCCTCTTGTGCATTTATGTCACAGAGGTATTTAAATGTTTCTTTCATATCTCCTCTATCCCTCCTTTCTATATATTGTCGTGGGTAGCGCCCCCTACGCCTAAGGGCAATCCACGGCAAAGATTATTTTTTTAGAGAGCCACAGGGAACGTAAGGTTCATCTGCGTAGTAAAATGTCCTTAGCAATTCCGGCTGCCTAAAGGAACTCAGTAACAAGACCAAGTGGAGGGAATTAAGGCTTTTATTCCCCGTTAATGCAAGGGTTCAAAAATAAGAGATGGATAATGAAACAGAAAGTCCTTTGTTGCAAAAGGTACCAGTATTCATAAACATGTGCTTACTTGTTACACTTCACAATTAATGCAGAACTTGGGTAACAGGAATTCAGTTCATTCCAAAAGCATAAACATTCTATAAACTCTTCTATGTTACTCAGAGACTACAGACTCTTGACATGAGGCTGTGCACAGGTCACATTCCATCTGTTCTGGTGGAGATAGGGAAACTGTATTTATGCATTCTGTTTCCATGCATTCTTCTTCACTAGAATCATCAGGGGAATAAACACTGTCCCTGTCTGACTCGGGTCGGTGTGCTATGCCTCTAGGGCCTTGTCTCCAATAACAGTCCATTCTCAGGGCTTTAGGGATTTTATTAAACCAGTATGGTTTCTCCTTCTTTGTAGAGTGTGGACTTATTTTAACAGGGACTTTAGGATTCAAACATGCAATATCATCAATAAAGGTTCCATACCTGGAGCTTTGATGGCTTGCATCCACGTTGTTTTCCCTTTTAGCAATTTTCCTGCTGTAGCAATTTCTCTGCCTGTCAGCATTAGGCAGGGCTGTGCTTCTTGGCAGTTTGGTGAAACCTGGTATGAATTCTCTTCTCTCCCTTGGTAAGAACTCAGGTTTATTATAAATTGCCTTTCCTTTCTTGCTTGGTAAAACTGGATAATTATTTCTCAGAGACTCTAAGCTTCTCTCCAAACCATTCCCTTTGGCTCCTTGCTTAGGTCTCTCTGTTCTGGAGTCAGGAACGCTGTGAGAACAGGGCGTGGCACAGCCTCTAACTTCAGAGCTGGTTCTAACAAACTTTCTTGGGACAGCTGCACAGTCAGCCTGGCCCTTCTGTATTTCACCCCTGTGAACCCTGTACCTGTGGGCTTGCTCCTTTAGGATTTCATCAGTTACTCCTTCTCTTGGAGATGAACCTCTTGATAGAGCTGTTCCCCCTTGGGAAGACGTCCCTCTGTCTCTGTTCCTTCTCAGGTCCTTTTCTTCCCCTGTGTAGACGTGCCCCTCTTCCTTAATACAGCTGGGCACTCCTTCCTTACTGCAGCTGGACCTCCCTTTGTAGCCGTGCACTTCTTCCTTAATGCAGCTGGACCTCTTTCTCTGCAAGCATTCAGCTCTGGCTTATAAGAAAATCTTTCCTGCCTGACTTCCGGGGTCATGTCCAGGTGCAAGTCATTAGGCTTCTCAGGCTCATTAGCTCCTGAATATTCCTTCCTGCCCCCTCTAGCTGTGCCTGGAGGTAATTGCACATCTAGATTCTTAAAAGAAACAGGATTTCTTTTCAAGTTTTCAACTTTATCAATACCCACATCATGACAATATACATATATATATATATATATATATATATATTAAGATCTTCAAGCCTGTTTCCATATGCTTTATAATGAAGATCACTAACCATTGTAGTAGCCACCCTCTGCACCAACTCTATCCTGTTTATATCCTTTTGAAGGTGTGGTCTCCAGAATTGCACACAATACTCCAAATGAGGTCTCACCAAAGACTTATACAGAGGCACTAACAGCTCCTTTCTTCTGCTGGCCATTCCTCTCCCTATGCACCCAAGCATCCTTCTGTTTTTTGCCATCATCTTTTCTCCCTGTTTAGCCACTTTAAGATCATTAGAAACAATTACGCTCAGATTCCATTCTTCTTTCATGGACAGAAGTATTTTGCCCCCAACACATTACCCCTACCTTGGATTTTTGCAGCCCAAGTGCATAACCTTGCATTTTTTGGCATTAAATCCCATTGCCAAATTCTTGACCATTCATCAAGCTTAGCTAGATCCCTCTTCATGTTAACTATTTCTTCCTGGCTGTCTACTCTCTTGCAGATTTTGGTATCATCTGCAAAGAAGCAAACCTTCCCTAAAAGGCCTTCCATGATATCTCTAACAAAGATGTTAAAAAGAATCGGACCAAGGACAGATCCCTGTGGCACACCACTGGTAACATCCTTCTCCTGAGTGAGTTACATTATCTGTACGCTTTGCCGCCTCCCATTCAAGCAATTTGTAACTCAGTCAATCATTTTAGGGTCCATCCCTAGGATACTCAATTTATTTATAAGTCACCTATGTGGAACGGTGTCCAAGGCTTTACTGAAACCTAAGGGCTTTCCCTTGGTCCAACTCTCTAGTCACCTAGTGAAAGAAATTAAATAGATTTGTCTGACAAGACCTGCATCTGGTAAACCCTTGCTGCCTCAGATTCTTCAGGACTCCAGAAATCTCACTATCCTCTGTTTTAGCAGCATTTCCATTAATTTATTTACTACAGAGGTCAGACTAACTGGCCAGTAGTGCTCAACCTCATCCCTTCTTCCGCTTTTGAGTAAAGGGACCACATGTGTTTTTTTCCAGTCCTCTAGGACCACTCCCAACTCTCAAGAAGCATCGAAAAGGTCAGTCAATGGAGTCATTAGAATGTCCCCAAGTTCTTTCAATATTCTTGGACATATCCCATCTGGTTCCATCGCTTTGTCTACTTTTAGTTTAGCTAGTTCGTCATGAACACAGTCTTCTGAAAATCGCTCAAGATCCCCTTCGCTTCTATTCCTATTTGTGGGTATTTTCTGAGGTCCTGCTCCTGGCCCTTCATCTGTGATTAAAGAATAACAATATTTGTTAATTATTTCTGCTTTATCCTCATCAGCTTCTACATATTCCTCCCCTTCACCCTTGAGTCTGACAGTACCAGTTTTGCATTTCCTCCTCTTGCTAACATATCTGAAAAATGTCTTGTCCCCCCCTTTTTACTGAATTGGCTATTTCTTATTTTTGTATCTTTGCTTTCCTGACTACTTTCCTAGCTTTTCTAAGTTTTACTAAATATTGATGCTTGTCTTCCTCTGTCTGTGATCTCTTATATTTTATGAAGTCCACCCTCTTTTCCTTCACCTTTTCAGCTACTTCATTCAAGAACCATAGTGGCCTCCTTTTCCATTTATATTTATTTACCTTCCTAACAAATAGATTTGCTGCCCTTATAATGTTCCCTTTCAGTTTTGCCCATTGCTTTTCTATATCCACCAGCTGTTCCCATCACGCTAATGACTCCTTGAGGTATTGTCCCATTTTGGCAAAGTTAGTTATCCTAAAGTCTCAGTCCCTCACTTTTTAATTGATTTTATCAGCCCTAGTCCTAATAATGAACCATACCATCTGGTGATCACTGGATGTGAGATGATCTCCCACAATAACATCAGAAACACTTTCCACATTGGTATGCACCATGCCCGGTATTACCCTTCATGTGGGTGTTCTATTACCAGTTGACAAAATAGTTCTCCCTTCAGAGAATCTAGGATATCCATACTTCTAGATGACACTGCAACATGGATGTGCCAGTCAACATCCGACATATTGAAATCATCTATCAGTAGCACTTCTCCATTTACCCACACTGACATTGTACTCCTCAACCAACTAGTCCCCCCCACCTACACCGCCTTCAACAATCCATGCACACAGAAGAGAGGAGGCGGAGTTCTGATCATTGCAAAAGACACACTAAAACTAAAGACACTCACCTCACAAGACTCAGACCAATGCAATACAATTGCTGTAGGTAACAAGCACATGGCCATATGCCTCATCTACAGAGCCCCTCATGCTCCAACAGAGGAACTTGCCGCCACCCTAGAGACTGTCTGTGCAATCAACAAGAACCACAAACCTCTAATACTACTGGGTGACTTCAACCTCAGCTCCACCAGCAGCAGGGACAAGGAAACCTTCCTTCAAGCAATGAACTCCCTACAGTACACACAAATAATCAACACCCCGACACACAGGCACGGATCAACACCGGACCTCATATTCGCCCCCAACCACATAATAAACAGAGGTGACATCTCATCACCCACAGTCACACCAGTACCATGGTCGGACCACCACAGGATCAAAATAGAAATCACAAATCAAAGGGAAGGACACAAGACTCAAAACACACCACAAGGCCAAAGAAGATTCAAAGCCTTCAACAAAGACCAATTTCTACAAGACACACTACCCTACTTCAACCCAGAAACACATGACCTGAACGAACAAATAAGCGCATGGAACAGCATCATCAATGCCGCAGCCGCAGCCAAAACAGAGACAAGAACAAACACCAAAAGACAGCACACCCCATGGTACTCCAGGAAAATACGCAATGCAAAAAGAAAGCTGAGGAAGATAGAACGCCGCTGGATAAGCTCCAAATCCCCCTCCACACAGGCATTATACATAACTCAACAAAGAAACTACAACGAGCTCATTAACCAAACAAAAAGAGAACACCACACCAACAATATCCTAAAAGCCTACAACAAACCAAGAGAGCTTTTCGAGATAGTAAAAACGCTAACCAACGAACCAAACTCAGAAAAGACATACAAATTGACCCACAAACCTTTGCAGATCACCTTCAAGCGAAGATAGGCGACTCACCACAACAAACAACCGAAGGAACCAATAACCCAACCATACCCACCACAACCTGGGACAAGTTCAGCACTCCATCCACAAGGCAACTCTCTGACATCATCTCCGCCCTCAACACAAGCACCGCACCAACAGACCCATGCCCGGTCCCATGGATCAAGGCAACCAAGGAAAGTTTCCTCAGTCTCATACACAACATAGTAAGCAACTCCCTAGTGCAAGGCACAATGCCAGACCAGCTGAAGCTAGCCACAATAAGGCCAATCCCAAAGAAAACCACTTTAGACAAAAGTAATCCAGCAGCCTACAGACCAGCATACCACTTCTGGCCAAAATCATTGAAAAAGTGGTGCAACAACAGCTCCAGGACCACATCAACGCACATGCTCCACTGGACTTACATCAACATGGCTTCCGCCCCAACCACGGAGTAGAAACACTACTGCTATACCTATTCAACGACATAATCCAAACCATAGACAACCACAAACAAGGAACACTAATGATCTTCCTGGACATCTCAGCTGCGTTCGATACAGTTGACCACAAAATCCTCCTAACCAGACTACAAAACATCGGAATAGAGGGCACCATATTAAAATGGTTCAACTCATACCTAACAGACAGACAGTTCCAAGTCAAGATCGGATCAATATCTCAAGACCCGCAAAGATCAAGCAAGGGGTGCCACAAGGATCCGCACTATCCTCACTGCTATTCAACATATACATCCAACCAATCTGCAACATCATAAAAGCACACAAAATAAACTACACAATCTATGCAGATGACATCATGATATACACCCCAATCAACCTCGACAGCCCCGACTACTCCAAAATAATGGACTGTTTCAACAGCATATCCAAATGGCTCCAGTACAACAACCTAGCCATAAACCTCAGCAAGACAGAAGCACTCATCATCACACAAAACAACACCTTCAGCCCCCCTCCCTTCATCAAAACCAACAACACAGCAATACCACTGAAGAACGAAGTGAAATACCTCAGAATAACACTCGACAGAGAGCTGAACCTACAATCACACATAAGAAGAACCACCAAGAATGCATACTACAAGATGAGAGTAATCAGACACCTCAAACCACTACTCACACAAGACCACTTCTGCACAATCTGCCAAGCGCTTATAGCTCCCATCCTCGACTTCTGCAACCCGATCTATAGTGGCATGCCAAAACACTCACTCAGGCCACTTCAGATGGCTCAAAACACAGCAGCCAGAATAATCACCGGCTCTCCAATACAAGCCCACATCACACCCATACTAAAAGACCACCACTGGCTCCCAATCAGCCACCGCATCAAATACAAAATGATACTAAACATTTTCAGAATCAAACACAAAAACTCCGCACTCAGCCTACAACCCCTCATACTCCCCAACGCAAGCACCAGACCTAGAAGAAAGACCACAGCGGATACACTCAACACCCCAAACAACTACACAAAAGCATGCAAATCCACCACACAAAGAGCCCTATCACTGGCGGCTCCAACAATATGGAACACACTCCCAGATTAGCTACGGTCAACTGAAGATCCAAAGGACTTCCGAAAACACCTAAAGACATTGCTCTTCACCGAATACTATGGCCCAAGCAAGTAACCAGACCATACAGACTCAGACCAACCACAGATCAGAACCACAGACTCGATTGAAGATCAACCACAGTAAGCTGCAGAAACAGAAAACCCTTGTATATAACTGTAAAAAGCACATGTTGTAAATAGATCACGCTAATCAACACACTTGCACCCATGCACCCTCACTGTACATAAATTAACTCACACACACTCCATTACCACTGATTGTTTGATGTGCACACCGCCTTGATTGAAGGATAAGGCGGAATAGAAATACCCTTTAAATAAATAAATAAATTTATGGCAATACTACGTATGTCTTCTATTAAATCTCTGTCCACTTCTTCTCCCTGAGGAGATCTGTATATCACACCAATGCAAATGAATTTCCTGTTCCCTTTTTCCAGTTTAACCCACAGTTCCTCCTCACTCACTTTTAAGCCCTGCAATTCTATAGCTTTAATATTATTTTTAACATATAGTGCCATTCCTCCTCCCCTTCTTCCTATCCTGTCCTTCTTGAACAAAATATAGCCTGGTATAATCGTATCCCAGTCATGGTTTTCCATGAACCATGTCTCTGTAACTGCCACTAAATCCAAGTCAACCTCTTCCATTAACTCTGGAATCAAACTCTGGAATTTGTTACCGGAGGATGTAGTAAAGGCTGTTAGTGTAGCTGGGTTTAAAAAAGGTTTGGACAAGTTCCTGGAGGAAAGGTCCATAAACCATTATTAAGAAGGGACCCAGGATATCAATGCTTGAACCAATACAAGCATTGTGGAACCTGTGTCCCTTGGGGAAACTGCTAGGTACATAGGACCTAGATTGGCCACTGTTGGAAACAGAATACTGGGCTTGATGGACCTTGGTCTGACCCAGTATGGCATATCTTATGTTCTTATGTTCTTATAACACAACATCTGGGATCTTATTCCCCATACTACAGGTATTTATGCACAACTCTTTCCATTCTTTTTACTTACCTGATGGCTTTCACTTACCCATCTCCAACAAATCTAGTTTAAAGCCCTCTTTAGTAGGGTAGCCAATCTGCTGAAAAAGACATTTTGACCTTTCTTGGAAAGGTAGATGCCATCTCTGCTCTGTATCCCTTGGAAGATCATCACATTGTCAATGATACAATCCGCACATTCATCTCCAGGCTTTGAGCTTCTCTGCCTTGGCTTTACCTTCAACATGAAGGATTGAAGAAAACACCACCTGCACACCTATCTGCTTTGCCCTATGTCTCAAAAACATGAAGACACTTTTGATATGCTCAGAGGGATACCTAGCAGTATCATTTATGCTGACATGGATGAGCAACATCGGGTAATAATCAGTAGGCTTGATGAGTCTTGGCAAACTCTCCTTAATATCTCGGATTTTGGCACCTGGCAGGCAGCACACCTCTCTGGATATCGTCTGGTCAGCAAATGGATGCCTCAGTACCCCTCAGAAGAAAGTCACCAATTTGCATCGGCATAGACATCCGTGCTACAAAATCCTGGGACAGGGATGTCTATCACATAGATCTTTTCATACAGGGACATCTGTTGGTATTAAAGAATTAAAAAAGAGCCCTCATACCCCGTCGGTGGTTATTGTCAATATAGAAAATTTAGGGGATATGAGTGTACCTCCTTCTCTACACCTTCTGGATGTTTGGCTGGCCAAACAACCACTTTTCCGATGCCTATTCATGCATTGAGAAGATATAACCTTTGATGCTGCTTGGGACATGGAGGTAGTTTCTAAAATTGGGCTAGGATGTCTATGTTCTTGGTAACATCCCAGACATGCCTCTGCCATGCCCCCTTCACTGCTTGAACATTCTTGCACCAAGGACGTCTCTGGAGATGGTTTCTAAAATGTCTTGAGACATTTCTGTGGTTTGGAGATCTGCATGCCCATCTGCAGAAGTCCAAAGCATGAATAACTCTTTTAAAATATCCCTCCATTGTAGCAAAATTCCCAATGGATTTATTTTGATGCCATCTTCTAAAACCTTTGCAGCGCTGTAGAGAGTGTCATGAGTATTGACCATTCACAAAATAATTTGAAAGAGTTTAAATGAAACAGGGGCTTTTACTCTTAACACCACTACTTAGAAGAAGAGCCTGGACCTGTTAGCTTCTCCTAGTAATATGCTTTATTGTTCCGGGTTTATTCTCACCATACCACCTAATAGCGATCCTCTGTATAGTACAGCGTCCACTTAGAAGTTAACTTGATTTCGAGAGAGGACTAATGCGAGTACTAAAAATCTCAAGAGTGTTTTATTTATTTATTTATTTTCTGCAAACTCTTTTTCTACTGTGACTTCTATGCAAATGGGCCCACTAATAAAACGCCATGCATAGGTTTGCTATGAATATATTCACAAAAGGCTTGACTATATGCACCTCGTTGGGACATTGTTAAGGTAATTTTATTTTTGTGACATCGCATTTGCACTACTAGTTTAGCATGTAATTTGACTATGCATTTATAGTTAGTGAGCTGCTTTGCATAATTTTGCATTATATTAACTATGAACTTCCATGATGCTTCACAAGTGTAAATCAATACAACAGCTATTCCCTCTTTGTTTTACCTATGCTTAACCTCATGTGTTACATAAAATACATACAGGAGACCCTAACTGTAGAAGGAGCAAATGATTTTTTTTTTACATTAAAAGGGTCATTATTTTACCCTATCCCATCTAGGGGGTAATTTTAGAAACTATTTTCCATGTATAAAGCACGTTTTGTATGTGGAAAGGGTCTCTTATATAATGTGTACAAATATGCACGTCAAAAAGATCATATGTGCTTATTTGAACAGTGTGGGACATGTAGTGGGGTAGCGTGAGGTTTAGTGCACGGTTTGGGCGTCGTGCTAAAAATTAGCATTGGTCTCCAACCCTAAAAATCCTATGTTACTCTGTTAACACGCATCAGGGTAAGGACAGTGGGACACAGGTGGACTGGGCTGTTGCTGGCACGTTGTGGCTAGCGTAGGCATTAATGACCCATGCTATTCGTGCTTAGCACCATTAGTGTGCGTACGCTTAACATTACCTCAGTCGGTGATATTAAATGTGCCAATTTGCCAGTTTGTGCGGTGCCGTATCTAGGACCTGTGCTAACTGTAGAAGGGACAGAAACACAAGCCCCTTGAAGTTAGGACCGAGTCCTTGCGCTAGAAACGCAACCCATGTACGGGTTACCCGCATGGGGCTTAGTAAACTTGCCCCGTATGTAGGCAGAGCTGGAGCAGAATTGTGATGTACTGTACCTGCAAATTTTATACAATACATACATATATTCAGACCCTCGTTGGAACAGGTGTAAATGTGTGTGAGAGTATTTGTGTGTTAGTGGGAAAGAGTTCTGAGAGCCAATTTTATAAAGACACATAGGCATCTATGTTGCTGTTTTAAATAGGCCTTTTGGGGACATTTCATTTAGGCATCCTTTTATGAAATCCCCCCCTTCCCCCCCCCCCCCCCCCACACACACACCCTCTCACATGCTAGCTATTTGTCCTTTTAAAACTTGAAGAAACATTTATGCAAATTTGTACTGTTTAGTACATTGGACTTGTTTCCACTATAAGACTAGACAATGAAATGCAGTAGTTGACCCTGGAAAGGGCAAGTGTGTTCTCCTGTAGTTGTACAGTTGCTTTCATCACCAAAAGCTTAGTTGAGAAAATGTGGGATATGAGGAGAGAATAATGGATGAAGTAACAAAATGGTTCTTGGCCAATATGTTTCATGGCTAGATGAAAACAAAAGAAAGCAATTTAAATTCAGTTAAGCTATTAATGACAAACTTATGACCCAATTTTAATATAAAAAACAAAGGGTGGCATTTTCGAAGGCATTTACATGGATAACTGCCCTAGTTACCCATGTAAATGCCTTATGCGGGATTTTCAAAAGGCACCTACATGGGTAGTGCCTTTCGAAAATCCCAGATAAGTCGCTAATGTGCCCAGATGCCATGTGGTTGGCATCAGGGCATGTTTGGGGCAATCTGGGGTGGAGTGGAAGAAAGGGCTAAATGGGTAGCAGGCTTATCGCTTATCTTTCAGGCTCAGGGGATAAGTGGGTAGCATCGAAAATCGCTGCTACCCGGCTAGCTCCTGCAGCATCTGGGCTGTCCGGCAAGAACCAGATTTTCAAATGCCAGGACCACATATGACCCTGGCATTGAAAATTCGGGTTAGACAGATGGCGGGTGGGTGGGCGGGCTATGCGCTGATGTGGCACATAACACCACCCAAATGAAAATCAGGCCCAAAAAGTCTAAAAAGAAATCTAAAAGAATCACAAAAATAAAAAAAAATAAAAAATAGATTTCAAAGAAAACTAAATAAGAAATATAATGAACCTCAAATACAGTAGAGCTTAAAATATGCCCTAATGGACCCGCCAGTACATTAGTCTCAAGGGCCAATATTTTTATGCTCAATATTCATCATGGGCTCGATATTCAACTGTGCCAATTTTGGAACGGCTATGCATCTTGTCGACACATAGCCCTCCCGGCCAACCCCTATACTGGATATTCAATGCCGCAGCAACAGCATTGAATATCCGGTGATCACTGCAAAAGCTGGAAGCCGCCGAT
This sequence comes from Ichthyophis bannanicus, assembly GCA_033557465.1. Classification (NCBI taxonomy): domain Eukaryota; kingdom Metazoa; phylum Chordata; class Amphibia; order Gymnophiona; family Ichthyophiidae; genus Ichthyophis; species Ichthyophis bannanicus. Next base: position 103,626,150 of record CM066041.1, on the reverse strand, counting down.
GCTAACCAAGCAGCAGCAATATTGGATGCTGCCCGGTAGCCATCTGTGTCATAAAGATAGGCAAGGTGCAGATCACTAACCGAGCAGCATCCAATATCGCTGCTGCCCGGTTATCACCATTCTCCACCTCTGCTCCACCATGGATCATCCCCAACATGCAATGGGGCGCATAGGGGACTTAGGAGGGGATATTCAATGGCACTTAAATGTGTAGATGCCTTTCTACACTTAACATGAAAAATGTATAAAATAAAGCCACAAGCTTAACAATAAACCCAATAAAAAAGAGTGAGCTTACTGTATCAAGGGAAAAAGCCCAAACTTTGAAGATCTAAAACTCAGAGAACAAAAGACTGCTGAGTCCAACGGAGCATTCAGCTGGCTGGAGATTTGCTCTCTGAGTTTTGGATCTTCAAAGTTTCAGCTTTTTCCCCTGATGCAGATAAGTTCACTCTTTCTTAGCGAAACATAATATTGTGTCAGGTTATTTTGGGTTTATTGTTAAGCATATGGCTATATTTTATACATTTTTCACGTTAGGTGAATATGAACCTATGATGAATATTGAGCATTCTAGTATTAGCCCTTGAGGCTGACATACTGGAGGGTTCATTAGGGCCTATTTGAAACTCTACTCTATTTGAGGTCCATTATATTTCTTACTTAGTTTTCTTTGAAATCTATTTTTTCCAATTTTAATATAAGATAGAGGTTAATAATTCCTAAAGGAGTGCTAGATAACTTGTTTTTTTTTTTTTAGGGATACTCAAGAAGCTTAGATAAATGTGATGATACCTAGGACTGGACCTTTAAAGGTACATTTTACACAGGACATCCGAGTGCAATTTGGGATATCCAAGCCAGAATGTCTGAAAAAAAAGCATACACTTGACAATGATTCCCACGATCCTGATGAACTAGTATCCACCTGGAATAATGCCATCAGAGCTGCTGCCTGCATCCCTTCCACCAACAAGACCATATCAAAACGCGAACACACTCCATGGTACTCCCAAGACCTCCGTGCTTCGCTCACCCACCTACGCAAACTAGAAAGACAGTGGCGCCACAATCGGACCCCTGAAACACTTTCTGCTTACACTACGCACTTACAAAGACACCGACAAAAAACCATGGAAAAGAGAAAACAGTACCACTCAGAATTATTGAAGCGTTCATTGAACAGACCTCACGATCTATTCAGCATTGTAAAAGCCATAACAGGAGATCCAACTCAAGATCACCCACACATGCCTCAACCGCAGGAATACTCTAATTACCTTCAGTCGAAGATGATCCAAACCAGCGCAAGCACCAACATCATACCTACCCCTACCCTGATGACAACCTCCCAGACAAATCTCCTGCTGAATTTCACTGCAACCTCTGAGGAAGAGATCATTGAAACCATAACTTCCATCAACCTCACCACTGCCCCTAATGACCCCTGCCCCGCAAGCTGGATCAAATAACTATGTCACGACCTCAGCCCAACTATCTGCAGAATCCTGAATCAGTCCTTATCTACAGGATCATTCCCCCAAAGCTTAAAACACACGTCTATCCGACCTCTATTGAAAAACAGCAAACTCGACACATCTAAAGTAGAATCCTATAGGCCAATTTCGAGCATTCCTTTGCTTGCTAAAATTATTGAGAAGGTGGTCCTGCAACAAATTCAACAGCACGTAGACACTGAATCGCCTTTAGACACCTCCCAACATGGCTTCAGAGCAGCCCACGGTATTGACACCATCCTCACAACCCTCTTCAACAATCTAGTCACGGGCCTTGACAATATTCACCAAGGATTTGTCTTGATATTCCTGGACATAGTGGCCGCCTTTGACTCCATGAACCATGACACACTACTACTCCGACAAAGAAAAAGGGATACAAGGCTCGGCACTAGCCTGGTGTAAATCTTATCTCTGCAACAGATGGCAACAAGTCAGAACAGGATCCACAACATCAGAGCCTTTCCCCCTGAAACAAGGTGTGCCTCGAGGCTCTTCCCTATCTGCCCTGTTCTTCAACATTTATATGCAGCCTATCTGTGCTTTAATCCGCTCCTTCAACGTCCACTGTCTTGCCTACGCTGACGATATCCTCATCTACTCACCGTTTACAATCGACAAACCAGACTTCTCTCCAGTATTGAGATGTTTTGAAGCAGTTTCAGATTGGCTTCTAACTCAAAATCTCCGGATCAACAATAGCAAAACAGACGTCCTATTCGTAACAAGGAACCGGAGTTTCACGCCCCCCCCCTCACTCCAGATCAATAATATAGAATTGAAGACAAAATCCACAATCCGATACCTAGGCATCACCCTCGACCAACGCCTAGATATGTCAGCCCATGTTACAAACACCACAAAAGCAATTTATCACAAGATCCGAACACTAAGACACCTTCGCCCATTACTCGACTTCTCTGACTATAGATCAATATTCCAAGCTCTAATCATCCCACATCTCGACTTTGCGAATGTCATCCTACATGGACTTCCACAGTCAACCTTAAACCCACTCAGACTCACCATGAACTCAGCTGCAAGGGTTCTAGTTGGTGCATCAAGGTCGGATCATATAACGCCTATCTTGATAAACCTACACCGGCTACCACTACGTGCCAGAATCACCTACAAAACTCTAATACTAACCTTCAAAGCCCTCAAGAATCAGCCTGCTACACCCATCAACGCACTTCTCCACCGTACCACAATCAACAGAATAAGAAGAACTCCGCTGATGAACACAATTGAAGTCCCCAAGTTCCTAACAAAATGTACAAAGTCAACAGCCAACAGAGCATTTTCTATTTTTGCACCGATTGCCTGGAATGCCCTCCCAGCAGAACTCCGAGCCATCCAAAACCTGGTGGTGTTCCGAAAAGTACTAAAGCACCATCTGTTCATGCAGCACTACCCGGCCTCCCAGTTTGAAAAGCACACACCCACCCCTCAGACCTCCCACCTAACCCCACCCACTGAACACCCCCTCACTGATAATGGCTAACCAGCTTCCCCCTCCCCCACCCTGTCACATTGTGTACCAGTACTCGTACAGTCTCCTTACATACCCACTGAGATTAATCGTTACTGTAACATGTACATAAGCTGTATATAGTTCCCCCCTAGTTCCTCCAAGTTTTTGAATATCCTGTTCTATGTAAGCTCAATGTGCCATTACATTGTAGTTCGTTTGTTTTACTGTAAACCGCACTGATTATAATAGCGCGGTATATAAGAAATATAAATAAATAAATAAATACACATCCAAATTCAGGTATAATTTCACAATGTGGATGTGCCCAATTTGGACATCTATATGGACATCTACACAGACACGGAATTTGAGCGGGGGGGGGGGGGGGCTTCTAGTAGCCTAATGGCTAGCAAAGTGGGCTTGGACCAGGGAAGCCAGGGTTTGAATCTCTTCTGTTCCTTGTGATGTTGGGCAAGTCACCTAACCTTCCACCTTCTTTACACTCTCTGGTTATTTTAAGGCCAAAACAAGCACTTTCCCAGTGCTACCTGGAGTAGGTCCTGAAATGGACATCCTTGACATTTCTTAGGTTGAGTAGGGATGTCTACATCCATTGCATCACCCCAGACAGGCCTCTGCCATGCTCTTTGCCCATTTGGACAACCCTGCATCAGAGACATTTTTAAAAGTCATTTGTAAAATGGATCTGGAGATCTCCCCATGATTTGGATGATTACGTTCACGTTTTCAGAGGTCCAAATTATGATTAAGATTTTAAAATGCCCCTCAGTCAACTTGGTGATTACATAAATTTAATCATAGTTGGCTAAACTAATATGTATATTAAGCATCACTATGCATATAAGTAGAGACACTGAATATACGAATAGTGTGATCACTGTGCCAGCATATTTAGTTTGGCTGGCCTAAACTAAACATATAAGGTATCGATCCACTTCAAACCCAGCCCCTTCTTGTAGAGAGAGTATTGGGTCACTCAGTCTGAATTTTTGGCCCAATGCTAACCAGATAGATTTTTAAAAGATAGAGATAGCAAAGTTATATGTTCAGCAGCCACAGGGAGGGTGAGCAATTTTTAGATAGCCCATTTATCTAGATAACGGCTTTTGGACATTGTTCTCATTGACAGGAATTTCAGAAAGGATGCCCAAATGCAATTTGGGACATCTAAACCAGAACATCTGAAAAAAAAAAATACAGGCACGTCCAGGTGCGGTTATGATTTCACAAATATGGATGTGCCTGATATAGACATCTGCGGGAGTGTCTACATAGACACGGTTATGGCTATGCGTACCCTTTATTTGATATACCACAAAATCTGTACACAAGCTGTACAGTTTACAGCATGAACAATAGAAATTAAGGAAAGGAACTCCATTTTTCATATGACAGGAAAGACAGAGAGAAAGACAAATTAACAGCTGCGTACAGGTAATGGGGAGGTGGGATGAGGCTATAAAGTAGGAGGGAGGGAGGGCAAGGGCAGGCAGTTGACTCTGCTAGTCCTGCAGAAAGGAACAACACCTTAAGAGGTTGATGGTACGAGGCTGAAGATAATCTCAAAGAGAAACATTTTAAGAGCTTTCTTAAAACATTTAAAGTTGTGCTCAATACAAATAGGGGTGGGCAAACTATTCCATAGTGCAGGGGCTACAGCGAAGAAGGCAGCCTTCTGTGTACTTTTGTAGTTGACTACAGGTTGGGGAGGGAGAATGTAATTGAAAGCCATGCAAAGAGTGGAGTGCTCTGGCCGGGGCATGTAAAGTGATCAGAGAGGATAAGTATTCAGGGGCTGTCTCATGTATAGCTTTGTAGGTAAGGGTTAATGTCTATCCCCAGAATTGTATTCTGGAACCTCAGTGACTAGCCTGATATTTTGAGAAATAGGCCAGAAGCAGCATATCCAAGGTTCAAATCCCACTGCTGCCATAGATGTTGTTGTTGTTAAGTGCCGTCGAGTCGGAGTCGACTCATGGCGACCCTCTGGATAGCTATCCTAAATTGTGTTCAGTCTTCAGTCAGGCGACTCATTGTTGACAGACTGGTACCCATAGCTGCTGTTATTGTATCGATCCATCTCATTGCTGGCCTTCCTCTTTTGCGTTGACCTTCTATCTTGCCAAGCATAATGTCTTTCTCTAGTGATCTCTCTCTTCGCATGATGTGTCCAAAGTATGAAAGTCGAAGTCTTGTCATCTGAGCTTCTAAAGAAAGCTTAGGTTTGATCTCCTCTAGTACCGACTGGTTTGTTCTTCGGGCAGTCCATGATATACACAGTATTCGCCGCCAGCACCATAATTCAAAGGCATCAATTAGATGACATTGACATAAATCACAGCCCATTGACTCCATTGCTACCCATCGCTTCCTCACTATCGCTAGCTCATTGCTTGCATTGAACCTTGCTGCACAGACCATAGACTCCATGCTACCTTGTTTGTATTTAATCTATATTGCATAGCGTGTAATTCCTATTACCCCATTCCTTGCAATTAACTTTGCTACACGGGCTATAGACTCCTTGCTACCCATTGCTTGTATTTTGCTTGTATTGCATAGTGTGTAATCCCCACTACCTCATTGCTTGTAACTCACCATATTTTGCTTGTATTGCATAGGGTATAATCCCCATTTGCTGCACCAAAAACCTGTTCAGACTTGGACATCACCAGAGTCTGCTTCTAAAGTGGTTCTGGAGGCATCTCTATGCTTGTCTTTGGGTGTCCAAAGCATGACCGGGGCTTCCAAAATGACCCCCATTGTGTAAATATATACAAAGCAAAGTACAAGGATTTGTCTTGGAAAGGTGATGATAGGGTAATCATGATTATTGAGTTTAATTATCAAAATATTGGAGGGGGGGCAGAGTGAGAAATATAATCTAGGGACTTGACAAAACTGAAGGTTTATCCGGGCTCGTAACACACTTGCCTCAGCCTGTCATGTAAGTACAGTAGAACTCTGCTGAGTCTCAGAACTAAAACTAGGTGTTCTAGTACCTGGAGTAGGCAATCAAATCTGCACCTTCCAGATCTTATTCTGACCACAACTTTCTTTCGGTCCACTCTCTCTGTTTTTATCCCCTTCACCCCCTTCTCTCCTTCACTAACGGTGATAAAGAGAGAGTGGTAGTTTTCCTGGTTTTTCGTTCACTGCTGACTCACACATATTTCAGTCATTTTTCTGCCACCTGGCTCTAGGAACTTTCCACACTGGGCATCTGCCCCCTCGTTCATCCCTTAGTTTATGGCCCTGCTGATTCTTACTAGTAAAAGGAGATATTTAATAAAGGTTTCTTAGAGAAAAGCAAGTGTGGGGGAGTGGATGGATTTTTTCTTGAAGCACTCTAATCCTTTTCCCTAGAATGGGGAAGAGGGAGAGGAAAGAAAATCTTTTGAAGATATTTGATCATTTCATAGTAGAATAGGGAGAGTCAATCTTCAGTGAAAAGAGAAAGAGAATTCCTGCCTAAAGTAGTTCCAGACCTGCATGAGAGTGAGGTGAAATCTAAACTGCACCTACTGAAAACTGCAAATTATAACCACTTGTCAGCACACAGTGAAAGGAAGAATGAGCAGTATTTCCAACGTAGGGTTACCAGAGGACTCCAGGTCAACAGGCACAGATTGAACCAGTCCTGGTTTTACTTCCAATGACTGCATGAAAAAAAAAGTATGTATGAATGCAATAGAAGTAAAAACAGAACTGGCTCAGCCTGTCCCTGATAAGCTGGAGCCATATGGTAACCACTAACAACACCATGTTTGAAGAGGTTAGAACAGAACAAGAAATTATGACCAGAGATAATATAACATCAGATCTATCCTCAACCAACACTAGACATGAACGTCATGTGGATGTTATGTTTCTTGGAAACTGATTATCATTCCATTTCGGGAACAAAGTTACTACCCAGAATATTTCACTGGTGGACTGATGATAATACTCTTACGGAAAACATTAGTAGATGGGAGGATGCTGACGGGGGTTGTGATTGAAGCAAGAAAAGATCTACTTACTGGAGAAATGAGGAGAGGAGGTAAAGAATTTGTCAATAATGTTTATAGATCTGCTTTAAATTGTTACTGTGCCAAAGGAAAACGAAAAGAAAGGGGATAGTAGCACTCAAATACCTAAAATACTATTGCCTTCCCATGAACTACACACTAGCAAGCCAAAACCTTAAAAGGTCATACTTAAAACATCGCCTAAGAACAGTTCCTACTATCAAAAAGAAGAGCCATCAGAACGGGGCTGGGGTCCACGCTCACTAACAATAACCATTTATGAGCAAAAGTGTCATCCAAAGCTACCTGCTAAATCAATCACTGGCTCAATCTTTGTAGAGGCCCATGTAGAAAGGGGCATGTCCAGCCCATCCAGATGTCCAAAATCGGGACTGGTCGGATCTGCACCCAATTCTGCACCCGCGGGAGCTAGCCGTTCCAGTGGGATCAGAATTGGGCGCAGGGTCCTGGACAGACAGTACATGCCCCAATTTTGACCCACCACATGCCTAGACCCTGCCCCTCTGTCTAGACTGCCCCCTCCTGCCCCCATGCAGAGCTGCCCGCACAGCAGCATCATATGTGCGGAGAGCTCTGGACCAAGAATCGGGTCCACCCCAGACGTCTGGACACGCTATTTGTGTCCCTGCATGTCGGCCTTAGTATTATATTCATCCAAAATAATACTTACTGTAATACACCAATATTATCAATAAATATACTTATAAAACAAGCCAGTGCTAATTAAATCACAGCTAATCATCTACCACATACAATACATGAAGGGCTCCCAAAGTGTCAAGGATATAGTAACAGAGTAACAATGGCATTCAACCAATAAAAACCATATCGAATGTTACAAATGTTGCAATACAAACATGGTTACCAAGCCTTATTACCCAACTACTAAAGCACGCCCACCTTACACTCTGAGGAACTGTGAAGGTCAGCATAGCAGTTTGAAGCTTCCTTTGATTCTCTTTCTTAAAATAACCCTTAATGCTGGAAGGAATGCCGATGTTTTGCTGAATAAAAAATGTCGAGCCCCTGAAACAGTGTCTTGAAACCTGCAGGCAGGTCGGGAGAAGGAAGGCGTCCAGCTCTTGGCTATGAAGGAACGTCTGCTGCTTTGAAACAGTGTACACGCAACTACAGGATTTTGCATGTTGGCTAGCATTTCACGGTGCGCATGTGCAAATTTTACCCCCAGTCCCTGAATCATATATAAATTATGTCTTCTAAAACTTTATTGCAAGCAATGAGAAATCTTATATGTCTGCCGAATAATTCATTGCTCTATTATATTATTATAGGAAGTCCTCAGTGCTTAGTAACCCTTCCACAGGATATGCTTTCAAGTTCCATCATGGGTCTAAAAAAAAACAAACAACCTTCCTTTAAACCTACTCTCTTTATAAACAAACGTTTTGTATTTTTCAGCGTTCAGTATTCAATATCAAACAGTGCTACTAGCTATCAACAATGTTATAACAGGATGCTTTGTAAGCAAAACTCTAAACCAGAGTGATATTCATCATGTCTTATCTTATTGCTAATATATCACTGCAATTCTACGCTATCTATAACTAAGTGGAGGTAAATATTGGATCTATCCAATAAAAAGAAAACCAAGTCCGTAGTATACCTTTGAGCCTTCCTACTTTTAACCAATTATCTTTTGGTCAGACATTGAATTATATGGCCGAAGGTTAGCCTGTCAGCTGACCACAATTTTGAAATGATGTGATTTATCCAGTTAACACCTTAAGATACCAGAAAAACTGCTTTATCAACCCTGAGAAGTATATTTGTGAAAGTTGCTTTTATTTTCTAGCACCTCTCATCAACCTAAATAATAACAGTGCTATTTATTAGCACAGTAGCAAAGAGGAAGTTATAGACACTAAGGGCCCGATTTTCTTCTGGGCGGGCTATGCGCCACTATGGCGCATAGCCCTGCCCACTCACCCTTAACTTCAGATATTCAATACCATGCCGATGGCACATAGCCCCGCCCACTCACCCTTAACTCCAGATATTCAATACCATGCCGATGGCACATAGCTCCGCCCACTCACCCTTAACTCCAGATATTCAATACCATGCCGATGGCGCATAGCTCCGCCCACTCACCCTTAACTCCAGATATTCAATACCATGCTGATGGCGCATAGCTCCGCCCACTCACCCTTAACTCCAGATATTCAATACCATGCTGATGGCGCATAGCTCCGTCCACTCACCCTTAACTCCAGATATTCAATACCATGCCAATGGCACATAGCCCCGCCCACTCACCCTTAACTCCAGATATTCAATACCACGCTGATGGCGCATAGCTCCGTCCACTCACCCTTAACTCCAGATATTCAATACCATGCTGATGGCGCATAGCTCCGTCCACTCACCCTTAACTCCAGATATTCAATACCATGCTGATGGCATTGACTATCTGGGTTGTGCACCAAGGGGTCAGTGCTGCAGAGCCTAACTTTGCAGCAGAGATACTGGACGGCTACACAGTTAGAGGTCTGTGGCTAGAACTAGGCGAGCCAAAAGCTGGACTAGCTTTAGCCATGGACCACTAACTGTGTAGTGGTCCAATATCTCCGCTGCATGGCTAACTGCAGTCACTGCTTCTGCTCCGCCCCTGGAACACACCCACCATGCCCAGATGCTAACCGGATAGTATCAGGGCGTGTAGGGGACATAGTCAGGGATATTTAACGGCACTAACCATGTAGGTGCCATCAAATATCCCCGTTTAAGGCATTTATATGGTTTACTTGGCTGTAAACCATGTAAATGCCTTTTATATATCGGGGCCTAAGTGGAGGCACCTTGCAAGTCTCCAGTGTACATTTATGAACTGGAGCAGATATGTTGTAATGGCAGAGGCCCCTGGTGATGGGAAGGATTTTCAGCAACAGCGTAGGCCTTCAAAGGAGAAATCGAGCACCATCCATGTGGGATGGTATAAATAATGATTTCAACAGTCAATACTGAGGTCAATGTTACATAACATAGTGACATAGTAACATAGTAAATGACAAAGTCCTGAATGGTCCATCTAGTCTGCTCAGTGAGACAGCGAGGGTGGTACTCACCACTCTGTGCATGTTACCCTTTTTTCTTTTTGAAGCATACAAGTTATTTGCTTTGATTCCTTCCTCTGTGTCTATCCCATGCGTTTTTGATTTCCATCACTTGTTTTACTCCTACCACCTCCTCTGGAAGTAAATTTCACTTTCATTTTAGAAGCATCTCCATTACTTTTCCCACCATGGAGGTAGGGTAGCCAAAAAACGTGTACCACCCCGACCAGCAAGATACCAACAGTTCAGTGCTTCTAATCCATTATTTAGGCCACTGGGGGCCTCTTTTCCATGTGGGTCAAAGAATCAACTGTTTCAGCCTCCTTGCAGTGTATTATAATAAAGAACACCATACGACTGAACAGATGATCTGTTAAATACAGAGGGGGGGGGGGTCCCAATGGCAGAAAGAATACATTAGAAGCACTGGTCTGCCAGCGCTGCTTCCTTGCCAGCTTATGTCAGGCAACAGAGGGGGGAGAATCGAGAGGGAGAGAGGGACACCATGGGAGGCAGGAAGAAGAGGACAAAACAGTTCTGCTGAGGAAGAAGAAGGTGAGAGAGTAGAGACATGGGGACTGGGTAGAAGAGTAGAGATGTGAAGAACTCAAGAACTGGGCGAGAATGTGGAAGACGGGCGTTCAAGATGAGAGGGTGAAAACTCATAGTTTAAATGAGGATAAGGATCAGAGGATCTTGGTGATTTAGGGATTAAGAGGTGTTTCAGTGGGAGTTTGTTAGATTAATTGGAATATGAGAGGGAAAACGAGGTGCTCAGGGTGTGAAATAGAGGACACTAAATGGGAGGCTGAAGGGCAAGGAGGGGTCAGTAATTGTGTGAAGGATCTGAAGGATTGAGGATAAGTGGAAGGCAATGGAAAGGGACTGGAGGCTATGAAGGAGGCAAGAAAGTGTAGACATAGAAGCTGGGTGGGCGTGACTATAGGAGATGGTAGGTTGATGAAAGATGACCAGAGGGAGCCTGAGGATTGGGAAGGACAATGAAGGTAAGAGACAGAGAAGTGGCTTAAGACGCAGCTTGATGCAAAGGAGATTAAGACTTGTTTATATTGTTTTGCCTGCTTCTGAATGGAAAAGAATAGAGGCAAATGTTATTTAGGATTCTCCATGAGCTTGTTTAATTCTGCTGTTTTACAAGACAAAGATGCTGGTTCATAATAAAGGCTTAACTGCAATATAATTCTAAGCAAAGAAACATGTGTATGCAATTAAATGTAATAGAAAATATGTCTACCAAAATATACATCTTGACGTGTCATTTTTTATATGGGTTCTTTAGAACATATAATAAGGACCTAGCTTAATTTTCAAAACAGTCATTTGATTCTACATCCTCAAAAATGTTTATTAGAATTTTGATGTATGTATACATGAAATATGCTATAGCTTGAAAATAATCATTGCAGTTCTCGTGTAATCATGTTTCTTTCCTTGTTATAATATTAGACTGTCACTTGTCATTTCATAGAAGAGCAAACTGATACGTCTTTAGTACGCAGATACCTTCAGAAATAAATATCTCCTTCCTATAAAACATGCCCTCAACTCCTTTCCCCCCCCACCCCCCACCCCCCATTTTGCTTAGAAGATATCCAAAGAACCTTGGAAGTGATTGTTTCTCTTTGTTGTGTCTATGGCCTGTTCAGTGCCGTATGTCTGAGAACAAGAAAACATCATGTGAGTGCTTTGATACCAAAAAGTCATATTTGACATAAATGGGAGACACCTTGAGGCCTTGTATTGATTAGCTTGGAGGGAAATCACATGGGCTCTTTGAGCTGTCACAATTCCAGGCGTTTCAGAGAAGGATAGAAAGCTGGAACAAAATACACCTACAGGCTTCCTGACACCTTGTGTTAAGCAATAAAACAAGTTAATTCATGCTGGCTTAAGGCTATGACCATTCAATGACTGGAAGTTACTGCCTTCTGCAAGTGTAGTGGGTGAGCACAGATGTCCTCTTTTTTGGGGGAAACAATTTCTAAATCTGCAATGTGATAGGCCACATGATACAGATCTTGTTTTCAGAATGGCACAATAATCTTTGAAAACTGACAACAGGGAAATACGGAGGATACAAAGAAGACATCACTTCACTCTCCACTGCAATGCACTGAAGGAAAGGAACGCCTTGGAGGCATCAAATGCGTGCATTCTCTTTTGTGCAATGTGTGCATTTTGCAATATTCTGGTCAAATAGGAAGAACTCCTACTTCTAAAGATCAAGAAGCAGAAATCCCCGTGCAAGAAATCTAGTGATAGCAGCCGTCAACTTACAGTGTTAAGTCCCACCTTCCTGCATTCCAATCTGCTCTCTCCCCTGGTAGTGATTCCTGTGAAAATAGTAATCTAAGAAGCATTTTATCTTCCTGTGAGATAAATTCATGGCATTTCAAGAACATTTTCATGTTACCCTGGAGCAGGAGGTGAATGAAACGTGGTAATTATACAGGAATGGCGGTATGCATATGATCTATTTCTAACCAAGAATGGACGTGGCAGGGACTATAGAGAAATACCAGTAGTATAAAACTGGTATTTCAGAATACTGGTATACAAATTGTAGTAAAGGGCTCTTGATTTACGTGCTATTGTGAAGGGAAAACATACCTTCACTCTATTACGATTAAGGATATTTTTATTGTGAAATAACATAGCAGCAGAAATAAGGGGGAGGGGGGAGGTGCCTTTCCATCACGCAAGCCGTCTGCAAGGGGAAGACAATTTTTAAAGCTTTTCCTGGGGTAAAATGTTGTTTATCGGAAAAGTCCAGCTGAGATTTATCCCCCAGTGGTTAAGAGTGCCTGTGCTGTTAAAAGAATAAATACTACTATACATAAGGGGTAATTTTGTATGGGGCCATGTAAACATACACACCATTTATGCAGCTAAAATCACCCATTTTCAAGGATGTACACATCTTAATGGACACGTAAGTGTGTACTTTAACCGCTAACTATTCTATAAGTATATGTATAAGACCGATCACCTACTTTCACCATGGGCGGAGCTTGGGCAGAATACAAATTTACACTTGCAATTTATAAAATGCTATAACTTATGTGCATTCTGTGGAAAGCTAAAAGTCAGCATTTACCCCAGCCCTACAGCCCCTATTTCATAAGCAAAAGCAGATATCTGCGTTTCTTTATAAAATAGGCTCAAGATGGGTGCAAGGCAGGCCTGCTCATCGTTGTAAAATTACCCTCCCTATGATGCAGTTGGGGCAGAGAGAGATTGGGGGAGGGAGGGCAGCCCTGCGTGGACATGGCATGGGTGTATTTGCATCTGCTTCAAACCGTCTGCAAAGGTATATGGGTGCACCGAAGATGCTGTCCCTTCAAGACAGAATTTCAACAGGGAACCTCATATGTAGGGCAGGTGCAAGGATATTGGGCACCTTAAGCGAACCTCCAGTCTTACTGCCCCCTCATCAAGATTTTGAGAATTAAACTCTACATTCATTATCATCAAAACATCACTTCTTCCACCCCTTCTTCTTCCACCCCTTCTTCTTCCACCCCAGTCCTGTAAAAATGCATAACAACAAGATATGCTACACTGGATCAAACCAAAGGTCCATCCAACCTAGTATCCTGTTATCAAAAGGGTCTAATTCAGGCCACAAGTACCTGTCGGGTTCCCAAAAGCTAGATTCCAGGAATAAGCAGTGGATTTCCCAAACCCACTTTAATAATAGTTTATGGACTTTTCATTCAGGAACTTGTCCAAACCTGTTTTAAATGTAGCTACACAACAGGGTGATGCAGAAAGCTGGTACTGAAGTCACGTGAAATCACCTTTTTAAGTCTATTTGCAGCACGCTAATAGTGTGCAACTTGGGGAAAGGGGTTCATGTGCATATTAGGCATGTGTTAAACTGTGTGCAAATGGCAACGTTAAACTAAGAGAGCAAGCCAAACACATGCACGCAGAAGTCAGCATAAGTTTGGCATGCTATCCTAGAGAAAAAGGATCACCATGTAGCTAATTTGCATATGATCCCCGACAGCATTTTGATGGCATTGAGGGCTTTCTCCAATGCCTGGATCATCTGGAGAAAGCCCCCGATGCCATCAAAATACAGTTGGGGGATAGTGCCTCTGACAGAAAGCGAATCCCTGATCCCCTTACCCCCACCCCTCCCAAATAAAACTAAACCTGGTGTCCCAGTGGCCCTGAACATCCCACCCCTGACCCAACTAAAAATAAACCTGGTGCAACTATGGAGGCATGATGGTGGCGGTGATCTGCTCCGGGTGAGCTGGCTCTCTCGGGCACGTACTGCTTCAATGGTTTTGCATCTTCTTTAGTTGGTATGGGGAAGAAGAAGCACAGACAAGCCTCCCTACCCTTGGGAGAGGCTCTTACCACTCTCGCTGTGCAGAAAGCTTTGCCGATGTGTGGCTTTGTTATCCATGGATTGGGAGCGGCGTCTTTGGTGGATTCTGCGTTCTTGCCTGACCTGAGCACATCAGGGGTTCTACTTTCCTCCGAGCAGCGGGCCCTCCTGCCATTCCTCGGAAGTGTTGTGGCCGCCAGCGGAGTGCTTCCTTCCAACATGATGACTAGCACACCAGTGCAGGGAGGTGCAGAGGGCTCCATGGCTGTTCCTGCTCACCCATTTGGAATGTCTGGGGAAGGAGTGAGACCCAAGGCTGCTTCTCTGCTGGAGGATAGCCCACCCAAGGCTGTTTTTAATCTGTTGACAAATCGCAGATGCTGGTGTGTTGGTGAGGCTCGCAAAAGTCACTTTGGAAGTGCTGTTGGATGCTATTTCAACTATGAATTCCTCCCTTGTGTCTACTGCAGCATCTGTAAGTACTGAAACTGATTCTTTACATATGCAATTTCAAGAATTTTCCAGAGTCCAAAAGGAACAGGAGGGGAAGCTGGTCCGGTTGGAAGGAGAACTTGAACAACTCCAAAGTTTACATGATGCCCACATTAAGGACCGGAGTGTGACTTCTAGGAGAATGGAATATCTTGAGAACCAAGTCCTGAAGAACAATTTGAGACTTATTAATTTTCCAAGATCTCCATTGAATTCGCCCATCGAGATGGTTCGCAGGTATTTCCAGGAGGTCTTGAAGATCTCTCAGGATGACCTGCCACCATTAACAAGGGCTCAATACCTTTCTGTGGGCCGGAGTAACCGGGGAGTTAGCTGTGAGACTCCTGTAGAACCCGGAGACCTTACGGGGTTTCTGGAGAGTTCTGTGGAATTGATCACAGGTCGTACCACTCTCCTTATTACTTTGGCTCTTGATTCTGATAAATCGTTAATTCTTTGATCTTATTTTAGAAATTTCAGTGAGCAGTTTATGGGCTCTCATGTCCACATCTTTCCTAATCTTGCTAGGGATACCCAGCTGAGGAGAAAGGAATTCCTGGGTTTTAAGCCCAGGGTACTTTTCCTTGACAGGACTTTTTTTGTTGAAATTTCCTGCTAGATATCATGTTTCCTATAAAGAGAAATTATACTTGTTTTTTGAGCCCCGCCAGCTGCTGGAGTTTCTTGAGGCTAGGGAGGATCCTGTGATTGTTCTTGCTTCTCATATGTCTGATGCATAAGTCTTGCACTGCTATGATATATTTATTTTTCCCAAGTTAATGTAGCTTTTCCTGTTGTCTCCTCCTTTTAAATAATTGTGGGCTAATTTAGGCTAATGTTTATTTTTCCTTGTTTAATAGCTTATGCTTGTGCTATTAATGTTACTTGTTTGCCATTTTGCTTTCATTCATTTTTCTTGAATGTATTTGTATATTCAATAAATATATTAAATAACAAAAATAAATCTGGTGACCCAGAGGCCCCGATTCCCTCACCTGCTCAACCAAAAATAACCCTGGTGGCTCAACGGCCCCAAAACGCCCATCCCCTCTCTGTACCTATACAAATGATCAGGAGCACTGCCCATGGCCTCCCCCACTCCTGCATCGCCATCTTGAAAAATGGTGGTGCCTGGCCCTGCACAGTACATCCTGGGGATACACTGTGCAGGGCCAGGTGCTATCATTTTTGAAGATGACAGTGCAGGAGCAGGAACGTGTGGGCAGCGCGCCCACTCATTTGTAAAGGTAGCAGGAGGGGGGTTAGGAGTTTGGGGCCACTAGGTCATCAGATTCATTTTAGTTGGGTGCGGGGTGGGTGGATCAGTGCCACTGGGCCACCAGGGATTTGTTTCTGTCAGGGGCACCAGCCCCCGACAGTATTTTCCCTCAGATGATCCAGGCATCAGGGAAAGCACTCAATGCCATCAAAATACTGTTGGGGGCACATACTAGATGTTTAAGCCACCTCAAGACCAGGTAAACAAATATTGGCACTAAGGCTGATTGCAAAATCCTCTATGTGTTTCTCTGCATTGGGTGCAGCCAATATTAGCATAGCATTTTATTATGTGCAGCTCATTTGCCTATAATTTAAATACATTTAAATACTCGGCATTAATTGTGCACTAATTTTTCCTTTGTTATTTACGCTGGTGTCCGTCTCTTTTCTGCATTTGGCAGGGGTGGCAATTGTGCTTAAAAATGGCGTTATCAGTGCTTAAAGGCTGCACTAGTTTTCTGCATCAGCCCATAACAGCTTTTGCTATATTCTCCGGTAACGAGTTCCAGAGTTTGATTACTTGCTCAGTGGAATAATATTTTCACCAATTAGACTTAAATGTGCTACATTGTAACTTCATTCCATGTCTACTAGTCTTTGTACTGCTTGACAGAGTAAACAACCATCTATGTTTCCCGGTTCCACTGCACTCACCATTTTATAGACCTCAATCATCATCTCCCCTCAGCTGTCTCTTCTGTAAGCTGAAGATTCCTAACCTTTTCCTTGTAGGGGTATCCTTCTATCCCCTTTATCATTTTGGTGGCTCTTCATTGTACCTTTTGTAATTCTGCTATATCCTTTTTTAGATATGGCAAGCAGAACTGCACACAATATTCAAGGTGTGCTTTTTTCTAGCAAAAAAGATATCAGTATTTATTTTATTTGTTATAGCACTATAGGAACAGCAAACTGGCTCGCAATAAAAATTCCAAGCAAAGAAACAGAAAGAAAGCATCAAACAAACTATGATAGAGGATGCTAAGAAAAGGAGTTGGGGATGTTGGAGACCCGCCCCTCTAATATTCATGCGTCCTGCAAGAAGCCACAGAGTCTATGAAAAGGCAGCTTTGCAAATATTACCTGTCTTTAGAACACGTCCTGTGGGAAAAGGAGAACAAGCCAGGCGGCTACAAATCCCTACACAGAAACTACCTATTCTCCAAAAACTTCATTGTGTCTCACCTAATACAGAATAAATGACCTCAAGATAGAAAGAGAAATGTGCAGACAACCACCGAGCTGGAGACCACAAGAAACTGGACTCGGCTGGCAGTACAACATGGGAGAAACAGAAATGTATTTCTTCCTGTAGATACTGCACATGCAGAGTCTCCAAACTGGCATGTTCAAATCACTAAAGCAAAATGAACAATTGTTTTCTGCCTTTGGTGCCTGAACTGCTCAGCACCTGTAGTCCACTTTGCAGGAGTTGAGGTTCCGCATTCGTCTAGCCTTCTTCCCAATCTCCCATGGGCTTGCAGAGACTGGCTGAAGACCCTGCTTCTCCCGCACTGTGTGCGCTTCGGTGGTGTGCAGAGCCTGGGCTCTTTCATCAATACTCGGCGATCATGGGTCAGTTTTAGTAAGCAATGGGAAAGGTGCTGGTACTCAGTACCATCGAATACCCTGCGGGAAAAAAAGCCCCGAATGTATCTGGCCTTCGAGCATCATCAGCTGTCTGAGAACTGCCTCCTATATGACCTTTGAATCACAAAACATCTGTCCATGACTGAGACTTTTTGTTTACTTACTGTAGGCGAGCGTCCTGCATTCTGAGAAAACACTCTGATCTCTGTAAGGATTTTCATTGTCTCATTTTATTGTTGACTAGAGATGTGCATTCAGTTGAAATGAAATGGGAAATTTCAACACATTTTCCTAAATCATTTCATATCATTTTCAAAATGAAAAAGAAGAACCCCCCTGAAATTTCATCACGTCCCGTCTGTCATTAATATTGTGCATTGCTGCAATAGTGCACAGTGTTGAGCCATAGCGCACAGTAATTAGCCATAGTGTGTACACCCTATTAATGATAAATAGGAACTGACAAAATTAAAACAGAATATTAAAACAAAACAGGAAATTCTGCAAACAACACAGAAAAGGAAACAAAATGAATATTTTTGAGCTGTGCACCCCTGTTATTGACCAGATAACTTACTACAGCAAGGCAACTCTATTGTTGCCATCAAATGGACAATGCTGATAGGGCTTGTCAAAAATAAAGATCTCAAGTAGAAAAAAGAAAAGGATTATTATGGTATTTACTGTGAAAGTGAACAAAACCATTTTACCCGGTTTGTAAAGCTGGTCCAGAGAAGTTCATCAATTGAACAATTCATGTAGCTAGAAGTAGTCAAAGGATATAATGGAAAGAAAAATGAAAGTAAAACAAATGAAATTTTGTTGTTTCACAATTCTAGGGATAATATTGAGAGACAAGCCTTGTGGGAGACTATTTGACTGACAAGACCAGCCCCAGAGTTGGTTCAAGGTGTTGGTTCAGGGACTACCCCAGAGTTATCTACATAGCACCAAGGTGGTCTTTTGGGATCTTAAGCAGCACTATCTGGATAAATGTCATTGAATATCCCTCTCGGCACTCTTATCTGGATAACGAGCTATTATCCGGATAAGAGCTTCTGAGTATCAGCTCTCATCTTCTTGCCAAAGAAGCACAGTCTACCCCTGCACAGAGCCTATTAGAATTTACAGCTGCCTTACCTTCAAATGAGCAGGTCAGGAAAGCTCTGCAACATGAATACAAAGCAACATCCTCTCGCACAGCCAGGCAAGCAGTTTGAAATGCACTAAAAGGACTTATGTTCTTGGTATACAGTGCTGCTAAGGGGGAATGACTTCAAGCCTTTTCTGTTTCCAGTGGAGGTTGGTTCCCTTTGAAGGCATTAGAGTAAGATCTTCTGTTGTATTGATACGCTTTGTAAACTGCTTTGAGTATCCTGTATTACCACTAAGAGGTCAGGTTGCTAAATACAGGGACCTCCTTATTTGGCAGCCATGAGGCTACCACTAGGGGGTGAGAGGTATAATTTTGAGCATCTGGGGATCATGGCTGTCCCCCTCCACTTGCCACCAGGGAGACCCCTGATAAAAGCTGGAGTGATCAGGGGGTGGGGATTATATCGTGTGTGCTGGGAAGAATAAGAGATTGGGGGGTGGGGGATGTCAAGTGTTCCAGAGGGATCAGAAGATATCCTTCTACATCAGTGTATCTGTGGTATCTATGCTGGGTGGTGGCTGTACCAGCATCTATGGAAGGGATTGCAAAATTGGCATCCACACTTACAGTTGGCACTGCTTACACGCGTTAAACTCTGTGAGATCCTGCTCTTTTTCTGAACAATGTAGGTTGGCAACTACATGTTTATTTGTTTGCATCCATACAGGGATTTACAAAAGGCCCCACATTCAGCAGAGCATTTTATAAAATACAGGGGAACTAAGCACGTACCGACCTGGACATTTCAGTTCTTATCTCAACAGCCTATGTAAAATGAGGCTTTATATATATGATTTTTCCAGTCAAGAAAATAAATTATTTCTTCCATCATTTCATTTTGTTTATTTAATTTATATTCCATCTTATCCATGAGAGTGCTAGACAGATTCCAATAAAACATCCACAATTAAGTTCTCAACAAACATCAAAACAAAAATTACATTGGCATTAGATACACATGATGAAAACAAACCCACAGCACACATAAAACCTAAGTCGCAACTCATCCCCATTAAAAGAAAATAACAAAAATAACAGCAAAGGATAATGGGCCCGATTTTGAGCTGGGCGATGCATAGCCCGCCCACCTCCCACCTAACCCAGATTTTCCATGCCGGGGTCATATGTGGCTCCGGCACTGAAAATCCGGGTGTCGCCACACAGCCAGGAAGTTGCTGGAGCTACCCGTATAGCACCAATTTTCAGTGCTACACAGTTAGCCCCATCGCCTTAAAGATAGGCGAGGTTATTCAATGCCTATCTTTAAGGCACAGAGCACTAACTGTGTAGCATTGAAAATCGGTGCTACAAGGGTAGCGCCATGGCCCACCTATGCTCCGCCTCTGAATGCCCCCAACATGCCCCAATGCTAAGTGGATAGCAGCTGAGCGCGTAAGGGAGATATCTGGGATTTTCAAAGGGCACTACCTGCGTAAGTACCCTTTGAAAATCCTGAATAAGGCATTTACATGGGAAACTAGGGAAGTTACCCGTGTAAATGCCTTTGAAAATTGGGTCAAAAAGAAAATAAAGAATTATAAAAATATTACATAAACAATTCCCAAACTTCTCAATCATCTCAAAGACTGAAACCAGTTAACACATGTGATTTTATAACAGGGTGCCTAGGTTTGAGGGTGGAGAAGGCACCTATTATACCCGATTTGAGAAGGACATATTTACTACAAATTTTAGTGCATGCTGATGGCCTGCACTAATGGTTCTAGCACACACTAAAAGCAGACAGCATGGTAAAAATCCTGCACTCACTGCTTAGCGCATGATGGACTAGAGACTGGCAGGGTTATGGACGGAGAGTGGGTGTAGACTGCACATTGTGGTAGTGTGCTAGTTGTTAGTGTTTCAAGTATGTGTGCACATGCATATTTTATAAAATGCTGTCATGTGCTCGAGTCCGACATGCACTAAATTGAGGTGAAGATATCCCTGGGGAATGGCACTTGCTAGGCTTGAACAGGGGGTCTTCACTGCTGCACCCTACCAGCCTAGTTATCCTACACAGCAGGCTCCGCATAGTATTTAGGGGAACTGGGCATAGCCCAGCTCCATGCCATTCCAGCAGTCCTCAATAAAAAGAAAAACATTCAATAAGGAAAACAAAAACAAGCAAAACTCCCTTGCTATTTATCTTTATCTTTATTTGTCAAATTTGATATACCGCCAATTACTATTGTATTACAGCGGTGTACAATGAAAATATCATGACTGCAGAAATAAAAGATAGAAAGGAACGCCATTAAGTGGATAGGAAAGTGACAGGGAGATAAAGAAGGAAAAAGACAGCGAAAGGCGGTAGAAACGAAACAAGGATAAGCAACGTAATTGACTTTGTGCAGTCTCTGTGAAAACAAGTAAAGCTGCAAAGTGAGCCAGTCTGGGCTTTCCTCCTAGTTCCTTGCCTGAAATCCACCGGCTACTTCCTCCTGGATATTACACGGGCTACAAGACCCCCTTAAGCTAGTCCCTGCTGAGGGGCTTCTCATCAATAACCGTACACGACATTCAGGCCAGTTCATCAATAATTCAGTCCATGCCATTCTTTTAAACCTCGGCAAACCCTTACTTCTTCAATGGGCTGGAGGAGGGTTGGGGAAGCCTTCCATCCACATGTCCCCTAGGCATTCTCAAGTCCAGTCCACATCCACAACAAGGCAAACACACACTTGAAGGTCTGGCTTCTTGATACTCCATGTCCTTAAAGCTACAATCCCAGGGTTCTGCTTGTCCCAGCTCCATAGATCCAGGTGCCTTGGGAACCATGGAAAGCTCACTTGGGGGCTGACTCTATGCAGAAGGAGCTCCTTGGTCCTTTGGGAGCTGCCTTGCATACTCCTTGTCTGCCAGGGAGGAATATTGGCCCCACTCTTTTCCCCAGGTTGCCGGGAAACCACCCAGTCCCTGGCTCCACCCCTTTGACCCAGATCTCCTTTCCTTAGTTCAGGGAGGTTTCTAAAGCTTCTCCCCTGGGCATGCCTATTCTACTAGTACATTCCTAAGTACACTGCATGCACTTTTAGCATGGACCTAATTTAATGAAGCATTTATGAGTGGAAAAGGTTTATTAAATTACCTCCATAGAGTCATAAAGGTTCTCTCCTAATCTCTACCTGCAAAGAGTTGCAAAAAAGTGCTCCTGTCACTGAAAATGCTGTATTCTAAGTGGTTGACAGCCTTGCCTGATTTAAAGCTGGAACCACCGGTTTCCTAGTGTCAAAAAAACAGGAATTAAACTTAGGTTCATACAGTTTCAACCAATTTATACAAAAAGCTTGGAGCCTTCTCAACAAGCACTCAGTTAATCAAAGTTCCCCACTTGGACTTGATTCACTGAACCATTGGAAGCCAGTGTGAGGTCTCCAGTAATTAGTCTCACTGCCAAGTTCTGTACAACCTGCACAGATTTTATCGTACAGGCAGGAAGGCCAACATGTAAGAAATTCCAATAATCTGACTTTGCAAGAACTAGTAAGTGCCATGATGTCATTAACAAATGAACATAAATAAATAAAAATAAAATAAATACCTAACTTGGGATTCCGAAGATGCCTCGAAACAGTCAAAAGGCAGAAAAATCTTTGCTTCTTCAACATCTGCAGAGAAATTATGAAACTCATGTCAATGTCCTAAGATCAACAGCAATGAAGAACTCGGTTTTGTAGTTTCACTCTAGCAGTCAAGAAATCTTTCTTTGCTGAGTTTTGATAATGCCTGGTGACTCTGTTCTAGGGGTAACAGGGGCCCTTTGACTAAAACATGATAATATTTTGCACTTACTGCTCATTTTGAGTAAATATTAATGCATGGTGAGTGTGAAAGTCATGCGGTAACTCTTGGGGGCATGCCCAGCATGTTCCCTGCAGTCACCACATTGAAAAGTCCCTTACTGCGCATTAAGGTCATTCACAATTGCCACGGGTGCACTTAATACCACCTATCGAGGTGACGTTAAGGGCAGCTGTGCTTATTGCAACATTGACAGCACTCAGTAAATGTCATTTGAGAATTGCACTGTACAATCCAAGCCACAAAGCACACATACTCTGTCCACTCACCACTCCGTTGAGCGATAAGCAATTATTTTATTTATTTATTTTTCTTATATACCGCACTCTTCAGTATCAGCGCGGTTTACATTGAACAAAAAACTGTTCAGTGCAGAATATCTGCACTGGACTTACATTATAACAGTTATCAAAAGTACAGCTATAACAATGTAACTTAAATGTAGTTAAGCAGTGTAACTAGATACAGTTAGAAAAGGACAGGGTAACTATATACAGATATATACAGGTAGTACCACATATGCTCACGAGTATCAACGGCGTGTAGCTGTTGTCTCGATAGCGTATTAACTGACAGTGTGAGGGGACGTTATTTGTCAGGGGGATCCAGGTCTGGGGGATCTGAATTTGGAAGGTTAGGTTTCGAATTAATTACAGTAATAAAGGAATTAGTACATGGTAACTGTCATGCCAACACAGTAAGTTACTGCAGCCCTGCATCAACAGTTACCACGTGCTAAAACATGCATTACCCGCTTAGCATACTTTAACACTAGAAGCCCCAAAAGGAATTTTACCTAGAAACCCCAAAGTGTGTGAATTGACACATTATCACGACAACTGCATTTAGCATGAAATGCAGATGTGAATTAGTGTGAACTTATTTGTTAAACACATGCAGTATGTGACGTCATTACATGATGTCATCATGTGTTTATTGTTTGTAATGGAGTAAAACTGTAAACAGTGATTGAGATGCGCCACCTAGCGGGAACATGAATTTATACCTAGAAGCCCCAAAGTACATCAATTGATGCATCCAAGACAACCGAGTGCGTCAATTGACGTACTTTAGGGCTTCTAGGTATAAATTCATTTTCCCGCTAGGTGGTGCATCTGTCATTAATTTTCAATGCACATATTTGAACATCTTGACCTTGCTAACAAAGTCATGGAACATGACTGACATTGTTCTAGCAGTGGCGCTGCTATACAACTTCGAAGCTGCATTTGCATCAATTGACGCACTTTGGGGCTTCTAGTGTTAAGAAAAGGACCCCACAGGCATGCTGAAAGACAGCTACTAAATGACACTTCATTGTTCTTACACACTACTCCAATGATGTTTCAATTTCTTATTTCTTATTTATTTATTAAGATTTATTGATCGCCTTTGTGGAGATATTCATCCAAGGTGATGTACTAACAGGTGTAGCTTAACACAGACAGCCTACATATTGATTAGGGATGTCCTGAAAACTCAAGTTTGAGCCCCAGTGGTCTAATTCCAGCCTCAATAATTGCTCAATTACATTTAATGCTTGACCTATACTGAAAAAACATAATTGAAGCATTTGAGAAGGATTCACTAATATCTCCTGTAAGATGTAAGCTGCTATGATCTCTGTAGCTTAAACTAAGTGGTGCTCAATGCTATAAAATACAAGTCCCGAAGAAATGATTGATTTATTCTTTCAGCTGCAGTGCTATAACCATGACACAACACTTTCCAAAGCTATCTTAAGTGCCTTAGGCAACAGTTCTACTTTCTGGTTGGTCCGTGTCTGCACCCCTGTTATGTCAATGTTTAGGAAAATGGTGCATCTGATGGGCCATTCTTCAGAAGCCCTTGATGTTTTAATGAGAAATAAATAAGAACCAGTCGTAGCAAGGTGCCTAATTATTAAAATAAGGATATTATTGTTTCCACTTCATCATCTGTTGCTCGGCACATGGACTGCCAAATTATATGTCACCTTGGAGGGCATATTTTCTGTGGTTTTCACAGCTTCTACAATGGCAAACTGATGAATATTTACTGAGCTGTACAGCAGTGGGAACAAATAAAAAAATGCCTGTATTTGCATCTCCAAGAGACTAGCAAATCATGGGACTATGGTGAAGCAGAGAAAGTGGTGTTGCCTTCCAGAGGGATAGAGAGAACAGCTCATGTTATAATGAGATTGACTTTTAGATTGAATGTGTCGTCGACTGTGCTACACTTCAGACTTCCCCGCTGTGCATCTACTCCCAAGGCTTTAACATTAAGACAGCTTATATACAAGCTGGGAGGATTCAATTAGACCGTATGTTATTAATCAATCAATTAAGTAGCAATCTTCGCTATATATACTTTCACTCCTAAAGAGGTGAGAAACTCAGATCGGAAACTAAAGTTGAGGAAAGTCCTTTAACTTTGATACAGAAACAAGCATGTATTATTCCTGTAGTCTGATTGATTGATTGATTGATTAGCATGTGTTCCTTGAGCTAATTAACCAATACATAGAGCAGCATATCTGGTGAATTGTTGTTAATAAGTAATCACAAGGCATCCAAAGTGATGCCTATAATCTCTGGCACTTAAAAACCAGGCTTTAAATAGCCAGATTTAATACCACTAAATGCCAGCTCATTCTGTGATATGCTCGCTCTGCCAAGATCACTCTAGACACACTCCAATGTGTTTATGCCAAATTAAGAGTCAGGGAACTTTATATCAATAAAAAAAGGCAAAAGTACTGAAGCATAATTATTTAGCATGTTTCATTTTAAGTTATTAATCTTAACTGGATTATTCATTTTGAGACATTTGTTCAGGCACCTTCCGAAAGGCTACAGTTAGCAATAACGCCATGAAAAAATCAGATTTGCTGTAGCTTGAGGGAAGTAATAGATTTTTATAGTAGCTTGTATTGCTATTGTTGGTCATGAATAATGCAAATGGCCATATATCTATAATTATTTGCAGAAATGATATCTTTATAAATCTTTATAGAACTTATATTAAGTAAGAAAAAACTGATGCAACGGATCTAGCCTACATAATAAAGCTATACGTAAAATTTCAAAGCAGATTCGTCCAGCTGTTGCCTTCTTCCCAGAGCAGTGAAATTTGCATTGGAAACTTGAGCTTCAGTAATTTCAACATTTCTCACAGTTGTGATGGCCAAATAAAGTGACTGCTAGTGATTATGGAGCTGAGAACACTTGGCACTGGACTCTACTATTTATTTCCCACAATAAGCATACATAATGTAGTTAAATTTAATTTAAATAGCATTTATTTCCCACCTTTTTCCCCGTGGATTCGAAGTGGGTTACACCATAAACATTAAATTAAACAATAAAATGCCATCCCAAAACTACAATACAAGATAAAAGTATTGATGCATTACTAGCATAGATTACTTTACTGACCCAACCCCAGCCAACTTGCATCCCATGCATTACCCCAGCTGAATTCCTAGTGAACAACTAAGACCTAAGAAGTTTTCTGAATATAGCATGGCTCCTCACTTCCAACTATTTCCATGGTAATGAATTCCACATCACCAGGTCCTGTCCCAAAAAGTATTTGCTTTCTTGTAATGGGCAACCTACAAGCTTTGACAGATGGAAAATCCAGTTGATTATCATTCTGCAGCTACAAAGCTTACAAAGCTTGCATAGAAGTGCAGACATATAAATTATAAGGGTTTTTCTGAGATTTTAGATCAATTTTGCCATGGTAAGCCATTTTCAACCAAAGTTAAAAATCATCATTCTATATATATAGGACCATTATACAGCTCATACATAAGGTTCCAAGACCATATAGGCAGAGTTGCCATAAGAGGTTGGCAAGGAGGACAATCAACCTGAGTGGCAATGACCCATGCCACCCTTCTGAGACAGTCTGGAATTCTGTGAGCAAGGAAATGTGCGGTGATGATTTACTTCATGAAATCTTTAGTTGAATGAATGAATTATAATGAAATATGGATCTCTTTGTAAGTTTTGAGATAACTACAGTTAATGAGAAAATGTTTGCCATGTTTTCATTGAATTGATGTATTGTGCCTGAAGGTTTCTTGTAGCTGCCCTGTGGGTTTCCCAAACTGGTCTACATATTTTAATTAACAGGCTGCACAATCTTGACTTTCTTAATAAAACAATAAGGGGCTGATATTCAAGATAGAAGGTCAACGCAAAAGAGGAAGGCCAGCAATGAGATGGATCGCTACAATAACAGCAGCTACGGGTACCAGTCTGTTGTCAATGAGCCGCCTGACTGAAGACCGAACACAATTTAGGATAGCTATCCAGAGGGTCGCCATGAGCCGACTCCAACTCGACGGCACTTAACAACAACAACATTCAAAAGCAGCAGTGAGTGAGACTGAATGAATTCTTTGCTTCGGCCTTTAACGAAGATGATGTAGGGAAGTTACCATGCCTGGAATGGTATTTAAAGCTGATGCAGCAAAAGAATTGAAATAAATATCAATAAACCAGGAAGATGTATTACAACTATTTGATAAACTGAAGAATATCAAATCACATGGACCAGATGGTGTTGAAAGAACTGAAATATTAAATTACAGATCTACTAACTAATCTGTAAACTGTCATTAAAATCATCAGTAATACCTGAAGAGTGGAATATAACCAATGTAATGCCAATTTTTAAAAAGGGTTCCAGGGGTGATCTGAGAATTACAGACTGGTGAGCCTGACATCAGTACAGGAAAAAATGGTAGAAACTATTATTAAGAACAAAATTTCTGAGCATATAGACAGTCATGGTTTAATGGGAGACAGCCATCATGGCTTTAGCTAGGGAAGGTCTTGTCTTACTAATCTGTTATATTTTTTTGAAGGTTTAAATAATCAGACAACGGTGGGCCAGTCGATGTAGTGTATCTGGATTTTCAGAAAGCCTTTGACAAGGTCCCTCATTTGAGACTCTTGGCAAAATTAAAAAATCATGGGATGGAGGCAGTGTAATATTGTACATCAGGAATTGGTTAAAAGATAAAAAGCAGAGAGTAGGGCTAAATGGCCAATTTTCCCAATGGAGAAAGGTGAATAGTGGAGTACCCCAGGGATCTGTGTTGGGTCCACTGCTTTTTAACATATTCGTAAATGACCTGAAAATGGGAATAACGAGTGAGGTGATCAAATTTTCAGATGAGACAAAAATATTCAAAGTTATTAAAACACAAGAGGATTGTGAAAAATTGCAAGAGGACCTCGATAAATTGGAAGACTGGATGTGGAAATGGCAGATGCCGGCACTACAACTTAGCCTTATGCTTCTTTTCAGTGGGACCAGCCATTCACAAGTGCACTGCTGAATAGGCATAGAAGTGGCAATTGTCTTACCATTCATGGGCATAAGGTAGGCCTGCTTTTTTGCTAATTTAAGCAGATAAGTTATACACAGAGTGGCTGAATTTTACTGTTCTACATATAACTTTTGTGTAGTTCGCCACCTGTATGGGAAGCTGAGTATGCCCAAAGATGTTATGCATAACCCACAATGCCATGGTCTATGCGTAAAATCTGTTTATAAAAGGGAGAGATATTTAAAGAATTGGGTGGTCAGCATCAGTGACATCCGCATAAGTCTTTTAAAATATCAGGCACATGGGTTTTTGTTTGCTAGTATTGAAGTTGAGAGAAACACACAGGGTTTATTTCCAGTGGGAGAATATCTGCTAAAGTTAATATCTTGTTACCTTTATTTGTATATTCAGACAGTTTATCCAGTTAAGCTGGGCTGTTTCAATATACTAGCTTGTTGTTGTTGTTAAGTGCCGGCGAGTCGGAGTCGACTCATGGCGACCCTCTGGATAGCTATCCTAAATTGTGTTCGGTCTTCAGTCAGGAGGCTCATTGTTGACAGACTGGTACCTGTAGCTGCTGTTATTGTATCGATCCATCTCATTGCTGGCCTTCCTCTTTTGCGTTGACCTTCTATCTTGCCAAGCATAATGTCTTTCTTTAATGATCTCTCTCTTTGCATGATGTGTCCAAAGTATGAAAGTCGAAGTCTTGTCATCTGAGCTTCTAAAGAAAGCTTAGGTTTGATCTCCTCTAGTACCGACAGGTTTGTTCTTCGGGCAGTCCATGGTATACACAGTATTCGCCACCAGCACCATAATTCAAAGGCATCAATTTTCTTCCTGTCTATCTTTTTCACTGTCCAGCTTTCACATCCATATGATGTTATTGAAAATACCATGGCTTGAACAAGTTGAATCTTTGTATGGAGAGAGACATCTCTGCTCTTGAGAATCTTATCTAGGTCTTTCATAGCCATTCTGCCAAGAGCAATGCGTCATCTGATTTCTTGACTGCTTGTTGCTTCTTTATTGATAGTTGATCCAAGTAGGTTAAAGTTGTTCACAATTTCAATTTCTTCTCCTTCAACGATGAAACTGTTGATTATGCCAGTTGTCATGATCTTTGTCTTCTTTACATTAAGGTGCAGGCCCATTTTGAGACTATGTTCTTTGATTGTGAGAAGCAAATGTTTCAGATCATCTTCACTTTCAGCCAGTAATGTGGTATCATCAGCATAGCGAAAGTTGTTGATGAGTCTTCCACCAATATTCACACCTCTGTTGTCTTCATACAATCCTGCTTCTCTGATGATTTGTTCTGCATATAAATTAAACAGGTAGGGGGAAAGTATGCAGCCTTGTCTTACACCTTTGCTTATTTTAAACCATTCGGTTTCTCCTTGTTCCGTTCAAACTGTTGCTTCTTGATCAATGTACAGATTGCGCAAGAGAACGATCAGGTGTTCTGGTGGCCCAGAGTTTCTCATGGTTTACACAGTCAAAAGCCTTGCTATAGTCGATAAAGGACAAATAGATATCCTTTTGGTATTCTTTAGTCTTTTCAAGGATCCATCTCACATCCGCAATGATGTCTCTCGTTCCTCGCCCTTTCCTGAACCCTGCTTGCACTTCAGGTAGTTCTTGTTCCAGGTATGGTTGTAGTCTCTTTTGAATAATCTTCAGTAGAATCTTGCTGGCATGTGGAATCAGAGCGATTGTGCGATAATTTCCACAGTCAGTTGGATCACCTTTCTTTAGTACTGGTATAAACACAGATCTTTTCCAGTCAGTTGGCCATGATGTTGTCTTCCATATTTATATGATAAAGATCAAGTGGACCAACAGCCGTTTCAACCTGTACCTTATGATCGGGAACCATTGGTGATGAAAGAAGAAGTTGAAGCAGCATTGAAAGCCTTATCAAAGAAAAAAGCACCAGGCATTGATAGCATTCCCATAGAAGTATTGCAGCAATCTGATGCAGCTGTTACTGTACTCACAATGCTCTGCCAAGAAATATACTAGCTTAAGTGCTTTAAAATTTGTATTTGAATTTAATTAATTTAACATCAGTTCTTTTATTCTGCTCTTTCCATCATAGAGGTTACAGAGTATGTACATCAAAGCGAGTTGCATTTAAGTACAGCAGGTCTTTTCCTGTTCCTTGAAAGGGTAACCATCTTAGGGGACTTTTAACTAAATGCTGCTAACTGGTTTAGCGTATGATAACTGGTTAACATGTGTTTTAGCGTGTGATAAGTGGGCAGTTTAGGAGTGGAGTTGGGTGTGGAGAACACATTGCTGCTATAATGAGGGCAATTGCCGCTCACTCAATAGCAATGTGGCAGTTAGCGCAAGTACACATAAAGATACCTCTGTGTCATTACAGTAGGTGCAACTGCACTAATTGCACCAGACGTTAGCATTCACATCCACACATTAACTGCCAGGAACTTGCTGGGCATGCTACCAACAACTAGTACATGATGGGCACACTTACTATGTGTTCGTTTTCTGCTAATCATGTAGTACATGCACACCTTTAGTAAAAGGGCATTAAACTGGTACCCAAGGCAATGGAAGATTAAGTGACTTGCCCAAAATCATAGAGTGTCAGTGATTTGAGCCCTGACCCTCCCCCCAGTACTCAGCCTCCTGCTCTAACCATTACGCTACTCCTGCAAAATCCCCAACATGCACAAATGTACACTTGCTTAAAGTCAGGAGTAAATGTATACATGTACTCTATGCATGCATTTTATAAAGTACAGTATATGCATATATCATTTTGTTGTTGTTAAATGCCATTGAGTCAGTGCTGACTCAAGGCAACCCTCTGGATAGTTGTCCTAAACTGTGTTCAGACTTCAGTCAGGGGCTCATTCTTGATAGACTGGCATCCACAACTGCTGTTATAGTATCAATCCAACTCATTGCTGGCCTTCCGCTCTTGCATTGACCTTCAACGTTGCCAAGCATGGTCTTTCTCTAATGTTCATAACTCTGCCCAAACTATTCAAATCACCAGCCAAAGAAAAGTTCCCAAAACCACTTCAAAACATCACTTGAAAAAGCTCAAGCTAAAAAGCTACAATTAAGAATACTCCACTCGATTTTTCAGAGACTCTCAGAGTGGGCTAAATGAGTACAAAGAAAACACCTCAAAACCAGCCCCAAGCACCATCATTGACCTCTTATCCCTGTGCTCATTTTTTTATATATCTGTTTTTTAAAAATGTTATGAAAATCACTAAAAGTTATTTAAAAAAACAAAACAAAGATAGAATAGTTACTCACCTGTAACAGGTGTTCTCCAGGAGCAGCAGGAATCAGTCCTCACTTATGGGTGACATCAACACCGATGGAGCCCCCGTGCGGAGCATTTCCCCAGCTTTCTATGAAAGCCTTTGGGAATACTACACGCATGCGCGGTCCCCTTCCCGCCTAAAGGTGCCATCTTGCTCAGTCAAATGACATAGCTAAAAAACAGCACACAAAAATGAAAAAAATTAACTATGTACAACTGCAACTCCCAGGGGAGGAGGGAGGGTTGTGAGGACTGATTCCTGCTGCTCCTGGAGAACACCTGTTACAGGTGAGTAACTACTCTTTCTCCAGAATCAAGCAGGAAGACAGTCCTCACTTATGGGACTCCCCAGCTTCAAGCTACCGGGGACCCAGAGCTGAAAAATGAGCTCCCTCTAGCCTCAGCATCAGAGAAAGGATTTCACTGAAACATACCTCCACCAGTAGCCCAACCAGAGGGCTGGAGGGTAGGAGTTGCCTAAACCTCAAAGAGATTCAGGAGCACTGCCTGACCAAAAGCACTGTCCCTGCGGGACTCCCTCTCCAGGCAGTAATGGGCCACAAAAGTCTGGCTTGAGGACCAAGTTGCAGCCCTGCAGAGCCAACGATACAGAGCGGAGATGAGCTACTGAGGCAGCCATTGCCCTGACACGGTGGGCCGTGACCCGACCCTGCAAAGGAAGGTCAGCTGCCCTGTAAGCCCAGGTGATACAGTCAGCCACCCAGATGGACAAGGTACGTTTGGACACAGGTACCCCCAAGTTATTGGGGTCAAAAGATACGAAGAGCTGAGTAGCCCTCCTATGCCCTGCGTACGGTCAAGGTAGAAGGATAAGGTCCTCCTACAGTCCAGGGTATGCAGGACTGTCTCAGCCTGGCTAGCATGGGGCCTAGGGAAGAATGTTGGAAGAACCACCTCCTGGTTGAGATGGAAAGAGGAGACAACCTTGGGGAGGAACTTAGGATGAGTCCTAAGGATTACTTTGTTCCTATAGAAGCGAGTGTATGGCCTGTCACAGACCAGGGCTTGAAGTTCACTCACTCGCCTGGCCGAGGTCAAGGCCACTAGGAATAGAGTCTTCCAGGATAGGAAGCGTAGAGGACATATAGCCATTGGTTGAAAAGGTGGGCGAGTAAGCTGCTGCAAGACCACATTCATCTCCCACTCAGGGGCTGGTGGACGGAGAGGAGGCTTGAGCAATAGTAAGCCTCTGAGAAATCTGGACACCAAAGAGTGAACTGACAAAGAGTGTCCCTCCACCAGAGAGTGGTGAGCTGCCAGAGCAGAGAGGTGGACCCGAACAGAATTGGACTTAAGGCCCTGATTGGACAAGTGCAGTAGGTACTGGAGTACTACTGGCACAGTGCAGGTGAAAGGATCTTCCTTGCGTTACTGACACCACAAGGAGAACCTTCTCCACTTTAGGGCATATGTTTTCCTGGTGGATTGCTTTCTAGAGGCCAAGACCACCTCTTCCACTTCCTGAGGTAGGCCCCAGGGAGCCAAGACTACCCTTGCAGCCTCCATGCCATCAGATGGAGAGATTTGAGATTGGGATGCAGAAGGGAACCCTGATCCTGAGATAGAAGGTCGGGTTGGAATCCCAGAGGCATGGGTGTCTCCACTGCCAGTTGAAGTAGCAGGGGGAACCAGGGCTGCCTCTGCCACCTGGGAGCAACCAGAAGTACTGAGGCCTTGTCCCTGAGAATCTTGAACAAGGTTCGGGCCACCAGAGGTGTGGGAGGAAACGCATAGAGCAGGCCCTGGGACCAAGAAATCAGGAAGGCATCTGCCGCCACCCTTAGGGGATGCGGTTGCCTGGAACAAAACTTGGGCAGTTGGCGGTTCAGGGGACTGGCAAAGAGATCCATGGATGGAAGTCCCCATTTCAGGAAAATCTGTTGAACCACCAAAGGGTGCAGCTGCCATTCGTGGGGCTGCAGAATTCTGCTTCAGCAGTCTGCCAGAGAGTTCACCTGGCCAGGAAGATAAACAGCCCTCAGCAACATCTGGTGCCTGAGGGCAAAAGAGCAAAGGGCCTATGCTTCCAGGCATAGAGGCCTGGACCCAGTGCCGCCCTGTTTGTTCACATAGAACATGGCTATTTGGTTGTCCGTCTGAACTAGAACAGACTGGTGGGCCAAGGTATGAGAAAAAGCCTTGAGAGCTAAACGAATAGCCTGCAGTTCCAGTAGGTTGATCTGTTGCGTGGCTTCCCATGGGGACCAGAGGCCTTGGGTGCAGCTCTCTTGACAGTGTGCACCCCAGCCCTGTAAGGAGGCATCGGTTATCAACACCACCGTGGGGGCAGGCACCTGAAAAGGCACCCCCTGCAGCAAGTTGGGGGGTGTAGCCACCACTGAAGAGACTTCAGGAGAGGTTTTGATACCCTTACTTTGTCTGCTAGGCTCCCTGTGGCCTGCTTCCACTGAGTTCTGAGGCACCACTGTGCAGGCCTTATGTGGAGGCGGGCTTTGGGGGTCACATGCACAGTCGATGCCATGTGTCCCAGGAGCTGCAGACAGAGCCTGGCAGGAACCCATGGCAAACTGAGAAACCGGGATGCCAACTCCATGAGCCTTTGAGCTCTGTCCTCTGGCAAGTAAGCCCTTGCTTGCAGAGTCCAGCTGTGCTCCTATGAACTCGAGGTTCTGGGAGGGGAGCAAAGTGGACTTTGTGAAGTTTATGACAAAGCCTAGGTCTTGAAGGAGTGTGACAGTCCTGAAGGTGGCCTGCCTGGCCTCCTGGTAAGTCTGACCTCGGATGAGCCAGTCGTCCAGACAGGGGAAGACAAAAACCCCTTGAGCCCTCAAGTAGGCTGCCACCACAGCTAGGCACTTTGTAAAGACCCGTGGGGCGGAAGTTAGGCCAAAAGGCAGTACCCTGTACTGGTAATGGTTTCCTCCCACCACAAACTTGAGGTACTTTCTGTGGTCTGGATGAATGAGGATGTGAGTGTATGCATCCTTTAGGTCTAAGGAGCATAGCCAATCTCCCTGCTGGAGGTAGGGCAGAAGTGTTCCAAGAGTAAGCATCTTGAACTTCTCTTTCTCCAAGAACTTGTTGAGGTTCCTGAGGTCTAGGATAGGCCTTAGGCCTCCTGTTCGTTTTGGCACCAGAAAATACCTGGAGTAAAATCCGCGCCCCTGTAGGCGAGGAGGTACAGGCTCCACCGCCTTGTCCAGAAGCAGACCCTGAAGTTCTTGGAGGAGGAGGTTGGTGTGCAGGAGAGGCCTCAGAGGTTCTCCTGGAAAATAGACAGGAGGTAGCTGTTGGAAATGAAGCATATAGCCCTGGTGAATGATGCTTAAGACCCAAGCATCCCCTGTAATGGGTGGCCACCTGTGGGCAAACAGGGCTAAGCGACCTCCTGTGCAGGGATGGGGCAGCAGGGGCGGAGAGGCTATGCCTTGGGAGTCAAAAACCCCCTCCCTGCTGGGTAGGAGCAGGAGTCGGAGGCTTGGGGGCCTTCTGCCTACAGGGCCCATGTCCCTGCCCCTTGGTCTGCTGCCCCTGAGGGGGAGCTGGGGAGGCCTGGTACTGAGGGAAAGGTTTGTAGGCAGACACCCTTCTCAGGTAGAAGGACTTTTTACCCGAGCCCTTCTTCTTGTGAGAAGGGGCAGAAGTCTTTCCTTGTCCTGGTCAGGTGCTCGGTTTCGAGCTCAGCCGCCTTCTCGGCCATGGATTTGCCAAAAAGGTTTTCACCTCGGCAAGGGACATTGACCAACTTGTCCTGTACCCAAGGCTCGAGGTCCGATAACTGCAGCCATGCCTGGCGTCGGGCCGCGATGCCGGCGGCCGCCACACGAGCCGAAGCCTCGAAGCCATCGTAGGCCGCTCGGGACATGAATTTGGAACAGTTCCGGATTCCTGAAGACAAAGACTGGAACCTCTGCAAAGGTTCCCCGGAGAGGCCAGCAGAGAACCCGGCAAGCTCCTTTGCCAGGTCTCGGAGGTACATGCCCATGTACAGCTGGTATGACTGGACACGGCAAGCAAGCATTGAGCCCTGGAAGCACTTTCTGCCGAAAGCATCCAGGTTCCAGGCCTCCCTGCCGGGGGGCACCGTGGAGTGCATCTTCTGGCTCTTCAGACGATGCATGGCCGATTCCGCCACCATGGAATGGTGCGGCAGCTGCACCTTTTGGAAGCCAGGGCTCTTACGGAGTCGATAGATGGAATCAACTCGCTTGCTCAAGACCGGCGCTGAGGTCAGTGCCTCCCACATCCGGAAGAGGAGCCGTTCCAGCATCGGAGGCACCGGAACAGTAAA
Organism: Ichthyophis bannanicus; assembly: GCA_033557465.1. Lineage (NCBI taxonomy): Eukaryota > Metazoa > Chordata > Amphibia > Gymnophiona > Ichthyophiidae > Ichthyophis > Ichthyophis bannanicus. The sequence continues at coordinate 103,590,438 of CM066041.1, read as the reverse complement.
GGCCTGCTTCGGAGGAGAGTCATACTGGAGGGCCTCGAGCTCCTCGGCTCGAGGCTCCTCCTCGGAGTCCACGGGAATCGCCAAGGCCTTGGCCATGTCCCGCATGAACTCCAAGAACCAGGTGTCCTCCGGTGGGGATCTACTCCGGGGCTCGGACTGCGATGAGTCTGATGGGATGCACCGAGTCTGGAAGGTATCGGGGGACTCCTCATCCTCCGTCTCCCAGGCTGACTCGTCTGAAGAGGAGTCGAGGGGCTCCGACCACGCGGGTCAAGGTGGCACCTGCCCCGATGCCGAAGGCACCGGCATTGACGCCCTTGGTTCCGAACGGGAGGTCGAGGGAGACCTTGACCGAGGACGACTTCGAGCCTTCATGGTCTCGAGTATCGGCTCGGTCTCCGGGGTCAACTTCAACATCGATGTCCCGGTGGTCGGGGCCGATGCACCAGCGAGGCTGGCCATCAGTACCCGTTGCTGCTACTTGAAGGCAGACAATCTGCACTCCAAGGCTGTCAGCCTGAGTCCAAGCTCAGGAGACTCAGCAGCCACCGACTCGGGCCCTGGCAGCGCCGGGCCCGACGTCGGCTCCCTCGGAGGAGAATCCACGAGGACTACAGGACTTACGTGTCCGACGGTCTCTGGCTCTACACGAGGTACTTTGGATGGCTTCTCCTGCTCCAAAGGCCCTGGATGGCGGTTGGGGGTCTTAGACCTGGCCCTCGAGGAACCAGGGACCTCTTCCGACGCCACCCTCAGGAGCCGTTTCTTCCTCTTGCGTTCCCGGTCAGGGGACCCTCTGTCCGAGGAACCCCGGCGATGCTCGGGATCAGACTCCCGAGACGTCGAGGCCTCAGACGAGGTTCGGGCCCGGCCGGAGGCAGCGTCTGAAAAAATCCTTTCCTTCTGGTGCTGACAGCTTCGAAGTGCCTTGGTGGACATTTTGCCACATGGGCCACAGATCATGGGATCATGATCTGGGCCGAGGCACTGAAAGCAGCAGTCATGGGTGTCGGTGAGAGACATTAGTTTCTTGCACCGATCACACTTCTTGAAACCATTGGAAGCCATCGGGGAGAAAAGGGCCCCCGCGAGGTCAAAAGACCGGCCTTCCAGGGAAAAACAGAAAAAAGGGCGCGAACCATAACCACGAAGGGCAAAAACCGAAAAATAGAAAACAGGCTCGATACCGGTGTACCGAACCCGGCGGGAAGGGGAACCGGCGTCGAACTCGGAGAAAAAGGCGAAGAAATCTTCGAAAAAACATCAACCTTTCCGGGTGACTAGGACAAAACGTCCAAAGGGCTCCACGGAAAAAGAGAGACTGAGCAAGATGGCACCTTTAGGCGGGAAGGGGACCGCGCATGCGTGTAGTATTCCCAAAGGCTTTCATAGAAAGCTGGGGAAATGCTCCGCACGGGGGCTCCATTAGCGCCGATGTCACCCATAAGTGAGGACTGACTTCCTGCTTGGTCCTGGAGAAACTACTTATCTGCTTATGAAGACCACCCTATGCAAACTGCATAAACATAGGTGCTAGCTTTTGGTGCGCGTGCTTTATATCTGTATACTTCTTGCAATTTTATTGTATCCTATTCCACATATAAAGCAAGCTTTACCATGTAAAACATTTTATAAAATGGCTCTATATGGCTTCTTCAGCTCCAAGCACTGCATTTTGGGATTAAATAATTAAGGGGCGTGTTTACTAAGACGTGCTAAGCCTTAGCATGGGATTTGATTGCGCTAAGGGCATCATGCTAACAGGGTCATCAGAGCCCACGCTAAAAATCCTGTGCAGGGATTGGGCAAGTTAGGGTCATAATGTGGTCATTGACAGCATGTTGCGGTTAGCATGGGCATTTTGACATAGGTAACCACACCTATTACTGCTATCAGAAAGGACATAGATGCACCCATCTCCGAATATGAGCATGGGTCTCTGTGCTAATTTGGTGGAAAAATCGCACGCATCTTAGTAAAGATTCCCCTAAGATGGACATCATCTGCTTTCCATCCTATTGCTTTCTAAATTCCAACTCTTTGTTCACAATACAGGACTTATGAAAAAGTTAGAACATAAGTCCCATATTCTGAACGAAAAAAAAGAAGCTTCTAAGGTGGTACATTTTTCTGAACAGCAGCATTCTTTGTGCCGATTGGCTATTGATCAAGTCCCAACAGACATGAGGGGTGGAGATTGAAACCAGTGATTGCTCCAGCTTGGATAAAAAGTCATTTTTTTTTGTTTAGATATGGTTGAGCCAAAAGGCATTGGTGTACAAATTGATTTTAAGGTGTTTAATGAAAATAATATTGATGGAGTTTGAAAACATCAGTTGAAAATAGCTTATTGAAGAGTTTGACGTGAAAGTGAGATGGGATTGGTTGATTTGAACAGAAACATTTTGCCTCAAGAACTTAAAACCTTGAAGCAGCTTATGGCAAAATGAAGGACTCTGTTGTGCATTTGAGTTGGACTGTAATACAGATTTGTAAGATAAGTGACTAGAAATGTATTAAATAAAAGAGAGGGTTTTAGACTGATTAATTAAATACATTTTACTGCTCATAACACTGATAGATAAGAGCACTGAAATCACCATGGCGGTAAATATCTGAGGTTCTTTCCCTAAAAAAAGTATCTAAATTATTTTTAAAAAGCTAAAAAAAAATGTATGCATATAACTCACATTTTTGAAGAGGAGTACATGACTATTTATTCCTGAAGTATTTGCCTTTAATACCTGTCTATTGGTATTACTCAAAATATGGCAGTCAAAAAGGATAAAAGGTGCATAACAAACTGGTGACTATATTTCTAGAATCCCAACAGAAGGAATTCACATTTCATAGACTATTATCTTTAGATAGGATGTAAAATAAGCCTTGGAATTTGAGAAAGAATTGACTCAAATTTGTTGCATGCTGGGTTATTAATTCTGTGAAGTGGATTCCCAGCTCTATTACCATAAGTGCTTCGACAAAAGATCTCTTTCATTGAAAGGACAAAGAGCTCATTTAAGTTGCTGCTATCTTTGCAAGCCATGGCTATGACCTGTATTCATAAACCTAACTCAGTTTGACTCTTATGAGGTATATCTTGAATTTCATAAAATAGTTCATCAATAGGAATGCATGCTAATATTAAGACATCACTGCAGAAGGTCTGAGAAGACACCTTATCACAGAAAATAAAAATGCAAATCTATAAAGATAAGTACTTCAAAAAAGAAAACAAAAGAAGTCTTGTTTAATTAATCTAAGAGCCTATTGTTCACCCCAGCCTCTATTCTGCAAAATTTAGATATGTACAAAAAATGATCTACAGGAATAAATCTCTGTGGGACACAACTAGGTATCTTCCCCAGAACTGACCTGTATATACATTTTTTCAGCATGCAGATTGTTAGGTATGTGACTTAGGAGTTATACAGAACTGAGTTCCATATAATTCACATAGGTTCAGAACAGGTAAAACTTTTAAGAAGTACAAAGCTCAAAAGAGCAGGGAAAGCAATGCACATAGGGGCATGTTTACTAAGGGCTGCACCAGTAGCTCACATGTGGGCCTCGTTACCAGTACAGGAGACCCATGCTAACTTTTGGGGGATTGTGCATCCTTCTCCCCACAGTTAGCATGCTGCAAAGATGAACACTACACAATTCGGCACATGGGTGCATTGAGATGGCGTTAAATTATCTGTGTAAGGGAAACAAACATAACCAGTTAGCTCAGGATTTTTAGCAGGAGAGTCCATCTACCTTTTAATGTGGTGCTCAAACAGTACACTAAACCCTGTGCTACTGGGTAGCGCCTTTAGTGAACAGGCTCACAATAAATTATCTATACATTTTCAAATACACTCCATGTTATATTTATTAGAAAGATTCAGATAGATTCAGATAATATTAAAACACTGGCCTCTGTATACTCAAAGGTTTTTGCACTACAACACTAGTTTTGCATTTCTTTTACAAAGTGCCACTACCATCTAAGAACAGGTGTTCCCCCTTCAGGACATACAAAGGTTACCAGATCTGTTACTCATTATTTTCTATTATTACACATGAAGAGTACTCATGTCATGGAATGAAGCTTGCACTCTACTTTTTATCCTAAAGGGGGTCATTCTGTCCCATGTATAGTTATTTGTCCCCCTGCTGGCCCCGTCAATACCCTCCCCATACGTACAGTGGGTTTGTATGGGGAGACCTTGACAGAGTTAAGAGGGGGCGTTCCAGAGGCAGAGTGAGGGTGGGGCATGGGCAGGCCATGACCCTGGACATACAGGGCTGATTCAGAGGTTCCTCAAAGGTGGAATAAGTCCCCCTGGATGGAGGGAGATCGTGGCGTGGGACACAGGGATGTAGGTGAGGGGGCGTAGGGAGTATCCCACAGCCGGATTGGGGGACGCGATGGCTTCATGGCTCGGCTCCATTCATGGGACCAGCTGAGTTAGCCAGGTAGTATGGCCAGACTGAATCGGGTTCAGGCCTGCACATCCAGGGGCTAGAGCCGATTCTGATCCCATGGGGGCTGTGGGATCAGAACCAGGTCTAACTTTGCATGCCCAATTTTGCCTGGCCATACAGGGGGCTGGACATGCATTAACAGAATTGGCCTCAATCTATCTAGATGGGGGAGGGGGGCATTATACAATCACCCTCTGCATTTGGATCTGTGTGTGTGTGAATCTTTCACTAATGACCTTCCCATGCATGTGTCCTTATCCACACCAATATCTCAAGGCATGTCTGGGGAGATGACATGAGGATCCTGAAGGGTATCTTTCTTGCATCTACTTTGTCCATGAATATTCTTGGGCAACTGTCATCCCTAATAACCATTATTTTTTCATTTTGCCTTTTGGCCACTCCAATATTTGTTACAACATATCATGTGGTCTATATGTATCGTAACAAGGATACCTTTTGGAAGTCCTACATATTCAATGGAAATGCATATTCAATTATGTTACTTAATGACTTCTTTGTTTTCCATCTGATGCACACCACATTTTTGGGACATATCAAAGGTAATTTTATTACAAGGTGCTTAGGTTAAATGAGCACTAAAGGCTACTGCTTAATATTGGCCCCACTCTGGTTTTTAGCAGATTGCTCAGTGCTATCCTGGACTATCACTGTACTTCCCCTTTCCCCTTGTCCAGCTCTTCTCTCTGTCCTTATTTAAAGATTGTAACTTGTGCTCTTTCCACACTGCCTTTCTCCTTAAATCTTTTTTTTTATTTTATTCTATTGAAAACCACTGTGAAGCGTCCTTTCGGGCATAGAGGTAGGTATCTAGTGGAAATATTGGTTAAAGCTCTTAAACAAGGCTCATTACAAAAGGGCAGATAATCAAAGATCTAGAGTAGATATAGTGTATTTGGATTTTCAGAAAGTCTTTGACAAGGTCCTTCATGAGAGACTCTTGGCGAAATGAAAAAGATATGGGCTAGGAGGCAGTGTACTTCTGTAGATCAGGAATTAGTTAAAAGATGGAAAGCAGAGAATAGGGCTAAATAGCCAATTTTCTCAATGGAGAAACTGAATAGTGGAGTATCCCAGAGATCTGTGCTGAACCCGCTGCTTTTTAACATATTCATATATAACCTGGAAATGGGAATAATGAGTGAGGTGATAAAATTTGCAGATGGCACAAAATTATTCAAAGCTATTAAAACACAAAAAGATTGTGAAAAATTGTAAGAGGATCTCGATAAATTGGATGACTGGATGTCCCAATGGCAGATAAAATTTAATGTGGACAAATGCAAAGTTATGCACCTAGGAAAGAAATCCAGGAAAAGGATTTAGGCATCATTATGGATGTTGAAACTGTTGGCCCAGTGTATATCCATGGCCAAGAAAGCAAAGAGAATGCTAGGAATCATAACGAAAGGAATGGAGAACAAAACCAAGAATATTATAATGCCTCTTTATCATTCCATGGTGGTACTGCACCTTGAATATTGTATGCAAATTGTGTTGCTATATATTAAAAAGGATATAGCTGAATTATAAAAGTGCATTGTTTAAAAATACTATCTTAGAAAGTGGAAGGAAGTAAAAAAAACTGCCAGCATGGTTTAAAGGCAAGGTCAGAGAGGATGTTGTAGCCAAAAAAGCATCTTAGAGGAAGTGGGAAAAGGAGCCAAATGACAAAAACAGGAAACAACATAAGCAATGGCAAGTTATATGCAAGGCATTGATAAGGCAGGTAAAGAGAGAATTTGAAAAGAAGCTTGCAGTGGAAGCCAAAAAGCATAATAAAAACTTTTTAAAGTACATTTGTAGCAAAAAGCCTGTGAGAGGGTCAATTGGATCATTAGATGATAGAGGGCTAAAAGGGCACTAAGGCAGGACAAGGTCATAACAGAGAGATTGAATGAATTCTTGCTTCGATCTTTGCTGAAGAAGATGTGGGGAAGTTACCAATGCCTCAAATGGTATTTAAAGGTGATATATCAGAAGATTTTAAAGAAATATCGATAAACCAGGAAGATGTATTACAACTTTTTAATAAACTGAAGAGTAGAAAATCACCTGGACCAGATGGTATACATCTGAGGATGTTGAAAGAACTGAAAGATGAGATTGCAGATTTACTATTAGTAATCTGTGAACTATCTTTAAAATTATCTGTAGTACTTGAAGAATGGAGAGGCACCAATGTAAAACCAATTTTTTTAAAGTGTTCCAGGGGTGATCCAGGAAACTACAGGCCAGTGAGTCTGATGTCAGTACCGGGTAAAATGGTAGAAATCATTATAAATAATAAAATTACTGAACATGTAGATAGTGATGGTTCAATGGGAGAAAGTCAACATGAAGTTAGCCAAGGAAAGTCTTCTCTTACTAATCTGTTGTATTTTTTTGAAGGTGTGAATAAACAGGTAGATAAAGGTGAGCCAGTTGAGGTGGAGCCCGATTCCAGTAGGTAAACATCCAGGCCATCCAGATGGCCCCAAGCAAAATGGGCCCATTTTGACCCGATTCTGGGTCCTGCAATAATCAGGATCGGGCCCGAGGATGACCCGGAGTGCACCTGCCACTTGCAGGGACATCCTTCCCACAGGTACCCCTGACTCCGGTATTCCCAGCCCCCCTTTTCCCTGCCACCCGACCCAAAGATGGCCTGCCGTGGCCTGGATTGGGTGGCAGGGACCACCCCTGAATGTGGCCCCGATCATGGCAAAAGTGCTGCTTATTCCACCTTTGAGGTGGAATAAGCAGCATGTCCCCACGGGCTTGGCAGCACATACAGGGTCGTGACCTGAATCAGCCTGTAAGTGCTGCTGGACTGGCCCACCCCTGCTCTACCCCAATCCCATCCTGATGCACAGGAAGTACAAGAGAGCTGGTGTGAGAATTGGGCCCCAACAGCTTCCAACCCATGTTTTGGAATGGGGCCCATAGTGTACCTGCATTTTCAGAAAGCTTTTGACAAGGTCCCTCATGAGAGACTCTTGGCAAAATGAAAAAGTCATAGTATAGGATGTAATGTACTACTGTGGAACAGGAACTGGTTAAAAGATAGAAAGCAGAGAGTAGGGCTAAATGGTCAGTTTTCTGAATGGAGGAAGTTGACTAGTGGAGTATTCAAGGGATCTGTGCTGGGTCCGCTGCTTTATAAATCTTCATAAATGACCCGGAAATGATAATAATGAGTGAGGTGATCAAATTTGCAGATGACACAAAATTATTCAAAGTTGGTAACAGACAACAGGATTATGAAAAATTGCAAGAGGACCTTGATATATTGGAAGAATGGACATTCAAATGGCAGATGAAATTTAATGTGGACAAGTGCAAAGATATACACCTAGGAAAGAACCATCCAAACTATGATCCTACGATGCAAGGTTCCACATTAGGAACCAACACCCAGGAAAAAGATTTAGGTGACATTGTGGATATTATGTTGAAACCCTCTGCCCAATGTGCAGCGGCGGCCAAGAAAGCAAATAGAATGCTAGGAATCATAAGGAAAGGAATGGAGAATAAAATAAAGGATATTATAATGCCTCTGTATCGTTCCATGGTGCCACCATAACTTGAATATTGTGTGTATGGCATTTCTTATGTTCTGATGTGGTATAACAAATATTGAATAAACAAACTAAACTCTACTACTAATTCGAATCCTAGAGAACATCTCCAATCTAAGTTGCATTGCATTTATTGCCCACAGTGGCATAAATTCTGCCCAAGAAGTCCCCGGGCAAGAAGGGGACCCATACAGTGGCAATAAGGCAGCGAGGCAAACTTATTTTAACATGTTTCTTGCACTGTCGCTGCTCTTGTAAGTTTCCAGGAGACCCAGCGGCTTTATCTCCTGAGCCAAAGTCTCATGATAACAGCTACACCGAGAGACTTCAGCAAGGAAGTAACAGCTTCCAGGCCTGGTTAAAGTAAGTTTGCCGCTGTCACCACATGAAGGAGGACCAAGACACTAGTAAAGACAAAACCCTCTGTATGTGCAACCAGTCTTTATTTAAAAACACATACGCTGACAGTGTTTTGGCACAGAAAGTCTTCGTCAGGGGATATATAAATGCAGACCTCCAACAGAAACATAAAAATATATGTAAATTAAAACATATATATAACATATTAAAATGAAAAAAAAAAACAGAATTAAAGCATATATGATATATGTAATAATGATAAAGAATGCAGATTGAAAATAAAATGTTAAGCAGGAGCCCACGAGAGGTCAGGGCACTTTGGATCTGCCCCCGTTTGACCTCCTGGCACTGGTGGGCTCATTTTTATCACAGCTGCAGGAGAGAAGTCAAATGGCACTATTTACTCCCACAGCTGTTCAGAAGTCGGCCGAGGCTTTGGGCTTCCCTGCTCCCTCTGAAGCCAATCAGGCGCGGGGTTCCTTTTGTGTGGTGGCTGGTGGGTGAGGGGGGAGACTTGGGACCGTGAGCTAGTATGGGAATGGGAATGGGAATGGGAATGGGAACTGGGGGCTAGAACAGGAATGGGGGTTAGAATGGAATTGGGGAGACTAGGGGCTAGACCGTGGGGCAGGACTGGAAATGGGCTGATGTTAGGGGATGAGGGACTGGGACTGGAAGGGAGCTGATGCTAGGAAGGACTGGAAGAGAACTGATACTGGATGGTTAAGACTGGAAATGGGCTGATACTGGGGGACTGGAAGGGAGCTGATGCTGGGAGGAACTGGAGGAGGACTGATACTGGGGGTTAGGACTGGAAATGGCCTGGGAATGGGGGATGGGGATTGGGACTGGAAGGGAACTGATGCTGGGAGGGACTGGAGGAAGACAGATACTAGGGGGTTAGGACTGGAAAATGGGCTGATGCTGGAAGATGGGGGACTGGGACTAGGAATGGAAATGGACTGATGAGGGGAGATGGATGAATGGGACTGGAAGGGAGTGGATGCTGGGAGGGGCTGGAACTAGAAGGAAGCTGATGCTAGGGGAGGACCAGAAGGGGGTGGGGCTGGGACTGGTGGGATAAATAAGGAAGATGGGGGAGTGAGGATGGAGAGGGGAACAGATATTTTGTGTGGGAAGGAAGAAAAATCTATGATTGGCTGAGTATTGGGAGAGTAAGTGTGGATTGGGGATTGAGGATGGAGGGGTGAAATTTAAGTGGATGAAAAAGGAATGAAGAAAGAAATGGAGAAAAGAGCCAAAAGGGAAAGATCAGTATGTTAAAGCAGATGTAGAGAGAATGTAAAAAACTAGAAGCAAGAAAAAAGGACAAATGGACAGCAGACAAAGGAGAGTTAGGCGAAGATACGAAGAAAGAGAAGAAAATGACTGGAACAATTGCAACTGAAAAATAAAATTCCCAAACAACAAAAGGTAGAAAAAAAACTATTTATTTTGAATTTATTAACTGGAATATGTCAGCTCTAGGAAATGTGCATTGCTAACATTTTGCGTTTTGTTTAGTACAAGGTTAAAGATCTAAAGTGTGGTGCTAAAACTTTTTTCAGGTATATTCGGGAGAAGAGGAAGATCAGAAGTGAAATTGCAAGACTCAAAAGTGCTGAGAATGGATTCGTGGAAAGTGACATTGGAAAAGCGGAAATGCTAAACAAATACTTCTGTTCTGTTTTTACTAATGAAAATGCTGGAGAAGGACCGATTGAGATTGACAAATATACAAATGGAAATGGAGTAAGTACTACACTGTTCACAGAAGATGATGTGTTTGAACAGCTTGCAAAACTAAAAATGGATAAAGGCATGGGACCAGATGGGATAGATCCCAGGATACGGAAAGAGCTCAGAGAGGTTCTTGCAGGGCCTTTAAAGGATGTTTTTAATAGATCCTTGGAGACAGGATAAGTTCTGCAGGACTGGAAAAGGGCCAATGTGGTATCTCTTCACAAAAGTGGTAATAGGGAAGAAGTGACAAACTACAGGCCAGTAAGCCTTACCTCGGTGGTGGGATGAAAGGAAAGTGATTAGTGGCGTACCCCAGGGATCAGTCCTGGGAGCAATACTGTTCAATGTATTTGTGAGTGATATTGCTGAAAGACTGAATGGAAAAGTCTGTCTTTTTGCAGATGTTACAAAAATTTGCAACAGCGTGAACTCCCCTGAGGGAGTGGATAACATGAGGCAAGATCTGCAAAAGCTGGAAGAATGGTCTAATGCTTGGCAGTTAAGATTTAATTTGAAGAAGTGCAGTGTCATGCACTTGGGATGTAGAAATCCAAGGGAATTGTATGTCATAGGGGGCACTAGGACAGTGTGCACGGACCAGGAGAAGGACCTCGGAGTGACTGTTTCTGAGGATCTCATAGTGGCGAAACAGTGTGACAAGGTGCTGGCCAAAGCCAGAAGGATGCTGGGTTGCATACAGACAGGAATTACCAGCAGAAAGGAGGAGGTACTAATGCCACTGTACAAGTCACTGGTGAGGCCTCACTTAGAATATTGTGTTCGGTTTTGGATCCCTTTTTGAACAGGTACAAAGTGATATGTTAGAAATAGGTGAAACAATAGTGTTATAACATAATATAAAGTTGTTATGATATTGGATTTTCTTGACCACAATGCATGCATACATCGCGTATGGAAGAGGAGGTTTGGTTATTATCATATTCAAAGTGTGATTTAGTAATTTCAAGTGAGTATGTTATTAGCACAATGTGAAGGTAAGCAATAATATATTCGTATGAATATTGAGAACATCGGCCAGGTTGGTCCTTGTGGAGTTTCCATGCCATTGTGTAATGATATGCACAATCCCTTTTTTCCCCTTTGGGTGTACTTCAGATGATTAGTAGATCGTTTAAAGAACTATTTTGAGAATTACTTCATAGCCCTGATATGGTCAGCAATTTGTGTGTTAGTCTAATAACAAAACATTTCTTTACAAAAATTGTTTACATTATGAGAGCCCCTAAGATAGTATTGTGAAAACAAATATATCCTTACCTTCATCCAACAGAGGTTTATAGTAACATAGTAACATAGTAAATGACGGCAGATAAAGACCAGTATTTATTTATTTAGTAAACATTTATATACCGCTACTTCCAGCGATCAGAAGCGGTTTGATTATAATAGTATGGTCCATCTAGTCTGCCCAGTAAGATGGCAAGAATAGGTGCACCTGCCGCTCTGTGCAGGCCACCCCTCCCCATGTCTTTGCTTAGGGGTGAACCCACTGCTCCATGTAGGACACCCCTATTTGTTGAGAAATTAGATACGTTTATTTTGATTTTATCCAGTTGCTGTAAAGGGATCCACTGTGTCTGTCCCATGCCATTTTGAATTCTGCCACTGTATTTGACCCCACCACTTCCATCGGGAGGGCATTCCAAGCATCCACCACCCTTTCAGTGAAAAAATATTTCCTGACATTGCCTTTCAGTTTACCCCCTTGCAGCTTCATGTTATGCCTTCTAGTTTTACAGCTTCCGTGCCTTTGGAAGAGGTTTGTTTGTTCATTATTTCTCTTTAAGTATTTAAAGGTCTGAATCATATCTCCCCTGTCCCTCCTCTCCTCCAGAGTGTACATATTTAGGTCTTCAAGTCTCTTCACATAAGGCTTCTGACACAGGCTCCAAATCATTTTGGTCACCTTCCTCTGAACAGTTTCCAGTCTTTTTACATCCTTTGCAAGATATGGTCTCCAAAACTGACCACAGTATTCCAAGTGAGGCCTCACCAGTGACTTGTGCAGTGGCATTAGTCCCTCCTTCTTTCTGCTGGTAATTCCTGTCTGTATGCAACGCAGCATCCTTCTGGCTTTGGCCAGCGCCTTGTCACACTGTTTTGCCACTTTGAGATTCTCAGAAATAATCACACCAAGGTCTTTCTCCTGGTCCATGCACACCATCCTCTCACCCCCTATCGCGTACATTTCCCTTGGATTTCTGCTTCCCAAATGCATGACACTGCACTTCTTTGCATTAAATCTTAACTGCCAAGCATTAGACCATTCTTCCAGCTTTTATAGATCTGTCCTCATGTTATCCACTCCCTCAGGGGAGTCCACTCTGTTGCAAATTTCCATGTCATCTGCAAAAAGACAGACTTTTCCATTCAGTCCTTCAGCAATATCACTCACAAATACATTGAACAGTGCCGGGCCCAGGACCGAACCCTGGGGCACCCCGCTAATCACCCTCCTTTCATCCGAGTGAGCTCCAATTACCATCACCTTCTGTCGTCTGTCAGTCAACCAATTTCTGATCCAGTTCACCACCTTAGGACCCATCCCCAAACTACTGAGTTTATTGATAAGCCTCCTATGAGAAACAGTATTAAAGGTTTTGCTGAAATCCAGGTAGAAGACATCCATCGCATGCCCCTGATCTAGTTCTCTGGTCACCCAGTCAAAGAACTCAATTAGATTTGTTTGGAAAAATCCTCCTTCGGTAAAACCATGTTGCCTCGGATCACGCAACCTGTTGGTTTTGAGAAAGTCCACTATTCGTTCTTTTAGGAGTGCCTCCATTACTTTTCCCGCCAGTGAGGTAAGGCTCACAGGCCTATAGTTTGTCACTTCTTTCCTGTCACCACTTTTGTGAAGAGGTACCACATCAGTCACTCTCCAGTCCTGAGGAACTTCTCCTGTTTCCAAGGATCTGTTGAAAACATCTTTTAACGGCCCTGCAAGAACCTCTCTGAGCTCTTTCAGTATCCTGGGATGTATCCCATCCGGTCCCATAGCCTTGACCACTTTCAGTTTTTCAAGTTGTTCTAACACATCATCTTCTGTGAATGGTGTGGTAGCTACTTCATTCCCATTTTTATATTTGGGAGTCACAGGTGGTCCTTCTCCAGGATTTTCTTTAGTAAAAACAGAGCAGAAGTATTTGTTTATAATATCGCTTTTTCAATGTCACTTTCCACGAGTCCGTTCCCAGCACTTCTGAGTCCTGCAATTCCACCTCTGATTTTCCTCCTCTCCTGAATATACCTGAAGAAAGTTTTGTCACCACACTTCACATCTTTAGCCATCTTTTCCTCTGCCTTTGATTTTGCTTTCCTTATTTCTCTTTTTGTCTCTTTTAGTTTCATCCTGTATTCCATTCTGTGTTCATCTGTTTGCAAGCTTTTGAATTTTGTGAAAGCTGTGTTTTTTGCCTTTATTTGAGCAGCCACTTCTTTGGAAAACCAAATAGGTTTCCTTCTCCTCTTGTTTTTATTTACTTTCCTTACATATTTATCTGTTGCCCCTTTTATTGTCACCTTTAGTTTCGCCCATTGCAATTCCACTTCCCTTATCCCCTCCCACCCTGCCAACTCCTCCTTCAGGTACATGGCCATTTTACTGAAGTCAGTGTTTTTGAAGTTTAGGACTTTGAGCTTGCTATAATTGGACTGCACCTTGGTTTTTATCTCAAAACACACCGTGTGATGATCACTGCTGCTCACAGGAGCACCCTCCCAGACATTTGACACGCTATCACCGTTTGTGAGCACTAAATCCAGCATTGAGATTTCCCTGGTTGGTTCCATCATCATTTGTCTAAGTAACACATCTTGGAAAACATCCACAGTTTTTTTGCTTCTTTCCATATTTGCAGGAGTAATCCAATCCACATCGGGTAGATTAAAGTCACCCAATATGATCACTTCCCCCTTTGTGGATATCTTGGCAATATCTATAATCAATTCATTATCTATTTCTTCGATTTGAGTCAGAGGACTGTAGACTACAGCAGTATGGATGACAGTGCCATCTCCTCTTTCCAACACAATCCAGAACACTTCTTTTCCCCATGCCCCCTGCATTTCAGTAGCTTTACTATTGCTTTTGACATACAAGGCTACTCCTCTTCCTTTTCCACTTTCTCTGTCTCTTCTGAATAGATTATAGCCAGCTATGGCTATATCCCAATCATGCGATTCATTAAACCAAGTTTCTGTAATGGCCACAATGTCCAAGTCCATTTCCACCATTAGGGCTTCCAGGTCCGAAACTTTTTTGGCTAAGATTCAAGCATTTGTGCTCATTGCTTTCCAGCATTTAACTGGCTTGCATGTATTTTGCATTGATTTTGTTCTGCCCACTTCTTCCCACTTGTCGTTGATGTATGGTTTAAAAGTGTGGCTTTTTCTGATGTTATTCTGCTTTTGCTGGGAGTGACATCCTGAACTTGTCCTTCCCCATCTATCACCCCCTTTTTCTAGTTTAAATGCATATCCACATACTGCCTGAATTTTTCAATTAGGATTCTTTTCCCTGCGACAGAGAGATGTAGTCCATCAGCACAATATAGTCTCTTGTTGGTCCATCTGTTTCCCCAGTCGCCTATAAATCTGAATCCTTCTTGTTTGCACCAGGTCTGGAGCCATGTATTAAAGCGATGTAGCCTTTCTGCCCCCTTACCAAAAACAGGTAGAACTTCTGAGAATGCTACAGTGTTAACAATGGGCTTGAGTTTCTCTCCCAGAGTTTGGAAGTCCCTTTGAACTGTAGAGACACTGTTTCTAGCCAGGTCATTTGTACCCAAGTGGATGACAACATCAAGTTTGAAGTGCTCACTTTCTGCGCTAAGTACATGAACAATTTGGTTTGTATTCCTGCTGGCTGAAGAGCCTGGTAGGCACATGACTATCTTCTCTCCTTTGAACTGTGTTCCCAAGTTGTTGCCTCTGATGATGGAATCTCCAGGTAGTAGTAGTTTTCTGTTTTGTGAGTTTTTCTTCATATTTGGTGCTTTATCAGGAGATTGGACATTGACTGTCTCATTTAAGGGCCCTTTAGTTTCCATGGATTGGGCGTCCTCATTAACCAAAGCAGAGAAGGCATTATGTAGGGATATCTCTTGATGTATAGAGTGTCTCTGCGTTACAGGTTGCAATCTACCTGAGCCCACTGTGATCCATTTGTTCCTCGGATGTTTGATTCTTTGTGGGAGCGGTGGTAGACTTTGTTTGGTTTGTATCCTAGAAGAGGTGCGTTTCAAGGTACATTTAACCAGGAGAGTGAACAAACAGGACCTTTGTTCTTGGTAAGCTGAAATCTATTGCGCTCCCACTCTCCCATCTCTCATCTGTCTTATATATTTTACATATACTATTTATATTATATATTCTATATTTGTTATGTTTCTTTCTGTACATATTTCATGTTTTGTTCCCTTTTTTTTTTAATCGTTTTTAATCTTATGTTTTTCAATTATTAGTAACCAAAGACCCAAACTTCACCCCACCTATGCACCTCAGCTTAGGAACCACACAAATACAAATTCAACCACACATAAAATACCTAGGAGTCATCATAGACCAAGCGCTCACACTTAAACAACAGATCAAAAAAACTGCCGGAATAATATTCCACAAGGCTAAAACAGTACAACGCCTAAGGCCCCTTATTGACCCACAGGACTTCAGAACAGTTATGCAAGCTATGATGCTCCCCCACCTGGACTACTGCAATATAATTTACCACGGACTGCCCGCCACCCACACCAACCCACTACAAACAGCCTTAAATACCACATCAAGAATTATCCAGAAGGCAAAATAACAAAATCACATCACCCCAGTCCTGAGAGAACTGCACATACTCCCTCTCGAAGCAAGAATTAAATACAAATCTGCCCTACTTATCCATAAAGCCCTCTACCAAACTCAGACTTCCCAGCTCCGCATTCTATTGCCCCAACCCACCCACAACAGAACAACCAGACAAACCACCAACACCACCCTCACCATTCCCCACGAACGAACTAAATACAATCAACGGACCTGCAACAGAGCCTTCAAACTGTACGCACCATCCCTCTGGAACTCTCTACCAAGTCAAATCAGAAACAACGGAGATCCCTCAACATTCAGGAAACAACTAAAAACCATCCTGTTCCAGGAATACCTCGGACCAGAAACAAACATCCATCACTAAATACTCCTCCAGACCTCATAACATACCCTCAGATCTATCTACTAAGAGTCTCTTGTCCACTGTTTGTCCATAATGTTTGTTCAGATCATTAATGTTGGCCCCCTGGTGACAGACCCCCCACCCTAAATTGATCACTGCCCCCCGCCCTTCAATGTTAAGCCGCTTTGACCCGGTGAAAAGCGGGATATAAATACAGTTAAATAAATAAAGTTAAATAAATTATTAAGTAATAATATGATCTATTAATTATGAACCATCATATTGTTTCATGTATGGTTAATATTCATGGTGGTTATATGTTTTAGATAAGTATGAATGGCTTATATATGCAATTAATTTTAATACATATATTTTTTATATGATCTAATGATCTGACAAATTAATTAGTTTTAGCTGTGTTTATTGAAATTTTATATTGAGGATAGCACATTTATTTTTAGATTATATAAAGATTATAATAGCATCAACATTTCCTTAGTATAAAAATACCTTTTGAATATTCTGAGGTTTTTGATGGAGTTATATGATAATTATTTTTGTTTTGTTTTTTATGTTTTTAGAGGACAGACACCCCTGAAGAAGGCTATTCACTGAAACACATGTAGAGTGACCTCTTAGGTACCAATAAAGCTCTCTCTTGTTCAAGTCATGGAGTGACCTGCTCGTTTTTTGTGCCAGGGGGCAAATACAATGACAGAATTCAAAATGACATGGAACAGACACAATTGATCCCTTTATAACAACAGGATAAAATCAAAATAAACGTATCTCTTATATCTCACAAATAGGAGTGACTTGCACGGAGCGGTGTGATACCCCTAAACAAAGACATGGGGAGGGATGACCTGCACGGAGCGGCAGGTGCACCTACTTTTGCCACCTTGCTAGGCAGACTAGATGGACCATGCTGGTCTTTATCTGCCACCATATAGTGTGGTTATGTCTGATGATCTTAAATTAGCTAAAAAGGTAGAAAAGGTGACAGCAAAAGCTAGAAGGATGCTTGGGTGCATACGGAGAGGAATGGCTAGCAGAAAAAAGAAGGTAATAGTGCCTCTGTATAAGTCTTTAGTGCGACCTCATTTGGAGTATTCTGTTTAATTCTGGAGACCACACCTTCAAAAGGATATAAACAGGATGGAGTCAGTACAGAGGGTGGCTACTAAAATGGTTAGTGGTCTTCATTATAAAGAATATCAGGACAGACTTAAGGATCTTAATATGTACACCTTAGAGGAAAGGCGGGATAGAGGTGAGATTATTGAGACATTTAAATACCTCTGAGGCATAAATACACAGGGGGAGAGCCTCTTTCGATTGAAAGCAAGTTCTGCAATGAGGGGACATGGGATGAGGGTGAAAGGGGATAGATTCAGGAGTGATATGCGGAAATATTTCTTTACGGAAAAAGTGGTGGATCCATGGAATAGTCTCCCAGTGGAGGTGATAGAGATGAGGACAGTATCTGAATTCAAAGAAGCATGGGACAAACACAGAGGATCTCTAAAGGAAAAACGGGGACTGTTGTAGTTGTTGATATGGAAGGACAGACTGGTCATGTGGTCTTTTTTCTGTCGTCATGTTTCTATGTTTCTATATACTGTGTAACTATGATACCATGTTTACAAGAGGAAATTAATTTATAGTTTTATTTCTCCAGTGTTGTTGTACATTCCAAGTTTTGCTTTCGGGATCCCCACTTTAATTATCGTCTTCATATTTCTGAATTGTGATTCCTTGTGCTATTATTTGGTGATGGACTATGCTTTGCATGTGTAACTGAGCTGCAGTATTCTGTTCATGTAGTTTCTTTGTGACAGTCCCACTTGTTCTTTCCTCAGATGTGCTGGTATTCTCTGAGATATTTTGGTTTAATATTTACAGTGTTGCCTTTTGATAGGTAGGGTTTGGTGCTTTGTGAATGGTCCTGGAAGTGCTGTTAGGATACAGCGGGTTTGCTATGTATTCTAAATGGGCAGTGTTTATAGTACTTCCTAATGTGCCTGGTCGTTGGCACTGGAGTATAGTAATGTAGAAGTCTGGTAGTGTTTCTTTATCCTCATTGCCCATACAAATGGTCTTCAGTCACTCATTAAAAGGCATGTCTACTAAAGGTTTATGCACATTCACAAATGTTAATATGTGCTAAGTGCAGCAACACCCCTTTATTTCTATTGGCGCAGTGGCACTTAATGTACATTAATATTTAGTAAACATGCCCCTAAGTCATTGCCAGGATAAAAAAAGAGGCTTGTGAAGGGCTCCTTTGAAATCTGCCTAAAATTTTAGATTGATTTTAAAATGCATATGTTGCCAAATAAATTAAATGTACACAAATGAGGTCCAGTGGCTATGCAAATGATGCCCCACAATGAGTCTACGCACATGGCCCCACATCACCCTTGGGCCGCCCCTGTTAGTAAACATACCCCTTAATGTACATATCTGTTGTGTTTGTTTTAAGATATTGTTCTATGCATTATGGGCCCGATTTTCAAAGGCATTTACACAGGTAACTGCCCATGTAACCCGTGTAAATACCTTAACTGGGATTTTCCAAAGGCGCTTACATGGGCAGTGCATTTGGAAAATCCTGGTTAAGTCCCTAATGTGCCCAGATGCTAAGCAGTTAGCAGCAGGATGTGTTGGAGGCGCTCCAGGGTGGAGCGGGGATGAAGGAAAGGGCTGAGCAGGTAGCAGCGATTTTCAATGCTACCCGGTTAGCCAACGGCATCTTAAAGGTAGGCGAGGTTTTTCCTTGCCTATCTTTAAAGCACTGGGGCTAATCAGGTAGCATTGAAAATCGCTGCTACCTACTTAGCCTCGGCCGCTGCCAGCATGTCCATCCAAACCCGAATTTTCACTTCCATTGCCACAGAAGTGAAGATCCGAGTTAAGGAGGTTAGCGGGCAAGCTACGCACCGACGTGGCGCATAGCCTGTCTAAATGAAAATCGGGCCCTATGTATGTATTTATGTGATCCACTTTTAACTGTGGGATTAGTGGAATAGAAATTTGAACGAAAAAAAATGAAATTAAGCCTAGGTATATAGATCTATAGATGCATATCTATGTAGATATGTTGTATGTTCATATGATACAGAAATTACTCATATTTCTAATAGCACATTACACATATTTTGAGTGGGAAGACTCCAGAATAAATGCTACTTTCTAAGTGCAGGTTAGGTCACATATAGTAAAACTAAATCTCTGACTGCCATCTGTAGCCAAAAAAAAAGTATTAAATGGCAGTGCTACCTTTACTCTTGTCAAATATCTAGTAGAAACATTGGTTAAAGCCCTTAAAAAAGGCCCATTACCGCAGGGCAGAGAGTCAAAGAGTCTGGCTGCCCTAATACTCAGTTATCTCGTTTCTGGATAATGGAATGACCCCTTGCCTGCCCGAGCTGTACAACGATATAATAGCATAAGAAGTGTGAATAAAGAGGTTATTTTTGGAATCCAATTGCAACAGCATTGGAGCTTCTCTGACAGAGAAGGGATTGAGTTCAATGCAATGTTCTTGAAGAAGGGGAAAAAATTTAATTTTGGGAAAATGATACTAGCAGTGAGCTGTGAAAATAAAAAAACAGACCTCCGATATCTAATGTGAACTTGTAGTTACAGGCAGTTGAATAAATGTTTAAGTAGGTTTGATGACTAGGGGGTCAAGGATTCCTTTAAAATGTTGTTGATATCATTCCTGTTTTATTCTGTCTCGCACTAATACTTTATGAATACAATCCATGATCCCCTTTCCAGTAAACTTGCTTCAACATTTATGTTGCTGTTGGGTTTTTGAAAGTTCCGGAACAGGGTATTTTAGCAGATATTACTGGGTGCTAAGAGTCTCTGTTCCCAATAATACTGTAACTATTTCTAATTTCCTATTTTCTCACTTTTGAAGGTTTGTAATTTTTTTTAAAATCTTTGTATTTTAGCATATTGTAAATTGTTGAGATGTGTGAATGAAGAGTTGTATAGCAAATTTTATACACACATTAACATAAATCAGTGGCATAAATTCCGCCTAAACAGTCCCTGCAACATGGAGGACAGCCCAGGCATGGAGGAGGCCCACACAGCAGTGGTGAAGGCAGAGCATCAAGCTTACTTTCAAAAGTTCACCACACTACTTCCTGCTCCTCTTCTCTCTCAATTGACATTTTTAGGTCCAAAGGCTATTACCTCCCACTGCCAGACCGAAGTCTAGTGAGAACACTGGCATGCCACAGGGATCAGTCATTGGTCCAGTTCTTTTTAACACTTTTTTAAGTGATATTGCAGAAGGTCTGTTGGGAAAGGTATGTCTCTTTGTGGATGATACCAAAATCTACAATAGGGGAGACACCCTGAAAGGTGTGGATAATATGAGGAAGGATTTAACAAAGCTTGAAGAATGGTTGAGAATTTGGCAGCTAAACTTTAATGCTAATAAATGCAAGGTCATGCATTTGGACTGCAAAAACCAAAGTAGTATTACAATATAGGGTTGAAGTACTTCAATGCATGAAAGAAGAGCAGTACCTGGAGGTGATCATACTGGATGATTTTAAAAAAGCCAAACAGGTAGAAAAGGCAACAACAAAAGACAAAATAATGCTTGGGTGCACAAGAAGAGGAATCGCCAGCAGGAAAAACAGTGTGATATAACCTTTGTATAAGTCTTTAGCAATAACTCATTTGGAGTACTGTGCACAGTTCTGGAGACCATATCTTCAAAAGGATATAAACACGATGGAGGCAGTCCAGAGGGTGACTATTAAAATGTTCAGGTTTTTTTGCCATAAAGCATATGAGGATAGGCTTAAATATTTTAATATGTACAGTATACTTTGGAAGAAAGGCAATTTACTCTAAAGATTTTTCTTTTGCCATGTTCTTGTGCCAGAAATTCTGTGAAACCATGCCTCAGTATACTATTATTTACCAAGCAGATTCTGGTTGATCATCACTAACTAGACAACCAGGATTTAGTTCAAGCTTGGTAAATGTCTCTGATACTTAGACATGCTTTCACAGACTTTCTGGCACAAGGACAAGGTAAAAGAAAACAATTTGGAATACATTTCTACAGCACAAGTCAACAGATTCACAAGGTAAAAATTCCAGGTATTATTTACCATATTGCTGCTGACCAGAAAAAACTTTGGGCCAATCAGGAAACAGGAAGGAAGATAGCAGTAATACTAGAATAGGCTGACCAGAGCCCACCACCCAAGAAGACATGATGGTTCTTCTACAAGATGCCTGTTTTCCAATTCAAAGGTTACTAGTTTGAGGATAGTCTAGTCTTTGACAAAATTAGGGAGTCAAGCCAAATTTCAGATTTTTCAGTGCCATGTTTCAAATTAATTCCCATTGATGAACAAGCTAAGTACTCTTTTTGTTATAAGTGACAAACAAACAGATTGAGAAGTAATTTATTAATGAACAAGTCTCGTAATTCCCTAAATTTTGGGATAGAATACATGCTAGTGGATACAACACAGTTTTAATTAATTTCAGCCGTTGAGGTTAAACCAGCACATGTCTGGGAGGACACTGAATCCCAGTACTTTCTAGTGCTAATGGTTGTTTCTGAGGCTGCGGTTATGAGAAAACTGAACTGAACTAGTAGGAATTGTTGGATGAAGTCATCTTTAGTTATGTTTCAAATTAAAACAACATGAAATGAAATGAAATAGAAAGATTTGTTGATATTTCCCATTTCATTTCAAATGAATATACATCCCTACCCATTACTCCAAGCCAGCCACCTCCTCTCTTTCTCTCCTTGTCCTACCACAGTTGCTGCATTAATGCTTAACACAGTCATGGGAGCATTTTCCTTCGCTCCAGTGGCTGTGCTGTGCTAAAACTGCTAACTCCATAACCATTTCCTGTCTCTTCAAGAAACAGGCAGTGCTTATTTTGGCTTTTTGAAAATGCCACACTGCCAATAACTTTAGTACAGCACAATTGATGGAGTAAGGAATATATTCGCAAGGCTGTGTTAAACAGTGTAGTCGCAGGGAAAGGGAATAAGGAGAGGTGGTAGCTGTTAGGGATGATGGTGATGACTGATATTGAGGGAGGGGGTGGGGCTGGAAATGGGCTGATGGGAAGGCAAGAACTGGAAAGAGCTGGGGGCTGGGACTAGAAATGGACATGCTGGAGGGAGCTGAGACTGTAAAGTGCCTGGGACTAGAAGAGGACTGATTCTGGACCTTGCAACCCTGGGACTAAAGGGAAGGTGATGCTGGCAAATGTTGGGGGTCAAGTTGGGAAAAGAGGAAAATGCTAGGGGAGTAAGAAGGGAGAGAAATACAGATTGTAGGTGGTGGGGGGGGGAGCAAGTCCAGAATAGGGGAAGGATAAAGGGGAGGGGGTAGAAGAACAGATGCAGAGGTAAGGAGGAGGAAAGGCAAAGTTAATGAACATTGGAGAAGGAAGTAGATGTGTACAGGGCCGGATTTACCTATACGCCAGGTACGCCGTGGCGTAGGGCCCACAGCTGGCAAGGGCCCACAAGCAAGAGTCCCCAGGACTGAGAAAACCCGCACCCGGGGCCGGCCCACACACTGGAGGGCTTCAGAGGGAGCAGGGTAAGCTCGCACGAGGCCCCGGCTCCCTCTGTACAGCCGCCAGCGTGAAGAGCCTTTTCCTTCACGCTGGTGGCTGTATCTGTAAAGCCGCGATTGCTGGGAAAGGCTAAAGGCAATACCCTTTAACCTTTCCCAGCATTCGCGGCTTCACAGATACAGCCACCAGCGTGAAGGAAAAGGCTCTTCACGCTGGCAGCTGTACAGAGGGAGCCGGGGCCTCGCGCGAGCTTACACTGCTCCCTCTGAAGCCCCTCAGACAGCCGCGGTGCTGGTCGGGGGGGCAAGGACTGCATGGGCTGTGATAGGAGGGGGGGGACCTGGACCGGAAAAGGGCTATGGGGGGGGGGAACTTGGACTGGAAAGAAATGGGCTGTGATGGGGGGGGGGGGGACCTGGACCGGAAAAGGGCTATGGGGGGGGGGACTTGGACTGGAAAGAAATGGGCTGTGATGGGGGGGACCTGAACTGTAAAAGGGCTATGGGGGGGGAGACATGAACTGGAAATGGGTTGTGATGGGGAGGGGGACCTGGACTGGAAAAGGGCTATGGGGGGGGGTAACTTGGACTGCAAATGGGCTGTGATGGGGGGGGGGGAACTAGGACAGCAAATGGGCGGTGATTGGGGGGGGGACCAGAACTGGAAAAGGGCGATGGGGGGGGGAACAGGGACTGGAAATGGGTTGTGATGGGGAGGGGGACCTGGACTGGAAATGGGTTGTGATGGGGAGGGGGACCTGGACTGGAAAAGGGCTATGGGGGGGGGACATGGACTGGAAATGGGCTGTGATGGTGGGGGGGGGAACTAGGACTGCAAATGGGCTGTGATGGTGCAGGGGGACTCGGACTGCAAATGGGATGTGATGGTGGGGGCTAGGACTGGAAATAGGCTGTGATTGGGGGGGGCTAGGACTGGAAATAGGCTGTGATGGACTGTAAATGGGCTGTGATTGGGGGCGGGGCTAGGACTGGAAATGGCCTGTGATGTGAGGGCTAGCATTGGAAATGGGCTTATGAAGAGCTGGAATAGGACTGGAAATGGGCTGATGTGGGGCATGGGAGAATGGGACTAGAAGGGAGTGGATGCTGGGTGGGTCTAGAACTATAAGGGAACTGATTTGGGGGGAGGACTAGAATGGATGGGGAATGAGAATGGAGAGGGACAAAATATTTTGTGTGGAAGAAAAGTCTATGATGGGCTGGGTATTGGGAGAGTAAGAGGGGCTTGAAAATGGAAGGGTGAAATTTAAATGGATGATAAAGGAATAAGGAAAGAATTGGGGGAAAGAGCAAAAGGGAAACAATCAGTATGTTAAAGCAGAAATAGAGAGAGAATGGAAAACATCTAAAAGAGAAGAAAGGACAAATGGATAGCTCGCAGAAAACACGAAGAAACCAGAAGAAAGTGACTGGAGCAATTGCAACTGAAAAAATGCCCAAACAGAAGGTAGAAAAATACTTTTTATTTTGAATTTATTATCTGGAATATGTCTGGTCTGGGAAGTGTGTATTGCTAACATCTTTGCGTTTTTGTTTAGTGCAAGAGGAAATTACTTTATAGTTTTATTTCTCCAGTGTTGTACATTTCATGTTTGGATTTTGGGGTTCCCAGTTTAATTATTATCTGACCAAGGAAGTTAGCCTACACGTATCCTTGGTAATTTTTGTAGGTGGGGCTGGGGGCGGGGCAGGGGTGGGACTAGGGGCAGAGAATGGGTGGAGCATGGCGAGCCACAGGTGTCGGGTTTTTCTCGGTGAAAAAGTTGGCAACCCTATTTGTGGGTGTGTTGGGTATAGTCAGAGTGAGAGGCGGGGTTGTGCGAGCCTGGATCCCTCGCTCTCTAGAGAGAGTTGAAATTGCTGCGGCCTAGCTGAACGGGGCCATCCGCGAGCTTCTCCAGACCCTGGCATGAAGGGGAAAGAGGAAAAGGAGAGTGGGGGAGAAGAGCACTAGCGCTCAGGAGTTAAAGGAGCAGGGAAACAGACTCTTCGTCACCCGCAAGTACCAGGAGGCGGTGGCCTGTTACACCAAAGCCATAGTGAGTACCGGGGAGCAGCGACGGCCAGGTCCGTTTCCTGTAGCTGCTGTAGTACTGCCGGATCATTCAGTGATCCTCTTCCCTGATGGACAAGACATTTTTTAATGTATTTCTTGAATTCCGATGCTGATTTTGTCCCTATTGCCTCTTTATGTCAGGCAATTCTATACATCTATTGCCATTTCTGTTTTGGTAAGTTGATCTCGTTTTTATTTTTTCTGGGGCCCACAATTTTTGTTGGCGTAGGGCCTCACTCAAGGTAAATCCGGCCCTGGATGTGTAGGTGCTACAGAAAGGGAGTAGGAAGCAGGAGGGGAGACACTGGAGACATGGGATGCTGGGGAGCAGGGACTTGGATTTAGGTGGAGATTCTAAGATTGGGTGGGAAACCAGAAGAAGACAGACTCTAAGATAGGCTGGGCATTGGGAGTGTAAGTGGGGAGGGCTTTACGTAGGACTCTGAGACCAAGTGCAGAAATATAGGGAGGGGAGAAGGCTTCAATGACCTGGAGTGTTTGGGGAGAGGCTGGGAGGCAATTAAAAAAAAGAGGGCTATGGAGTCAGTGAGACATACGAAGGGACAGGTCTTCCTTGAAGATGGCAAGATAGGGTAGAAATGGGGGAGGTGAAATAGTAAATTAAAGCCAGGATAGGGGGTAAGACATAAGAAAGAGCCTGGAGGGGCTGATAAAGGGATAAGAGGCAGAAGGTGGTAGATGATGCTGGGGAGGGGGTGTGTGCAGAGCAAAGAAATGGGGGACTAAAAAGGTAAGTGAATGACGAGGAAGATAGGAGGCTGGTAAAGGAATGGAAGGACTAGGGAAGAAACATTAGGAAATGCAAAACTGGTAAGTAGTTCAAAGGTGAACAGAGGAAGACTGAAGGGGGAGAAGGGGGAATGGAATGAAGCTATAGTCAGGTAAAAAGGCAGTTGAGAGATATAGAGAAAGAAAATGAAACAGAACAATCAATGCTGGAGAAATATGTAGGAAAGGAAAGAACAAAGACAGGGAATGTTAAGAAACAAACAATGGAAATGAGATCCTTGAAAAAGACTTGCAACAAAACCAACAAGAGGAAGTGATAAAGAGAGACCAGGAATAACCCAACTGGAAAAAAATAAAATGGCAGTGGAGGAATTTGGTGGTGGTGTCACTGAGACCAGATTTTGAATAAAATATGAACATTTTGTATGTTGTTGGGAGAGTTTTATTGGTAAATCTGGGAATGTTCTGTATGAATCAATAATTATACTCTATCGGGCTGATATTCAAAGGCAATTATGCATTGCTGGTGAATGCATAATTAGCATATTTATGTATTTTCAAAGAATATGCAGATAATATTGCATTGTTCAGATATTATCCATATATTTCTGGGCCATGTTAGGAGAGAAGTAAGGGTAGGGCAGAAAATCAATCCAGATATCTTAATACTGACTGAACATTGCCGCTAAGCTATACTTTTAGTTTGGGCCTGTTAAATAGCAGGGCTAAACTAAACAAATAATTCAGTGACCATGCTGGCACTATTTACATATTTGAAACCACTGTCATTATGGATAATGGTGCTGAAAATACAGATTCATTTGAATGGCAGTGTAGGCGTTTAACTTAAGCCTGTGACTCTGTTGGCTTTGGGCCAATCTTAGCAGCTCGTACTGCAAGATTGGTCCCAAGTGTGTGTGTATGGGGGGGGGGGGGGGGAACAAAAGCACCACCCTTTGAACCAGCCCTGCTGTGTCTTTTCAAATCAGCAGCTATGTTTCGCAGGTGGCCAAAAAATCTAGTTTTACCAAAGTGCACTATCACATTAGAGTGTCCTACACGGGCTTATTAGTTAATAGGTCCCATTGCATAAAATGAGATCTGTTGTAAGTAATATACATTAATGCATGTTGGTGCTTGCAAATGCAGTAGTGCCTTCTAATAACTTTTACATGTTTTAGCCACAAATACTCACACACCCTAGTGAAAAGGATGTTCTCATGAAAAATCCATTGGCGAGAAAGGGACGTAATGTACTGATTACTATAATAGAAAGTGGCTTAAATATATGCCTTAATAAAAAAAATAAACTATCATAATAAATGGCTAGCATGGCCATCATTCAATAATTCATTATTTTCGGTATGATGGGTGCATAAATAAAGCCAAAGCAAGCATAGCCTTTATTGACATCCATCCACTATAGTGCAAGGGGTAAGTATGAATCAAACTTAGTATTTTTCATTATTACTCTCCCAATATTGCAATGCAACAGTGTTAGGCAAAGCTTTTAAGTAAATAAGAAAAGGTATCCATTACAACACAAATACTAATAAAGACACTAATAAATCATATTTCAGCAAGCAGGAAAAGGAAATCTGCATTTGCCTGACTAAACACAATTAGTGGAAAGAAATTCAACACAGTATTTGGGTAGAGGTGATAGCTGTCTGCAGCCCCCAAATGTTTAACCATGGATGGCTACCCCATCCCATTTACGAAGCCTTGTAGAAATAATTCTTGGCAGCATGGCATAGAGGATTGTTGTATAAAGATGTTGCTCATAGCAAGCTCTTCTTCCCAAAGACTCTTATTTATGTTCTTTTATTGAATTTTTAAAATTGCAGCTGCACATTGTGAAAAATTAAGTACATAGCATGTCACATTGGTACATATTCCCTCCTGTCCCCCATCCACCGCTTCCCCCCCTCCCTGTGGTAGATACTTAACCAGTTACTTCTTGGTAGGATTTGTCTTTAAACCTTGATTACAGTACCTTTAGCTAATGAGGGATTTCCTTCCCCCCTCCTTTCTCCCCCTCCCTCCTTCCCTCTGGCACTTGCTGTACCCTCAGTTAGTTTTCTTCCAAGACTCGTACAGTCTCCATTATTTCCTAAAGCCGGCAGTGTTCCTTCCACCTGTTCATTGCCTTTGTCATAAAGTATATTTGCTCCAGACATTGTGCGCCCCACAGTCACACACATTCTTACTGGTTCACAGAGACTTCCTCAACCTTCATAAAGGCTGTATACAAGAGATAAACCTTCGGGTCTGGGTCCATCTCCTCAATCAGTCCCACCACCCCCCTCCAGTATTGTTCCAGGTTGGGTATGTCCACCACAAATGGTAAAAACTACCCACCTGCCCACAGCCCCTCCAGCATAGCCCTTCTACACCTTTCCACTTACTCATTCTTTTTGGATCCTGATACATTCAGAGAAGCATCTTATGGCCATGCTTATGCCATCTCATAGGGGTCTTCCTTGTGCTTCATATTATCTTATATAGCACTGAGATCAGTCCCATAGCCCCCTCCCAGATCATGCATACTTTTTCAAAATCACATTGGGGTGCCATCTCACCATGACTCCCCTTTATCTTTAGGGCAGTTCCTAGGTAATATCGTAACTGGTTATAACAGAATTCCTGTCCCCATTCTAACACATATCTAGTCTGTAACTCTGCAAACGGCATCACCTGCCCCCCTTTCCCCAACAATTGACCCACTCGGTCCAGACCCAATCTCTGCCACTCTATATTTTGCATGAGTTAGGCCCGGTGGAAAATCTGAGTTGTGCACAAGAGGGGTGTTACGAAAAAGCCTCTCTTCCCCACATGGGGTCTATCTGTACTGGGCCCACACTCGCAGAGTAGAATATACTCTGGGGGGATATCCCCCACTCTTTAATGCTATCTCTAGCAGTCATACTGCATGTCTCAGTGGTATGGACCCCCCTAGGCATTGTTCAAAATATACCTATTGTTTGGCCTCGGGTCCCTGTGAAACTCCATCAGGCCATTCAACACTGCACAGGTATAATAGGTCTTCAAATCAGCGACTCCTATGCCTCCCTGTCTTGGGTCATTCATCATGTCATCCCGCACTACCCTCAGGGGTCGCTTCTCCAGACATAGTCGAACACCCTCTTCTGTCAGGATTTAAGGACTGCATCCATTATCATGATCAGTAGGACCACAGACAGAAACAACAGCCTGGGTAAAACATTCAACCTAAGGGTAGCTATACACCCCATCCATGACACTGTCAGCTGTTCCCATCTGTCCAGATCACTCCTAATCCTAATCCACAATCTGTTATGATTTAGCGAGAAGAGTTCTTCCCATTTTACTCCTACTTGGTCTCCAAGTTATCTAATGGTCCCTTTAGTCCACTTAAAGGGAAATGCTTGTCTTAAGTTATCCCCCAAGTCCTTCGAGAGGCAAATCTTCAATATTTCTGTCTTCATGAGATTAATCTTGTAATCCAACCATCGGCTGTATTCTTCAATTTCTTTCAAAAGGTTGAGCAGCGAGATCCGGCATATTGTCAGGGTGTAGATCACATCAACCGCGAACAGTCCTATTTTAAATTTGCTTGCTCCCACCTGGAT
This sequence comes from Ichthyophis bannanicus, assembly GCA_033557465.1. Lineage (NCBI taxonomy): Eukaryota > Metazoa > Chordata > Amphibia > Gymnophiona > Ichthyophiidae > Ichthyophis > Ichthyophis bannanicus. Next base: position 103,561,072 of record CM066041.1, on the reverse strand, counting down.
ATGTTTATGTTTATGTTTATTCAATTTGATATACCGCCCTTCTGTGATAAGCAAGGCGGTTTACATTTCATAAAATACAGTAGAGGCACGAGGCCTAGCGGAAAAGGAAAGGAACTGCAATCAATGACAGGACAGTAGAAGAACAAGAGAGAGAGGACAAGACATAAATGAGACAGTTATATAAAGGGTGAGGGGAGGTCGAAGGCCAGGGAGAAAAGATGGGTCTTGAGGTTATGCTTAAAGGAGGCATGATCAGGATCTAAGCGGAGGGAGGGGGGAGGGAGTTCCAGAGGGCCAGACCGGTGAAGAAAAAGGCAGAGGAACGGGTGGAATGCAGATGAGCAAGGGAGGGGGAGGGGAGGTTAAGGCGGTTGAGGTGAAAGGAGCGAGGAGTGTGTCTGGGAGTTTGAAATGTAATGAGATCAGCTAGGTATTGTGGGGTGCTAGTGTGGAGAGCCCTGTGCACAAGAGAGAGTAGTTTGAATTGAGCGTGGAAGGGGACCGGTAACCAATGAAGATGAAAGAGAAGGGGCGTTACATGGTCTCTGAGGGAGGAGTGGGTAATGAGGCGTGCAGCAGTATTTTGAATCCTTTGAAGTCGTGCCTGTTGAGATTTGGAAAGGCCAGTAAGGATAGAGTTGGAGAAATCAACACGTGACATGACAAGAGAAAGTAGCAAGGTTTTGAGGGCAGACGGGGAAAGAAAGGGGCGGATTGCACGGATCTGACGGAGAGAGAAAAAAGAGGACTTAGTGATGTGAGAGATGTGGGCCTTAAAGGAAAGATCAGACTCAAAGAGCACACCCAGGTAACAAAAAGTAGAGACCAGAGGTATGGGGGTGCCAGAAAAAGAGGGGGCCAGTGAGGGGGATGGGGCACCATGGGAGAACCAGATAGCAATAGTTTTGGTTAGGTTGAGGTGAAGGCAGTTCTAAATCAGCCAGTTAGCCACAGTAGAAAGACAGGAGTTCAGTGCGGAGAGATCAGGGCAAGAGGGAGAAGTGTGGTGAAGAAGAACTATGTCATCTGCGTAATAAAATGCAGAAACACCAGACTGTTGAATTAGTAAAGCGAGAGGAGCCAAGAAGAGGTTGAAGAGCAGGGGGATACCCTTAACATTCCCACTTGTCTGGATCCTTTTTGCCAGCAGCTCTATCACTAGAGCAAACAATGTCCCAGATGTACCCAGAGTACCCTCCATTTACACAAACTCTCGCCCTTGAGTTTGCATACAAAGCTCTCACCCAGGTGATGAACTGTTGCCCAATGCCCACTCTTTCCAGCACTCTCAACATGAAGCCCCACTGCATTCTTTCAAAGGCCTTTTCGACAGCCACTGCCACTAGGATCACATCTTCACCTGTCTGCTGCACCTTCCAGATGTGATTAAGTACTTTCCGCACATTGTCATGGGCTTGTCGTTCTGGGATGAAGCCTGACTGATCTTCCCGCACGATCTTGCCAATCATCCTCTGCAAGCGGTTTGTCAGTATCTTGGCCAGGATCTTGGCATATATATTAATCAAATAAATAGGCCTATAGGAGCCACAGACAGTTTTGTTCTTTCCCGGTTTTGGGATTACTGTGATCTCTGCTGTATAAATCGAGTTGGGCACACTCCCCTTGAGTTGGATATTATTAAAGATGTCAACTCAATACACCCCCAGAGGGTTCTGTATCTTTTTGAAGAATTTAGCTCTATATCCTTCGAGGCCTGGTGCCTTTCTGTTTTTCATACTCTTAATTGCTCTTGACACTTCCTCCCAGGAGATCGGCTCATCCAGCAATTTCACCATAGCTTGCGGGAGGGCTTCCATCGTGCATACCTGCAAGTATTGTTGCATCTGTTTTTTCCCTCCCCTCTGTTCACTACTGCATAGTTATTGGTAGTACTGCCTGAAAATATTCTGAAACTACTCTTTTTTGTGATCCCTGAGTCGCTCCACCTAGGACTGTCGCATTTGCTTCTTTAGTTTTGATGACAGGAGTCTTCCTGCTTTGTTGCCCCATTTGAAGTATGTTTGTTTTAGACATTGTAGTTAGAATTTCATCTCCTGGCTAAAGAGGTCCTCCAGCCGTAGTCAGATGGTCCATATTTTTGTTGCCCTCTCAGTGCCCCCTGTCTCGCGTGTTCTGCCTCCAAATTTCCAAGTTTGGAACATAGGTTCTCCTCCTCTAATTAATGCTGTTTCTTCTAGTATGTAGCCATCAATATCAGAAGTCCCCTCATCATTGCTTTCAGGCCATCCTAGAGTATTCCCATCTCTTCTTTCCCCCTATTGTTTAATTCATAGTATTCTATTGCATGTGTTATTTTGATCGTACTGTAACTTCCTCCTTACCTAGAAAGTGAATTGTTTAGCCTCCAGAATCTCAGGCCAGCAATCTGAGCTCCACATGTCAATTGCATCCCTTGGGGCATGATCAGACCAAGTAATCTCCGCTACTTCCACCTGTTCCAATTGTGGCACCCATGTGCAGTCAAGCCAGAATATGTCCAGCTAGCTGTAGCTTTGGTGGGGGTGGGTGAGAAAAAGGTATAAGCCCTCTTTCTACCTTCCTGTATCTGCCAACTGTCCACCACATGCAAGCTCTCTATTAGGGGCACCAAGCCCCCCTCCCCTTTGGAATTGTCTAGCTTGGGATCTTTAGTGTCATTAAAGTCCCCTCCTATGATTAGAGGTGTCCTTAAAAACTGCTGGAAGTGTCTACCCGGACTTTCAAAAAATTCCCCTTGGTGGCTATTTGGGGCATATATATTCAACAGAACCACTTTAATTCCATCTACAGTCACCTCAAGTGCCAGGAATCTCACCCCCCTTAATTCTCTCAATACCGAAACCTGATGAACCCCTGCTATCATTATACCCACTCCCCCCTTCCTGGGGGTTTCTTTACTCCCTGCCAAATATACATCTGGATACACCTTATTTGCCAGCATATATGCCTGTCCTCATCTGAGATGGATCTCCTGGAGAAACAACATCAGCTTTCCATCTCTGGGCTTCTCCCCAAACCAAATTGCATTTCCTCCATGATCCCATCCTTTAACCTTGAGGGAGACAAACTGGCAGTGGTGTGCTTACTCACCTCTGCTCATAATCTGTGCCTTATTTTCCCTCCCCTCTCCTTCTCCTTGACCACCTCCCCTGTCTGTATTTATCCCTTCCCGGGACTTCCGTGTCATGGAGTAGTGACTCCAGCCTCCACCACCCACATCTCTCACCCACCTTTTAATCCCCATTAATCATCCTTTACACATACAGTCACCCTTTCCCCGGACTCATCCACCCATTGCAAGTTTCTCTTTCACCCCTTATGTCCATAAACCCCTCCCTCCCTCCCTGCCCCATGATACGCTCTCTTCCCTTTCCATCCACTACCTTGACATTCACAGTTGCTGCTTTTTCCCGCTTAGATCTGTAACTTACTTACCTCACCCCACCCTCTTCCCTTGCATTTCCTCCACTATATGCAGCTTGGAATCATAGAAGATTTTATCAAAAACATAAATGCAAACTTTAACTGTGTTAACACGTAAAACATATAAGCTTAATTGTCTAATTGGGCATTGTCCTCCTTGCGAGTGGGCTGTTTATCAATTGTTCCTCTAGACCACTTAACTGCGCCCACTGGCTTCCGCGGTTGCTGGCAGCTCATCATACCAGGCGCTCTCAGTAACACCATCCACATTTCCCACTGCAACTCCCACTGACGCTTAAAAAAATCCAATTTGAAGATCCCACTTCAAATAAAATCCTGGAGCTGCCTTTGCTACTTCACACAGTTTTCCAATTGTCCCTCAAGCAGCCATACTGGTAGTCCCCTTTTTAGGCTTGCCCGATTTGCATTGTATTTTCTGCCAATGGTGAGGCTGTAATCTGGTCCTGTCTTGGTCTTGATCAGATTCTGGCAGTATCCAATTCCAAGCTCTCTTAGCTCAAGCAGTGCCTCCTTAGGTGTCTTTGCCTGTTTAGTGATCTCATTGACTGTGAACGATAATCCCTTGGGGAACATCCAGTGGTATCAATGCTGTCCTTTCTGCAGGCGACCTGTGATAGGGCGGAACAGCTTTTGTCTGGCCATCGTTCCTGAAGCTAAATCATTGTACAAAGTTATCTGGTGTCCCTGCCATTTATCTGGGACAGCGTTTTCATTAATTTCATAATTTTTTCTTTCGGGGTAAATTCGGGCATACAGAAAATAATGTCCCAGGGGCGCTTTTCTTTAGGAGATCCGAATGCCCTGTGCACTCTTTCAATTGATGGTTTATCATGGTTAGTGCAAGCATCCTGGGTGTATGCTAACAATGGCTGTTGCCTTTAACACAGGGGCACTTAATACCTCCTTAATGGTTGGCATTAAGTACAGTGCATGCCAATTAGCATAGTGCCACATAGTTACAATATGCTAACTGCAGGGGGATGGACTCAAACATCCCCCGAGGTTAACATGGACCTCTGCGCTCAATTTGCAGTCCAATCATATGCAAAGTTTGCACATTTTAGTCAAAATGCCTAACGTGCTATAAATGAACATTTCTTTTTTAAAAAATGAAAAACAAAATGACAGGGAAACTAAATATAAATTTTTTGCTTGCACATCACTATTGAATTTTGCCATTAATGCGTGTTAAGGGAAAATTCTTACCCCAGTTTAGTAAACAAGTCCCTTTATGATGAATAGCCTTCAGAAATTGATGTGGAGCCTGATCTCAGAAGGGGCACGTCTGGGCCGTCTGGACACACCCAAGCAGGATTGGGTCCTGAGATGGCCCAGTGTGGCCATGCATACCTGTGGGGACATCCACTCCGCCACTCTCCCAGCCTGCTGCTTCAGTGCCCCCACCCCCAATTCACCGCCACCTGACCCTTTGTAGGGCCTACTGTTGCATGATTCTGGCCATGGAGGGTGCAATCCGGGCCCAATCTCCACCTTCATTGCTGCTTATTCCACCTCCGAGGTGGAATAAGCAAGACGTACAGGGCCATGATCTGAATAGGCACTGTACATCCTTCCGTATCCGCCCTCCCCCATCCGGCTCTGCACGTACTGAGGTTTTGGCCGTGCCAGAGGAATGGGATAAGGAATCTGAGCAGGATGGATAGCACCGGGATGTACAGCCCCACTAACCACCTCTCTGAATGACCTCCATAATGGGGCCAATGTATCCAAGAATTTCTCCCAATGTGTGTCTATGGGCAAAAAACTTAGGGGGTATTTTAGAAACCCTATTCACAATTTAAATGTGTAGAAGCTGCCATGTTGTTGTTAAGTGCCGTCGAGTCAGTGTCGACTCATGGCGACCCTCTGGATAGTTGTCCTAAATTGTGTTTGGTTTTCAGTCAGGCGGCTCATTGTTGACAGATTGGAACCCGTAGCTGCTGTTATTGTATTGATCCGTCTCATTTCTGGCCTTCCTCTTTTGCGTTGAGGGAAGGGTTAGAAAGGCCATTATAGTTGAGTGGCTGGTGGATTTGAGGATCACCTGGTACATACCTGCCTGACGTGAAGGTAGTGGACCTCACGTGTCACCTAGACAAGGTTTTAGATAGTGCCAGGGAGGAGTCTGCTGTCTTGGTATATGTTGGCACCAATGACATAGGAAAGTGTGGGAGGGAGGTTCTGGAAGCCAAGTTTAGGATTTTAGGTAGGAAGTTGAAATCCATAACTTCCAGGGTAGAATTCTCTGAAATGCTTCCCCTTCCACGTGCAGGATCCAAAAAGGAAGGCAGAGCTCTGGAGTCTCAATTCGTGGATGTGACGATGCTGCAAAGATGAGGATTTTGGATTTGTTAGGAACTGGGCAACATTCTGGGGAAAGGAAGGGCTTTTCCGAAAGAATGGGCTCCATCTTAACTGGGATGGAACCAGGATGCTAGCATTAACCTTTAAAAAGAAAATAGAGCAGCTTTTAAACTAGATAATATGGGAAAGCCAACAGTCGCCCAGAAGTGCATAGTTCAGAAGTATGTATGCTTCAAGAATACTAACAAAAAAGGGAAGTTAGGGCATCCCAAAAGAGAGGTTCCTATAAAGATAAAAGTAACCCAGATACCATTAAGTACAGAGTTGAAAGATTCCAAATTATCCCTATCAACTGATAACCAGATTAATATAAAAAAATGCAACCTCTAAAATGCTTATATACAAATACTGGGAGTCTAAAATATAAGATGGAAGAGCTAGAATAGATAGCACTAAATGAAAGGTTAGATATGATTGGCTTCCCAGGGACCTGGTGAAGGAAGGACAACCAATGGAACACTGTGATACCCTATTCTATCACAATGATAGAGTAGATGAAATTGGAGGAAGGGTTGTGCTTTATGTTAGAGAGGGCATTGAGTCACATAGGAATAAAGTTTTGCAGGAAATAAAATAAACTGTAGAATCTCTGTGGATAGTAATTCCCTCACGGACCTCTGTGGATACCTCCCTCACGGACCTCATCCAGCCCAACCCCCCCTCAACAGAGCTAGGAGATCAGCTGCCGCTAATACACTGAGACTCCAGAAGGCGATTACAAAATGTTCACAGTCAACAAGAAACCGAGCCTTTGCACTATATGCACCAATATGCTGGAACGCCCTTCCACCCGCCATTTGGGCCATCACCGACCTCGCCCAGTTTAGGAAGGCGCTGAAGCACCATCTTTTCCTTAAACACTATACCAATTCAGATGACATCTCACAACCAGTCACACCCAGGAACCAGGCCGTCATCCCCAGCACAGCCACACTGCACGATTGCAGCCCCACTCACTAGATCACGACACACTCTGCAGGTGGAATGTGTACATACTCTGACCGGTCAATCTGTATATAGTTAAACGATCTGTAAATAGTTGTGAGCTGACCACGTCACCTGTGACAGCCAGCTTGCCTGTACATAGTTACTCTGTCAGTCCCATTTAGAAACCCCTGTTCGTTGTAAGTCCAGTGTAGGTCCTGCCTGCACTGCACAAGTTGTTAACTGTAAACCACACTGATTCTAAAGAGCGCGGTATAAAAAAAGACATTAAATAAATAAATTCCATGTAAAAAGGGGAAGGCGATGGCAATAGACGTGTACTACTGACTGCCTGGCCAGAATGAACAGATGGATGATGAAATGCTGAAACAAATCAGGGAAGCTAACAAAAGTTACAATACAGTAAGAATAGGTGATTTCAATTACCCTGGTATCGACTGGATCAATGTCACAGCAGAAGATGCTAGAGAGAGAAAGTTTCTAGATGAAATAAATGACTGATTCTTGGAGCAGTTGGCTCATGAACAGACAAGAGGGGAAGCTATTTTGGACCTAGTCCTTAGTGGAACACAGAATCTGGTGCAAGAGATAAGGGTTTTGGGGTCACTTGACAATAGTGATCATAGCATGATCACGTTTGATTTAATAAATGGAAAAAGGATGGCAAGAAAATTCACAGTACTACCTTATAACTTTTAAAAGGAAGACTATGATAAAATGAGGAAAATAGTTAAGAAAAAACTAAAAGGAGCAGCTGCAAAGGTTAAAGATTTACATCAAGTATGGGCATTGTTTAAAACTACTATCTTGAATGCCCAGACCAGATGCATTCCATGCTTTAATAAAAGTGGAAGGAAGGCCAAAAAACTGCATGCATGATTTAAAGATGAGGTCAAAGAGGCTGTTTTTGTCAAAAAAGCATCTTTCAGGAAATGGCAAAAGAAGCCAAATGATGAATACGGGAAACAACACAACCGGGCCTGTGGTAAGTCTAAGTAATGCCTCCCTCAATGCTCTATCTCCCCTCACCTTTATCCCTTGGCTCCCCTGTTTGCTAACTCTGCTGCCAACTACAAAATGCACCAGACTCCAGCTTCAACATAACAATGGAATTTATTGGAATTTTTTGGCTGTAGCATAACCTATACAACACACAACTATGTGATAGACTATACAATTCTCCAAACATATATACAAAACAGTGAGTTAAAACTAGCCCCTTTGGCGTGTCACACAGTCCGTACTTGCACAAATGTGAGGCTATCCAAGCTCACTCCTATTTACATCGGCTCGTTAACATTACTCTAATAAGCATGCACATTTGCAAAATTGTGGGGAGGGGAAGAAGGCCATTGAAACATTCTCCTCCTCTACTCATATGCCCTTGACCCCAGTCACAGCAGGGTTTCACCATCATGGTTTGAGTCTGGCCCATCAAGGTTCAGTACTCATGTCCAACTCAGCTTATGAGGCAGAGTTATAGCCCTCCCTCCCACAACGTTCAAGTGTGGGGAGGTGTTCTGCACACTGGTCCTGCTACAAATTTATTGACTCAGAATGGGGGAGGAAAAGGGTTTTCTGGCCACTCCCCCTATCATACAGCTCTGTGCTTGGTTCCATGCCCCTTAAATCCAGGCTATGCTGTGATGATAGAAAAAGGGGGATAGCTCTAGATACTTCTGCTGATATTAAGTTCAGAGAGGCAAGAGGGTGGCCCACAGTCAGTCGGCCCCTAAAATAGATGGCCAACACCTGCCCTCCTGCTCCCCACCCCCACCCCCACCACACCATTAACCCCTGCCTAGAGCCCCGGCCCCATTGTGCTTATTGCCTGCTAACCCAGCCCCTGAGACTTAAGCATTGTCAAGTAAGATGCAAGGCATTTATAAGGCAGGCAAAGAGAGAATTTGAGAAGAAGCTTGCTGTGGAAGCCAAAATGTATAATAAAAACCTTTTCAAGTACATTCGTAGCAAAAACCTGTGAGAGAGTCAGTTGGAGCATTCAATGACAGAGTGGTAAAAGTTGCATTAAATAAAGACAAGGCCATAGCAGACAGACTGAATGAATTCTTTGCTTCAGTCTTTACTGAAGAAGATGTAGGGAAGTTACCCGTGCTTGAAATGATATATAAAGGTAATGTTAAGATCCTTAAGTCTGTCCTCATATGATTTATAATGAAGACCACTAACCATTTTTGTAGCCACCCTCTGTACTGACTCCATCCTGTTTATATCCTTTTGAAGGTGCGGTCTCCAGAATTGCACGCTATATTCCAAATGAGGTCACACCAAAGACTTATACAGTGGCACTATCACCTCCTTTTTTCTGCTAGCCATTCCTTTCTGTATGCACCCAAACATATTTCTAGCTTTTGCTGTCGCCTTTTCTACCTTTTCAGCCACTTTAAGATCATCAGACACAACCACGCCTAGGTCCCGCTCTCCTTTAGTGGACAAAAGTACTTCACCCCTATACTATATTGCACCCTTGGATTGCTGCAGCCCAATTGCATGACCTTACATTTTTTTAACATTAAATCCCAGCTGCCAAATTCTAGACCATTCTTCAAGCTTAGCTAGATCCCTCCTCATCTTATCTACACCTTCCTGTGTGTCTACTCTATTGCAGATTTTGGTATCATCTGCAAAGAGGCAAACCTTACTCGACAGCCCTTCCGCTATATTACTTACAAAGATGTTAAAAAGAATCGGACCAAGGACAGATCCCTGGGGCACACCACTGGTAACTTCCTTCTCCTCAGAGTGAATTCCATTTACCTGTACTCTTTGTTGCCTCCCACTTAACCAATTTATAACCCAAACAGTAACTTTAGGGTCCATCCAAAGGGTGCTCAGTTCGTTTATAAATCGCCTGTGAGGAACAGTGTCAAAGGCTTTACTGAAATCTAAATACACCACATCTAGGGCTCTCCCTCGGTCCAACTCCCTTGTCAACCAGTCAAAGAAATCAATCAGATTTGTCTGACAAGACCTGCCTCTGGTGAATCCATGCTGCCTTGGATCCTGTAATCCGCTGGACTCCAGAAACCTCACTATTTTCCCTTTCAGCAACATTTCCAATAATTTACTCACCACCGAAGTTAAACTAACCGGCCTGTAGTTTTCAACCATATCCTTACTTCTGCTTTTGTGTAAAGGCACCACATGAGCCTCTCTCCAGTCCTTTGGCACCACTCCCGACTCCAACGAGGCATTGGAAAGGTCAGTCAGTAGAGCTGCAAAAAACGTCCCCTAGTTCCCTCAGTATTCTAGGGTGTATCCCATCTGGTCCCATCGCTTTGTCTACTTTAAGTTGAGCTAATTTCTCATGAACACAGTCTTCTGAAAATTGTTCAGGATGCCCCTCGCTTCTGTTCCTGTTTGTGGGTGTTTTCTGAGGTCCTGTTCCTGGTTCTTCATCTGTGAACACAGAACAGAAATATTTGTTAAGCAATTCCGCTTTATCCTCATCAGCTTCTACATATTCCTCCCCTGCACCCCTGAGTCTGACAATATCACTTTTGCCCTTCCTCTTCGCACTAACATATCTGAAAAATGTCTTATCCCCCCATTTTATTGCATTGGCTATTTCCTCCTCTTTTTGAATCTTTGCTTTCCTTACTACTTTGCTAGCTTCTTTAAGTTTTTCCAAATATAGATGCCTGTCTTCCTCTCTCTGTGATCTCTTGTATTTCATGAAGGCCTCCCTCTTTTTCTTCACCTTTTTATCTACTTCTTTCGAAAGCCATAGCGGCCTCCTTTTCCTTTTACCTTTATTTATCATTTTAACAAAAAGGTTGGTTGCCCTTAAAATATCCCCTTTCAATTTTGCCCACTGTTTTTCAACATCCCCCAGCTGTTCCCATCCCGCTAATGACTCCCTGAGGTATTGGCCCATCTTGGCAAAGTTTGTTTTCCTAACGTCTAAGACCTTCACTTTTGAATGGATTCTAACAGCCGTAGTCCTAATACTGAACCACACCATCTGGTGATCACTGGATGCAAAATAATTTCCCACTATAACATCAGAAACACTTTCACCATTGGTAAGCACCAAGTCCAGTATGGCCCCTTCACGTGTGGGGTTTGTTACCAATTGCCTCAATAGTTCTCCCTGTAGAGAATCCAGGATCTCCTTACTTCTAGATGATACTGCAGCAGGAATGTGCCAATCAACATCTGGCATATTGAAATCCCCTATCAGTAGCATTTCCCCTTTCCTAGCAATGCTGCGTATGTCTTCAATTAACTCTCTGTCCATCTCTTCCTCTTGTAAGGGAGGTCTGTATATCACATCAATGCAAATAGATTTCTCTTTCCCTCTTTCTAGTTTAACCCACAATGCCTTCTCTCTCCCTTTTAAGTTCTGTAATTCCAAAGCTTTAATATTATGTTTTATATATAGTGCCACTCCTCCTCCCCTTCTTCCTACCCTGTCTTTTCTGAATAAAGTATAGCCTGGTATAGTTACATCCCAGTCATGTTTTTCTGTGAACCATGTTTCTGTTACTGCCACTAAATCCAAGTCGTCCACGCCCACCAAAGCTTCAACATCAGGGATCTTATTTCCCATGCTATGGGCATTTATACATACCGCAATGCATATGTTACCCCTTTTACACATTTCTTTAAAGATATTTAATGTATCACTTACCTGCATTCTTCACCCATCCCCAATGAATCTAGTTTAAAGCCCTCTTCAGTAGATTAGCCAGTCTACTACTGAAGACACGTTGACTTTTCTTGTACAGATGGACGCCATCTCTGCTCTGCAACCCTTGGAACAGCATCCCATGGTTCAGGAAACCAAAACTCTTTCGATGACACCATCCACGCAGCCATGCATTCATCTCCAGGATGCGAGCCTCTCTGCCTTGGCCTTTACCCTCAACAGGGAGGATTGAAGAGAACACCACCTGTGCACCTATCTGCTTCACCCTCTGTCCCAAAGCCATGAAGTTACTTTTGATATGCTCAGAGGGCTACCTGGCAGTATCATTTGTTCCGACATGGATTAGCAACATTGGGTAATAGTCAGTGGGCTTGATGAGTCTCGGCAAACTCTCCATAACATCTTGGATTTTGGCACCAGGCAGACAGCATACTTCTCTGGACATCAAGTCTGGTCAGCAGATGGACACCTCAGTACCCCTCAGAATAGTAGCCAACCACCACTACCCTTCGCTTCCTTGTTGTCACTGATTCTGCAACTTTGGGGTATTTGAGCTCTGGTTCTTCCCTTTTCAGGGATGCTTTCACCTCTTCCACTTCCAGGGCTGCATAATGGTTCTTAAATTCAAGGGCTGGAAAAGTTGGATTGGTGATTCTGCAGGCCCTGGTGACTTGTGTCCAACCTTCGTCATTCTGTAGGAACCCATCTTCTCCTCTGTTGGAGAGCTTGGTTGCTGCAAGAAGCATCTCATCAATGTACATCTTACTGTCTTGAATGCTCCTCAGCCTCGCTACCTCCTCTCCGAGTTCCTCCACTTGTTTCCTGAGAGCTTCAGCATGCAGGCATCCTGCACATGGAACCAGTCCTTCAAATGGCATTGGAACCTCTGTCTCGACAGAGGCTGAAGCTGTAATGGGAGCAACAGCTATAGCGGTATGATTTTTCCCAGACATTTTTCTGTTTGTGGAGCTTAGGTATATGTTAAAGCAAAGGAGAGAGATCTACCAAAGTACCAGCCGGTTTCCCAGCTGTCCTTTCAGAGAAAGAGCAGTTGTTGTTGTTAAGTGCCGTCGAGTCGGAGTCGACTCATGGCGACCCTCTGGATAGCTATCCTAAATTGTTTGTTTTGTTGTAACTATCCATTGGGTTTTCATGGCAAGATGCAGAAGTAGATTGCCGGGCCTTTTTTCCGCGCAGTTTAAGTTTGGTGTTGTTGCCGTTGTCACAGAAATGTGATCCTCCGCCGTCAACACTATCCCATTCTGCTGCTGCCCAGATGGGTGGTTTGTCTTGGTCTGGCATCTCAGCTGAGACCTGTCCATCTTGGGAGACACTGCCAGTAGTTAAACTACCGATAGTTTAGCTCTCAGCATCACTGATGCACACAAGCCCTCACAGCACGACAAGCTGCAAGTTAAATCTCTGTAATTATATTCAAAATGTGCTGTTCCAAGTTCCTGTGTTTTGTTAATTGTGGAGGTGCCCTATAAAGCAAGACCGCTCACTAGGGGTGGGTGGGAGTTGGGGGGGGGGGGTAGGGAGGGAACTAACTCCTGATTTGGTGTTAGCACCTCCCAAGAGCTGAGAAAGTTACCAAAGCAGAGTTTTAAACCTTCCCCACTAAAGAAAATATTTCTCCTTTTAAACTAAAGTACCTAAAAGAATGTAACTTTGTTTTAAAAATGTACCAAACCCTTTTAAGAGCTCCCAGTCAGAGAGCTAGCAATTTAAAAAGAACTCCCCCCCTCCCCCCAATTTCCTACCTTTGTTTGAAATGTGTAGCCCTTGTTAGGTATGACTCAACAGTGCAGGGCTCTGAAGCCTTTTATGCAGGCCCCAGTTGCTCTCAGTTCTTTCACAGGCTAATGAAGCCCACTAACACCTAATTAGGTGTCAGCACCTCCCAAGAGCTGAGAAAATTACCAAAGCACAGTTTTAAACTTTCCCCACTAAAGAAAATATTTCTCCTTTTAAACTAAAGCACCAAAAAGAATGTAACTGTTTTAAAAATGTACCAACCCCTTTTAAGAGCTACCAGTCAGAGAGCTAGCAATTTAAAAAGACATAAAACCCACAATTTCCTACCTTTGTTTGAAATGTGTAGCCCCTGTTACACATGGGAGAATGGCCAATGTAACACCAGTTTTTTAAAAGGGTTCCAGGTGTGATCCAGGAAACTACAGACCGGTGAGCCTGATGTTGGTACTGGACAAAATGGTAGAAACTATTACAAAGTATAAAATTACTGAACATGAAGATAGTCATGGTTTAATGGGAGAAAGCCAAGATAGTAAGGCAAGACTTTCCTTGGCTAAATCTAATCTGTTATATTTGTTTGAAAGTGTGAATAAAGAGATAGACAAAGGTAAACCAGCTGATATAGTGTATCTGGATTTTCAGAAAGCCTTTGACAAGGTCCCTCATGAGAAACTCTTGGTGAAACTAAAGAGTCATGGGATTGGAGGCAGTGTACTATTGTGGATTAGGACCTGGTTAAAAGATAGAAAGCAGAGAGTAGGGCTAAAAGGCCAATTTTCTCAATGGAGTACCCTCGGGATCTGTGCTGGGCCTGCTGCTTTTTAAGATATTTATAAATGACCTGGAAATGAGAACGAGTGAGGTGATCACATTTGCAGATGACACTAAATTATTCAAAATTCTTAAAATGCAAGAGGATTGTGAAAACTTGCAAGAGGACCTTGATAAATTGGAAGATAGATGTCCAAATGGCAGATGAAATTTAATGTGGATGAGCATTGTGGAACCTGGGTGCCTTTTTAGGAACCTGCCAGGTACTTGTGACCTGGATTGGTCATTATTGGAAACAGGATACTGGGCTTGATGGACCTTGGTCTGACCCAATATGGCATTTCTTATGTTCATATGTTCTTATAAATGACTTGTATGCATGTATATCTCTAAAGTAATATGTACAGTCAATTTTGCACATGTAAAAATGTTCTAGTGTACATACAGTGCATGTGAAGGAAATGAATAGGCAAAATAAACTTGAAAAAATGTCCAAAAATTGGGAAAAATGTGTTTGAAATGAGTGCAAACGTTTTTTGGCCAAACGCATATATCATCTGATGATCTCTGGAGTTCAGGTGATGTCCTACTTGGACGGTGGAAGCACTTTCTCTCTGTCACCTTTTGCTTTGTGCGTTCTGTGATTATTTAGGCGAACCCTCTATGGGTACAAACCTCTAATGAAGAAACATCAGATTCCAAATCAGAGCATAAAGGAGAAAACATACAACAAAACGTAAACAGCCCTGGTTTCTCAAGGACAGTATACAGGTTAGGTTTCCCAGGAAACCAAACTATGCAAGTTATTCTGGTTCACAGACCAAATGCATGCAGATATGCTTGCTAAATATTCATCGCAAATCTACCAAAAGTGTGATCTGTTTGTAACCCTTGAGAACCATGGCTGTGCATAGGGTTATCATCTTATCCCTGGTACGCCAGAGTCTGATCCAGTACTGGGTTTGCCCCATTGCATGCATGAGGTAAAATTTAGATTTTCTTATGGAAATTAATGGGAAAATCAGAATCACAAATCCATGCATGCGGCCGTTCAAATTAAGACTGGATTGGTATATTCACTTGACCTGAGATAAAGAATCAATTTAGTTCTGATATAATAAGACAACTACAAAATCCATAGTACACAACTCCAGTACAGTGGGTGGAGAACCTCCAGGAGAGAAGAAGTGAGAGGAATGTTTCCGGTGGAAGGATGCCAGAAGAATCTGAAGACCCTATATTCCTGGCAAGATCCTTTCACCATTTGTAAGCCAAACAGTAGGGTTGGCATCAAAGTGGCCACGTGCATACCAGTGAATGAAGCTTACCTGTGGCTTGGGACACATATTCCATGGAATCTATGAATAGAAACCAGCTGTGAAACAGCATTCTGTGTCAGCCAGCAATCATACTCCAATGGAAGGAGAATCACAAACACTGTGTTTTGGGACCCATGGCTGACAACTTCAATTAAACCCTTTGGAAAGTGTGTATCTCTAAGATGATGGAGAAGGGAGCAGAATACGTACTTGATCCAAACAAGCATCTTGACTGTGAACAGGCTGCTTTTATCTTTACTGTCATTATATTTATTTTACAAGTATTTTATACCATTTTATCATTTAGTCAAAGCAGTTTACATTGTAACTTAAGCTGGGTTATGTACATTAAACAGGGATAACTTGGATTCTTTTGAGGCAATGGAGGGTTAAGTGACTTGCCCAAGGCCACACGAAGTGCTAGTGGGAATAAAACTCTGATCTCTGGGTTCCCAAGCCAGTGCTCCACTCCATTTATATGCAAATAAAGAAGGTAATTTCATAAACTCCCATGGTGTTAACATGCAGTTAAGACCACTTTTATAAAGTGAAATGAGCTTGTACTTTACTTAATAAAATAGAGGCGTAAGTGATGTAAAAGTGCATAAAACTAGGTTGGACACTAATGCTTGCTCTATAGCACACAGATGCCTGCACCTAGATTTTTCGAGAACGCATATAAGTTATAGACCTGTATAACTTGCATGGATAAATTTGTGCTCAGCCTACACTCCGTCCAAATTCTGCTCATGTTGATGCCTACACTTAAAGTACGCAGGACTAGGCTGATGTGGACCCTTACAGAATTGCAACCACCTAAAGTACATGCATTTGGGGCCATTTTACTAAAGTGCATTTTGGTTTTGCACCTAAAGCACCAATAGCATACAAAATCATGGCGTGTTAGGTGCATTGCCACTATGTTAACTGTTGGGGGTACAGGCAGCATGCACCCATCAGTTAACGGGCTGCACTTTACCCTAATGCGTGCCAAAATTAATGTGGGTGCACTTACCGCCACCTATGGTAGTGATGGAAATTGTACCTATATTAACAGTACAGGCCTGCTGACTAAAGGGCGTTCACCACACCCACATCACCCCAACCCACCCCTTTGGCACCCTAACACATGAAACACATGAAGCACAGTTAGTGTGGAGATCCAACCACGCCAATTGTGCAGTCCCATGCTCCAATTACCATGGGCCACAGCATGCAGTTAGCACACACCAAAACCCATGCTAACTGCATAGCTCATTTTAGTAAAAGGGCCCCTAAGTGCCCATTCATGCACATCAGTCCTTGAAAACAGGTATAGTCTTTACGCAGTTCCTTATAAAATTAGCCCCAAAGTGGGCAAGTTCCTGGGAATACCAAAACTCCATGTGAAGTACTATGTTTGTAGTCAAAATCTGGAAAAAAAATCAACTTTTCCCCCCACATCATATGTCTAATTCTGCATCTCGAGACCTACTAAGAAAAAAATGTGTATAGCAGAGTCTTAGGCCCGACACATATCATCATTTAAAATCCAGTTATATTTAATTCCTTATAAGATACTGGCACTTGAGATTTTATAAACTACAGTAGATAGTGAATCTGAATACATCTCTGTGTCTCTGTGCAAGTCTGTGTTTGTCCCCTTGGCTCAGGTAAAACGAGGACTATTGTAGTTGATATGGAAGGGCAGACTATATAGGCCATGTGGTATTTTTCTGCCATCATGTTTCTATAATTATTAATATTATTACTTATATAGCAAAATGTGCTCCAGTGCCAAGTACAAAAAGACTGACCGCCAAATATAGTTCTTCCCTCAAGGAAAAGATCCTTAAAAGTATATCTTATTACATCCTTTGGGGAGGAGTGGCCTAGTGGTTGGGACACAGTACCTCAGGGCTGGGGGTTCAATTCCCACCTGGGGATAGCAATCTCAAGCCAGAGGGACTGAAGTGTCTAGTCCTATAGACATTCCTTGTGGCCTTGGGCTAGCCACTTAACCCTCCGTTGCCTCAGGTACACATAGATTGTGAGCCGTCTGGGGACAGGGGAATGTATCCAGTACCTGTTTGTAGTGAATACATAATGTAAACTGCTTTGATTGAAGGATAAGGCGGTATAGAAAATTAGCTAAATAAATAAATCAGTGATTTGCTCTAAGCAGCCTTTCTTCATATGTGAATAATCCTTATGTCTGAGTTGAACCTTAGTGCTTATGGGAACCTAAATACAAATTCTTGTTTTGCCTTAAAAACCAACGGCCTCACACTACTTTGTCTTTGAATAAAAGAATCAACTACAAGTCCCAGAGTTCCCTGCTGGAGACAAGGATAGTAACTCTTTATTTAAGGACAAACATTGGCAGCCCTATGCCTGTAAGCCTTTGGCCCAGGCGAGGATCACGACACTAACGCCACTACATGCCCCAATGCTAACTGCTTAGCATCAGGGCATGTCGTGGATGGCAACGGTCGCTAACCAGGTAGCAGCGATATTGCTGCGCTACCCGTTTAGCGACCTGCGAGTAAAACTAGGCGCTGCAAAAGTTGGCCCAGTTTTACCCGCGGGAGCTAACCGGGTAGTGGAAAAATATCACCGCTACCCGGTTAGCTTCTGTGGTGCTGGAAGCTGTGCGGCCACCTAGATATTCAATGCCGGGGCCGCATATGACCCCGGCATTGAATTTCCAGTTTTAGAGGTCGTTGGCGATGGCTATGTGCTATAGTGGCACATAGCCATCCCAATTGGATATCTGGCCCATAAAATACACTCCTAAAGGAAGCATCATGAGAGTAGGGGGCCTTTTTCCCAGTTTCAATGTAGTCCCCGTTGTATGCAGAGAGAGGTAGTCCTGCTTTTCTTACTTAGGGAGCTCAATTTACAAAAAAAACCCAAGAGAACTATATCTCCCAGCATGCAATAAGGTAAAATCAGGACTGGCTCAACCTGTTTTCTTGGCATACAGCTATATAATCCCTTAGCCATAACACAAGTAGAAGTCCTTTTCATACCCCCATTCTGCCGTGACATAACATCTTTATGACAACTATGTTTGTTCTTAGATATCAGTCTGCAAAGAGGAACAATAACATTCAATAAAGTTCATTAAAAAATAGAAGAACAAAAGAACTGCCATACTGGGTCAGACCAAAGATCCACCAAGCCCAGTATGCTGTTAACAACAGTGGCCAGTCCAGGTCACAAGTACTTGACATAATCCCAAACGTAGCCAGAATGCATGCTACTTACCCCCCAGGGATAAGTAGTGTCTTTCCCCAGGTCTGTCTTACTAATGGTCTATGCCTTTTCCTCCAGGAATTTGACTAAACCTTTTCTAAAACCAGCTATGCTAACTGCTTTTGTCATATCCTCTAGCAATGAACTCCAAAGCTTAACTATGTGTTGAGAGAAAATATGTTTTCTCCTTTGTTTTAAATGTATATTTGGTAACTTCACGGTACCCCATTCTTTCTATTATTTGAAAGAGTAAACATTTGATTCACATTTACTTAGTTCATCCCATTCAGGATTTTATAGATCTCTATCATAATCTCCCCTCAGCCGTCTCCTCTCCAAGCCGAAGAGCCCTAACCTCTTTGGCCTTTCCTCATAGGAGAATCGTTCCAGCCCCTTTATCGTTTTGCTCACCCTGCTCTGCGCCTTTTCTAATTCCACTATATCTTTTTTTGAGATGTGACAACCAGAATTGCACACAATCAAGGAACACTGTAAAGGAAATGAAAAATCTGATGGTGACCTTGGATCTGAAGGGCTGCAATATGAGGGTTCATGTAAATAGATGCACTTAAGAAAAATCAAGTTGTGTTCATACTGCTCCACGCAACGCTGAACATGGGTAAATGGGATTAAAGTTGCAGAATATTTTCTACTGTTGATTATCACTGATCATGTGAAAAGCTGCAATAAACATTGTAAGTGTAAGGAGATTTTTCAGTATGGAATGCAGTGCCCTGACATTTTGAACAGTGAAAAGTCATTAAAAATATAGGCAAATCCTAATCTTGATTTTTAGGGGGAAGGGGGGCATTGATAAAGAAATATTTAAACTACAATCTTAGGGCTTTAACTATTAAGAATTTTTCTCAGAGACCCAAAGCAGATAATTTTGTAACCCCCCCTTGAACAGGCAGCACATATCACCATGTACACGTAGCTAACTTCTTTATAAAGAGATGAATGTGCCTGCTTTACTTTATAAAATGACGGTGTACCAACGTGCCGTTCTCTAGGAGTGACAATTACTAGAGTAGCTGCCCGTATCTAGATCAGTGCAGGGTGCATGACTGCATTCCAGAACATACGTGCATCTTTGAGCCTGTGCCTAAGCTCCTCCCTTGCTCCTCCCCCATGCATGCCCCTTCAGTTGCCATGGGTGCTTCTATGGAAGCTTACAGAATGGCAAACGGCTAAAACATGCATGAACGTGTCCGTGCGCATGCATAACTCCTTTAAAAGATGGAGTTGCACTCGTAAGAGGCGCACACCTTTCCATGACACCCTTATGGGAGAAAATTCCCCCTGGGGTAATTTTATAAGTATTTTTTTGCATATAAATCTGTGTTTTATGCACAGAAATAAGCATATATAAAATTGCCTAGAGGATCCTAACAGTTAAAGGGGCAGTTTTATAAGGGAGCATGTGCTTTTCCATGCCAAGTACATGAAGATTATTTTAGTCATTAATGTGCATATACGACTAATTATAATGATCTATTATAAAATTCTTACCAACGTAAAAGAATGTGTGCTACTGGATGGCACACACTTTATCATGGGCGTGCATATGGGCAGAGTTTGCGCAGACCCTGGAGGGATCTCAGAAGTGTAATGTATATGTGTTTTGAAAAATATAGGCCCACGTAAACATCTGAGACTTAACATAAGGCATGATTTCTGCCATCTAGGCTAATAGCACATAGCTGGGCCGCAAAAAGAGTGTGGAGGCCTCTGCTATCTACGGGAGCCTGTGCATCCTTCCTCCTGCCATTGGTTCGTTGCTAACATGTGGTGCCATGGCAACCCTGCATGCAGGTGCATCTAATGCCATCCACACTAACAGCAACAATCGCAGTGTGTTTCCAAAATTACTATACCAACCACGAATACTGTTAATGTCTACATTACGCCCCACATCCACCCTGTTTCTGTCTATTTAAGCACCGACTGTTTATCATGGGCTTTTTAGCAGAAGGCACCGTGCTGAATTTTAGAGTGGTGCGCTTAGAGCATGCTGAATCCCATGCTAGTGGTTAGTATGCAGGGCCACTCTGCCACTAGGTGGACTTAGGGCAGTAGGCTTCTTGCCGCAGCAGCACAGTATTCCGCCCCCTCCCCTCTGCCATCACTGCTACCGTCCTCACCACCTTACCTTCACGGTATGCCCAAAAATCAGGCTTTAGAAGTTGGCAGTGCTGCACCAACAAAGCACTCAAGGCCTGGGGCATCCCAATGAGGAGCTCCAGATGGTTCATGGGGTGCTCTTGGGCTAGCCCCAAGGCACATTAACTGTGAGCCAGTCTTGACCTGAGTTTCGTTATTCAACACTAACTGCTTTGGAGGATTTCTATAGTCCAGACTTATTCAAAAGAAGCTACAATTAAAGATTTCACAGCATACCAGATCAACACACAGTGATGTTTCTGTGGTAATACACCCGCACTTACTTCAGAATTTAATCAGGCTCTGCAAGGAAGCAAACATTAAGAGCATAATGACATAAACAAACATAATGGCATAAGCAAAAAGCTGTCAGAAGATAGAATACCATTCAAACTCCACATTTGAGCCAGCATATTCAGACTCCATAATTCAAATATCCAGTGCTGTTCACAGCACACAAGTAGCATCATTCTGTCCCCTGATCTATGTGCTGGAATATGATCAATTACCCACCAATGGGCTTGATCCCATCGATGACCCGCTGCAAACCAAGGGGCCAACAATGTGCAAGTGTTGATACAAGATGTGTGTCCTACTTACATACAGCTTGTCACAAGGATAGCAGATTACAAATTCTACAAAAGTGGTTGAACAAGTGGTCAGTTATTTGATTTTGTACTTGTTTTCAAGTATAGGGATTAGTCCATCAATGAAGCACTGTAGTAAGTTTACAGAAAGAACATTTGCCACAAAGACTATTTGCACCTGTTCACTGTTTTGACTTTGTTCCTTGCAAAACATGTGAATGCACTACCAAATCATGTATACTTTTACCATGGGTGTAGGCAATGCAAGGAGCCAAATAAAAAAGACGATATAATGCAATTACATGCCAACAGGCAAAAATACTCCGAGTTACTTACTTGCCAAATCAGAATATTGTAAAACACAAACTTCTTTCTCGATAGGTATATGATTGCACTTCTCCAGTTATAATTCCCTATTAGCATACTTGACATGTAAAAGTGCTTGGCGAACTGTACAAATTCTTGATGATCAGTGCAAATATGGTGGATCTGCAAAAATTATCCTACTAGCAGAGCTTGTCTCAATTTATATGGATGATGACTTTCATATCGCAATAAATTATTATACTCCATGGGTTTTCTAAAAACTGTAGTATACAACTGATGATCGGTTTTATATATCAAAACATCCAAAAATGACATTTGCTGTAATGAACTATGCATAGTAAACTTAAGATGATGATCACAAGAATTAAGCCCAAAAAAAATAATTATCCAGTTGCTTAGTGTGGACCACACCATGAAAACGTCGTTATCGTATCTGTACCATGTCAATATACATCGAAATGAAACTGATGAGTCTAAAAAATATTCTTCAAACTTAGGGATACAAGTTGGCAACACTAGGGGAAAAAACCACCCTGAATGCAATACCCCTAACATGCAAGAACATTTTTGTTAGTGATTTTTCAGAAGGTAAGTTTTGCCTCTTTGCAGATGATACCAAAATCTGCAATAGAGTAAACACCCATGAGAGAGTAGAAAGCATGAGGAGGGATCTAGTAAGCTTGAAGAATGGTTGAAAATTTAGCAGCTGAGATTTAACACTAAAAAAAAAGCAGGACTGTGCATTAGGGCTGCAAAAATCCAAGAGAGTGGTACAGTATAAGGGGTGAAGTACTTCCATCCACGAAAGAAGAGTGGGACCTCGGTGTGATTGTTTCTGATGATCTTAAGGTGGTTAAACAGGTAGAATTGGTGATGGTGATGGGAAAAGTCAGAAGGATGCTTGGGTGCATAGGGAGAGGAATGACTAGCAGGAAGAAGAAGGTGATAATGTCTCTGTATAAAGTCATTGGTGCGACCTCATTTGGAGTATTGTGTGAATTCTGGAGACCGCACCTTCAAAAAGATATAAACAGGATGGAGTCAGTGCAGAGAGCAGCTACTGAAATGGTCAGTGGGCTTCGCCCTAAGGCATGTGGGGACAGACTTACTGATCTCAGTATGTATACTTTGGTGGAAAGGTCGGAGAGAGGAGATATGATAGAGATGTTTAAATACCTCTGTGGCATAAATGCACAGGAAGAGAGAAAGCTCTGCGTCGAGGGACATAGGATGAGGGTGAAAGAGGATAGACTCAGGAGTAATATGCAGAAATATTTCTTTACAGAAAGAGTGGTAGATGCATGGAATAGTCTCCTAGTAGAGGTAGTAGAGACCAGGACAGTATCTGAATTTAAAAAATCATGGGACAAACACAGAGGCTCACTAAAAGGAAAAAAAGGGAATATAGTAATTGGCATGGAAGGGCAGACTGGACTGGCCATATGGTCTTTTTCTTCCATCATGTTTGTATGTTTCCATGACCATGCTTAAATCTAAAATAGTTATGACAAAGCACTAAATCAGCCAAAGCTGTCAAAAAAGAGTTAGATGTCCTGATATTGTTGGAATGCCCTGAACCTATCTCTGTGATCAACATAAGAACAATTTGCTGCAGGATATTAGTATATATAGCACTTCAGTATTTAAATATGTTGAGGTCAATTCCATAGAGGCCGTGCGGCCCCTGTGTGGCCGATCAGAAGCAGGGCACACAGAGGTAGACCCAACTCTGATTCCGCAGGGGCTAGATGTGCCTGTGGAATCAGAATCGGGTCTACAGCCTGGATATGCAGGCCGGGCCCCGATTCTAATCGGCCTGCACACCCAGCCACATGCCCGGCTTCATCAGCCCGGCTCCTGAATGGAGCCACAGTGCCATGGTGTCCCATTGCCATGGCACTGTGGCTCCATATAGGAGCCAGAATCCCCTGCCGCAGAAAATAAGCCTCTTTCCCTGCAGCCTGACCCCCAATCCAGCCTTCTATAGCCAGGGTCTGGATGCAGGGAACCCCCTTGCACCCCCGCATCTGCTTCCAGTTGCCCAGCTCAGGGATCCCATGATGTCCAGGGGGACTTATTCCAGTCCCCCATCTAGATCCCAGGCCCCAGACATACAGGGCCGACCTCTGAATTGGCCCCTGTACATCTGAGGTTGTGGCCCACCCATGCCCTACCCTCGCTCCGCTTCAGGAATGCCCCCTCCCGCTCCCATCTAGGCTTGCCCATACAAACATGCTGTTCAGGGCTGGCAGGGGGGATGAATAGCAGGGATGGATGTCCCAATGGGACAGCATCCCCGCTATTCATGGGACAGAATGTCCCCCACAGCCTCTTTCTCCCACATTCATATACATTCCTCAATAAATGCGTACCTTTAAATGAACTGAACGACTAGCAATGATTTGTCAGATTTTTCAGTAATAACCCAAAATCAGATGTTATCTGAAAATGTAATTTTGGAAAGCTTTTATTCATTTCACACACACACACACACGAATAAAGGTATTACAAAATCACATTTGCAGTTAAGGAATTAAACCTGAAATAGGCTCATCTCTGCCTTCTGATTCTTGGTTATAACTGGAAAATCCTGATAAACCCCCACTGGTCATTCAGTTCACTGAAAGGTATACAAACCAAAACACCCTCACTTCTTGTGTTTTGCCATCTATCTCATAATTAATTGACATCCTTTATATTAACATCCCGTTATAAAAGTAAAATAAACCCATATTAACTAAAATAAACTAAAACATCTCCCAGACTCACATTGCAAGCAAACTAACCACAGCATTGCAATAAATCACACTTTCTGAGGTGACTATGGTAAGCATTGTTTAGGTTAAGGGCTCCACATGTTCCCAGCACTGCAACTATTGGAATACTAAATCTATCTGTGTACATGATCCTTCCAAAAACGTTCTGTGCCCCGCATCTATCAGAATGATCATTCTCTTTGTATAAAGAAATGCTTATTCAATTCTTTGAGTTAATGAAGAACCCTTTAACTTTAGCAGTCCAAGAACTTACTGAGGATACTGAATTGAGGGGAAAAGACTTTGGAAGATAGAGGCTTCAGGATTTTCTGTGGGCTTAGGAATGTCATCTACTGTATGTCCTAATAAAATTTTGCATCTGAATTGAAGCCCTGCAAGGTCCTTATTTATAGGATGTATCTTGGCACTTGACTATATGACCCACAAGATATTCAGCTTAATTTTGTATTGCATTTGTTGGATGGACATTAGAGCTGTGTATTCATTGGAAACAACATGGGAAAAATCAATGATGATCTCTAATTGGACTGTCGGGATCTGGAGTGGGTTTAGTAAGTGGCTCTGATAGTATGCTTAGAAATGATTTCATAGAATTTCTGGCACAAGAATATGGCAGAACTAAAGACGCTGGAGTAAGTATCTAGAGCAGGAGTTAATAGATTCACAAGCTCAAAACCAAACGAACCTGACAAACACCAGAACTTCAAGGTACAGTTAATAGCATGCTAGCTACATAATCCCCATTTTCTGGGAGACATAAAAGCTTATCGCTGCAGTGGGCTACTTTCTAACACAAAGATCACCAGTTTGATACCAGGTCATGAAATCTATTGCCAAACGTGGGGAATTGCTTTTCTTATTTGCCTTAATAACCTTTCTGCTGATTTTTTTTGGAGGGGAGGAAGGGGAAGGGATTGGGCGGTGGCCATAACCACATTTTAATTAACAAGATTGCCCTGAAATAAACACTTAGAAAAAAAAAAAAATCTAAAATTTTGAAAACCATTTCCCTAATAAACATACAAATCCAAAAAAATACAGTGTTCAAGCTCTTTTTAGAGGAAAGTGGCTGACAGCTACCTTTAGAGTAGAACTGATACATCACTGCACTGTGCTATAGTGTATGACCTAGAATGTAGAGTTAAAAGAAGAGCAGACACAGGGGGTTAAGTAGGCAGCACAAGGTCACACAAGGACTACAGCACGTGATGCTGATAATGACAGGCAATATAATTGTATTCCTGAAGCCTAGGAAAAGGCTATTTATTCCTCAAGGACCGGGTGGCTGGTGACCCAGGGAATACTATGCATGCCTCCGAGGATGGTGTCGAAGCACTCTCTTGTCTGATTTATGCACAAGCACTGACTGGAGAAGCCCGGAGATGAATTGGAAGCTGTTAAGCTATGGAGGATGGTTATAATAAGCTAATGGCCGTACTTGATAGTAATAGATTGTGTTTAAGAAGACTGTTTATTTCTCCTGTTTCTAACACACACAATTAGGGAATTCTTATACGTGTAAACAAATAAGAGTGAGAATCTATCACACAATCAATACTGCTAGAGCTGCAGGGTGAAGGAGGTTGAGAGACTCTCTGAAATAAATACTCACATGATCTATTTCCTTATGAAGCTGTGAGGGGATGTCACAGTATTTTCAATATAGGTATAATTAAAATTTAGCTAAAATAATGCAGTCTAATAAATATTGCATACATGAGAGATTTTTCTTCTTGATAAAATGGAAGACCGTGTGTACTATATGCTTTGCTGTTTTAACAATTTAGAAACCAGTGTCATGCCAGTTCTGGACTAGATTCCTACTGTATGTCCACAGACTTTCATACAGTCTATTAATGAAAGCAAAAGGGGAACAGGAATAATGTTTATTATTCAAATAAAACTTGGTACATTGCAACATGAGATGCTGAGGTTGGTCACCTGGGTTCAAGAAGTGAGTTGACAAT
This sequence comes from Ichthyophis bannanicus, assembly GCA_033557465.1. NCBI lineage: Eukaryota > Metazoa > Chordata > Amphibia > Gymnophiona > Ichthyophiidae > Ichthyophis > Ichthyophis bannanicus. The sequence continues at coordinate 103,534,741 of CM066041.1, read as the reverse complement.
GGAGCTGGAATTAGAACTTGACTCCCAGCTCTTGGTCTTGTGCTCTACAGTAAGCACTTTCCTTTCTTTGGTAACCTGTCATTATTACAAGGACGTGCATTTCCTAGGGAGGCCCACGAGGTCAGCTACTTCCCCTCATCCCCCTCTTCACTCCCAATTCCCCCACCCCCAACACCTCTGCTACCCTTTCTTCCTTTTCTATGATCTTTGAGGAGGAAAACACTCACCTTCTTTCCTCTTCCAAACTCACTACCTGCTCCTCTGATCCTATTCCCCCACCCCATCTCCTTAGCTCCATCCCCTCCATTGTAGTCCCTTCCATCTCTCATATTCTCAACCTATCGCTCTCCACTGCAACTTTCCCTGCAGCCTTCAAGCATATTGTGGTCACTCCTCTCCTCAAGAAACCCTCACTAGACCCTACCTGTCCTTCTCACTATCGACCCATCTCCCTTCTCCCTTTTTTTTCTAAACTATTTAAATGTGTGGTTCAGTGCTGTTGCCTTGACTTTCTCTCCTCTCAAGCCCTTTTGGATCCTCTACAATTTTGCTTTCATCCTTTACATTCTAATGAAACAGCTCTTGCCAAAGTCTCCAGTTACCTGTTCCTGGCAAAATCTAAGGGCCTTTACTCAATCCTCATTTTCTTGACCTTTCTGCTGCTTTTGACACTGCTGACCACCCCCTTCTCCTTGATACCTTGTCCTCACTTGGTTTTAAGGGTTCTCTTATCTCTCCCATCGCCCTTTCAGTGTTTGTTCCAGTAGATCCTCCTCGACTGCTATCCCGCTCTCAGTTGGTATATCCCAAGGATCTGCCTTGGATCCACTTCTCTTCTTTCTCAATACCCAGTCTCTTGGTGCCCTCATCTTTTTCCATGGCTTTCAGTACCATCTTTACGCTGAAGACTCCCAGATCTACCTCTCTACACCTGAAATCTTTCTGGCAATCCAGGCCCGGATCTCTGCCTGCCTTTCTGACACTGCTGCTTGGATGTCTCACTGCTGCTTGAAATTGAACATGGCCAAAACTGAGTTTCTTATTTCCCCCCCTAAACCTTCCTCTCCCCTTTCTCCTTTCTCAGTCTAGGTGGATAACTCTTTACTCCTCCCTGTCTCCTCAGCTCGCAACCTCATCTTTGACTCCTCTCTCTCCTTCTTCACACACATCCAACTGATAGCTAAAACCTGCTGTTTCATTCTCTACAACATCAACAAAATCCGCCCATTCCTTACTGAATGGACTTATCCACTCTTTAGTCACCTCCCGTCTAGACTATTGTAACCTACTCCTTGCAGGTTTCCTGCTGAATCATCTCTCTCCCCTTCAGTCTGTTTAATACTCTGCTGCGCGGCTAATCTTCTGCCAGCCTCGTCATGCTCATATTACCTCTCTTCTCAAGTCACTTCATTGGCTCCCTATCTGTTTCCACATCCAGTTCAAACTTCTCCTGCTGACCTAGAAGTGCATTCACTCTGCAGCTCCTCACTACCTTTCCTCTCTTATCTCTCCCTACACCCCTCCTCGGGAACTCCGCTCTTCTGGCAAATCGCTTCTATCTGTGCCCTTCTCTTCTATTGCTAGCTCCCACTCATTTTAAAATGACATGAAACCAAAAGGGGTATTCGTTATATCATTTTGTTCCATTTCCGAAATGATACAAAAGCCTATCAAAATTTCATCTGGGGCAGGGATGCTATTTTGGTGTCCTAAAGTATTTTAGCACATACTAATGTAAACATATGCATAAAGAACATACAATGCAAAATGTAGCATGCACTGACATTTTTAACATGGATGAAGAAGGTGATATACACAGGAAAGTATAATGGCAGAAACATCATAAATCCAAAATCAAACTCCATATTAACATGAACATTTAGAAAAAATGTGCAAGTACCCCTAATATTTCTAAGCTGGATATAAAATTAAATACGTGTTTTTAGGATATACACAATGAGGATATACAAATTATGGCCATAGTAATAACTCCATATATGTCGTTCTTCTCAGAGTTGGCACTACCATTAGGTAAACTAATTAGGCAGCCGCCTAGAGTCCTGGCCCTCCATGGGGCATCCATCATCAACTGCTGCCTCCAGCCACTGGGGCCTACAGTGGCAGCAATGCCTTGAAACAATCCAGCAATGCTTACCTTCAAATTCTGACGCCTCAGAGCAGTTTGCTTCTGCCCCGCCGATGCTGACTTCCTGTTTGCATGGGGGCAGAAGTGCCCCCATACAAAAGGAAGTCAGCATCAGTGGGAGTGAAAGCAAACAGCCCCATGGCACCAAATTTTGGAGGTAAGCATTGCTGGGTTGTTTCAAGGCATTGCTGCCACTGTAGATCTTGGTAATGGGTGGCAGCGGCTGCAATGAGGGGCCGTCAGGGGGGAGATAGCGGCACAGGGGATGAGGCTCACCAGCCCAAGTTCTTCTTTCTAAAGTGCTTTACACTTAAAGCAACAGCGATACATATACCACCCTTTAATCAGATGTGATAGGGTACCATTAACCCACAGTTAAAGGAGGTTACGTTAGAAGCACTACTCATGCTTTGTATGTCCAAAAACAGGCATGGAGATATCTAAAGCATGGGGACCCCCCCCCCCCCCCCAGAGCCATTCTAGAAGTCAGCTCTGTGGACGTCCCTGGGGCAAGGATGTCCAAGCCTGAATGAGGGTGTGGACTAGGTATGTCTGGGGCATCCTCAGAACATGGGTGTCCTCACCTGATTTCAGAAACGCCCTGAACATCCTAAGCTACATCTAATCCCATCCCTGCTTAAGCCAAATGGACATTGAAAAAGTGCTCATTTTGTCAGACAGACATCTGGAAGTTGTGGAGGAGGAGTCTCATGTTCCCTATATTTGCCATGCCGATAACAAACACCGACGGCGAATGAGGGTTGTTTTCATTTTGCTATGCCCTGGATGCCCCCCCCCTCCCTTCCCCTTATGCTAGCTTACATGTGATCAATGTCCCCACCCCACGCTTTCCTGAGGAGGACATCTATGTGGCTGCTGGGGGGTGGTCCACATCGGGGATGTCTACGTTACTAAAACTGGGCAGAAACATAGATGTCTGCCCTGGACAGCCCCAATTTGACTTGGATATCCTTTCTAAAATGTCGCTTCACGTGCACCATTTCTATTTCTTATACCATTATGCAAATTGTCAGTAACTGGAATGGAGGAGGAGCTTAATGGTTAGAGAAGTAACAGTGGCCCCGAGAAGCCAGGATTCAAATCCCACTTCCCACTGACCTTGGGCAAGTCACTTCACCCTCCAATGCCTCCGCTACAAGAAAGAAGGGGTGCGGGCAGGGTCCCAGCGCCCGATAGTAACCGGGTGTGCGGCCTGGTGCGGGTCCCCTGCTCGCGCCTCTGACGGGAGCGTTAGTTGGGGGGGCAAGGTGAGTTCGAGGCAGGGGATTCGTCGGGCACAGTTGCGTCCTTCAAAGTGATTGGCCCCCCGTGCGTACATGCACTGGGGGGGGGGTTCAAAGGCGAAGGGCATGTGCTCAGTTTGGTAGTCCTGAGCACATGCGAGGGCAGGGAAGAAGTTTCCCTCCCACCCTCCCTTGGTTTTGGTGGGGGGTAGTGATTCGGGTTGTCGCAGCTTGGGGGGGGGGGGCGGGATCCCGGAGGTTTCCGGAGTCCGGAGCCTTAGGCCACTTGGGACGAGGGTGGGGTGCCCACGACCCGGAGAAACCCTGGTGGACTTGTGCTACTGATATGGCAAAGTCGGAAAGGGGGTTAGGAGCTTTGCCGGAGGCTTGACCACGGCAGGTGCGAAAGTGAGGTCACCTTGCTAATCGTACGGCTGGTGACAGATCCTTCTGCGGTGGGGGGTTAAGGGGTGTTGATCATTGTTATGAGTGTTAATTGTTTATGTTATTTAATAAAGCTGCGACCAGTTGCTTCCAAGTACGGTGTCTGTTGAGTTTATTGTGGAGACGGGTTGGTGGTGGGGTATGTAATGTGTGTGTGGGGGGGGGGGGGTGGCTCTTGATAAAGGGGGCAACGGGTCCGGCTACCCGGTTACAGACTGTGAGTTCATTTGGACAAACAACTCCTGTACCTGAAAGTAACTCACCTGGAGCTCAGATTTAAAAAAGGTAAGACAGACATCCAAATATTAAATTAAACCTTGAATAGAAACATATCTGATATGCCAATAACTTTCCTTCTTAAAAAAAAACATAGCAGATACAATGAAATTCTAGCTAATGGATCATTACTGGGTGGTTGTTCTGTAAAATATCAGATGCTCTAGGTTCTGAGGTTTTGCTTGAAAGTTCTATCCGTGCACTCAGCAAGATAGGATGAAATGAGGTACGAGAAAAAAAAAAAAGGTTTTGCCTTTCATTGTTGCTTTATTCCACTACACAGGGGACAAAATTATCTATGTTGCTTCCCTTTGGCCTGCAGCTATTGTACATATGCAAATGCAGTCCTGGCAGCCTCACTGCTATTTATAGCCCCCGTTTCTGCTGCACCTATCATAACCACTGCAGACTTCTTAAAGGAAGAACCCGCACACACAGACAGTATTTTTTCCCCAGGATATAAATTTCCTATCCCAGTGCAGCCTGGCCCGTCGCATGCAACATTGATTGTCTGTTATATTACATTTATTAAGGAGTGATAACTTGTAATAATTGGATGTTAAATTAAAGAACTCTTTCCTAGTTATCGCTGTCTCAATTATAATTGTCATTTGCTGGCAGTTATGATGATATATGAGGGTTGTATTTTACTCAGCCGACCATGACCCGGTGAGTAATATTCCCTCAGCTATAGGGGTATTGATGCGCGTGCTGGCTTTTAATGCCGCAACTCAGTAGCTGATTGGAATATTAAGTTTCCAAGAGAGAGAAAACCACAAAAAGCCACATGGATATACATTGCTGCACAGCTGAGAGACCCCCCTCTGGCTATTTCTTTTCCACTGCTACATGTCCAACTCATTTTGACTTTGTTTTATGCTTATGGGAAACCGGTTTATAGGGTGAGTTGTACAGCAATAAAACACAGGGGAAAGGAGAAGCTGTGGCTTCATTCAAGAGTATCCAAACGCCTGGAAAGATAAGGACAGAAAATTGCAACAAACTGCACCTTCTTCCCTTCCCCGTAAGTACAATGTGGCAATGAAACCTCTAGTCTTAATCTCTCTTTTCTGAAAGCCCTTCTGTGCGCGTCTAGTATGCGGTATCCCGTAGTGATGCACATCTATGAGTGCGCATTCCGTTCATTTGGGGACCTAAATATTTTAAAGTGACTGCAAAACATTTGTATGCACCTATACCTATGAGTTAACATACGTTCAAATCCATTTGCACATGTAAACCGTTTTTTGGGGTATGTTTACTAAGTCCCATGTTGGTAACGCATGTGTGGGGCATGTTATTTATTTCTTCGTTTGTTAGCTGTGTGTCATATACCACCAAAAGCCATTTTTTAGACCTATATTTAAAAAAAGGAAAAGAAAGAAAGAAAGAAATGGAATGAACGCAAATGAAATGTAAAATTCATTTTAAAACTGAATTGAAGTGAAAAAGTAAAGCAAATGTTTATCACTAGTGTTTCTCATGCCTGTTTGCAAATCATTCCTTCCTCTTGTACCTACCCTATCAGTCCATCAGGATATGTAGGATAATGTCATTTTTTTAAATTCATTTTTTTATACATATTCATGATGGATAGCCTGCAAAACAGACTACATGGAAAGAAGCTGAGGACACCAGCATGATATATATATATATATATATAGAGCATTGAACCTGATATTTGAAAGGCATTTACACGGTTTACAGACATATAAACTGTGTAAATGCTGCTGAACGGGATATTCAACGCGAAATTTCCTTGATTATCTCCCCTACACGCTCTGATGCTAACCGCTTATTATCGGGGCATATCATGGGTGTTCCGGGGTGGAGCAGAGGCAATGACAGTCGCTAGCTGGGTAGCAGCGGTATTGCACTGCTACCCGATTAGTGACCTGCAGGTAAAGGTAGGCAAATATATATATTTGGATTAGCTCATGCCTTTTCAGTAGTGAAGTGGGTTACATTCGTGTATGCTAGGCATTTCCTATCTCTAAAGGGCTTACAATCTAAGCTTCTAGCTGAGGCAAAGGTGAAGTGACTTGCCCAAGGTGTACCACGTGTTCTATAGCAAGGCAGCTTGCACAGTTACCTGAAACTATCTGACAGTTTAGTCACTAAAGATGAACATTCATTAGCGTGCAGTTGGCTTGTTAGTATCCCTTAACATAGTAACATAGTATATGACAGCAGATAAAGACCAGTATGGTCCATCTAGTCTGCCCAGTAAGGTGGCTAGAGTTGTTATAACTGCAGCTCTGTGCAGATCACCCCACCATCCCCCCCTCTATGCCTGCATTTAGGGTTGTACCTGCTGCTCCATGCAGGTCAGCCCTCCTCTGTTTAAAGTTACTTAAGTTTGCTTTGATTTCATCCTCTTGCTATAAAGGGATCCACTGTGTCTGCCCCATGTCATTTGGAATGTTGTCACTGTATTTGCCCCCACCACCTCCATCAGGAGGGCAGTCCCTGCATCCACCACCCTTTCAGTGAAAAAGTATTTCCTGATGTTACTTTGAAGTTTACCGCCTTGCAGCTTCATCGTATGCCCTCTAGTTTTAAAGCTTCCTCTTCCTTAAAAAAATGTATTGTGGGCTAAATAGAGTTAATGCATGTCAAGTTGATTAACGTGCTTTAAAATTGGGAAAAGCAGCCACAAATTGGAAACAATTCTGAAAATAGTCTAAAACTGAAATGAACATTTGTTCCCTTGACATCCTTATTTTCCACCTAGGTGGTAGAGTCTTTGGAACAGGGACAGGAAACCGTATGTGTTTTATTATAATGTGCTAAAGGGCACTATAGAGGCTGGATTTATACATTATGAAATCAAGGGGCCCTTTCACCAAAGTGCGCTATGGATTTGCACACAGCACATAAATAACATAAAAATTCCCACGTGCTAAGTGAAAAGACAGCGCATTAAATTTCAGGAGCATGGACAGCATCATCCCAACAGTTCATGCACAGTATGAAACCCTAGCAAGGGGCGCTATTACTGCGGGTGCACTTAACTCCATCTATTGAGATGAAGGTATATGGACCCACGTTAACAGCACAACTTACAACATGCGGTATTTACTCCCATGCTAACTGCACACTAACTGGGCCACCCTATGATGTCCTTGGCCTACTATGGGCCACAGGGCACTGTTACCATATGCCAACACATGTGCTGTGTATTGCACTGTAGAGTCCAGGGGATTTGAATACAGTAGATTTTTGGAAACTAAGTTTGAGTTATAGGCCTCTTTTACTAAACGCTTAACACGTGCCACCTGTTGCATGGCCCATTTTATTCCCATGGGTTCTGTGGCAGACAGCATGTGTCCCTCTCTCCCCCCCCCCCCCGACTGCCCCTCATTAAGCAACAGTATGACCAATAATTCATAGTAGCAAACTCAATGTTAAGCAGATTGTAGTAAGAAGGGTCTGCCAGGCCTAAGCAACAAGTTCAATGTTCAGTGCTTTTTAAAGATATGACCTATTAATTCAAAGGTGCAACACATTTTCATACTGAGACATTCGTTGAAGATCTGTAGTGCACTGCATACCACAGCTACGCTACCTGTACAATACTGTGTGTCCAGTTCCCACTGTACAGCAGCTTGATCCACTTATCACAAGCACATTCGCAGGGCTAGGACTCAGGCTGCCAGCAATGAATATGCATGAGATCTATATTTGAATGCTCTTGGTTTCCCAAGTATGCTAATATATTTCATGCATATTCATTATGGGGGCCTGAAAGCCAGACCAATTAGGGTGTGCTCCTGAGGACTGGGTTTAGAGCCACTGCCGCAGGGCATTTAAAAGATTCAGAATAATGCTGGTGAAATTCATAGAACATTTGTTTATCAGTTTAGATTAAAGTATAGTGTTCAACGAAGTATAATGCATATGAGGTAATTTTATGCAGCATTTTCCTTATGTAAAGGATGTTTAATATAAGCACTTGCACTCTCCTTCCTCACATCACTCTCAGGAACGACAACTCAGCACAGCGTTGTGGTGACAACATCTTGGCTGCAGCTTTATTCAATCACTAGTACCCATCCTTTTCCCGAATGGCCTTTCCCAATCCCATCTTCGATATTGTCGCCCCCTCATTCTGCCATCATCCTGATTCCACTACCACACTCAGCTACTTGGTGCTAACTTAGCCATAGGAGGTCCATGACAGTCCCTGTGAACTGCTACCACCCCTTACCTGCATGGCCTGTGATGATACCTGGCTATGTCCCGACCTAGCCTGCGGTGATGCCAGGCCATGTCCTCTAACTCAAGGTGGTAACACTTGCTAGCCAAAGAATCTGGAAGATACTTCAAACGCTTTTAATCAAGTCCTCCTTTTTATCCACAGCCAATTCTGGAAAGAAATCTACACCCCCAAATCCCTGCCCTGGTTGTGATCGCAAACTGCCCATCCCAGCCCCAACTGCAAACCCTTCCAAGCACTCTCTTAGTAGCAGCCTCTAAGAATGGTAGAGGCAGGAGAGATGGAAAGTGCCACTCTCTCTCTCTCTCTCTGCCCCCTCTGCACTGGCCTACCCCCCACCCACTGTTCAGAGTCCGCTGTAATTATCACAACCCAATTCCCCTAATTCGCCTCCTTACTGGCTCCCAACCTACCCGATCATCAACTCCCTCTACTCCCTACCCCCTTCTTCCCACTGGCCAATGCTCTTCAGAAGTGGACTTGACCATATTCTAGGGCCAGCAGTTGAGCCCACCATCCCACTTTACATGCACAAAATGGCCATTATAAAATTGTACAAGAGTATACACATGTAAAAACAGGCACAATGCTAGACAGCACCTACTGTTACATAATTTGCGGAAATGCATTCTTAGGGACTAGTTGCGGAAGGGCCAGGGCAAGAGAATTTTATGAACTACTTGTGAATATACATAGAAGTAATTTCATAAGGAGCTACTGAAGTGGAATCCAGACAGGCTTCCTTGCTCATTTAGCTGTAACACTACCTATATTTATGTGTGAGTAATGCAGATGAATTCTGGTAGTCATTTATGCCGTATGTGGTGACTTATAGATGTAAATAACTTCTTATAAACCAGTGACTAGCATGAAAGTGCATGTATAGTATTGTATCATTTGTGCTTTCACCGTGAGCATGCACAGGGGCAGAATTTGGGAGAGGGTGAGCGGTGCGAGTGATTACAGACTATAGACATGTTTAACGTACATGCAAAATTGCAAAAACTAGGCACCACTATCTGAAGATCGCTGTAAGTGGTGCTTGAATGTGGATTAAATGCTAAGTGAGCAATGGACAGGGCCAGTTCCAGAGTTGGTTCAAGGGGATGGTGCCCTAGGCAAACCTTAAGCCTTATGCCCCCCACCCTTCCACTTCACTGGCCCCCCTTCCGTTTCCATATCCATTTCAAACTTCTTCTAATTTATAAATGCGTTCACTCTACTGCCCTCATGACCTCCCCTCCCTCCGCACATCCCTCCTCGTGAACTCCACTCTTCCTCTGGCTTTCTTCTTTCTATGCCCTTTTCTTCTACTGTCAACTCCAGACTTTCACCTGGCTGCTCCTTATGCCTGGAACAAACTTCCTGAATCTTTATGACAAGTCTCATCTCTTCTCTCTCTCCCTCTTCAAATCCATGCTAAAAGCTTACCTCTTTGAGGCTGCTTTTGGATCCTAATCTCTTGTTCCCCTTGAGTCTCCTCTCCCTATGAAACCCCTTATTTCTCTTTATTGTGCTGTTCATCTTAACTAGATCGTAAGCGCTATGAGCAGGGACTGTCTTCTATGTGTTTGTACAGTGCTGTGTACATCTTGTAGCGCTATATAAGTTAATGATAGTAGTAGTAGTAGAATCTATTAAGAACATAAGATATGTCATACTGAGTCTGATAAATTTCTGGGTGGTCGCTGGACAAAATTTCAGAACAAGGGTAGCTTTTGACACTCCCTTCCTTTTAGAACATAAGATATGCCATACTGGGTCAGACAAAGGTCCATCAAGCCCAGTATCCTGTTTCAAACTGTGGCCAATCTAGGTCATAAGTACCTAGCAGTTCCCCAAAAGACACAGGTTCCTCAATGCTTGTATTGGGTCAAGCATTGATATCCCAGGTCCCTTTTAATAATGGTTTATGGATCTTTCCTCCAGGAACTTGTCCAAACCTTTTTTAAACCCAGCTACACTAACAGCCTTTACTACATCCTCCGGTTACAAATTCCAGAGTTTGATTACACGTTGAGTGAAAAAATATTTTCTCTTATTAGTCTTAAATAGATTACCCTGTAACTACATTGCATGTCCCCTAGTCTTTCGATATTCTGATGACGTAAACAATTGATGTACATCAAGTGCAGTATCCTATTTCCAGCAGTGGCTAATCCAGGTCACAAGTACCTATCAGGTTCTCAAAAGGTACATAGATTCCATGCTGCTTGTCCAATGGGTAAGCAGTGAATTTCCTGGGTTCTCTTTAATAATGGTTTATGGACTTTTCCTCCAGGAACTTGTCCAAATCTTTTTTAAATCCAGCTACACTAACAGATTTTACTACATCCTCAGGTAATGAATTCCAGAGTTTGATTACACGTTGAGTGAAAAACTATTTTCTCCGATTAATCTTAAATGTACTACATTGTGACTTCATTGTGGGTCCCCTAGTCTTTCTACTTTTTGAAGGGGTAAACAACCGATCTACATAAGAACATAAGAACATAAGATATGCCATACTGGGTCAGACCTAGGTCCATCAAGCCCAGTATTCTGTTTCCAACAGTGGCCAATCTAGATCATACGTACCTAGCAGTTTCCCCAAGAGACACAAGTTCCACAATGCTTGTACTGGGGTCAAGCATTGATATCTTCGGTCACTTCTTAATAATGGTTTATGGACCTTTCCTCCAGGAACCTGTCCAAACCTTTTTTAAACCCAGCTACACTAACAGCCTTTAATACATCCTCCGGTAACAAATTCCAGAGTTTGATTACACGTTGAGTGAAAAAATATTTTCTTTTATTGGTCTTAAATAGTTTACCCTGTAGCTTCATTGCATGTCCCCTAGTCTTTCTATATTCTGATAATGTGAACAATTGATCTACGTTTACCCGTTCCATTCCATTCATTAATTTATAGACTTCCATCATATCTCCCCTCAGCCGTCTCTTTTCCAGGTTAAAGAGCCCTAACCTTTTTAGCCTTTCTTCATAGGAGTATCCTTCCATCCCCTTTACCCATTCTACTCTATTCATTATTTTATAGACCTCTATCATATTTCCCTCAGTCATCTCTTTTCCAAGTTGAAGAGCCCTAACCTTTTAAGCATTTCCTCGTAAATATCCTTCCTTCCCCTTTACCATTTTTGTTGCTTTCCTCTGTACCTTTTCCAATTCTGTTTGTTTGCTTGTGGTTTTGGGAAAGATTCTGTCAGTTAGAGTTCATTGTCTTTGCTCCAGCTACCTATTTACACCTTTTAGCCACTGACTTCATCAGGTGTTAGGTCCCTCCCTACTCACTCCAGCACCCAACCACCCAGAGAAGTGTGCTGGCTGCCAGGTGCCAAAATCTGAGTTGTTATAGTTTGTTGAGACTCATCAATCCAACTGACTATTACCTGATGTTGTTCATCCATGTTGGCACAAATGATACTGCTAGGTATCCCTCCGAGCATATCAAAAGTAACTTCTAGGCTCAGGAACAGAGAATGAAGCAGAGAGGTGCGCAGGTGGTATTATCTTCAATCCTCCCCATTGAGGGTAGAGACGCTTGCATCCTGGAGATGAATGTATGGCTGTGTGGGTGGTGTCATCAAGACTTTTAGTTTTCTGACATCCTAAGCATCCCAGCACTAAGGAAAAAATGCACTCAATCCACATGCAACTGAGCCTTCTCCCTCTATGCCCCCTCTATATGGAACACCCTCCCCCCTGGCCTGAGGCTGTAATGATCATTCAGAATTACGTAAAAAACTAAAAACCTTCCTCTTTTCTGAATACTTCTCCCTGCCTCCTTAACCCCCAGAACCCCTACCCTAACTCAAATTAATTCTCATTCACCCCACCCCCTCACCCCTCTTCACCTACAAATCCCTCCCCTTTCCCCCCAACTAATTTAATGTAAATAGTTTTGTTGTAAATGTTCAACCTTGTTCAAATTGTTCCATGTAAAACAGCAGTAAATACACTGTTACTTTTTGTTCCTTGTAAAGTGTTTTGAATTGCAGAAAAATGGTATATAAAAAATGTTAAATAAAGAAATAAATGTTCCAAAGGCTCCAGAGCAGAGATGGTGTCCATCTATCCAAGAAGGGTCGAAGTGTCTTCAGCAGCAGACTGGCTATCCTACTTAAGAGGGCTTTAAACTAGATTAGTTGAGGATGGGCGAAGAGTAGCCCCCAGGTAAGTGAAACATTAAATTCATCTGAAGAAATGGGTACTAGGTGCAACATCTGGAAAGCGGTGTGTATAAATACCCCTAGCATGGAAAATAAGATCTCAGATGCTCAGGCTTTAATGGAAGAGGCTGACTTGGATTTAGTGGTGGTTACGGAGACATAGTTCATGGAAAACCATGATTGGGATGTAATTATATCAGGCTATAGTTTATTCAAGAAGGACAGGGTAGGAAGAAAGGGAGGTGGAGTGGCACTATATATAAAAACTAATATTACAACTATAGAATTGCAGGGCATAAAAGGAAGAGAGGAGGCACTGTGGGTTAAACTAAAAAGAGGGAAAGGAAAATCCATTTGCATTGGAGTTATATACAGATCCCATTCACAGGACATAGAAGTGGATGAAGATTTAATAGAAGACATAAGCAGTATTTCCATGAAAGGAGAAGTGCTACTGATAGGTGATTTCAATATGCCAGCTGTGGCTTGGCACATCCTTGCTGTGGTGTCATCTAAAAGTAAGAAGATCCTGGATTCTCTACAGGGAGAACTATTCAGGCAACTGGTAACAGAACCCACACGTGACAGGGCCATACTAGACTTTATGCTTACCAATGGGGAAAGTGTAAACCGCTGTGACTGGTAGATATAGCACCATCTCACATCCAGTGATCACCAGATGGTATGGTTCAGTATTGGGACTAGGACTGATAAAATCCATTTAAAAAAACAGGGTCTTAGACTTTAGGAAAACTAACTTTGCCGAGATGCAACAATACCTCAAAGAGTAGAAAAACAGTGGGCAAAACCGAAAGGGGATATTTTAAGGGACACAAACCTTTTTGTTAGATCGGTGAATAAATGTAAAAGGAAAAGGAGGCCATTATGGTTCTCAAAAGAAGGAGCTGAAAATGTGAAGAAAAATAGGGAGGACTTCATGAAGTACAAGAGATCACAGAGAGAGGAAGACAGGCACCTATATTTGGAAAATCTTAGAGAAGCTAGCAAAGAAGTCAGGAAAGCAAAGGTATAAAAAGAAGAAGAAATAGTCAATGCAATAAAATGGAAGGATAAGACATTTTTCAGATATGTTAGTGAGAGGAGGAAGGACATAAAGTAAATGGTATTGTCAGACTCAATGTTTCAGGGGAGGAATATGCAGAAACTGATGAGGATAAAGCAGAATTGCTTAACTAGTAGAAACAAAGAAACATAGAAACACGATGGCAGAAAACTATCATATGGCCTATCTAGTCTGCCCTTCCATATCAACTACTACAATAGTCCCCTTTTTATCTTTAGTGATCCTCTGTGTTTGTCCCATGCATTTTTGAATTCAGAGAGGGGTCTATTCCGAACAATGAATAGCAGAGATTAGGATGTCCATCCCCGCTATTTGTCTGCCTTTCCGTCCCCGCCAATCCTCCCTGTATGAACAGCGATTTTGTATGGGGCAGTTAGACGGGGACGGGAAAGGGGCGGCACAGAGATGGAGGCGGGGTGGGAGGTGGGTGGTCTGTGGCCCTGGACGTACAGGGCCGATTCTGATGTCAGCCCTGTATGTCTGGGACCAGCAGAGTAAACGAGGAACTTATTCCACCTCTGAGGTGGAATAAGATCCTCTAGATGGGAGAGGATGGCAGGCACAGGGCGCATCAAAGGATAGAGGGACCACAGAAGATTCCCCGCAGCCCAACCTTGGCCATGGGAGGCCAGATCGGGGGTTGAGCTGCGGGGAAAGCACAAAGCTGGCGGGGACCGTGGATAACGGCTCCTGAATGGAGCCGTGGTGCCATGGCAACCAGATGCCATAGTACTGCGGCTCCATTAAGGAGCCCTGACGGAGTTAGCGGGCACGTGCCTATAGATGCAGGATTCTGATCCCGTGGAGGCTAGACGGCCCTGCAGGATCATAATCCCGTCTACCTCTTTGCGTCTGGTTCTGACCAGACACACAGAGGCCGGGACATCTACTATGGAATAGGCCTCATATTGTCCTCATCTCTACCACCTCCACTGAGAGACTATTCCATGCATCTACAACTCTTTCCATAAAGAAATATTTCCGCATTACTCCTGAGTCTATCCCCTTTCATCTTCATCCGATGTTCCCTCGTAGCAGAGCTTGCTTTCAATTGAAAGAGGTTCTTCTGGTGTGCATTTATGCCATGGAGGTATTTAAATGTCTCTGTCATATCTCCTGCCTTTCCTATAAAGTATACATATTAAGATCCTTAAGTCTGTCTTCATATGTTTATAATGAAGACCACTAACCATTTTAATCGCCATCCTCTGCATCGACTTTTGAAGGTTCAGTCTCCAGAATCACACACAATATTCCAAAGGAGGTCGCATCTCCTTTATGTGCTGGTTATTCCTCTCCCAATGCACCCAAGCATCCTTCTAGTTTTTGCTGTCTCCTTTTCTACCTGTTTAGCTACTTTAAGATCATCAGACACAATCACATCTAGGTCCTGCTCTTCTTTTGTGGACAAAAGTATTTACCCCCTACACTGTACCACTCCCTTGGCTTTTTGCAATCCAAATGCATGACTCAGCATTTTTAGCATTAAATCTCAGCTGTCAAATTCTAGACAATTCTTCAAGCTTAGCTAGGTCCCTCTTCATGTTATGTACTCCTTCCTGGATGTCTACTCTATTGCCTCTTTTGATTGAAAGCAAGCTCTGCTACGAGAGGACATAGGATAAGGGTGAAAGGGGATAGACTCAGGAGTAATATGCGAGGAAATCCACAGTACTGCCTTTTAACTTTCAAAAGGGAGACGATGATAAATGAGGAAAACAATTAAGAAAAAAACCTAAAGGTTAAAGATTTACATCAAGCATGGGCTTATTTAAAAATACTATCTTGGAAGCCGAGACCAACTGTATTCCATGCTTTAAGAAAGATGGAAGGGAGTCCAAAAAACTACCTGCATGGTTTAAAGGTGAGGTCAGAGAGGCTGTTGTTGCCAAAAAAGCATCTTTCAGGAAATGGAAAAAAGAGCCAAATTACGAAAACTGGAAAGAGCACAAGGCATTAAAAAGGCAGCCAAAGAGAGAATTTGAGAAGAAACTTGCTGTGGTAGCAAAAACGTGTAATAAAGACTTTTTCAAGTACATTCATTTCAAAATACCCGTGAGAGAGTCAGTTGGACTATTAGATTATAGAGAGGTAAAAGGGGCACTAAGAGGGAACAAGGCCATAGCGGAGAGACTGAATGAATTCTTTGCTTTGGTCTTTACTGAAGATGATGTAGGGAAGTTACCCATGACTGAAATGATATTTAAAGGTGATGCATCGGAAGAATTGAAAGAAATATTGATAAACTGGGAAGATATACTACAACTATTTGATAACCTAAACAGTAGCAAATCACCTGGACTGGATGTTATACACCCAAGGGTGTTGAAAGCACTGACATATGAGATTGCAGACCTGCTATTACTAATCTGTGAATTATAATTAAAATCATCTGTAGTACCTGAAGATTGATGAATGGCCAATGTAACTCCAATTTTTAAAAAGGGTTCCAGGGGTGATCCGGGAAACCACAGGCCAGTCAGCCTGACATCATTACTGGGCAAAATGGTAGAAACCTTTATAAAGAACAAAATTACTGAACATGTAGATAATTATGGTTTAATGGGAGAAAGCCAACACGGATTTAGCCAAGGAAGATCGTGTCTTACTAATCTGTTATGTTTTTTTGAAGGTGTGAATAAACAGGTAGACAAAGTTGAGTTCGTTGATATAGTATCTGGACTTTCAGAAAGCCTTTGACAAGGTCCCTCATCAGAGACTTTTGGCAAAACTAAAAAGTCATGGGATAAGAGGCAGTGTACTACTGTGGATCAGGAACTGGTTAAAAGATAGAAAGCAGAGGATAAGGCTGAATGGCCAATTTTCCCAATGCAGAAAGGTGAATAGTGGAGTACCCCAGGGATCTGTGCTGGGTCTGCAGCTTTTTAACATATTTGTAAATTACCTGGAATAAGGTAGTCAAATTTGCAGATGACACAAAATTATTCAAAGTTATTAAAACTCAAGAGGATTGTGAAAAATTGCAAGAAGACCTTGATAAATTGGAAGACTGGACATTCAAATGGCAGATGAAATTTTATGCGGACAAGTAGAAAGTTGTGCATCTAGGAAAGAACAACTCAAACTACGATCACACGATGCAAGGTTCCATATTAGGAACCACTGCTCAGGAAAAAGATTTAGGTGACATCATAGACAATATGTTGAAACCCTCTGCCTAGTGTGCAGTAGTGGCCAAGAAAGCAAATAGGATGCTAGGAATCATAAGGAAAGGAATGGAGAATAAAACAAAGGATATTATAATGCCTCTATCTCATTCCATGGTGCAACCACACCTTAAATATTGTGTGCAATTCTGGTAAAGCCATATCTTAGAAAGGATATAGTGGAATTAGAAAAGGTACAGAGAAGCGCCACCAAAATGGTAAAGGGGATGGAAGGATACTCCTATGAAGAGGCTAAAAAGGTTAGGGCTTTTCAACCTGGAAAAAAGACTGCTGAGGGGAGATATGATAGAGGTCTATAAATTAATGAATGGAGTGGAATGGGTAAACGTAGATTGATTCTTTATGGCATCAAAAAGTAGAAAGACTAGGGGACATGCAATGAAGCTAACAGTGTAACCCATTTTAGACTAATAAGAGAAAATATTTTTTCACTCAACGCGCAATCAAACTCTGGAATTCGTTACTGGAGAATGTAGTAAAAGCTGTTAGCTGAGTTTAAAAAAGGTTTGGACAAGTTCCTTGAGGAAAGGTCCATAAACCATAATTAAAGAGGACCTAGGTAATCCACTGTTTGCCCCAATACTGCTAGGTACATATGACATGTTGGAAACAGGATACTGGGCGTGATGGACCTTGGTCTGACCCAAAATGGCATATCTTATGTTCTTATGATCCTGCTGTATTTCATAGACACTGTAACACAATTTCTATTTGTGTTTAAATAATTACTGATTTGTTTTTATAGATGCTATATTGTTAGATTTATTGTACAATACTGTATGTATATTTACATTGCAATGTAGTGGATCTTCCAGAAGCTATGGATCTGGGTGAAGCTGAAGAACGTGTGTCTGAAACTGACAGCATAGAAAAGCACATGGCCCAGGGTTGCCATGAGCAACGTAAACAAAGAGTGTCATGAGGGGAGAGAACACGCCCAAACTGCAAACAAGCCCCGAGCTCAGTGTGTAATGAGAGGCAGCTGGATGAGGGCGGGGTGCAGTTAAGCCCTAGGACACACACACATAAAAATTACTCACCTGAGGATAGTGGGGGAGCAGCAAGAGAGAGAGCAGCAAGAGAGAGAGCAGCAAGAGAGAGAGCAAGGAGAGGACTCAGAACCAGGAGGAGTCTCAGCAGGAGAGTTGATGAGAGACCCAGCTGCAGGACTGAAAGAAGCCTTGGTTGGAGAACTGGTTGGGGAACTAGTTGGAGAAAGGGACCAGAGGAAAGTGTCCTAGTTGAAAGCTGCAGGTCCAGTGAAGCAGAGACGTCCTGGCCAGAGGACATTTATATGTCAGAGAGAAAGCAAAGGGTAAAAGGCAGGAGAACGCAGCCATGCTGTGAAAGCCTTATTGACCCAGCTGTGCTGAGAGGTTCCTGTGTGAGAAAGCTGGAAGGTAGGCTGTATAAACCTTATAGAAGAGAAACTGAATGTAAAAGTTTTCCCTGTAACTGCCAGAGTTTGTGGGGCTCTCCTATAGCAAACTCCAGTATATGTGGTAATCTTCCACCCTGCTCTGTAGCAACGGGGGAAGGGAAGTCTCGAGGCAGTGAAGAGAGACTGCTCTTTGGAGGGACGTATAATAATCCCCAAGAATACTTAGCTGGGGGTGAGTGTGAAGAAATGCCAATAGAATTTCTTATGGAACAAACCCCAGAAGAAGAAATGGATTGTACGCTGTCTGTAGCAGACCATGTCACGTCTCTCTGCTAGAATAGCTGTTTAAAAGTTTTGGTGAAACAGCACTGAAAGCAAGAGAGTTTGCCTTTGAGAAAAGGGACTACTGCAGTTACGTTTTTGTTCAACTAATTGTTTATGTGAGCTGAAGATAGAAGCTGTTTCTGTTCCTGTTTCGTTTCATTTTTGTACCAGAGATATGGTCATTTTTGTCCTTGTTTTTCTTGCAAATGAATCCACCCGGAAGGGGAAATAAAATCCTGTCTTTTGCCTAACTTCACTCGACTACAACTCATTCCTTGCTTAATAAGAGAGACTACAATACCCAGAAGGCAGTGCAGGGCCAACTGCACTATCCTTCTTGCTAGGTTTGGACACGCCCAGGCTGACCTACCCCCATGCTTTTGCCTCTGGGGAGGGTTACTGGTGACAGGTTGGCGTAGTTTTTCAGATTTTTTTTTGCTTGACAAAATAAAGGACACTCTAAAGAAACATCAGGAAACACCAGTTTAAGTGGAGAACCTGCTGTCCTGTCTGTGGAAGAACCGTCAGAGGAGTTTCGCTGGCAGACCGGCCAGGTGGACCCGGAGACCTTTCTAAAAGCCTGAGTCTACACAGTGCCAAGGTAAAAGTAGCTGGGCACGGGTGTAGGTGGATACTGGGTGAGAAAGGGGAACTACTGTCCTGCAGAAAAATAGACGGGGTTTAAAAAGAAAACCATAGTGCCGCCCTTGGTGGGCCTTTCTTTTTCTTTTGTGTCTTTGCAGTTATCGTAGACTCCAGGATGGATCCCCAGGATGTCATGCAGTGGATGAAGGTCCAGTGGGAGAAACAAATGGAGCTGGCGCGTTACACACAGGAGTAGAGTGCTGCAGCAATAAGGGAGCAGCAGAAGCCACTTATGGAACTGTTGGAGGCTGTACTAAAGAGACCACAGGACGTGGAAGGAACTATTCCCTCGATGGTCAAGGGGGTAGGACTGCAAAGTTATAATGCACTTACATTGGGACAGTTAACCACCCATGATAATCTGGAAGGTTTTATTGAGGCTTTTGAGCGGATAGCAGAGGCGGTTAAATGGCCTGAAGAGCAGTGGGCTGTATGCTTTGCAATGTCACTCACTGGGGAAGCTCTAGCAGCCTATAAGACAATGCCTGCTGCACTTGCTTCAGATTACATGGAAGTAAAAAAGGCTGTAAAAGATAGGCTGGGGTTAACTCCAATGCATTATAAGCGCATGTTCAGGGAGGCGAGGCTAAAGCCTAGGGAGACTCCCAAAGCTTTATTCCAACGGCTGAAGGGATTAGCCTGGAAATGGCTTGCTCCAGAGAGGAGGACTCTCGAGTCAGTGCTGGACACAGTCGTCATGGAGCAATTCATGCAAGCTGTACCTCCAGAAGTGAAGGCTTTTCTGACTCTACAAAGTTGCCAGACTACTGAAGAGGCAGCCAATCTCACTGAGAGATATTTTGAGGCTGAGATGGCTGGCACCTCAAGAGGGGGTGTTTTAAAAGTAGCTGGTGTTGCCAACTTTGGTAAAGCAGAAAAGTACCAAAAGGTTAAAATACCTAATGATGATGTTTTACCTGTATGGAAAGGCAAATGCTATAACTGTGGCAAGGTTAAACCCCTGTTACTTGTAAAATGCATTACAGTTACCCTGTATGTATATGCTCTGTTCCATGTAAACCGCGCTGATGGTAATAGTGCGGTATATAAGAAATGTTAAATAAATAAATAAAGGCAGGGCATTTCCGTAAAGATTGCAGGGAGTGAACTGTCCTGGTATCTTGTGGTGAAAAGCGGATAGAGGAAGGATTTCTTCTAAGAGTACAAGTAGAGGGCATAGAAGCTCTGGCACTGCTTGACTCGGGTGCTGACTAGAGCATGGTCTCGCGCAGGCTCTGGCAGGCCATTGAAGGTCACCTGCAATCAGCACCGAGTCAAGCAGAAGGGCAAGTAAGAATATGATGTGTGCATGGGGCAGCGTCGTATTATCCCCTATATAGGCTGGCTGTGAGGGGGTTAGGAACCGAAAGGCAGGTGCTGGTAGTCATAGTTCCACGGCTCTCGTATGACATTGTCCTAGGACGAGACTGGCCTCCATTCTACAAAGAAATGGAAAAGGGTCTGAATAATAAAACAAGCCTAATATCTACCCAGCCCCAGACGGGAACCTTGGGAGTAGGGATAGAAGCCCTAGCAGCGAAGGTCCCTAGTCCCCTATTTGAAAAGACACACAGTACTAGCTCCCGGTCCAAGCCACAGGTGGGTGAGGTGCCCTCAGTAAATCAGAAGTTTATCCTCCAATTCTGCAGGGTCTCGGATCAGGTCCAAAGCCCGCAGAGAGCCTCAGCCGCTGCTGCTGGCTAAGACCTGTTTAGCGCAGAGGACGCAATAGTTCCGAAAGGGGGTAAAGCATTATTGGATACAGGTATAAAAGTAAAAATTCCAGAAGTGTGTTATGGACGCATAGCGCCACGATTCGGGTTAGCGGTCAAGTACTTCCTCGATGTGGGGGCAGGGGTTATAGACCCCGACTACAGAGGCATAGTAAAGGTCTTGCTTTTTAATTTCGGCAAGGGAGATTTTAAAGTGAGGACAGGCGACTGGATCGCTCAGCTTATTTGTGAGCGCGTGGGATTCCCTACAGTAGAGGAGGTACCCTCGCTGTCCCACATGACTCGGGGAGCGAGTGGTTTTGGTCTACTGGGCTGGGCGAGGTAAAGAACATGACAGCCCTGGCTGAGGAGAAGAGGGAGGAGGACCTAGGCCCACAGCCGGCTGACTGGAAGGAAAAGCCAGAGCCCAGAATAGGCACAGATCTGTCACCACAGCAGCAACAGGAGTTGGCTCAGGTATTGGCGAAATTTTCAGACGTATTGACAACCATGCCAGGCGAAACCCATATGGTGGCACACGAAATTGTTACCACGCCTGGGCAGATAGTTAGGCAACGCCCGTATCGAATGCCCGAGGCCAAAAAGAGAGAGGTGATTGACCAAGTAAAAGAAATGGTTGCCATGGGTATAGTGGAGGAGTCAAAAAGCCCCTGGTCCAGCCCGATCGTATTGGTACCAAAGCCAGACGGAACCCTCCACTTTTGTATAGATTTCCGACAGGTCAACAGTATTTCCCAATTCGATGCTTACCCAATGCCCCGAATTGATGACCTGTTGGACTGTCTGGGCCAAGCTAGGTATTTGACCACGTTAGATCTCACGAAGGGGTATTGGCAAATACCTTTGACTCGGGATTCCAAACCCAAAACGGCCTTCAGTACACCGATAGGTCTATTTCAATTTCGGCGGATGCCGTTTGGGCTGCACGGGGCGGCTGCAACGTGCCAACGGCTTGTCGATCAGGTGTTAAGGCCCCACCATGAGTATGCACTAGCATATATGGACGATGTCATCGTTCATAGCACCACATGGGCTCAGCATCTATCCAGGGTGGAGGCGGTACTTCGAGCCATGCGTAAAGCAGGCTTAACATTAAATCCGGGGAAATGTTTGTTTGCTAGCGAAGAAGCAAAATATCTAGGCCACATGGTCGGAAGAGGACTGGTGAAGCCCCTAGCCAGCAAAATAGATAGTGTTAGGAATTTTCCCCGACCATTAAATAAAAAACAGATGGGCAGTTTCTTAGGGCTCATAGGGTATTACCATAGGTTCATACCCCGATTTGCTGAGGAGAGCGCACTCTTCACTGAGATGCTCAGAAAGAATGTGCCCAATAATGTGAAGTGGACCTCAGAGGCGGAGGAAGCATTCACATCCCTAAAAGAGAAGCTGTGTAAGGCCCCTGTTCTGCGAGGGATTGATTTTAGTTTGCCTTTTATTGTGCAAACCGATGCTTCCGAGAACGGGTTGGGGGCGGTGATGTCACAGGAATTTGAGGGGGTGGAGCATCCGGTCACATACCTCAGCAGGAAGCTATCAAAGGCAGAAAAAAATTACTCCACAATAGAAAAGGAATGTTTAGCAATAAAGTGGGCCGTAGAAGCGTTAAGATTTTACCTCACGGGGCGCAAGTTCCTTTTGGTCACTGACCACGCCCCTTTAAAGTGGCTAAACCAAATGAAAAATAATAATGCCCGATTGACTAGGTGGCATTTGGCATTACAGTCTTTTAATTTTGTAGTGCAACATAGGGCAGGAAAATTGCATGGCAATGCCGATGTGCTCTCAAGAATTACGAGCTGTCCGCTTGAAAATTCGGCAGCCCGTAATATTTTAAGGGGGGGATCTGTAATGTAGTGGATCTTCCAGAAGCTATGGATCTGGGTGAAGCTGAAGAAAGTGTGTCTGAAACTGACAGCATAGAAAAGCACATGGCCCAGGGTTGCCATGAGCAACGAAAACAAAGAGTGTCACGAGGGGAGAGAACACGCCCAACTGCAAACAAGCCCCGAGCTCAGTGTGTAATGAGAGGCAGCTAGATGAGGGTGGGGTGCAGTTAAGCCCTAGGACACACGCACATAAAAATTATTCACCTGAGGATAGTGGGGGAGCAGCAAGAGAGAGAGCAGCAAGAGAGAGAGCAAGGAGAGGACTCAGAACCAGGAGGAGTCTCAGCAGGAGAGTTGATGAGAGACCCAGCTGCAGGACTGAAGGAAACCTTGGTCGGAGAACTGGTTGGGGAACCAGTTGGAGAAAGGGACCAGAGGAAAGTGTCCTGGTTGAAAGCTACAGGTCCAGTGAAGCAGAGACGTCCTGGCCAGAGGACATTTATATGTCAGAGAGAAAGCAAAGGGTAAAAGGCAGGAGAACGCAGCCGTGCTGTGAAAGCCTTATTGACCCAGCTGTGCTGAGAGGTTCCTGTGTGAGAAAGCCGGAAGGTAGGCTGTATAAATCTTATAGAAGAGAAACTGAATGTAAAAGTTTTCCCTGTAACTGCCAGAGTTTGTGGGGCTCTCCTATAGCAAACTCCAGTATATGTGGTAATCTTCCACCCTGCTCTGTAGCAACGGGGGAAGGGAAGTCTCGAGGCAGTGAAGAGAGACTGCTCTTTGGAGGGACGTATAATAATCCCCAAGAATACTTAGCTGGGGGTGAGTGTGAAGAAATGCCAATAGAATTTCTTATGGAACAAACCCCAGAAGAAGAAATGGATTGTATGCTGTCTGTAGCAGACCATGTCACGTCTCTATGCTAGAATAGCTTTTTAAAAGTTTTGGTGAAACAGCACTGAAAGCAAGAGAGTTTGCCTTTGAGAAAAGGGACTGCTGCAGTTACGTTTTTGTTCAACTAATTGTTTATGTGAGCTGAAGATAGAAGCTGTTTCTGTTCCTGTTTCGTTTCATTTTTGTACCAGAAGTATGGTCATTTTTGTCCTTGTTTTTCTTGCAAATGAACCCACCCGAAAGGGGAAATAAAATCCTGTCTTTTGCCTAACTCCACTCGACTACAACTCATTCCTTGCTTAGTAAGAGGGACTACAATACCCAGAAGGCAGTGCAGGGCCAACTGCACTATCCTTCTTGCTAGGTTTGGACACGCCCAGGCTGACCTACCCCCATGCTTTTGCCTCTGGGGAGGGTTACTGGTGACAACATATTCCACTTTTGCAAACTGCTTTATAGCGTTTGGGGAAAAACACTATAAAATGATAAATAATAAATAAATAAAGAGAATTTGAATCCTTACACCCAAATTACAATGCATATACCTTGTGGTGAAATTTATCATCCAATCAGATGATATGTTGCATAGAACTACCCAGTATGCATTTATTAAACCACATTTGATTTATTAGTGTGCCCTAAAAACGTTTGAGGCATGTTTACTTAAGTGCTCTGATAATTAGCACAGGCTTTAAGGTGAGATAATTGTTTTGCATTAACTGTTAATATGTAACAGCATGGTAAAAACCCCACGCAAACCACTTAGCATTGGATCGGGGCAGTGACTGGGGCGATCAAGGCGACATGTGGGCTTTGGTGCAATGCTGCCATTAGCAATGGTGAATGTATCGCCTCCTCAATAGTTGGCAGTAAGTGAGCCCATATTATGTGTACTTGCAGTTTAGCACAGTGAGGTGCATCTCCCCTGACAACTGAAGAGTACATAACGGGCGCCGCCCCCAACAGTTAGTGCAGGACTACTTCATACGCACCACTAACGCTTGCGGCTTACCAGGTGCTAACGTAGCATATTTTAGTAAATATGCCCCTTTGCGCATGCAAAATTGATTCAATACACATTAGTTTATTAATGAACTTACAATTTACATGTACACATTAAAATGTTCTAATGTGCATTAATCTTTTTTATTGAAATAAGTGTGAAATTAATTTTAAAAAAGTCAAAGGAAATCACAGGGAAAAACTAATTTTATTAAAATGATCTGATTTTATTTGGCTTTTTTTTGTCTATGTACAGATTTGAAAGGGGCATGGTTTGAGAGGACCTTAGAAATATATGAAGCCCTCTTATTGTGGGTCTGGTGCACGCTAAAGGCATATCTTGGACAAACATTCATAGCTAACACAGGGCCATGACAGCATCACCAGATTTTGGTGCTAACTATCCATGATGCATTAGGGTTGCAAGTGGGAATGTTAAGGACAGAGACTGAGCAGGGCGAGTACCTGCATGGTGGGCTAGTGGTATGGGTACACTCACTGCCACCACCATATGTGATGTTGAGTGCACTTGCTCTATTGTCATGCCGCGGCAGGGCCATGTATACCATAGTAACTGCCAGGAACATGCTTTCAATGCCATGGTATTGCCCTAACATGCCATAGATTTGTGCATTATTGGCGTGTTAAGGGCAACACCCCAGTGCCCTTTAGTAAAAAGGCATTATGTGTATTCCCTATATCAGTGATGGCTAACCTTTTTGAGCCCGAGTGCCCAAACTGCCGCACAAAACCAAAGAATTTCCTCAAAGTGCCAGCACGTCAATTAAAGCCTCATTTGCATAAGGTGCCTCATTTGCATAAATATTTGCATAATGTTACCATACACTAACTTTTAGTAAACATGCCTCTTAATGAGTATATGGATAAAGAAAGACTAAAAGGTTTCTACATTACTATAATCCAGTACCAACCGCCAGGCACATTAGGAACTACTACAAACGCTGCCCATTTAGAACCCATAGCAAACCCGCCGTATCCTAACAGCACTACCAGGACTCACAAAGCACCATACCCTAACTATCAAAAGGCAACACTGCAAATATTAAACCAATACATTTCAGAGAACAACAATACATGACCTACTGGGGAAAGAACAAGTGGCAATGTCAAATAGGAATTATATAAACAGAATACCTCAGCTCAGTTACACATGCAGAACAGACCATCACCAAACAAGGAATCACAATTTAGAAACAGGAAGACAATAATTAAACTGGGAACCCCAAAAGCCAAACTTGGAATATACAACAACACTGTAGAAATAAAACTATAAATTAATTTCCTCTTGTACTAAACAAAGCGCAAAAATTAATGATGCACATTTCCCAGAGCTGACATATTCCAGTTAATAAATTCAAAATAAAGAGATATTTTTCTACCTTTTGTGCATTTTTTTTCAGTTGCAATTGTTCCAGCCACTTTCTTCTGGTTTCTCTTCGAGTCTTCTGCTAACTCTCCATCTGCTGTCCATTTGTCCTTTCTTCTGTCTTGTTTTTTTTTTTCCATTCTCTCTCTACATCTGCTTTAACATACTAATCTTTCTCCTTTTGCTCTTTCCTCATTCCTATTTCATCTACTCAAAATTTACCCCTCCATCCTCAATCCCCACTTATTCTCCCAATACCCGGCCAATTGTAGATTTTTTATCCCTCCCACACAAAATATTTTTCCCCTCTCCATTTTACTCTCCCAGCCCCATCCCATTCTAATCCTCCCCCAACACCAGCTCCCTTCTAGTTCCAGCCTCACCCAGCATCCATTCCCTTCTAGTCCCTGCATCAGCCCATTTCCAGTCCTAGCAACCCCCCAACCCAATACCAGTCCTAGCCCCCCCTCATCAACCCACTTCCAGTCCTAACCCCCCATCACCCCATTTTCAGTTTAAGCCCCCCCTATAACCCATTACCAGTCCTAACCCCCATCAGCCCACTTCCAGTCCTAACCCCCCATCAGCCCACTTCCAGTCAGCCCCCCATAGCCCATTGCCAGTCCTAACCCCCCCATCAGCCCACAGTCCATTACCAGTCCTAACCCCATCAGCCCACCTCAAGTCCTAACCCCTCCCCATCAGCCCATTTCCTGTCCTAGCCCCCCCCCATAGTCCATTTACAGTCCTAACCCCCCATAGCCCATTACTAGACAGCCCCCATCAGCCAACAGCCCATTACCAGTCTTAACCCCCCCATAGCCCATTGCCAGTCCTAACCCCCCCATCAGCCCACAGCCCATTACCAGTCCTCACCCCATCAGCCCACCTCAAGTCCTAACCTCTCCCCATCAGCCCATTTCTTGTCCCAGTCCCCCCATAGCCCATTATCAGTCCTAAACCCCCCCATAGCACATTACCAGTCCTAACCCCATCAGACCACCTCCAGTGTTAACCCCCCATCAGCCCATTTCCAGTCCTAACCCCACCCAACAGCCCACCTCAAGTCCTAACCCCTCCCCATCAGCCCATTTCCTGTCCTAGCCCCCCATAGCCCATT
The DNA here is from genome assembly GCA_033557465.1 of Ichthyophis bannanicus. NCBI lineage: Eukaryota > Metazoa > Chordata > Amphibia > Gymnophiona > Ichthyophiidae > Ichthyophis > Ichthyophis bannanicus. The sequence goes on along the minus strand of CM066041.1, from coordinate 103,507,656 downwards.
ACCAGTCCTAACCCCACCCAACAGCCCACCTCAAGTCCTAACCCCTCCCCATCAGCCCATTTCCTGTCCTAGCCCCCCATAGCCCATTACCAGTCCTAAGCCCCCATCAACCCACTTCCAGTCCTAATCCCATCAGCCCATATAGACTTAGCTCCCCCGTAGCCCATAGCCCCCCCATAGCCCATCACCACTCCTAACCTCCCCCAGCCCATCACCACTCCTAACCCCCCCATCAGCCCATTTCCTGTCCTAGCCCCCCATAGCCCAGTACCAGTCCTAGCCCCAACAGCCCACAGCCATTACCACTCCTAACCCCCCCAGCCCATCACCAGTCCTAACCCCCCAACAGCCCACAGCCATTACCACTCCTAACCCCCCCCAGCCCATTACCACTCCTAACCCCCCCAGACCATCACCACTCCTAACCCCCCCTCAGCCCAGTTCCTGTCCTAGCCCCCCCCCGCCCATCACCAGTCCTAACCCAACAGCCCACAGCCATTACCACTCCTAACCCCCCCCCAGCCCATCACCAGTCCTAACCCCCCCCAGCCATTACCACTCCTAACCCCCCCCAAGCCATTACCACTCCTAACCCCCCCAGCCCATCACCACTCCTAACCTCCCCCAGCCCATCACCACTCCTAACCCCCCCATCAGCCCATTTCCTATCCTAGCCCCCCATAGCCCAGTACCAGTCCTAGCCCCAACAGCCCACAGCCATTACCACTCCTAACCCCCCCAGCCCATCACCAGTCCTAACCCCCCAACAGCCCACAGCCATTACCACTCCGAACCCCCCCAGCCCATTACCACTCCTAACCCCCCCAGCCCATCACCACTCCTAACCCCCCCATCAGCCCATTTCCTGTCCTAGCCCCCCCAGCCCATCACCAGTCCTAACCCCCCAACAGCCCACAGACATTACCACTCCTAACCCCCCCTGCACATCTCCTGTTCTAACCCCCCAACAGCCCACAGCCATTTACACTCCGAACCCCCCCAGCCCATTACCACTCCTAACCCCCCCAGCCCATCACCACTCATATAACCCCCCCATCAGCCCATATCCTGTCCTAGCCCCCCCAGCCCATCACCAGTCCTAACCCCCCAACAGCCCACAGCCATTACCACTCCTAACCCCCCCCCAGCCCATCACCAGTCCTAACCCCCCCCAGCCATTACCACTCCTAACCCCCCCAGCCCATCACCACTCCTAACCTCCCCAGCCCATCACCACTCCTAACCCCCCCATCAGCCCATTTCCTGTCCTAGCCCCCCATAGCCCAGTACCAGTCCTAGCCCCAACAGCCCACAGCCATTACCACTCCTAACCCCCCCAGCCCATCACCAGTCCTAACCCCCCAACAGCCCACAGCCATTACCACTCCTAACCCCCCCAGCCCATTACCACTCCTAACCCCCCCAGCCCATCACCACTCCTAACCCCCCCATCAGCCCATTCCCTGTCCTAGCCCCCCCCCAGCCCATCACCAGTCCTAACCCCCCAACAGCCCACAGCCATTACCACTCCTACCCCCCCCCAGCCCATCACCAGTCCTAACCCCCCCCCCAGCCATTACCACTCCTACCCCCCCCCAGACATTACCACTCCTAACCCCCCCAGCCCATCACCACTCCTAACCCCCCACCCCCCCCCAGCGAAATTTTTTTTACAAAGAAAGCTGTCGCTGCTGGGGCCGGGGCCGGGGCCGCCACGGCAGAAATGAGTGTGCCGCGGGGCCCCCCCGCCCAGCAGAGCCTGCCCTCCGTCCCAGGTATCACCTCTCTCAGCTGCCTCCAGTCACACCCGCCGGCTTTCAGAGCGCGAGGGGAGTTTCTCCCTCGCTGCTCTGTTAAGCCCGCGGGGGCTGATTTCAGCCCCCGCGGGCTTAACAGAGCAGCGAGGGAGAAACTCTTCCCTCGCGCTCTGAAAGCCGGCGCGTGTGACTGGAGGCAGCTGAGAGAGGTGATACCGGGGACGGAGGGCAGGCTCTGCTGGGCGGGGGGCCCCGTGGCACACTCGAATCTGCCGCGGCGGCCCCGGCCCCGGCAGCGGCAGCTTTTTTTTTTTTTTTAATGCCGCATATCTTGATTGCGGACCTTCCCGCGTGCCAGCTGCAAGGCCTTCGCGTGCCACAGCTGGCACGCGTGCCATAGGTTCGCCATCGCTGCCCTATATTGAAACAGAAATATAGGCATATTTCAAGAATATTTTACCTGCTGTAAGTCACACATAACCGTCAACAAATTGGAGGAATGATTAAGGGAGGAACTGCATATACCTCTCTGGGGTAAAAGAAACCCTCCTGAAAAAGAAAAACATTGGAGTTTTAGAACTGGGCTCCTTAATTGGCTCCATTTAGATGTAGTTTTGCAAAATCTGGTATTTATGCATGTAAATACATGTACAAAGTCTTGAGTGTTGCGCTATTTTTTTGAATGTGCTTGTTGTAAAATGGCTGTTTCTTCTATATTTATTTAATTTAGGGATATGTTTACTAAACCGGAATAGCTGTTAACACGGGAGATAGCACTTGCCAAGTGCACCATGTTAACAGCTAATGCAGAGCAAATGCAGATTTTCTGTGCTATCTGAAGACCACGCATTAGCTGCATGCCTGGGCAGGGTGTGGGTGTAGCAGGCAGGCCTGTACCTAGCCCTGTGTGAGTGGTGCGGCCGCACAGGGCGCAAAGGTTTAAGGGGCACATTTTAGCTGTCTTCCGTTGCCTGCCGCCATCACTTTTTCTTCTCTCAGCGGTGGCAGGCGATGGCAGGACAGCTAAAATGTGCCCCTTAAGCCTTCCGCTGGCATGCTAAGCAGATCTTTCCTTCCCTGCTCTTGCAGGGATGGAAAGATCTGCTGAGCATGCCGGTGACTTGCGCATCGGGCGCGCCTCTTCTCTCCCACCATGGGGGGGCAATTTGTGCAGGGCGTGCAATTTGCCCAGGGCGTGATCTTCCCTCGGTACGGCCCTGGTAGGAGACCTTTATTTTCCATGCATTATCTGCTGGGGAAATGCCGTGTAGGCTCCCGATACATAATGCGTGGCTTGTGCAGCTTATGCGGCTAATTGCACGATCTTGGCTCGTTAACTGCAAAAGACTAACACTGTTAGGAAAAATGCTCCATGGTTTCAATTATCTCTGTTCTGTATTTTAACCATAAACAAACAACTTCACAGTGGATTAAAATCTAGCAGATTATCCCATATCTATGAAAATAAGATCTAATGTTGGCCAATTAACAATAGTACAAAATCTTAAGAAAAAGAAAAATCGGTATCATTTAATTTAAATACCCAGTTCCACTACATAATCCTTCTGAAATAAATGAGTTTTGAACCATTTTCTAAGAGTCAAATAATTGCTTTCCTTTTTTATTTCATCAGGTAGCAAGTTCCGCATTATTAGAGTCTTAAATCGAAATGATTTGTCCATAATAGATTTGAATCGATAATCCTTTGAAGAAGGTAGCTTCAATAAAGACATATCAGTGGCATGTGATAACCTCCAAAGAACATAGTTGGAGGTTAATTTAAGCATAAATGCTGAATCATTACCATAAGTTATCTTGTGAGTTAGACAGAAGAGTTTAAAATAATCCTACATTGAATTGGTAATGAATCAGTAACCAGTGCAAATCAATTAAGAACGAGGAAGCTTTAACTTGCACTTTTCCTCTATAAATCAATTTCACAGCTTGGTTTTGTAGAAATTGTATTTTAGTACATAATTTAGTAGAAATGCTGAGGTAAACTCAACTGCAATAATCAATCTGGGGCAATATTAAAGTCGGTACTAATATTCTAAAAGTCTTAAATGGTAATCTTGATCTTCTTTGCCTTTGTTTCCAAATGCTGAAGTGAACCTTCTTCAATAAATGGTTTATATGGGCATCAAAAGTTAAAAATGAATCTAACACAATTTCTAATAGTTTGAATTCAAAAGATAACTGGATCTTGATATCTAGCAATTTTGTTCTTATTTCTGGGGGTTCTGGCCTGGTCTGCCTACCCAAAATAATTTGTTACCATGACTTTTTTCAGTCAATTGAGAATAATATGCTCTTTGTGCTTTAATTAAATCTTTTTTTAATATGCATAATAGCTGGTTTCCAACTCAGTTTATTCTGCAGAATTTCAGTAACCGAGGTATCCGGATGCCCAACCCAGCCTGAGCCCCCCCACCCTCCCCCCCCCCACCAACCCAACAGAACCCTCCCCCCCCCCCCCACCACTGATAAAGCACACAGACGTCAGGTATTGGTGCAAAATTGCTTGGTCGCAGCTTTTATTAACGGTAAGAACACCAGCCCAACATGGGCCAACTCAGCAATCAGAACAATAACAGAACACCCCGGATGGTGCCCCCCACCAGCCATTTGTAGCAAAGTGGAGCACCATCCAACCCCCCCCCCCCCCCGTTACCCCTCGCGCCCGCCTCGCCATGTTATAGCAAAGGCCGGCTGAAGGGGTTGCCTATTTTCCGGGTAGAGACCCCAGCCGGGACGTCTCCCCCAACCTAAAGAGCCGTGCCGCTCACATGGAAAGCGGCATCAAGCTGAAATGAGCCGCCGGGTCAACGAGCAACAGCTCGCCACCCCGCTCGCCCGGCCCAGACAATGCCACCCCCCCCCCACCAGCTGCAACAAATTCCCATCTCCCCCCCCAGCCGAAAACAAGGGAGGGAGGGAGGGAAACCTTCTCTCAGCACGAGCAAGCAGGAAGAGAGAGATCGCCGGCCGGCGATCCCTCCTTGCTCGCGGTGCCCCGCCCCCATGACCGCCTATGCGGTCCAATCGCCGGGCTCCACGAGAACAGTGTGGAGCCCTGGCGCGCATGCCCGCCTGCCCCCCCAGGCGGAATCCCCCCCCCCTTTACCTTCGCCCCCCCCCCGCGGGAAGAGGCCTGCCTCGTGGTCGGGCCCCGGGAACCCGGTTACCAGGCCAGCCACGGGACCGGGGCCCGGCGGCTCAGCCAGTACTAACCGAGGTATCTGGATGCCCAACCCAGCCTGAGCCCCCCCACCAACCCAACAGAACCCTCCCCCCCCCACCACTTACAAAGCACACAGACGTCAGGTATTGGTGCAAAATTGCTTGGTCGCAGCTTTTATTAACGGTAAGAACACCGGCCCAACATGGGCCAACTCAGCAATCAGAACAATAACAGAACATCCCCCCCCCCCACCCGTCATCCGGATGGTGCCCCCCACCAGCCATTTGTAGCAAAGTGGAGCACCATCCAACCCACCCCCCCCCGTTACCCCCTCGCGCCCGCCTCACCATGTTATAGCAAAGGCCGGCTGAAGGGGTTGCCTATTTTCCGGATAGAGACCCCAGCCGGGACGTCTCCCCCAACCTAAAGAGCCGTGCCGCTCACATGGAAAGCGGCATCAAGCTGAAATGAGCCGCCGGGTCAATGAGCACCAGCTCGCCACCCCGCCACCCCGCCACCGGCGCAAGGTAGCCCGCTATCCTTGCGCCGCCCCACCACCGAAAGCTGCGACCAGCACCAAGACTCCAATGCCTCCTGCCAGTCATTCAAGAGTAAGTCCTGCCCCACCGGGGCAAGGTGAACCCCATCAAGCCGGTACAGACCGGCGCAAGCAACGTCTGCCCAAGGATGCCGAACCTGGAGCCCGCCCGTCTGCTGTACCCAGCGCCCAATCTGATGGTTGATCTTGCACAAACCCCTCGACCAACGCCGCTGGGTCCAGCAAGCAGGGCGGGGAATAATGTCCGACCAGATAATGGCCACCCCGGGGAGGACCTCCCGCAACAGGGCAATGTCGCTCTGAACAGTCATGATGAGTTGCCGGCAAGCCCAACCAGCAACATCATTGACACCCAGGTGGAGCAGCAGCCCGACTGGCCGCTGCCGCCGTCCAATTTCCACTTGAACACGGTCCAGGAGCTGTCCCCAATGCATGCCGCGGAGGCCCATCCAGCACAGCCGCACTCCAGCCACGGCGAGACCAAGGTGAGCACCCAACGGCCGAACCGCCGCACGATGCTCTGCCCAGTAGACAAAGGAGTGCCCGATGATCCACCAATCCCCGGCGGACACACCATCTGAAAGCAGAAAAGAGCGGACTGCCACCAGCAAGCAACTCTGCAATAGGAAGAAAATTATTAGTACCCCCAGGCCCTCTCCCCCACTGCGCCATAGGCAGACCGCCGGCCAGGCACCGCACGGCACTATGCCGCACCGCCAGAAGCCGATGGGCGAACATACCCAGCGTAGGCTCCCGAACGCCATCTGCCAATGCGCTGAATAACCCGCGTGTCTAGGCCCGCAGCCGCTGCACTAGTAGCCGCCCCAATCCAGAACGAGTACGAAGCGTAACTCCGCTCGGCGCAACCCAAGGCACGCAAAACCAGGCGTAGCACAGCCGTAAACTGAAACTGAGTCACCGGCTTGCCGTCCGCATGAATGAAAAATTGGCCACGTGCCCCCGGTCGCTGCTGCACGTACGCACACAGAGCACGAACGGGACAGGACAACAAGGGGGGAATGGCACATAGCAGGACCCAGCCCCCCTTTCCGGACTGGTCCATCTTGGACCGCGGTAAGAAGATCCGGACACGCGCCGGATCTACCCGGACGTGCCCAACTCAAGCCCACCAAAAGCCCCCCGTCTCGCAGACTGAGGAACAAGCTCGGACACCTGGAAGGCGCCGAAAAAAGCCGTAGTAAACAGCGCATGAAACAGCACCGCCTCGAAGCCAGAGGCCGCCACCCATGGTAAAACCTCACAAATCTTCAACAAAAGCTCGTGAGATACCGGGAGCCACCAATCCCGCGACCCCGGCTGCACGCGAGCCCAGCCGGCGAGCAACCGCCCGACTAAAAAGGAGACACGCGGGTTACCCCAACCAGCAGCCTTACAAAAGAAAGAGAATCCCGCTAACGCTCCAGTGACCGCCGACCGAGCCCAGCCCTCCTTCCTCGCCCACAACACAAAACGGCTGACCAGGCCGTCAGGCACCGCCCCCCCAGACCAACCCTGTGCGCTCAAAAACGCACTCACCTGAGAGGAGCCCCGCCGATACGTCGCCCAGGTACTGCGAGCCACCGATGCTGCCAGCAGAACCATTAGGTCGGGGTCCCAATCTTCCAGAGATGCTCCGGAACCCGTGAGGGCAGCTCGTCCGCCCCTGGAGCCAACCGCCGGAACTGCGCCCACTGAAAATGGGATAAAGTATCAGCAATGGAATTCTGGGAGTCCGGCACATGCCGTGCCCGGGCGGTGACGTTCAGGCACAAGCAGGCCAGCACAAACACCCTCATCAATGAAGCTACCCTCGGGCACTGGGGCGCATGACGGTTAATGACCTCGACAACCGCAGCATTATCGCACCAGAAGACAACCCGCCGATTGCGCAACCGGCCCGGCCATACCCAAAGAGCAACTACGATTGGTAAAAGCTCCAAGAAGGTGATATTCCGGGTCAAGCCGGATCGCACCCAATCTGCAGGCCAAGGCTCAGCACACCAGGCACCGTGACAAAAGGCCCCAAAACCAGAACCGCCCGCCGCGTCGGTAAACAACTGCAGGTCAAGATTCGAGAGCTCAGGCAACTGAAGGACGGAGCACCCATTGAAGCCAGCCAGAAACGCGTCCCATACCCGCAGATCCTCCTGCATCCCCGCGGACACCCTGATCCGATGGTGAGGCAGCCGCAGATCCGCCATTGCCAAGGATAAACGCCGCGTAAAGGGGCGCCCCATGTGAAGGACACGGCAAGCAAAGTTGAGATGCCCTACCAACGACTGAAGGACACGGAGGGAAGTCTTAGAGGCGGAGCTGACTGAGGCCACCAGCTCCCGGAGGCGACGGATCTTCGGTGCCGGCAAGCGCACGACCATGGCAACCGTATCAATCTCAATGCCGAGAAAGGTGCGGCAAGTAACCGGCCCGACCGTTTTATCGGCCGCAATGGGAATGCCGAAGGCAGCAGCCACGCGCAGAAAAGTGCCCAAGAGAGTGGGACAGGTGGGGGTCCGCTCAGGCCCGACAAACAAAAAATCATCAAGATAGTGCACAATGCATGAGACCCCCAACTGCCGTTCCACAACCCAATGCAAGAAGGTACTGAAGGCCTCGAAATAAGCACAAGAGATTGCACAGCCCATAGGCATGCACATATCAAAATAGTACCGCGCCTCGAAGTGAAAACCAAGCAAAGGGAAAGCCAAGAGATGTACCGGCAACAGACGGAAAGCCGATTCGATGTCCACTTTGGTAAGTAGGGCACCTGGCCCGTGGACCAGGGAGACGGCGGCATCGAAAGAGGCGTAATGCACCGTACAGAGCTCGCGAGGTATGCGGTCATTGACCGAATCGCCCGGAGGGCAAGAGAGGTTGTGTATCAACCTGAACTTGCCCGGCTCCTTCTTGGGAACCACCCCCAACGGCGAGACCGTGAACGGGGAAAAGGGGGGTGCCAAGAAGGGGCCCGCCACTCTGCCCAGTGCACACTCCTCAGAGATCTTCTGCTGCACGAAATCCCCATGAAGCTGCACGGAAGCGGCGTTGCAGGACCCACCTCGCGCGGACGCACCCCGGACAGGGATGCGAAAACCCCCCTAGAATCAAACCGGCCGCCCTTCCACGACGGGATCGCCCGTACTCGAGCAACCAAGGGCGCATCACCTCGACCCGTACGGGGGTACGGGCCAAGACCCCACCCACTGCCTCACTTACCCCCCGCAGGGGCCCCCGCGACCCCCTTCCTGCTGCACTTCGCGGCCGCGTGCGCGCCCCCACACAAGGAGCACGCATGCTTGAATTTGCAGTCAGGAAAGGGGCAGGACGCCTTGTTGAAGCGCCAGCAGACGTCTCCCCCGACGACGCCCCCCCTTGGCTGAGGCAAAGCAGGGCCGGAGGCGCGAAAGGAGCGCCCCCCTGACGACAGTGGAGACGGCCCCACCTTGACAACCGCCGCGCCGGATCCCCCAACCCGACCCCTCGCGGACATCTGGGTCAACCACAGGTTGATGTCCTTCGTCCCCCACTGCAAGTGACTGTTCTCCTCCATCTGGTCCCGAAACTCCTCGTCATAATTCAACCAAGCCCACCCCTCATGGGCCTGGGACACCGCCAGGATGTTATCGGCATAGGCCAGCAAAGCCCCGTACTGGTCCGGGAAGTAATGCCCCCAGACGCTCGCCAAGCACAAGAAAGCGCGGGTCCAGTTGAGGGTGTTGCGAGAGACCTTACGCATCCTGCCCGCCTTTTCGTCTTCCTTGCGCTTTTTCCTGCTCTCACCGGAGCACTTCCTACCATCAAGCAGATGGAAGATATCAATATATTTTCGACGCTTAATCCGCCGGCGCAACTTCCGCAGAACGGACTCCCACAGCTCGGAGCAACGTATGACGGATGTCCCGCCACTCACACCGCCGTCAGCCGACACCGGAACAGAGCCGTGCGAGGAGGCCGAGGACGACGTCGAGAAAGAAGAGGAAGAGGACGCTCGCCTGCAGCGACGAGCCCGCTTGCGCTTACCTTTAACTTTTCTCACCCCCACGGAGCCCGGAACGGAGTAAAGGGCCCCTCCCCCAGCCCCACCAGCATACTCACCACTCCCCCTGGAAGAGGCGACTGGAGCACCCCCGGTGGACATACCAGGCGCCGGAGCAACCAGCTCGGTCGTGGAACCCGAAGGACCCGCACCAGCCAGCCTGTCGGAAGAAGCCATGGAGGTTGAAGGCATCGAATTCCTCGGGACCTGTGAAGAGAAAGAAGAAAAACAAGCAGCCGGAGCCCCAGGAGTACTGGGCGCTGCAGGTGGCCCGGCCCCCCAAGCACGAGCCGAAGGCCCAAACCCACCGGCCTCCCACGCCGCAGCACCCCTGGCCGCCCCACACCCATCACCGAACCAATCCCCCCAGCCACCCTCCCAAGGCCCTAAACCCCCCCATGGGACCGCCCCATATGCCCAAGGGCCTGATGGACCGAAGAAGCCTGGAGGAGGAGGGGAAACCAGGGGGGAGAGGGAAGGACACCCTTCTACCAGGGGAGGGGATGAGACCGGAGGCCAACCTGCCCCTGTCTCAGGAAGCGGGCTAGGGACCGGGGCCCGCGGGGACCCGGGCCCACCAACGACCGGGCAGCCAAGCTCATCCCCACCCCCGAGCGCCGCCGGCGCGCAGACCCCACCCGAGACACCCGCTGGAGGGGCCAGCTCGCCCCAGGAGGTGCTCTCGGCCGCATTCACGGGCACGGGAAGCCCATCAGTGGTCCCCCAGCCCCGGGCCCCTCTAGCCCTGCTGCGCCCGCGCCCCTGCCGGACCCCAGGCAGGACACTGGGAGCTGGGGACACAGTGCGCACTGCCCTACCGCGGCCCATGTGCATGGCCCCACACCGCACAGCTCCCTGCCCCCAAGCAGCACCCCGCGGCCTCTTGGCCGCACCCCGCGCCGGAACACGCCGGGCCATAAGGGAAGGAGAGCAACAGCCAAGCCAAAAGTAGCGCTGAAAGATTCACAAATTGCTGCTCTGTTCCTGCTAGTTTGCCCGTCCTATTTATTGATTTTTTTTTGGTTTAAAAGGAAAAGCACCAGCCCTCCAGCCCGCAAGAATTGCCCCCCCCCGCACACCCCTCCCCCCACACCAAGCAGCAGCACCAGGGACCGGCCTTCCGAGAACAAGGGGGGGGGGGGTTCCAGACAAAACCCCCACGTGCCCAGCGGCAAGCGCGCACGCGGTGCACTGCTTAATATTATTATTTAATTTTTTTTTTTTTTTAAATCGAGGACCGGGCAGCGCTTCACACACGACCGCCCGGAGGCGAAGAAAATGAGGCCGCAGCCCACTGAAGCAAGGCCTAACCCACCCGCACACCACGAGCAGCTCCCCACAAACCTTCTCTCAGCGCGAGCAAGCAGGGAGAGATCGCCGGCCGGCGATCCCTCCTTGCTCGCGCTGCCCCGCCCCCATGACCGCCTACGCGGTCCAATCGCCGGGCTCCACGAGAACAGCATGGAGCCCCGGCGCGCATGCCCGCCTGCCCCCCCCAGGCGGAATCCCCCCCCTTTACCTTCGCCCCCCCCCCCCGCGGGAAGAGGCCTGCCTCGTGGTCGGGCCCCGGGAACCCGGTTACCAGGCCAGCCGCGGGACCGGGACCCGGCGGCTCAGCCAGTACTTATCCTCCAGAGTCCAGAGCCTTTCTGACCAACAATAATGGGTTTTCTCTGAGGTACTAGCGATGTATACCAAGGAATAGTCTTCCTCCTGATGGTGTCCCTTGCCCTAATCTGAACTAATTTATTCATAATATCACTAATTACGCTAGTCCCTCTCTTGACCATTTTCTCCAAATCAAAGCCCAGGTCAAGGTCCTCGTCTAGATTGTTTTATTTGGAGGTAACCTCTGATTGGAGTTGGAAACTATCTTTTTCCTAACCTCTATTTTATCTTTTGCTAAAAGTCTAGGGAGTCTCCCTATTCTTAACTGTAGTATAAATGAAAGCAGATAGGTTCTGTGCTGCAATATGTAATATTAGTAATGCTATTAATATTCAAAGAGGGCAAAATCAGGTCTAACTGATGACCTTTGAAATATATGGGAGCAAAATTCATTAAACATAAATTAAAAACTTCTCATTGTGGCCAAAATGTCAGCAACAACATGGTTACCCCATGCTCTAAATGTAAATTAAGGTTCTGTATTAAAATGGTAGACTCAAATAAGGATCTATAAGAACATAAGACATGCCATACTGGGTCAGACCGAGGTCCATCAAGCCCAGTATCCTGTTTCCAACAGTGGCCAATCTAGGTCATGCGTACCTAGCAATATCCCCAAAAGACACAGGTTCCTCAATGCTTGTACTGGGTCAAGCATTGATATCCTGGGTCCCTTTTTAATAGTGGTTTATGGACCTTTCCTCCAGGAACTTGTCCAAACCTTTTTTAAACCCAGCTATACTAACAGCCCTTACTACCTCCTCTGGTAACAGATTCCAGAGTTTGGTTACACGTTGAGTGAAAAAATATTTTCTCCTATTTGTCTTAAATAGTTTACCCTGTAGCTTCATTACATGTCCCCTAGTCTTCCTATATTCTGGTAGTGTAAACAATTGATCCACGTTTATCCGTTCCACTCCATTCATTAATTTATAGACCTCTATCATATCTCCCCTCAGCCGTCTCTTTTCCAGGTTAAAGAGCCCTAACCTATTTAGCCTCTCTTCATAGGAGTAGCCTTCCATCCCCTTCACCAATTTGGTGGCTCTTCTCTGTACTTTTTCTAATAACGCTATGTCCTTTTGAGATACGGTGACCAGAATTGCACACAATATTCAAGGTGCGGTCGTACCATGGAGCGATACAGAGGCATTATAATATCCTTTGTTTTATTTTCCATCCCTTTCCTTATGATACCTAGCATTCTATTTGCTTTCTTGGCCGCCGCTGCACACTGGGCGGAGGGTTTTAACATGTTATCCACGATGACTCCTAAATCTTTTTCCTGGGTGGTGGTTTCTAATGTGGAGCCTTGCATCGTGTAACTACAGTGTGGGTTGTTCTTTCCTAGGTGCATAACTTTGCACTTGTCCACATTAAATTTCATCTGCCACTTGGATGCCCAGTCTTCCAATTTATCCAGATCCTCCTGCAGTTTTCCACAATCCTCTTGGGTTTTAACAGCTTTAAACAGTTTTGTGTCATCTGCAAATTTGATAACCTCACTAGTTATTCCCTTTTCCAGGTCATTTATGAATATGTCAAAAAGTAGCGGACCCAGTACAGATCCCTGGGGTACTCCACTATTCACCTTTTCCCATTGGGAATATTGGCCATTTAGCCCTACCCTCTGCTTTGTATCTTTTAACCAGTTCCCGATCCACAATAGTACACTGCCTCCTATCCCATGACTTATTAGCTTCGCCAAAAGTCTCTGATGGGGACCTTGTCAAAAGCTTTCTGAAAGTCCAGATACACTATATCAACCGACTCACCTTTGTCTACCTGTTTATGCACACCTTCAAAAAAACATATCAGATTAGTAAGACAAGATCTTCCTTGTCTAAAGCCATGTTGGCTGTCTCCCATTAGGCCATGCCTATCTACATGCTGTGTAATTTTGTTCTTTATGATGGTTTCTACCATTTTCCCTGGTACTGACGTCAGGCTCACCGGTCTGTAATTTCCCGGGTCACCCCTGGAACCCTTTTTAAAAATTGGTGTTACGTTGGCGACCCTCCAATCTTCAGGTATTACAGATGTTTTTAATGAAAGTTCACAGATTACCAATTGCAGGTCTGCAATCTCATATTTCAGCTCTTTCAACACTCTGGGATGTATACCATCCGGTCCAGGTGATTTGCTACTATTCAGTTTATCAAATAGTTGTAATATATCTTCCCGGTGTAGCGATATTTCTCTCAATTCCTCTGCAGTATCACCTTTAAATACCACTTCAGTCTTGGGTAACATCCGTACATCTTCCTCAGTAAAGACCGAAGCAAAGAATTCATTCAGTCTATCTGCTATAGCCTTGTCTCCTCTTACTGCCCCTTTTACCCCTCTATCATCTAACGGTCCAATTGACTCTCTCACAGGCCTTTTGCTACGAATGTACTTGAAAAAGTCTTTATTTCGTGTTTTTGCTTCCGTAGCAAGTTTCTTCTCAAATTCCCGCTTTGCCTGCCTTATCAATGCTTTGCATTTAACTTGCCAGTGCTTGTGCTGTTTCCAGTTTTCATCATTTGGCTCTTTTTTCCATTTCCTGAAGGTTGCTTTTTTGGCAGCAACAGCCTCTCTGACCCCACCTTTAAACCATGCTGGCAGTTTTTTGGACTTTCTTCCACTCTTCTTAATGCGTGGAATACAGCTGGTCTGGGCTTCGAGGATAGTAGTTTTAAATAACGCCCAAGCTTGCTGTAAGTCTTTAACCTTTGGAACCGCTCCTTTTAGTTTTTTCCTAACTATATTCCTCATTCTATCATAGTCTCCCTTTTGAAAGTTAAAAGGTAGTACTGTGGATTCCTTTACTATTTGTCCTCCAATAATTAAATCAAACATGATCATACTATGATCACTATTGCCAAGTGGTCCCAACACCCTTATTTCTTGCACCAGATTTGGCGTTCCACTAAGGACTAGGTCCAGTATGGCTTCCCCTCTGGTCGGTTCATGAACCAGCTGCTCCAAGAAGCAGTCATTTATTCCATCTAGAAACTTTACCTCTTTAGCTTGTCCTGCCGTGACACTGACCCAGTCGATACCGGGGTAATTGAAATCACCCATTATTACTACTCTGTTGTGACTTTTGTTAGCTTCCGTGATTTCTTTGAGCATTTCATCATCCATTTGTTCATTCTGGCCAGGCATAATGTTGCATAATAAAAGACATCAAGTTGTCATAGCTTTATACGTATCTTACAAAAGGTTTCGGGCCCGATATTGAATTGGGCAGTCTATACGCCGCTACAGCTCATATTCCTGCCCGCCGATCCTTAACCCCAGGTATTCAATACCATGGTGATGGCATAGAATATGCAGGGTTGTCACACATGCCCTCGAGCTGCTGAAGCTAGCCAGGTAGCGGCAATATTACACCGCTACCCGGTTAACTTCTACAGGTAGAACTAGGCTAGCTTTTGTTATGCCTAGTTTTACCCTCCAATCGCTAACCAGGTAGCTGTGCAATATAGCCGCTACCCGCTTAGCGACTGTGTCCGCCTCCATTCCGCCCTGGAATGCTCCCAGCATGCCCAATGCTAACCGCATAGAAACAGGCCGCATAACAGAATTCGGAGGGGATATGCAAGTGCTGTTGAATATCCTGATTTAAGGCATTTACACGGTTTACTGGGCTGTAAACTGTGTAAATGCCTTTCCAATATCGGGCCCTGCATGTATAGTGAGCTTTCTGTAAAATAAGCTGAAAGTCTTTTCTATAATACGCATATACACCCATGGAAAAAAGAGGCGCATTTGGTATACATACAGTGGGAACAGCGATTTTACAAAGAACATACACCAAAAAGAGCTGCATCACTCAGGGGTTGGTATGTTTAAGATGTATCATTATCACATAAATACAAAGGGCTTGATATTCAGCGCCAGCAACTAGTGCGCCTATAGAAGCTAGCTGCCGAAGTTGAACCTTGGAGCTGGGGCCACATCTGACCATCAACATTGAATTACCGGGTCGGATGCAGAAACTGGAAGCTAAGCGGACAGCGGCAATATTCATCCACTAGCTGGTTAGCTTCTGGAGCAAAAGTAAAGCCAGCCTGTTCTGCACCTTACTTAACTGGGCAGCAGCTCAATATCACCACTGGCCGGTTAGCAATGGGCACCAACCCAGAACATCCCAGCATGCCCCGATGCAAAGTGATTAGTAGTGGGGGCGTCAGGTCTGCAAACCATGTAAATGCCTTTGCATATCGGGCTCAGTGATTTTGCTATTTACATATGTAGACACCGCTGCCTGCACCTGTAAGTGGTGGATTTTGCAAGACTGTACATCCAAGGAGAAAATTAAGGAGCTGAGCTCCAAATTTCAAGTTTTTTGCATTTCCAGAGAGATAAGCCAAATTCCTCCCCCCCTCACACTAACATCTAAAGCCCAGGCCCAAATGGGTGGTCTGCTGACAGTTACGTGTGACTCAGAGCCAATGTAACAACTCAGGTCAATTTAAACAGTGTGGTGGGTGGGGTTGTTTCTGTATTTTAAACACCTGCTGCTGTGTTTAAATAATTTATGTATATTCAACACCACTATCCCGATTACCGGTGCTGATGAATATGCATGCGCTACAGTGATCACCGGAGCTATCGGACAATTTCCAGCCCACTGTCGGAGTAACTAGGGTGGCTTTTTGCTTACTGAATATTGTCCTACTCTGGATAATTTGCTGCAACATCCAGCTCCTCCTATCTAAACAGTGCCAAGATAGACTGTTCAGTGGCTCTATCTGCATGATACTGGTAAATATCCACGCATGGCTTATGGAATTATCTGGAGAACACCTGTCATTATCTGAATATGTCATCTTAATGTCAAGATGGCTGACATATACAATTCTCTAGGTGTACAAGTAGCCTCACTCCAACATAAAATACAAAATATGCCTGCGCTTTCAGGAACCACCCATGCCATGCCCACAGCATGACTCATTTAAATCTGTGCATGTCACCAGCATACATGTAGAAGTACTGCCTCTTCTAAAATTGCTGCTTTTATATATATGCTGATTTACACATGTAAACTGACTTGTTTACACATTGAACCCCATGAAAAATACCTCCTAAATTTGTTGGTTTCTTAAATGGCAGTGATATGCTTGTCATGTCAATCAGCAGGGCCATGGCATGGAAAAGGCGATAGTATGGTGGTATACAACCTATCCTTCTGAGGGCCATCCTCTGAGTTGTCAGGGCTTTAATGCAGCAGTAGAAATATTCTAGTTTTCCATCTGGAAAAGTATGTGTGATGGGGACTGTTTCCCCCAGTTTCAGTGAAGGATGCTAAATCCTGTAGCTATAGAATTACTTACAGTTGAAACTATTTATGGAAAATATCCTCAATTTGCCCTGAAATAAGGTCACTTTTCATGAACCATTTATTACCTGGGGAGCTAATTTCGCTCCGATTCATTCCGTGTGATTCATTCTGCAAAACTTGAGTCTTGGTCCTTTGCTTCCCGATTGCAGAAATTACTTTCAATAGAGGTGAAACCGCACTCCCACCCTGTCGCCCATCAAACTATAGGCAACTCTTTAAGGGGCATTGACAGAGAGGTTGTCTGCATCTCCTGACCCCAGTCATTCTCAGACTATGAAAATCTCTGGGAAGTGATTTGAAATAAAGATTTTTTTTTAAATTTCCATTTGGAAACAACTAAAATGACAAAGAATGTGTTAAGCAGAAAGGAGACAGTACCCTAGTGTTGCATTCCTAAAACTGTCATCAGACTTGACCATCACTACTAGAAAGAATGGAGAGTTAATTAAATTACGAAAATGAAAAGCAGTCAGTTAGTTTCATACAGTGGTTTGATAGAACTGCTGTAAACCAGTACTGACTGATGAGAAGGAAAAAAAAGACTTACGATTAATATAAAATCCAATATGTCCCTTAACACTCATCTACTTTTTGTACAGCTTATAAAAGTCTTTTAATCTATGCCAGGAGATTGCTAATTTGCAGTGATTTATTAGATCAGAAATTTGGCCTTGAGACAATAGGAAATTTTCAATGTAAGGGACATTCTTTTTTTTTAACTTTATATTGCTCCTAAGGTCCAACCCAACTCTTGCCATCAATAACATCCCTTAACCTGCAGCAGTGTTAGGACCTGCAGCAAAGCCTGTGATGGTGCATTTCATAATGTATTGTAACTGATATAGTGAAAAGTCCATTTTTCATCGAGTATTGTTTGAGTAGAGCAAAAACCCAGTTACAGCAGAAAGATTTCTCTTTCTTGTTAGCAATCAGTGGGCAATGTTTTACATTTTAGAAGAGGGCAGAGTGATAATCTTATTTAAAAAAAAATAATGTGTAAAGCCCATTTACAAGCCAAAAAGGCTTTTTAAAAAATTGTGCGACCATATACATGCATAAAAACTATGAACCGATATTCATAAAAAGCTGAGCTCCTAAATTTAAGTTCCTGTTAGGCTTCTAGATTTTTATCCTATTTTCAACCAAACTTTCTTTTTTTTAAGTGCCTTCAAGTCAATGCTGACTCCTGGTGTCCCAGCAACCTCTGGGTTTTCTTTGCAAGGCATGACCGGAAGTAGATTGCCAGGCTTTTTCTTCCAAGGCACTGGAGCGCCAGTGGATAAAGGGGGATATTCAGTCTACTAACCAGACTATGCTACTGAATATCCCCTCTAAACATAATAGCACTATCCAAATGGCCCATGGGTGGCGCGAGGGAATTTCTAGCATTAATTGGTTTGCGATAGGGTTGTCAACTGGCTCCAGATTACCTCAACAGGCTTGATCTTGTTCTGGGTTTATCCCATTGCATGCGGTGACCTGTAGTTCTGAAATCTCTATTGCACGCCATAAGAAGAGCAAAACTTCAAGTTCCTGCATGTTGTAGGGTAAACCCAAGACTGAATCAAACCTGTCGGCTGAATCTGGAGCCAGTTGCCAACACTAGTTAGCGAAACTTTTCAGTCCATAACCGGATTAGTGCCAGCATAAAATAAGGACAGGTCAACTGCAAAGACGGTCAGTGGTGAAAATAGATATTCAGTACCGGATGCCAGATGGGCTCCAGCACTAAATATCTGGTTTCAGTTTCAGCTGCAGTGGCCATGTGCATTAAAAAACTGACCACTAAGCTGAAAATTGACCCATGTGCTTGTCAATTTAGGCCTGCCGTTCATTTGCACAATTTATGAGCCTAATGCTGAGAATCCTTACTTTTTTCCCACCCTAAATCCGCCCCTGTTACCACCCACTTTTTATACTCCTAAATTTAGTAAACCTTTGAGCAGCAATTTAGGACTCAAGCCTTAGTAAATTTTCAAAGAGGCCAATTTAGGAGCATAACTCTCAACAACTGCTGTGCAGGCAAGCTCCTTAGTGTGCGCTTTGGCCCTTCGCAGTTACCACAGATGCACCTATTGCCACCTATTTACCCTCACTAACCTACAACACTAGCGATTAGTGTGCGCTACTGATGCTATGTCAACAGTAACATGCAGTCAACACCCAATCTCCGCTCCAATCCTACCCAAACCCTTCCCAATAGCGTCATGTGCAGTTAACACACATTTAAGCATGCAATAATTGTCCTGCCTGTCTACTGCTTGCTAACGAGAAAGAAAAATCAATTTGCTGTAACTGGGTTTTTGCTCTATTCAAACAATATTAGATGAAAAGTGGACTTTGTACTACATCAATTACAATCGATTATGAAATGCAAGCCTGCAAAGTTGTTAGCACACGTCAAAATACATGTTAAATGCATAACGCCCTCTAGTAAATGATCATCAAAAGTTAGGAGCATAAATCCTCAAATGGTAGGGTGGGACTGGTTTCCAGCTAACCCAAAGTCCTGGTTTGGTTCTATTGCCAGGAAGAGATTATAGTTCCAGTTTCTTTGAGAAACTTAGGACTGTAGGTCAAAAGAGGCATGGGGGCTGCCTCCACTTCTGTTGGTTACGTGACAGTTCCTGAACCAAGCGCAGGTAGCAGGGGCTCCAAACATGCACGCTGGGCTGCAAGGTGGCGGGAATGCCTTTGTCCCATGGTATTTTGCATGCAGCCCCACATTATGTTCCAGCATGGCATCAATAACACATGCTTATCCCCTGCTGCCTTGGTAGTAAACATGCCCTCTAGCTAGGTGTCTCCCTTTAAGCTGCTCAATAGTTATTCAAAATCTACCGTTTTCTTTGGGTGTAAGATTATATTCAAGAGATCCTACTGAGATGCGCAAGTGCTTTACCATCAGGGCCTTGGATAAATATTCACCTCCCCTAACCCCAGCTACCTTGCAGCGCCATGCACATCTGTACATAGCTTTCTTGGAAAAATGTAGGCTGTAGAAAACATCAGCCAGCATCTGGACTAATTTCTGTCATCACTGAACTATATGAATCCTAACTTTGTATTAACTGTCTGTATGCTGTAAGGCGAGAGGAATTTGAGCCATTACTAACATGTCTGGCTGGAATTACGGAATGTATAAATCTGAATTGGCCATTTATTCCCTGACAAACTGCATAAGCCACTACCTTTAAACCTTCCCACAGTTAAAAGAAGGAAGAGGCGATGGGCACGGAAAGAAACTTAAGAAATGAAATAAAGCACTTCTCATTGAAAATTCCCTAATATTGTGGAACATGCAGAATTGCTTGTTAATTTAACGAACCATCTATTGGAGCTAGAAGCTGTGTCTACCACCCAAGAGGGAGCTCCAGTATTTGATAAATGGCTGCAGCTTTGCTGTAGAGTCAGTCTGCACGGCACTGAAACAGGCAAGTAGAAAGTAAACAGTGTCTGAAACCTATTCTCATTAGGCTAATTTATGAATAAATTACCATATTCAATGGCCTTATTTTTACTGCTCGTTAACAGGCCCACGATAGGATGATAATTATGGGATTTTAAGTGGCTAATGGCAGCTGGGGCGTCAAAAGCAGTTTTTACGAATCTGTTTATGGCAGGCAAGGTGACAGGAGGGTGGGACACTGTGAAGTTGGAATCACACTTCGGGGAGAAAAAAAGACTTTAATTGTTTAGTATTTATTAGGGAGGAGGGAGAATGTAATTTGAAAATGAAACTGAGAAAAAAAAAGAAAAAAAAAAGAAATGAATTAGTACTTATAATGCCTGTCATCTAATGAAGGAATTTTATTCTGTATAACATTATTAAATCCCAATGTCTTCTTTGGGTCATTGTTTTCCTCTCTTTAGCAATCAGCTCTTCATGTAGTTTACACTCTTCTTCTCCTTGGGGCATTCTAACATGAAGTTCAGAGAGAGGTTGGAAAAGAGGAACCTTCCCTTTCTGTGCTTAGGGACCACCTCTTTCAGGGGCTGAATGTCTGCATGTGTATTCGATATGCAGTCCTTTTGTTTTTGTGATAGCTGCATCACACCACCTTCCATTACAACCAATGGCCATTCAACGCAAGCACCGGGGTGGGTGGACTTAGATTTGAGAGGTCTATTCAGTCCTATGCACAGGCAAGGATTTAGAATGGGATGAATCTTATCGGAGCTCCAAACTCATCCCTTGTTGAGTCCGCTTCTTTGTTCTAGCTGTTGGTTTACAATTGTTTTGCAAAGAGGGAACCTGAGATTTTGTTAAGCAAGTTTATCAATCAAAGCAATAAGGGAAATTTAATGACTTTTGAGGCTCCCGAGCAGTGAGAATGCAGACAGCTCTTCCTGCAAGAATTTTACTTACAATCTAACTTAATATCCATTAACTAAATTACATAACTTGCAGGGAATTAGTATAATTTACATTTCTGACATCTCTCTATATGATCTCTACCTTTCTACTTCCACTCCGTCTTACCCACATAGCATGTGTAAACCACTGAACAGACTATATGCCAAACAAATGTCTGTAAAATAATCACAATTTTGCCTCATTATAAAATGGGAAAATGTAGCATGCTTAATATATCATCATCTGCTTTAAATTAATGCAAGCAATTCTGGGTACTTCATGTCTTATGAATACCTAAAAAGGACATGCATTTATTCGTGCAGATTCAGTTAGATAGTAAACCTTTCAAAAAATGTAGGGGGTTAGCTGTGAGTGTGGTTTCGGGTACACACACTAAAGACATGCTGGGACATACGTCAACAGTTAACGCAGGCCATGACCGTGCAGAGGGATTTCAGTGTGAATCGTCCATGGTGCATTAAGGTTGCAAGTGGACAGGTTTGGGGTGGAGAGTGGGCGGAGTGAGCGCCTCGCAGTCGGCGCATCTGTGTTGATTATAAGGCAAAACAATTAGCGTGGGCGCACCTACTGGCACCTTCATAGGTGCTATTTTCATGCTGCATTAACTGCCAAAAACATGCTTGCCAAGCCCCCGACAGTTAACACCTAACACACTATGGTTTGCGTGTTATCAGTGCATTAGGTGCAACGTCATAGTTCCCTTAGTGTGCACCAAATAACCTACAAATGAATATGTAATAGGTCAAATACACATGTTGAAAAATTCCAACGCACGTCAACATTTTTTTAATCAAAATAAATGTGTGAATCAAACCAAAAAGTCAAAAATTGAGGAAAAAGCCCCCCAAAATGAAAACAAACTGAAATTGTGCCCTGCCACATCCCTAATTCCTAAGTTTAAGGGTATCCTTTAAGTAAGGCTTCTGATTTTAGGTTGTAACTAATAAACACCAATAAAGTAACCCTAATAAAAAAAACCATAAAATAGCCATCTGTGGGATAAATGCTGGAAAAGCATCACTTCCTCCAGTTTTCTTTCACCCCTTTCCTGGCTTATATTGTATTTTCCACTCAGTTTTTTGCCTTTTCGGTATTTACGATTCCTATGTGACATAAATACACATATTAATTCCATTGGAGAACTTCCCAGCAATTGTACTTGTGGCACAGAAACACCTATAAACAGCGATATTTTTGTCCCCTCAAATAATAGAAGACCTACTTTTAAGTATTGTTCTGGTCTGTTTCCCAGGGCATTCTGGGAAGATGAATGATGCAAGGTAATAAAGTAAATCCAATTAATCTATTATTTGATTGTTTGTTTGTTTGCTTATTTATTTATTTGCATGCAGATTTTAACATAAACAGATCCAGATACTATTCTTAGACCTTCCAACTCAGAATGAGCTGACATAGTAAAACTGAATCAAAGATAGTCACCAATCTTTCAAGTGACCTGTATTGGCCATTGTTAGGGAAAGTTTGCTGGGATCAATGGACTACCAGTATGACCCAGCATGAAACTTCTTACTTACATAATCTAAGGGACACATTTTCTATAATTCTCTCCATGCACACTGTACTGATTCCCACATATCATTATCCAGGACTTTCTATTTAAAGCCTGTTGAGTGGGGTCATCTTTTGACACCTCTCTTCCAGTGAGAATTAGAAACCATCTTGAATGGTTCTCTTTGCTTGGGAAGATCACAGAAGAACAAACTTCAACTAATAAACCAGGCTTTTGCCAAACGTTACTGCCAATTCCATAACACAGGAAGGAAAAATGAGGAAGGGGATCCCATTAGGGTCAAAATGAGAAGTTGGTGAGAGGGCAAAGCCCCATGGAGGTGTAAAAATGAGTGAAATATAAACATGGATAGAGGGTGAAAAGCTAGGTAGATGTCCACTGTCTTATCATTCAGGTTGGCAGGGAGAAGTCGGGAGGAGTTGGGATTCAGAATGGATGGAGGGGGAGTGGGAAACAGGATAAGGGCATTATGTGGATCATGGTGGACAAATATCCTTTCCTGCTCTGGGCATTAAAATATTCTAGACAGGCATTAATTGCATTCCCATAGAAGTATTACAGCAATCTGATGCAGCTGTTACCGTACTTACAAGGCTCTGCCAAGAAATATGGAAGACAGCATCATGGCCAACTGACTGGAAAAGATCTGTGTTCATACCAGTACTAAAGAAAGGTGATCCAACTGACTGTGGAAATTATCGCACAATCGCTCTGATCCCACATGCCAGCAAAATTCTACTGAAGATTATTCAAAAGAGACTACAATCATACCTGGAACAAGAACTACCTGAAGTGCAAGCAGGGTTCAAAAAAGGGCGAGGAACGAGAGACATCATTGCGGATGTGAGATGGATCCTTGAAAAGACTAAAGAATACCAAAAGGATATCTATTTGTGCTTTATCGACTATAGCAAAGCTTTTGACTGTGTAAACCATGAGAAACTCTGGGCCACATTAAGAAGCATGAGTATACCAGAACACCTGATTGTTCTCTTGCACAATCTGTACATTGATCAAGAAGCAACAGTTCGAACGGAACAAGGAGAAACAGAATGGTTTTAAAATAAGCAAAGGTGTAAGACAAGGCTGCATACTTTCCCCCTACCTGTTTAATTTATATGCAGAACAAATCATCAGAGAAGCAGGATTGTATGAAGACAACAGAGGTGTGAAGATTGGTGGAAGACTCATCAACAACCTTCGCTATGCTGATGATACCACATTACTGGCTGAAAGTGAAGATGATCTGAAACATTTGCTTCTCACAGTCAAAGAACATAGTCTCAAAATGGGCCTGCACCTTAATGTAAAGAAGACAAAGATCATGACAACTGGCATAATCAACAGGTTCATCGTCGAAGGAGAAGAAATTGAAATCGTGAATAACTTTAACCTACTTGGATCAACTATCAATAAAGAAGCAACAAGCAGTCAAGAAATCAGACGACGCATTGCTCTTGGCAGAATGGCTATGAAAGACCTAGATAAGATTCTCAAGAGCAGAGATGTCTCTCTCCGTACAAAGATTTGACTTGTTCAAGCCATGGTATTTTCAATAACATCATATGGATGTGAAAGCTGGACAGTGAAAAAGATAGACAGGAAGAAAACTGATGCCTTTGAATTATGGTGCTGGCGGCGAATACTGTGTATACCATGGACTGCCCGAAGAACAAACCAGTCTGTACTAGAGGAGATCAAACCTAAGCTTTCTTTAGAAGCTCAGATGACAAGACTTCGACTTTCATATTTTGGACACATCATGCGGAGAGAGAGATCATTAGAGAAAGACATCATGCTTGGCAAGATAGAAGGTCAACGCAAAAGAGGAAGACCAGCAATGAGATGGATCAATACAATAACAGCAGCTACAGGTACCAGTCTGTCAACAATGAGCCGCCTGACTGAAGATTGAACACAATTTAGGATAGCTATCCAGAGGGTCGCCATGAGTCGACTCCGACTCAATGGCACTTAACAACAACATAACAACAAGAAGTTATGGCTCTGTCAGGAAATTGTTGAGGGAGGACTGGAGTTACTCTTCCATACCCAAGGAGCTATCTAAGGTTCATAAAGGGTGTGAATGCCTTATTGCTCCCACAGAGACCGTCAGGCTAGATTTGCAGATTACCATACTATGGAAATTAACTTCATTTTGAAAGCAACTCTATGCAAATAGTTCATAAGTATATATTGTAAATAAGCTGAAAAGATTTAGGAACTGCACGTTTACAATGACAATTCATTGCTAAGTCCATATTTTCTTAAATGATATAGTATTGTAAACTGCTCTAATGCTTCGGCCTGAGCGGTATATCAAATGTAATAAACCATAACCATAACCATAAAAATGACTTGAATTTTACTTCAATACGCACTATCACAGATATTAAGAAATGCTTGGTCATATCTCGATTTTCCAGGTTGCAGTTTGAAAGAGTGTGCGGCAGGTACAGAACTGGCAGCATGGCTATTATTTTGTGGCAGAGCAAACAGGAGCAAGCTGTATTTTCATCGACAAAAGGGTTGAGTTCTTTTTCTGCACCTTGCTCCTGTTTCTTGTGCTGCGTCTCCTTGCAAGTGTGGACTTTCTATTATTTGTGGCCTTGTTGTGGACTTTCTATTATTTTGTGGCCTCATGCTATGCATGAGACAGGTTACCGCATTTTTCTTAGCAAGATATTTAACAGTTGGCAGCTTTAAGTTGTCAGACGTCACACTCCTATAGGATGATGGGGCTATCATAGTTATCCAAAACAATTACAGCAGGTAAAACGCATTGGGGATAAATTTCTAAAAGCTTACTCACATACATATGCCATTATACACACATAAAATGCCTCTTCTAAAATTATCCCCCTCCCCCCATATAAAAATATGCACAATGACAAGAAAGCACACACTTTTACGTGAGCATATTCAGGGCAGGTTTTGGGTGGAATTGCAATTTGCACCTGATCCTGAGCAGGTGTAAACGAATGTAGGTTTATTTTGCCCATGATTTCTGCAGCATTTATGCTGGTATTTTATAAAGACACATAGGGCTATATTTACTAAACCACACCACCAAGTAATACGATGTTCAATGCACACCAAATGTGCTCTAGTAAAACTTACCATGCGTACAAAGGCTGCCACACTAAAAAGCCAGCGCTACTTGAGCAGCATGAGCCAGAGGGGAGACTGAGCGGTTCAGGGGTGCGGCGTGCAATGTTGTACTTCCTGCCACCTCAATGGGTCGTGTTAAGTGCATTGACTGTGCCAAACAGGATGGAACAAAACCCAGGTTATGTACATGGGCACATGCTGGGTATGCCGCTATTTTGGAGCTCAAATAAAGCGCAACCCCTGCTCTCATTTTTAGGGCTGAACTTGCCAGCGCAAACCTCGGTAAACATGTCATAGGCACCTAGGTGTCTTTATAAAATAAGCTTAAAATAGATGTCCAAAATTCATAGCAATTGCAAAGGGGCATGTCAGGAGTATGATTAGTTCATGACCTGGGCAGGTCAAAAATTTACATTTCTATGCATGCATATGATCAAAATTGTCCATACTGGAATTTAAGGCTGCTCCCTGTCGCAAATAGTTTCTTTTTAAAGTGCGCATTTCCGCCAGCTCTTTAAAGAAAGGACTAAGGGGGTTATCCTCCTTAATCCCCTGACATTTATTTCTCCCTCAAAATTGATATGAATTAAAGATAGTGGTCTCTGCAGTTAATTGACAGAATGCAAATGCATAGTTTTGTAAAATACCAACTTACTGTAAAAGTGTAAATTGAAAAATACTCATTTATACGTGTAAGTTACGTTTCTACAGTATGTTGCCAAATTGTTTCCATTGATTTTTCACACATTTAAATTTCTAAAAAGGCTTTTCGGTCTCTACCTGTTGGCAAATACATGTGCACTCCCGCACTTCCTTAGAGGTATTTTAGAAAAGGCTCCATGTTTGGCAGAGTCTTTTCTAAAATACTGCCAGAATTCTGTACATCCTGACCGTGACGTCTAAATTCCAAAATCCACATGCTACCTAAAAATTGCCTTTTAAGGGGCTTATTTTATAGGGGACAAGTTGAAAGTTTGCTAGTTGAGCATGTAAATTCCTATTTTAAAGGAGTTACCTGTGCAAATGCTTTAGGAGATCGCTCTTCTGTAAGTGTGCTCATTATGTACTTTCAGTTTGGGTGTGTACAGGTGTGAAGCTTTGGTAGAATGTAGCACATTGTTATACCCCTATGTTTATTTATTTAGCTAAACTTTTATACCGCTTTTCAGAGAGGTCAAAGTGGTATACATAGAACTTTGAAAAGTATAAGGAACAATAATATTTGCAATAATATTAGACAGAGGAATTTTGCCTTTAACTATTTACAAAATGTTCTTCGTTATGGGAGGGAGGGTTTGGTTTATGGGAGGAGGGAGATTAGGGAGAGGTGGGGATGAAGTGCAGAGTGAACAGGTGGGTTTTGAGGAGTTTGTGGAACATGAGAGGGTCTTTAGTGTTTCTTATTGGATCGGGGAGGGAGTTCCAGGATGTGGGGGCATAGAGCTCAAAGGATCTGGCGCATCCTAGCCAAGTGCTTCTTGTTATTGCTTGGGGGTTGGCTAAGGTGTTCATTGTGGAGTATCTTCATAGTCAGTTTGTGTGGGGTGGTCTGATGAAGGTTTGAGGGTTTGATGGTAGTGGGATGATTGGTGGTTGAGCATTTTGAATATCATCAAGAGGATTTTGTATTGTATTCTTCTCTGTAATGGGAGCTAGTGCAAGTGTTTGAGAATGGGGGTGATGTGATTGTATCTGGAGGCACCTTGGATAATCTGAGCTGCCATCTGGAGGGCTGTTTGCAGAGAGAGGAGTGTTGATTGTGGTAGTCCATGGTAAATAGAATTACAGTAGTCAAGAGCCTGTAGGGTAGAGCGAAAGTCTGATGGAGCGAGGAGAGGGCAGAGGTGCTGGAGGGTTTGGGTTTTGAAGTAGATTGATCTTGCTATGTTTGTTATCTGTGACTTCAGAGTGAAGTGACGGTCTAGGATGATTCCCAGGTATTTTACTTCAGGTTGGACTTAGCTTTTGGTGTGGTTGAGGGTGATGGATGTGGGTGGGATGAATGATTCATTCTTGGAGATGGATAAGGATTTGGTTTTTTGAGGTTTATGGATAGGTGGTTTGTGCTCAGCCATTGGGAGACATCTGTGAAGCATTGTTGTAGCTCTTTCTATGAAGGTTTGTTTAAGTTGAATGGTGCATATAGCATGATATCATTGGCATAGATGTGATAGTTGATATTGGATGATTGGATGATTAAGCAGAGTGGCTGCATGAAGATGTTAAAGAGAAGTGCTAAGAGGGTAGATCCTTGGGGGACACCTTGCATCTGGGGGTAGAGGGTTGATGACATCGACCCAATCCTTATTCATTGGAGTCTGTTGTACAGGTATAGTCTTGGAACTATTTTAGTATGGCATCTTGGATTCCTATTGGCTGTAAGCATTGTAGGAGGATGTTATGGCTAATGGTGGCGAAGGCTGCTGAGATATAGAGGAATATGAGTATGAAACCTTGATTGGTGTTTCGAATTCCTTTTATGAGGTTGTTCATGAGAGAGATTAAGAGGGTTTCCGCTCCATGTTATGACTGGAATCCATATTGTGAGTTTATAGGACATGGGTTTCGAGGTATTCTTGCACTTGGCATTGGGCAGTGTTCTTGATTACTTTGGCTATGAATTGTTGGCTAGTTATGGGTCTGTAGGATGACGAGTCAGTGGGGTCTAGGTGGTTTTTTTATTTTAGTAAAGGGCAGATTGAGGAGGTTTTTAGATAGGTTGGAATTTCTTCATACTGTAGGGAGATTTGCATGAGTTTGGTGAGGAATGAGGAGAATTCAGACTTAGTGGCTTTGATCCAGCTCACTGGGCAGGGGTCCAAAGGGAATATTGTAGTGTTCAGAGATGAAATGGTGCTTTCCATGTTTTTACTTGTGATGTAGTTGAAGGTGGTCCATGAGTGAGCTGGGGGGGGGGGGGGGAGTTAGGATGGCAGGCTTGTTTGGGTTGTGGATTGGAGATGATGGATAGAGTAATAGTCAGGCAGCTGTTGTTGGTTGATGGAGGCTTTGGAGGTGTTGCCACAGCAGGGTTCCATGAGGTCTTTTACAATAGTGAATAATTCTCTTGGTTGGTTGAGTGATCTTTGAATTACCTTAGTGTGGTAGCTTTGCTTGGAGTGGTTTGTAGCTTGGTTGTATTCTGTTAGTAAGGCCATGTAACAGGCTTGGTCTGAGGGTAGGTGTGCTTTCATCCATTTGTGTTCCTGTCTTCAGAGTTGTGATTTGAGTTTCTGGATTTCTGAGGTCCATTTATGCACTGGGGACTGTAGGTGGGTTGAGGATGAGGCCATTTTTTAAATTTATTTTTATTTATTTATTCCATGCTCTTTAGAATCAGTGTGGTTTACATGTATACTAACAGGTACTTTTTATTCCCTTGTCCCTGAAGGGCTCACAATCTAAGTGTACCTGAGGCAATGGAGGGTTGAGTGGCTTGCCCAAGGCCAGAAGGAGTGGCCATGGGACTAGAGACCCCATTCCCTCTGGCCTGAGGTTGCTTGTCCCCATGTGGGAATTGAACCCCTGGCCTTCTGGGCTGAGGTAACCTGTCCCAACCACTGAGCCACTCCTCCCTCCCACTATTTCACTAATGGTTTGATTCCAGGAGGTCAGGGTTGTGTCCAAGTCCAGTATTTTAGTGTTGAGAAATGAGGAAATGTGGGAGAGAAAGGATTCTCTGTCAAATTACTTGAAGCATCTCATGTGTTAGTTAGGAGATGGGGTTTGTTTTTGAAATGCACTGAGAGGAAGATAAAAGCATATTAGGCTGTAATCGGACTGGGGTACTGGGAGGATCTGGATTGGTGGAGATGGGTCGATGTAGATGGGGTTGTTGCTTATGATGATGAGGTCAAGGATGTTGCCCTTGTTGTGGGTAGGAGAATTTATGATTTGTGAGAAGCTCATTGCTGCCCTGACTTCCATGAAGGATGATGCTTGTTTCTTTGGAATTGATTGGAGATTGAGTTCTCCCAGTAGGATGAGGACTTTGGTTTTTTGTGAGGGTGGTGTGAAGTAGGTTGGAGAGGTCGTTGGTTGGGGCGAATGGGGAACGGTAGGCTAGGCAGATGGTTAGTTGTTTATTGGAAATGGTGAGTGTGTCCAAGGTTGCAATGTTTTCTGCAGCTAGTTTGTTGAAGTTCAGAGTTGTTTTGGCAAGGATGAGGATGTCCCTCCTTTTCAGTGGGTGCATGAGCAATGGAAGAGGCTATAATCGAGGGGCCTGATTTCATTCAGGAGGACTGTGTCTTTTTTAAAGAGCCAGACCCAGAGATGCATAGGTTTTGCGTGATGAGGAGATCTTGTATGGTGTTGATTTTGTTTTTTGCAGAGCGTGTGTTAATGAGTGCGCAGTTGCGGGTTTTTGAGTAGGGTGGTTCTTGCTTAATAGAATGGTGATGAGGCAATGTGTGTTGCATTTGCGGGGCAGGGAGGTAGATGCATGTCTTGGGGATGGGGTGGAGAGGGAGGAGATTATATACGTTATAATGTTATACGTATGTACTTCACTTTATAAAATAGGCCCCAAGTACAGGCATGGGAACGCGCGTTAACTGTGTGAGAGTTTAGAACATTATCTTCCTAATGTGTTAATATACAGAGGTCTCACTCTGTTTTTCTTGACCTCTGCATCTCAATCAATTCATCTTGATCTTTTAGCTTTATATGCCCTGCTTGAAAAACAAACAAGTACCAAGCTGGCAGAGAGAGAAAATATTGTAGGGATGTTGATTAGCATTTGATCCCAGCTGGGCTTCTGCAAGCTTCTGAAGCATTGGAATGCTTTGGTAATCTCTAATGCTGAATAATTTGATTAGATCAGTAGCTGAGCCTGCTGCTTATGGCAAGATAAACCCTCCTTCCCACATTGCTGAGAAATTCTTTATTCTCCCCTTTTACTTTTTTCCCTTCTGTCTCAATCTTCCTCCCACTTCTCTCTCCCTCTTATGCGCTCCCTCTCTCCTTCTTTTCTGCCTCTCTTTTCTCTTTCCCAATTATTTTTTCTCACATCCACTGTTGTTCTTTTTTTAAACTCCTTATTACAATTTCATCATGTTCAGACCTTTCTTTCTCTCCCACTGTCCTTTCTCTTTCTTGTGCCACAGACCCCCTCTCTCTTTTTCGCGTTCTCTCTCTCACTCTCTCTGCTTTCCAGCTTGCTCCCTTTCTTATACCAGACCTTAAATACATCATCTAATCAACTCTGCAGTTTTAATTTAGTACAGTTGTTGACTTGCACGGATGATGAGGCTTTGAGAACCCCACAGATTGCTGGCTGGTATAACAGGGCCATTTTCCATGGCCGTCTGGCTCTGGCTGCAAAGGCTGCAGCCAAGTCCTTCCCTTACCGCCCCCAGACTGTAAACGATTTCAGGAGGAGTCTGTTTACTTTGTCAACTTCCTTCATGGAAACTGCCAATCACACATGCATTCAGCAACTTTGGTTTCACTGCTCTGTTTTTAATTCACAGTCACCAGCAATATTTCAATCAAACCCATACTGGTCTGCTTTCAAATAATAATTCCTTTAATTAAAGCCTTGGACGTTAAATAATATTAAAGCAACACTTTTTGGAAAGGTAAAAAGTATAGTCACACTATTTCTTTCTCATTTTTTAAATGCTATAATTTTCAAATTTATATCAACAATCTCTTGGTGAAAGAAGCAGTGGAAGCACATATAGGGGGTAAGTTCATAAGGAGCCGCCTACAGTTAGGCACCAGCAATGTTCCTAATGTTAGTATTTTGGTCATTTTCATATATAAGTGGCCTCTTATGCACGGAAATGACTTCTTCTAAAATATCAAATAGTGTAAAAGGACACTCGCTGTTTGCATTCCACATACTGGTACTATGGGCGTACACATGGGCGGAGTTCGGGTGAAACATAGGCGGAGCGTGCAAGCACGCCCATTGACTATAGAATACTGTAAGTTATGTACATGCTAGCATAAAATAGGCACAGTAATTTACACCACCTCAGGGGCTGAAGTATGTCAACACATATTAATTTAAAGCATATTCTCTACCACTTAAAGCTAGTATTTTGTAATGTTAAGTATGTGCAGGTCATTTAATAGCAGGCTGCTTAGTTTAGGAGATGGAGAAAACACCTATTTTAAGCCTATTTTATAAAGATGAAGCAGGTGCCTATTTGCTTTTATAAAATAAGAGCACAATCCCTGTACAAACTGCACCTTGATTGCAGGCGTAGAGATCACGCTTGATCTCGGACAGGTGTAAATGTCAGTGCATACCTTACATGCATACATGCAGATTTTATAAAACATCACATACCTCATGACTCCACCTATACCCTGCCTAAACTATGCTCTTGTGCACACTAGGATATGCCAGTGTGTACTGTGCGTACTTTTATATACAACCTAATTTTATAAGAGTCCGTTTACACACTTAAAACAGCATTTGAAGCACCAAAATAGTTTATAAAATTACCCTCAGAGGGCAAAATATATATATAAAAAGAAAAAATGATAGGAAAACAGAGTTTGCGCTCAGCTCTTCTCCAGATTACACTTCAAAAAAGGGGGAGATTCCAAAATAAAAAAAGAATACACTTAAATACAAAAGGTAGAAAATCTCAGAAATTGTTCAGAGGACCATTAGTGAGGCACAACATTTTGAGTCATACATACTTATAAAAATTATACTGTACTTCTAAAGCAGTTAAGAAAATGCCTTTTGTTTAATGTCCATCTTTAGCATGTAGGATATGACATCCTTTTAATATTAAACAGTTAAATCGAAGTTGTTTTTAAATAAAGGGAGGGGCTCCTTTTATTGGTTTCCAGCTGCTTCTGCTTCTACCCTCCCCCAGAGAGAATGCTCAGAAAGATCACAGTACCCTTGCCAGCATGAGGGTTGAAGGGCATGGCATCTTAATTGGTGTACTCTCCCCATAGCATATTGCTGATGCGCTACTGCATTAGAGATTTGTGGTCAATTTAAATTATTTAGGAAACATAAACATAAGAACAGAAGATATGCCATGCTGGGTCTAGCTTAAGGCCCATCAAGACCAGCATCCTTTCTCCAACAGTGGGCAATCCAGATCACTAGGAATCACTTTACAGATCCCAAAGAATAGATCCGTTCCTTGCAGATTCTTCCAAGGGATGAGATGTATCCTTGTAAGATTTACTTGACTAATAATTCTTTATGGACTTTTCCTTTAGGAATCTGTCCAAACCCTTTTTAAATCTAGGTATTTTAAATGCCTTAACTGCATCCTGTAGCAACAAATTCCACAGCTTGACTGTTCATCGAATGAAAAAAAAATGCTTTCTCCAATTTATTTTTAATCTGTTACTTGTAGGTTTTATGGAGCGTTCACTAATCCTAGAACAATTTGAAGGTGTAATCATTCCCTATTTGCATGTTCCATGCCATTCATGGCTTTGTAAACCTCTGTCATACATTTTCTCAGTTGTCTCTTCTCCACGCAGAAGAGCTATGATCTATCCAACCTGTCTTCATAAAGGAACCATTCTGTCCTCTTTACCATCTCACTGTCCTACTCTATACCTTTTCCAGTTCTTTTATATAGATTTTGAGATCAGGGTAACCAGGACCACACACAATATTCACGGTGTGATCACACCATGGATCTATACAGTGGTGTTATCATAGTCTCCATTTTGTTGTCCATTCCTTTCTAGATAATTTCTAATATTCCATTTGTTTTTTTGGCTGCTGCCATACACTGAATTGAGGATTTCAATTTATTGTCCACAATAAGACCAAGATGCTTTTCCTAGGTGGTGATTCCTAATACAGAACACTAGCAAGGGATAGAGGGGGTGACCTGAACAGAGCTACTTCAACAAACAGAGGGGGATGACCTGCACAGAATGGAGAGCACAACCCCAAGCAAAGTCATAGAGGGGGGTGACCTGCATGGAGCATAAGGTGCACCTACTCTAGCCACCTTACTGGGCAGACTAGATGGACTATAGTGGTTTTTATCTGCCTTCATATGCTATTGCTATAAGATACATTTTATGGTGTTAGAATTACAGTGACCTGGGAATTGGGGCAGGATGACAGGATGGCGGCAACATGCAGGCATGATGGAGGATCACTGCTCTGAATATGGGCAAGCAAAAGGCAAAAGCCCAGGTAGTCCCAGCCAAAACTATTGGCTTGGGACCTGGTGGAATTTTGATGCCGACCCAGTCTCCTATCACCTTCTTCTTTGATCAGGAGACTCCCTCGCCAGTCAGCTCTGGATGCACCTTCCTGGAGCTGGTGGTTGTGTCGGAGATCTCCCCAGGCTGCTCAGAGGTTGTATCATTATCTCCCGGAGGGAGGGTGTTACTGGGGTGTCAGCAGTGAGTTCCATACTGGCTGTGGTGCATGGCTCTGGAAACGTCAGCTCTGACACCGTGACTCTAGAAAGTGTTGGGAGTGGCGAACGAACTGGGCAGTGGAGCTATGGGGGAGAACTCGGCTTCCTACAATCCCTTGGGACAGCATTTGGGAGGAGAGGAGAACTCTGTGGGTGTTTCTTTAGCAAACACTGTGAGTGCTTCTTTGGATCTATTGGGACCTTATATCCTCACTGGGGTATCTGCTGTTCAACCGGTAGAAATTAG
This sequence comes from Ichthyophis bannanicus, assembly GCA_033557465.1. NCBI lineage: Eukaryota > Metazoa > Chordata > Amphibia > Gymnophiona > Ichthyophiidae > Ichthyophis > Ichthyophis bannanicus. Next base: position 103,473,487 of record CM066041.1, on the reverse strand, counting down.
CTTAACTACAGTTTGGGAAGCCATTTAAGGCCTCCAGGCTTCAGTCAATTTGCTATCTCAGAGTTTGGGGAAACATATAACGCAGTTCTCTGCAGACTCTATGCGCCAACACTCAGATCTTGAATCTTTGGAGGCAATATCTGGGGCACTGGAGTTAAAAACTAAAGCTTTGGAGTTGCAGAATGTGGCCTTTGTGAAGGACAATTTATCAATGCAGTTAAAAATGGAAAACTTGGAAAATGCTGATCGTCAAAGGAATCTTCATCTTTTGAACTTTTCTAAATCTGTTACTATTTCCCCCTACAAAATGTTCAAAAAGTATTTGATTGACGTTCTCAAGGTTCCCGAGCAGTCTGTGCCACCTATAGCTAGTGTATATTATATTCCATCTGGTAAAGTTTCCTCTGTTGGGGTGATGGCTTCTGGTATGGACCTTCTAAACATCACTAATATACTTGAGCATTCTGTGGAGGAAGGGATGCAGAAAGCAACTTTGATGGTACAATTGGCCCTGGATGCTGATCGAGATTGGCTGCTAAAAACATTCTTTAAATATAGAGATGTTTTGTTTCTGAATTGTAAGATACGAATGTTTCCGGATGTCGCCAGAAATACCCAGCGGTGTAGGAAGCAATTCTTAATGCTCCAACCCCAGATATTTCAGCTGGGGGCTAGTTTTCGACTATGTTACCCTTGTAAATGTTTAGTCATCTTTAAGGGCAATAGATTTATATTTTTGATCCTATGTACTTAACTGCATTTATTTTTGCTAGGACCATAGTTACTCCTTCCCCTCCATTAGATATGGGATCAACACTCTCATGTGTATAGAGCTAGGTTGAGCCTGCTTGCTGCTGTTTGTTTTTCTTGAAATTTTAAGTAAAAGTATCTCCGAAATGTATCTCATGTGCCCCGGTTTATTGCGGACTAGCGAGCCTTTAATTTTTGAATGTTTCTTGGTTAGTCCTTTGCACTTGTTTTTCTTTGGCTCATTTCTGTAAGCATATTATTTTGCTGTATTTAAAATCAATAAGTATAAAAAATGCATTTTACATCTGATATTCGGTGGCGTATTCTTGATCATTTACCTATCTCATGGCATGGTGGCAATAGACTTAGACAAAAGGATCTTCATGAGCATGTTTGGATGTTTCGATTGAACTCCATTGAGCCACTGAGTTTCAATCAAGCAGTTGATTGGGCAACTCTCATATGATTGGCTAATCTGATCATGTGACTACTCAAATGCCTTTTACATTTGTTTGAAGTATGCTATAGCTTTTATGAGTGCTCAGCTGCCTAGAGAGCAGTTCTGAGGATCTCATGCCTTGTTCTGATTCTCCCTGAAGCAGATACGTTTTTTTTCTTATCGAAACACAATATTGTACCGGGCTAAGTATAGAGTACTATAGATATGTTAGTTACATTTGTATGAAATATGTGTTATAAATTATTATAAATTTAGTAAAATATTTGGACCAATGATGATACTGAGTCACCTCCTAATAGTCTCTTTAGGCTGTCATACTAGAGGGCATATTTGAGCCTAATTTTACTCACATTATTTGAGGTCCTTATTAGTATAAACATGTATTTTCTGCAGGGTTTGACTTTTTTGATTGAGGGACTTTCCATTGCCAGATATTTAGCTTTTAGGTGTTAGTGGTATAATATGAAAAAAAAAGCAGGCACCTGCAAGTTCAGGCACGATTTCAGAAATGAGGATGCGTCCGATATGGACATCTACAGAGACAGCTGCATAGATATTCCCAGAACGTGGGCATCTGATAGCATAATGGCTAAACTAGTGGCTTGAAAGCAGGGTGGCCAGGGTTCAAATCCCAATGTGGGTCTTTGTGATTTTAGACTAGTCACTTAACTCTCTACATTCTCTGGATGTTTTAAGACCAAAACAAGCACTTTCCTGATTCCCATTTGTACCTGCAACAGATCTAAACATAAGCATGCCCGCAGATGTCCCCGACATTCCTGAAAACAAACCGGGACATGTAAGTTCATTGCACCACCCCACACACCTCAATCACACATGCTTGCCTATTTGAAAGCGACTGCCCTGGAGACATCTTTACATCATTTGTGGAATGACTTTAGAGATTCCGTGATTTTGAGGTCCACATGCGCATCTTTGGACACCCAAATCACGACTATGACTGTTAAAATGATCTCCCATGTTACTATGTTAAAATGTCTTCCCTATGCACTTCATTTTGCACTTATCTATATTAAATTTCACTTGCCATTTCAACGCCCACTTCAGTCTGGCAAGGTCCCTCTGCAGTTCCTCACTGTCTGCTTCTGTTTTAACCATTTGGAACATTTTTGCGTCATCTGCAAATTTGATCAGTTCACTCCTTGCTTTCTTTTCCAGAGCGTTAATGAGTATGTGAAACACCTGGTCCCAGATCCCTGAAGCACTCTACTATTTACATCTTTCCACTGGGAAAACTGATCATTTAGAGGGGTAGTTACTAAACTGCATTAAGGGAATAATGCACATTTTTGCCAAATCGTGCAGGTTAAATAGCTAAATTGTGTGTTCTTTGTCTTTAATGCATGCTATTTTAGTACAGTACAAGTTAAGTTATAATGAGAAGCAAAGCAGCTCCTTATGCAAAGTGCATAACACAGCTTCCATTTGATCTCACAAGCTGTGTTATTCAGGGAAATATAAGCTGACATTATCTTTTCTCCCTGGGAGCATTAGGTTCTTAACCTGCAGAGGAGAGTGGGCAAGTTTCCATGGGGATTTTCCTGCAACTAAACAGCTCTTTACCTGTGTGAAAAGCTTTGAAATGTATCCTCCCTTGTAAGCTATTTGTCAATATTGCTCACTAAAAAGAAAAAAAAAACAAAAACAAAAGAATATAAATTTTACAAACATGAAAAAGAAAATAAAAATGAAACAAAGTGAAACAAATGATTCTTTTTTTTTTTGTTGCATACATGCATAGAGACCCCATGCAGCCATGCCAGCAGCTGCCTTCTCCAAGCACACCACCACCTTAGCGTACCCAGGCCCAATTGGCTCTAATAGTCAAAAGATCTGAAGCTGGATTCCTACATCACAGTGCCACAATCTGAGAGCACATGTCAGATTCCTAATGTAAAACTCTATATTAAGGGAAGTTTCTACACTACTGGCAGAAGAATTTTGCAAAGAGAATGCTTTGGCTGTCAAGTTAAAAAGTTGGCTTCTATATATTTCTTTTTAATTACATTGTATATTAATGATTTATAATTTACACCAGGAGTCCCAGTATCCCTGTAGATATGGATCATATCATGCAGAGCCAAAGCTTCTTTTTAAGGTTGTGCAATGTTTCAACGTGGTCTGTTTTCACAGTAAAAATACTTCTGTTATTTTTGTCAGTGACCGGGTCTTACTGAAAACATGTTTACTGCAAAAACTTAATGTTGGGGAATAGAGGGTGAATGAAGAGTGAAGTTAAAGACCAATAATTAATTTTGGTGTCCTTTCTACAAAGTGGTATTTTGTAACAGCAAAAATGAAAGCATAATAAGTTCAAAGGCTGAGCATCTGCTAACTGTTGGGGGCAAGCCCGGCATGTCCCCTTAAGTTACTACACAGAAAGGTTCTTTACTGTGCATTAAGGAGATTATTTTCAAAGCCCTCTTTGCATGACAACTATGGCAGCGGCAGAATCGAACACCCCGTGGGCCCCCCCTGCCCTGCAGAATCCTCATTTCAGCATCAACTCTCTCAGCGTCGGCTGCCAGAGCCGCGAAGGGAAATCCCATCAGCCCCTTGGCAGGATTAACAGAGCCGCAAGAGGAGAAGCTCTCCCTTCGCGGCTCTGAAAAGCCCGCGCTTTGGGAGCTGATGCTGAAACGAGGATTCTGCAGGGCAGGGGCGCCCTGCGGGGTTCTCGATTCTGCCGCTGCCATGGTGGCGGCGGCAGCAGCAGCAGCCGGTTTGTGTTTTTTTTTTAAATCTAGCTGGGCTGATGGGGGGAGGGGGTTTGGACTGGTAATGGGCTATGGGGGGGGGGGCTAAGACTGTAAGTGGGCTGATGGGGGGGGTTAGGACTGGTAATGGGCTATGGGGGGTTAGGACAGGTAATGGACTATGGGGGGGTTAGGACTGGAAGTGGGCTGATGGGGGCATTAGGACTGGTAATAGGCTATGGGGGGTTAGGACTGGAAGTGGGCTGATGGGGGGATTCGGACTGGTAATGGGCTATGGGGGGCTAGAAATGGGCTGATGGGGGCGTTAGGACTGGTAATGGGTTATGTGGGGGGCTAGGACTGGAAATGGCTGATGGGGGGGTTAGGACTGGAAGTGGGCTGCTGGGGGAAGGACTGGTAATGGGCTGTGGGGGGGGTAAGACTGAAAATGGGCTTATGGGGGGCTTAGGACTTGAAGTGGGCTGATGGGGGGCTTAGGACTGGTAATGGGTTGTGGGAGGGCTTAGGACTGCTAATGGGTTATGGGGGGATAGGACTGGTAATGGGCTGTGGGGGTTGCTAGGACTGGAAACGGGCTGAGTGGAAGGGGGCTTGAACTGCAAATAGCTGATGGGACGGGGGCTTGGAATGTAAATGGGCTGAGTGGAAGGGGGGCTTAAACTGTAAATAGCTGATGGGGAGGGAGCTTGGAATGGAAATGGGCTGTGAGTGGATGGAGCTAGGACAGGAAATGGGCTGATGGAGGGGCTAGGATAGGTTTGGAAATGGGCTGTTGGGGGGTGCTAAGATTGGAAATGGGCTGTAGTGGAGGCTTGAAATGAAATGGACTCATGGAGGGGCTAGAACTGGAAGTAGGCTCATGGGGGGGGCTTGGATTGGAAATGGGCTGAGTGGAGGGGAGATAGGATTTGACATGGGCTGATGGTGGGGCTAGGAAAGGACTAGAAATGGGCTGACGGGGGGCTGGGATTGGAAATAAGCTGATGGAGGGACTTGGATAGGACTGGAAATGGATGGGGGAGCTAGGACTGGAAATGGGCTGATGGTGGGGCTAGGATAGGATTGGAAATGGGCTGATGGGGGGCTAGGACTGGAAATGGGCTGATGCAGGGACTAGAAGGGAGCAGATGCTGGGTGGAGCTGGAAATAGAAGGGAGCTGATGTTGGGGGAGAATTAGATTGGGATGGAGCTGGGAGAGTGAAATGGAGAGGGAAACAATATTTTGTGTGGGAGGGAAGACAAATCTACAATTGGCCAGATATTGGGAGAGTAAGTGGCGATTGAGGATGGAGGGGTAAAATTTGAGTGTATGAAATCGGAATGAGGAAAGAGCAAAAGGAGAAAGAATAGTATGTTAAAGCAGATGTAGAGAGAATGGAAAAAACTAGAAGAGAGAAGAAAGGACAAATGGACAGCAGACGATGGAGAGTTAGCAGAAGACACAAAGAAACCAGAAGAAAGTAGCTGGAGCAATTGTAACTGAAAAAAAATGCACAAAAGGTAGAAAAATATCTCTTTATTTTGAATTTATTAACTGGAATATGTCAGCTCTAGGAAATGTGCATCATTAACGTCTGCACTTTGTTTAGTACAAGAGGAAATTAATTTTTAGTTTTATTTCTACAGTGTTGTACATTCCAAGTTTGGCTTTTGGGGTTCCCAGTTTAATTATTGTCTTCCTGTTTCTAAATTGTGATTCCTTGTTTGGTGATGTTCTGCATGTGTAACTGAGCTGAGGTATTCTGTTTATGTAATTCCTATTTGACATTGCCACTTGTTCTCTTTCCCCAGTAGGTCATGTATTGTTATTCTCTGAAATGTATTGGTTTAATATTTGCAGTGTTGCCTTTTGATAGGTAGGGTCTGGTGCTTTGTGAGTCCTGGTAGTGCTGTTAGGATACGGCGGGTTTGCTATGGGTTCTAAATGGGCAGTGTTTGTAGTAGTTCCTAATGTGCCTGGCGGTTGGCACTGGATTATAATAATGTAGAAATCTTTTAGTCTTTCTTTATCCATACACTCATTAAGAGGCATGTTTACTAAAAGTTAGTGTATGGTAACATTATGCAAATGTTTATGCAAATGAGGCCCTGCACTGAGTCTCCGCACATGGCCCCTCACCCCCCTTGGGCCACCCCTGCTCCTTACCAGAACCCATTAGATCATCTCAGACCATACAAGATCTGAGAAAGAAGCTAAACCTCTTCATTGAATACTATGGGACTGATTCGATCATGTAACACTTAACTTCTAAGAAAGCCTCAATTGAACATTATCAGAACAAGTCCTCCCCCCACTTCGATTGTTTACTCACAGTTAATATGATCCTCTCCTAAGTTCTATGTAAAACTCACTTGAGTTTGTTTGTTACGGTTCTCTGTAAACCACTTTGATTCTATAAACGCGGTATAAAAAACCTGTTAAATAAATGAATGACTGGGCAAAAAAAGAACTTCAACTGGACTGGAGGAAGGTCCAGGAGAACAGCTTTGTGATGGTTTAACAAACTGGGTCTGAATAAAGCAAGTTTTGTTTTTCCTGAACTGCTGCCTGTTTGATGTTAACAGAAACCCTCTTCCTACCACACGCCACACTACCACAGGCACTTAGAGGGTTTATTTTAAAAGTTTAAATTGTGATTTAGATGTCTCCAATGCAGGGATATCCAAGTAGGCATAGGGGTTTGGCAGAGGCATGTCCTGGGAGAAGAAATTGACATACCCGTCCCATTCCATTTCAGAAACAGTGGAGACATCTGTAAGTATGTCCATATTTATATCTGCTCCAGGCAAGAATAGGCATCAGGACAGTGTTTATTTTCATTTTAAAACATCCAGAGTGCATAAATCAGAAAGGCCCACACTGGGATTTGAACCCTGGCCAGCCTGTTTTTAAGCCACTACTCTAACCGTTATGCGATTTGACATCTTGGTTCTGAAATGCTATCCAGAGGACATCTATATAGACATTTTATATAGTGCATATAGGGCATGTCACATTTCCGAAATTGTGCCCGTATTTGCATGTGCCTGCTCTTTTTTTTTTTTTTACAGATATTCTGGCTTTGCTGTTCCAGATTGCACTTGGATGTCCCATTGTGAAATGTGCCTCTTAGTAATTCATACAAGTTCTGATTTATAGGTCCTTTAATCTTAAGCATGTTATAACCAATATATATAAAGTGTGGACAATAATAATCAGAGGCGGGCCTAAATTCTGATGTTTATGAAGCAGGGAGCAGTTTACATCATCTCAGTTATGTGAATAGGAAGCCTACAGAAGTGTAAAGGCAGTAAAAGGTATTAGCTTTAAACCATGAAAAAATGACCACGTTGGACAAACGAAATAATCTTCAATCAGATATTCCAAACAAAATATAGACCAGAAATTACCCATAAGCAGGGCAAGAACAGGAACAATAGAGAAAAGGTGCAAATACCTAAAAAAGGAAAATAAAACTACTGTATATCTAACGGCAACTTCCCAAAGTGTAGCACCTATAGCTGATCTTAACTAGCGGTCTCTTCAGGGTTAGCCACCCGAGCAATAGGACCCTCCTCGGACACAAGAAATTCAAGTAATTGATCAGGATCAAAGAAGACAAATTGTTTAGACTGCCAAGAAATCAAACATTTGCAAGTAAACAATAGTTTTATAGAATCTCCGATGTTCAAGACCCTAGACCTCAGAGCTACAAACTCACAGCGCTTCTTTTGCCTATCCCTAGACAAAGAATAATGCAGACTTATTATGAAATAATAGCCGCAGAATAGTGTAACCGGGTAAGGCGGCATGTCACCTATCGCCCCCCCCCCCCCCGCCCGGGCCCCACCCCCACTTTCCCTTCCCCGACAGATTCATTTAACACAAATCACATGACAACCATTTTGGGACTTAAACTGGTCGCAGCTTTAATAACCTTTTGAACATAATACAACATCAACACCTTTTTAACTCCCCCCCCCCCCAAGCAGAGCGAGCTCTCACCCGCCATGTTAGTAGCAAGGTGACACCGCATCCGCTTCCCCCCCGGGCACAGGCCCGACATTTTCCACGCCCTCCCTCTTCCGGCTTCGCCATGCTATTAGCAAAAGCCTGAGGGGTTAACCGGGTCGGGGGTACCCCACCCCCGCCCTCATGCTTGCCACCGGCTCCGGACCCCGGAAACCTCCGGGATCCCGCCAAAGCCCCCCCCCCTTCCAGCTGCAACAACCCCAAAACCCCCCCCCAACCAAAGCTTCCCCCAGCTAGGGTGGGCGGGCGGGACGTCCGGAGCCTCCAGCCTTGACCCAGCAACTGCCGATGCAGAGCTGGGTCCCCGCGCCACCCACCCCACCCCCCTCCCCCGCTGCCGGGTCCTAGCCTCCCCATTGGCTCCCGGGCGTTTTAAACGCCGCAGGGAGCCAATGAGGCGCCCGGCCGCGCGGGCACCAACGAGTTGCGCGCTGCCGAAACCGAGGGGGGGAGGCGAACGGCCCGCCACCCCCCCGGTTAGGAGCGGCCACGCGGACGGGGCCCGCGGCCTTACTGTAACCGGGTAAGGCGGCATGTCACCTATCGCCCCCCCCCCCGCCCGGGCCCCACCCCCACTTTCCCTTCCCCGACAGATTCCTTTAACACAAATCACATGACAACCATTTTTGGACTTAAACTGGTCGCAGCTTTAATAACCTTTTGAACATAATACAACATCAACACCTTTTTAACTCCCCCCCCCCCCAAGCAGAGCGAGCTCTCACCCGCCATGTTAGTAGCAAGGTGACGCCGCATCCGCTTCCCCCCCGGGCACAGGCCCGACATTTTCCACGCCCTCCCTCTTCCAGCTTCGCCATGCTATTAGCAAAAGCCTGAGGGGTTAACCGGGTCGGGGGTACCCCACCCCCGCCCTCATGCTTGCCACCGGCTCCGGACCCTGGAAACCTCCGGGATCCCGCCACCGGCTCAGGTCAGCCACGACCAGAGCCGCCCCCCAAAGGTAAGCTGCGACCAGCCCTCGCCCCCAACGGAATACCTTCCAAGGCCTCCTGCCAATCGTTAAGCAATAAATCTAGCCCTATCGGGGACAAGTGCACCCCATCCGGCCTATAGAGGCCTGGGCAGTCCACGTCCACCCAAGGGTGAAAAATTTGACAGCCCCCTCGCTGGCCCACCCACCGGCCAATTTGACGGTTAATTTTGGTCAGACCCCTTGACCACCGTCGCTGAGCCCTACAGGACGGCCTTGGAATGATATCCGACCATAGCAAAATTACATCCGGAAACATCCCCAAAACCACCCCAAAGTCCTTGATAGCTGCTCGAATCAACTGCCGGCAAGTCCATGAAGCGAGATCATTGCCACCTAAGTGGAGCAGCAACACGTCCGGGGCGCCGCTGGTACGCTGGAGGTGCCGAAGCAAAGGCAGGAGTTGGATCCACCGGAGTCCGCGCTCGCCCAGCCATGTGATCGTCACCGCCCGCTCAGAAAGTCCTAAGTTCAGCCCCACTGGGCGCGTCGCTGCTCGCCGCCCAGCCCAGAAGACAAAGGAGTGGCCAAGAATCCAGCAGCTTCCACGCTCCACACCTGAAAGACAAAGAATAGCCCCGTTAGAGCCCCCCCCCCCACTCCCCTACAAACGCACATAGCTGTGGAAAGCTCCCGACCGCCAACGCCCTATGCGCTGAATCTCCGGATAGGGCAGCCCGGCCACCGCTGCACTGGTCGCCGCCCCGATCCGGAAGGAATGGGGGGCGAAGGCACCCGGGTTCTCGCCTATCTGTCGCAATGCTAGCCGCAGCACTGCGGTAAATTGAAAACGCGTAAGAACCCGCTCGTCTTGATGGATAAAAAGGCTACCGCCAACCCTCGGACGAACGCTTAAGTACGCTTGCAGTAACGCGACCGGACACGAGGGGGAACCCTGAACCGCTGCCAAGTCCACCCAGATACCTTTTCCCGCCTGATCCGTCTTAGAACGGGCAAGGCGGATACGAACCCTACTCCCGAGCAAGTGCACGTGATGCACATGCACCTCCCTCCCATTGTGAAGCCGACCCGACTCCGCAACCAGCTCGCCCACCCGAAATGCGCCGAAAAAGGCTAACGAAAAAACGGCCCGAAAGAGCACCCCTTCATAGTAGGAGGACACCACCTGCGGCAAGACCCGCATAAACCGACGCAGTAAGTCATGAGTAATCGGACGCCGCCAATCCCCAAGCGAGGGGCTGGCCCGCTCCCAACCCCGCAACAATGTACGCGGTAAAAATCCCCCTCCCGCCCCCCCCCACCCGAGAGCCCGTGCGAAAAAGGCAAACCCTGCTAAGTTCTTCCGGACCGTGGTCCGTGACAGGCCCTGTCCCTTAGCCGCCGCCACATACTGACCCAGAAGCAGATCCGACGCTGGCCCAGGACGCCAGCCATGTAGTAGCAAGAAGGACACCACACTGCAGTAGCCACGTTGATACGCGTCCCAAGTCGCCGAGGAGACGGACTTCCGCAACAGCTCGATCATGGCTGTAGGCCAATCCGCCATAAATGCTCCGGGACCGCAGATCCCACGTCGTCCGCATCCGGCGCCAAGGTCCGAAACAGCGCCCACTTGAAACGGGAAAGAGCATCGGCAATCTGGTTATGACTCCCAGGAATATGACGAGCCCTAATCACTAAATTCAACTGCAAGCAGGACAAGACCACCCGCCGCATTAGGTCGGCTACCGGCTGACATCTTGGGGAATAGTTATTGATGACCGACACTACTGCCTCGTTGTCGCACCACCAGCGCACTCTGCGATTGCGGAGTCTGTCCGGCCACAACGACAGGACCACTAAAATGGGAAACAACTCGAGGAAGGTAATATTCCTCGTAAGCCCCACCAAGATTGAGGCCAGCCTTCCGCGCACCATGCGCCCCCAAAATAAATCCCCAACCCGGAACTTCCTGCGGCATCGGTATACAACTGCAGATCCGCAGAAGTCACCTCTGGGTCTCTCAGCACCGTGGTACCATTAAAGTCACGAAGAAATTCGTCCCAAATCCGCAGGTCCGCCGCAAGCTGCGGGATATCCGAATCCGATGATGCGGCCTAAAGACGCCCGCAGTAGCTGCGGACAACCGGCGCAAGAACACTCTCCCCATCGGGATCACCCGACACGCAAAATTCAGGGACCCTACCAAAGACTGCATCTCCCGCAGCGTTAGCTTACGAGAACCCAGCGCGTTGGAGACCAACACCCGCAGACCCATAACTTTCTCCGCAGGCAAGCGGGCCACCAACGCCACGGAATCCAGCTCCACTCCCAAAAAGGTAAGAGTAGTCGCCGGACCCGCCGTCTTATCAGATGCCAACGGAACCCCCCAGTTTTATAGAATCTCCGATGTTTAAGACCCTAGACCTCAGAGCTACAAACTCACAGCGCTTCTTTTGCCTATCCCTAGACAAAGAATAATGCAGACTTATTATGAAATAATAGCCGCAGAATAGTGTTCCTGTCCAATTCAAATGCAAAACAAGCTATTAGGGTAGTCCTTTCCGTGATAACTTCTAATGATGATTTCAGAAAAGCAGTCAAATTCCCAACACTGGGAGACTGAATAGACTCGGGACTTCCCCCTACTTCCCCCATGCGGGGGCTAAGGGACAGGTACTGAGCCCACACAACTGGCAGAACTGCTTCCCCAGGAATTTTCAATACTTCTAGAAATTTTCGCAGCATGTCCATAGGTGGAATCACAGGACACTTTGGGAAGTTAAGCAATTTTAAATTGTTCTTACAAACACAGTTTTCCAAGAACAAAATTTTCCTGTTCGAGGTTTCCTTATCCCTCATCTGGGCATTTCTCATAGACTGGAGGTTCTCCACAGCTGATTCCACTCATTCCAATGTGGTAGCTTGTTGTGCCAGAGTCAGCTCATGATCTGCTGCCTTAGCAGAAACTTGTTCCAATTGACCAAGTTACCAGCAAAAGAAGCCAAAGTTGAGTCCACTTCCTTGATAGCATCGCATAATGCTTCAAGCATTACAACAGCCAGTCTCATGGCCACTGATGAAAGAGCTCCCAGAGCAGGTGAATCCAATGAGTCTTTCAAAGAGGATTCAAAAGCTGAGGGAAGCTCTGCCAAAGGAGTAAACCTCTGGGATTCAATCTTGCACTACTTCTCCCTTCCCCATTGCAGCCGGTCGTGGCGGTGGCAGAATTGTTCTTTGTTGGGGCTCAAAGATGCCCCACTCATGTTAGCATCTGACACACACATGGCAGGCAGGACCGAAGGCAGTTGTGGCAGTGGGACGGCCAAGGCAAACGGTAGGAGAGACTGGACTAAAGCCTTCAGCATCAAGGCAGAGGTAGGCACTGGGACTTTTCCCTTCCTCTTGCAAGGCATTTGGGTCCAACAGGATCTTCCAACTAAGAGCTCCCTCAGTCATGCAGTCACTCAGGCAGCCATCTTGCCCCCTCAGTGGATAATACATAACCACTGCAAAGTTACAAATGTGTCTCATCCTTACCAACATCTCTAAATTTAAGATATGTACTACACACAGGATGGATTCCTGTCTTTTCATTTCAAAATGTTTTCTTCAATTCTCTGGGGCAATACATTTTTCATTGCAAACTTACGGGCATGTTTAGTAAAATGTGGTAATGGTTAGCGTGGGGTTTAGTGCATGCCAAGTGTTCTGTGGTAACCAGCACTGTGCGTCAAATATGTGGCCGCGCTAACCTTATAGCAGGAAGGGGGGGGGGGGGTTTCAAGGGTGGAGCATGCACATTAAGGTTAGCAGTGATGCATTTAACATATGCCAACCATCAATGCTGCACTTACTGCCACTGCATGTATTGCCACCTCAGTAATATTTTATAACAATGTTCGGTTTTTATTTAATGCTTGTTATATTTATGGTTGTTTCTCATATAAATGTATGTATTTATTTTAAGGTCTGAACAACTGACGAAGGCACATGTCGAAACATGGCCATGTAGGGTATGACAATTTAGTTTTACATATACTCCAATAAAGATCCATTATATGTCCAGTTGTATTCCACCTCACTCCTAACTTTGTTCCAAACTCCACTTCTGTACATGCCCATAGTGAAAGTATGCACAAGTGGCCAAATGTATGCACTTTCAGATAGCACCCACGTCAAATATGCACATAAAGGCTCAATTCTACGCATGTATGTCTAAACAACTTGGATTTGCACCCATTGAAGGGCATTCTGTGCTGGCCATCTTCCCCTTGTACGGCCAATCAGAATCAGGCCATACAGAGGTACACCCAATTCTGATCGCACGGGGTCTAGACATGCCTGCAGAATCAGAATTGGGTCTATGGCCTGGATGTGCCCCAATTCCATTTGGCTGCACATCCAGCCCACATACCCAGCTAACTCAGCCAGGCTCCTGAATGGAGCCGCAGTGCCATGGTGTCCTGTCGCCATGGCTCCCTTCAGGGGCCACAATCCCTTGCCGCAGAAAACAATCTTTGTTCCCCACAGTATGATGCCCGATCTGGCAATCCATGGCAGGGTTAGGCTGCGGGGAATCCTCTACCCCCCCCCTCACCTGCATCCTAGGGTCCTGCACCACGATTCCCCTCCATCCCAGGGGGAGTTATTCCACCTTCAAATCGGCCCTGCCCATGCCCCGCCCTAACTCTACCTCTAGAATGCTCCCTCCTGCCCCTGTCTAGGCATCTCTGTACAAACTCACTGTTCGTACAGAGAGGATACTAAGGGGGCTGGCAGGGGCATCCCAGCGGGACATCCATTCCTGCTATTCGTGGGACAGAATGACCCCGATTGTCCATGAGCAAATTTAGGTAGCATTTGCTTTCTCTTTGCAGGTGTCTGTGCCTTTTGGGTTTCTTCAGACAGTAGGCAGTATCTTGGGAAATGCCATTTCCTGATTTAGAAATATACTTCTAGCTTGTAGCCAGCGGCAAGGCTGTATTCTCTCTTTGGTTTCTAATAGCCTGGTTTAAATTTAAGCCCAATATCAAAGAAATAACGCACATAGCAATTCTCCACTGTATCAATGCTGCCAGAAATCAGATTGGACCCTCCCCCCCCCCCCCCAAAAAAAAGCCATAAAACATGGATACCTTTGGGGAATGAAGGGGGATCATTTGAACCCCAGCCCTGGATTTTAATAACTAATTTCTATTCCAAGTATGTCTATGATTTTGTTTTAGTATATCCTCCACTCCCACTCATGACATAAAACAAGGCTACCTCATAGCTCCACGACTGACTGTGGCAAAGGGCGGCGGAGTAAAATCCTTAATGTCTGTGTACTGCTCTGGTACGTGGAAGGATCCGTCCTTACTGCCCATTCTCACATGATACTGCATCTTCTACCAAGAAAGTTCTTTGTGCTTCTGTTATCAGATGGCAAAAAGCACTTCTTCTCTTCATGGTTAAGCCCTTATGATGCTGAGAATCTAACTAGTTATTTGGACTGCAACACAATTAAGATTTATTGCAAAATTAGATCCTCTTTAACTTGTTACACTTGTGAGGCCCAATTCATTAAAGCAGCCAGCACTGCACATTCCTAGCGATGGATATTGCACATTATTTCTGACCAAAAATAAGAATGGGAAAAGGGCCCTACTGTGAGACAGATTGCAGACTCCCAATAGAAACATTAGGAACGTTGCATCATGGCAGTCAGGAAACCTAACAAGATTATGGGAGGAAGTGTCCAGCAGTTCAAGGGAGGTCATTATACTCATGTGGTTAGGCTCTGCTGAGAACCTTGTTCATTTGTGGTTTATCTTCTTTGCACAGAAAAGACTGAGAAAGTTGAAAAATATGCCTCTTCAAATAGCAAAACAAATATAAGGTTTGTCTGTTGCAACTCTGGGGAAACACTAGCGGGTCCTATTAACTAAAGGACTTTTTCCCATTGCAGGAGTAATTTTATAACAAGGCGACTATAGCAATCCTAAAAAGTGTGCCTGTTTCAGAAGAGCAATAGAATCCCATGTACCTTTATAAAATAGGTGCCTAGACTAACCCCCAGTAGGGTACAAATTCTCTTTCACAAATTTATATCTGCTCCAAGTTAGGTGCAAATGCGATCACGTACTCTATGGAAGTAGCTTTATAAAGGACTTCTTACATATATATGCCGGTATTCATGCCCAAAAGACCTCTTATTGAATTTCCTGACATTTACAAAGAGCTCACAGTACAGTTTTGTGAATTTAGAGTAGGCGTGTTCAGGGGAGGAGTTTTGATGGAACATGGGCGGAGTCAGAATGTACAATATACACGCCCTAGCACAGGGGTGGGCAATTCCGGTCCTGGAGAGCCGCAGACCAGTCAGGTTTTCATGATGTCCCTAATGAATATTCATGAGATCTATTTGCATCCACTGCCTTCCATTGTATGGAAATAGTTCCATGAATATTCATTAGGGACATCATGAAAACCTGACTGGTCTGCGGCCCTCCAGGACTGGAATTGCACACCCCTGCCCTAGTATTTTATGAGCTAACATTTATGCATGCATCTGAGATGACATAAATATCTGAGGTTTCAATTTAGCTGTGATTCCTGCTGGATTTGTGCAGCTTCTAACGAGTGGCAAAGAGAAGCAGCAGTTAAAGCAAATCAATAGATTCTGACAGCCTCGCAAACTCAAAGAGCCCTCGGCACATTTTTTTTTATCTGCAGGGAGAGTGGGCACACACATGCATACAAAACACAGTATGCCCAGTTATAGGATTGTTGTGGGAAGGTGGTGTTGGGAAGATCATGATCGTTAAGGATAATTATCAAAATTTCGGGGAGAAGGGTTTGTAATGCTAAAGGTTTAAGAAACATATCTGGAGAAACATAATGGCAGAAAAAGACCATATGGGCTATCTACTTTTTTTTTTTAACTTTAGAGACTTTCTATGTTTGCCCCAAGCTTTCTTGAATTCAGATACCATCCTCATCTCTGCTACCTCCACTGGAAGACTATTCCATGCATCACCACTTTTTCCATAACAAAATATTGCCATATATTACTCCTGAGTCTATCCCCTTTCACCTTCATCCTATGTCCCCTCATTGCAGAGCTTTCTTTCAATTGAAAAAGGCTCTACTCCTGTGCATTTATACTGCAGAGGTATATTAAAACCTTTCTATCATATTTTCTCTCTCCCACCTTTCCTCTAAAGTATACATATTGAGATTTTTATGTCTGCCCCCATATGGCTTATAACAAAGACCACTGACCATTTTGGTAGCCACCCGCTGCACCGACTCTATCCTGTTTATATCCTTTTGTAGGTTTTGTCGCCAGAATTACACACAATATTCCAAATGAGGTCGCACCAGAGACTTATGCAGATGCCATTATATAGAGGTCAGATATCACCTCCTTTTTCCTGCTGGCCGTTCCTCTCCCTATGCACCCAAGCATCCTTCTGGCTTCGCAATCACCTTTTGTATCTGTTTAGCCACTTTAAGATCATCAGAAACAATCACACCCAGGTCCCGCTACTCTTTCGTGAACAGAGGTACTTCACCCCCTATACTGTACCGCTCTCTTGGATTTTGCATGACCCTGCATTTTTTATCATTAAATCTCAGTTGCCAAATTCTCGATCATTCCTCGAGCTTTGCTAGACCCCTCCTTATGCTATCTACTCCTTCCTGTGTGTCTACTCTATTGCAGATTTTGATATCATCCTCAAAGAGGCAAACCTTACCCGACAGTCCTTCCACAATATCACTAACAAAGATGTTAAAAAGAATCAAACCAAGGACAGATCCCTGTGGCACAACACTGGTAACATCCTTCTCCTCAGAGTGAGCTCCATTTACCTGTAAACTTTGTTGCCTCCCACTCAACCCATTTCTTACCCAGTCAGTCACTTCAGGGTCCATCCCTATGGTGCTCAATTACCCAACCCCCTTGCAGTGCCCCCTCATAGGCGGCAGTGTGTCTTTGTAAACTAGGCTGAAAACAGGCAACTACATGGCCTTCAAACATACATTCCATGTTATAAAATTACTCTCAATAAAAATAATTTTATGAAGTCCCACATAGTTAATATATGTATTTCACACCTATTTAAATCAAGTTAAGTACACGCCATGATAAAATAAGGATATAAATAGCTGAAAATGCACATTAAATCTAAGCACAACGGCTGGTGTAGATGCCCGTATCTGGATTTCTCAAGAATATGTATACATTTTAGTATTTCATATTTTACAGATTATTATTTTTAATTTTTACAGTCTGCTTGAAACAGCTGTTCAGCCTTGTGTCCAAGACTGAAAATTCTGGCCTGAATCCTGAGGAAAATTTAAACTCTTTGAGGTATGTCTACTGAGCCCGGCTAACAGTTAATCTAATATGTGCTCCAGTGATATTTGAAGCTGTTGATGGTAAAATGCTTAGGAGACAAGAAGTTTACATTTTCCTCAGGATTGAGGCTAAAGATTATTATGCTTGGACACGAAGCTGAACAACTGTTTTGAACAGGAAGCACGCTGCCATAAAAATTAAGATCCACCACCTTTTATGCCTTTCTTTGGGTTGCACATTGTCATGCCAATGGTTCTCCAAGTTATCTCCAATGGAGTAGAGGACTAGTGGACTAGGACCAGTGAAGCCAGGGCTTAAATCCCACTGCTGGTCCTCTTGATCTTTGGCAAGAGACTTAATCCTCCATTGCCTTAAGCATGAACTTAGATTGTAAGCACTCTAGGGATAGGAAAATACCTACTTGAATGTAACTCACCTTGACCTATCACTGAAAAAGATGTGTGCAATCCAAAATTGCAATGATGTTTTCCTCCCTTCTGTGTTATCTTTATGACTTTTTCTCAAGCTGATCCTGGAGTAGCCTCAGGCCAGTCTGGTTTTCAGGATATCTGTAATAAATATGTATGAGATAGATTTGTGCCCACTCACCTCCATTATATGCATCTCTTTCTTTTTGTGCATAGTAGGAGTAGCCTAGTGGTTAGAACACTGGCTTGGTAACCAAGAGGTTAGGGTTTGATTCCCAATAGCACTCCTTGTGGCTTGGGCAAGTCACTTAACCCTCCATTGCCTCCAAAGAAAAGTCTGGCAATCTACTTCTGGGCACACTGCCAAGAAGGCCCGGAAGCTGCAGGGTTAACATTGACTCAAAGGCATGCATTGTGATTTTTCATATCCTCAAAATCCATACTGGCCAGGGGGTTCTCCAAGTTTATCTTTGTAAGCAATATGTGTGAAGAAAACTCCATGATCTGACCACAATACCACGGCTCTTTAGGTCTCTGGTCCATCAGTAGTGAGAGACAGGCAGAGAGTAATACAGAACACAATCACACACACACAAAGTGCTATTTTCTTTGTACTCAGAGGGAAGACAGCAAGGGGTATATGGACGGGCATAATTCCACACCTGCCGAATTCCAAGTTCTCCTCCTAAAAGCTCCTTTTTATTAAAGAAAAAAAAGAGGAAGTAACAATCATTTATTATAACCATGAAATAACACAAGGTGTCGCCAAAGTTCTTTTTACAGAGTAAGATCTGATTACAGTATATTAGATGAAATTTATAATTACAAAAGTTGCAAAAATTATGTTGTGTCAGCAGGGACTTCCAGCTGACTGTACAATGAACTATGGTTGCACAGGTCATAGCCTATGTTCTTTTTGCTTGCGTTAACACTGTTCCATCTATTTTAAAGACAGTTACACAGAACCCATGACCATGACATCCTATTCTATTTAAGAAAGTAGGTGAAAAGTCAAACTTCTAAACACATTTTGTATCAAGAAATTCATCCATCTTCAATTACATATTGGGGATTCTGGTATCCCTCTTATCTGTCCATCTCTACAATGTGCATATTGGTCATGGCAGCTCAAGATAATCTGCATCCCCCCCCAGCAGCCAAAATGGAGAGGCCTCCTCAGAGCTCTGGTCAGATAACAGGGGGTTTCTTCACTCAGAACACTTGTCAGGTGGTAACCCCAAGAATGAAGAAAACAATATATTCAGGCTATACAATATTTTTTAAACTTTGCAATGATATTTATATGCAGCAAAAAATATAGCAGTTCAATTATGTAGCAGAGCAGAGAATTTCAATGTATTATCCACGATGACACTCAGATCCTTTTTTTGGATGGTAGCTCCTAATGTGGAACCTTGCATTTTATTTATTTTATTTATTTACATTTTCTTATATACCGCACTATTCGGCATCAGCGCAGTTTACATAGAACATAAAATCAGACAGGAAAACATGTGCCTGAGTTTACAATTAACCGGAAACAAACTTGTATCATAGGAAGCAATCACAATTAACAGGACAGTAAAACTTGGATAACAAGGATAACTATTTACACCTTAGAAACATGGAACAAATGTAACATGTAATTGAATGGTCACGGCACCTTGCTAAGAGTATCATGCAGCTATAAATCTTCCCGAAGTGTATAACTTTGTAATTTGCCACATTAAATTGCATCTGGCATTTTGATGCCAAGTCTCCCAATTTGTCAAAGTCTCTTGCAAGTTTTCACAATCATCTTGTGATTAAGCAACTTTTAATGATTTTGTCATTTGCAAATTTGATCACCTCACTCATTGTTCCCATTTCCAAGTTCTTTATAAATATATTAAAAAGTAGTGGGCCCAGCACAGATTCCTCTCTTAGTCAACTATTTACCTTTCTTCTTTGAGCAAATCGACCATTTGGTACTACTCTCTGTTTTCTCTCTTTTAAACAATTCCCAGTCCACAATAGGGCAGTGCCTGCTATCCAATGACTTTTTAATTTCCTCAAGAGTCTCTTATGAGGGACCTTGTCAAAGGCTTTCTGAAAATCCAGATACACTATATCAACGGGCTCATCTTTATTTACCTGTTTATGCATACATTTGAAAAAATATAACAGATTAGTGAGACAAGACTTTCCTTGACTAAATCCATGTTGGTTTTCTCTCATTGAATCATGACTATCTTTATAATGTTTTCTACCATTTTGCCTGTACTGATGTCAGGCTCACCAGTCTATAGCTTTCTGGCTCATCCCTGGAACCTTTCTTAAAAACTGGTGCTATGTTTGACACTCTCCAATCTTCAGGTACTATAGATGATTTTAATGATCGTGTCTTAATTTAAGGCAAGATCACTTACACTAGCCCTATAAAATAATGAATGGAGGAGAACGGGTAAAAGATCAGTTGTTTACTCCTTTAAAAAGTAGAAAGACTAGGGGACACTCAATGAAACTACAATGTGGCACATTTAAGACTAATTGGAGAAAATATTTTTTCATTCAACATGTAATGAAACTGGAATTCATTATTGAAGGACGTAGCAAATGCTGTTAGTTTAGCTGGATTGAGTTCCTGGAGGAAAAGTTCATAAACCATTATTAAAGAGGACTGGGACAAGCAGCATGGAATGTGTATACATTTGGGAAACTGACAGGCACTTGTGACCTGGTTTGGCCACTGTTGGAAACAGGATACTGGGCTTCATGGACCTTTGGTCTGACCCAGTATGGCATTTCTTATCTTCTTAGGCTTGTAAATGACTAAAATGCTGAGATTTAGGAACGTTCTTGCCTCATAAATCCAGCCACCTGCTAATAAAATTCCCCCCACAGTGTGTGTGGGCAGAAGGTAAAATGAAATGGATATAATGGATCTTAGTTTCCTTCTGTTCTCCAAAATACGTAACCGTAGAGGCAGGGATAGTAAACACAAACACTTTACTATGACCCCTGTGAAATATAGTTTAATAAGTACTGTCAAGTCAATGCTGATACCTGACCATGCAGCAACCCTTGGGTTTACTTGGGGAGGTAGATTACCAGGCCCTTTCTTCCAGGTCACAAAGTCAGTGCGAACTAAACCCCGATAATTTGGATATTAGGCTGTTGCTCTAACTACGAGCCTATTTGTCCACTCCAAGCAGATCATACCAATATGTTATAATGGAGAAACCCAGTGGTCTCCAAATCACAGGCCTCAGAAAAGTAGTGGGGTTTTTTTTTCCATTCAGCATGCTATGAAAGCCTGGACAGGTGTTGTTCCTGATAAAGACAGACAGTGCATCAAGCTTTCATTCAGCAATTAGCTGGTATATCCCTCAGATGACACATGAGATATGCATGAATGGCATTAATTAAAACCAGTATACTAAGCCCAGGACATCCAGCACTAGTGGCAATGACAGGAAATTGCAGTATTCTTCCTTGTGGGAACTCTGTCAATTATCACTGGTGAAAAGTAAAGTGGCGCTCTCAATGTGCGGTACGATAAAGATGAGCGTGTAATGTAAAAGGAAAATGGCTAAGGAAGACACAAACCACAGCATTTTCCTGCTCCAGCGGCCATTAACCACATGGCGTGCAACAGAAGGAGATGGGACACTATCCAAATGCTGTGGTCGGTAATTTTTTTAACACCAGCTGCGGGGTTTAAATTTTCCATGTATATTCAGTGCCGCTATGCCGAAAGCGAGCCTTGTTGAGTATATGCGGAGAGCAGTGACCATTGCTTGCTGTACAGATAGCAGCAATATTTAAACATACTCATATAATTATGCTTTCTGTTTTGTTCCATTATCTTTATTTGAATTTCGAAAAAACAATGACAAAACAGCAACAGTACACCATACAAATCAGAGTCATGTATTGATCATACAGAGTTTATCCTGCGGCATATCTATCAATAAGAGTAGTCTATATTTGATTACACTTATGAATACGATGATTCCCTTCTGGAGCTGTTACCTCACACTTAAGGCCTGGCAGACTAAATTCCTCCACACATTTAAATCCAACCTGGTATTATCGTTTTAATTCTGCTAAATTAAGTTTACAGCCGGTGATATCAATAAAGAGAACAACATGGAATTAGGTTTGATAAGGTTGACCGGAGCCTGAGAGCCTTCCATACTATGATTTTATAGAACAGGTCCTCACAGATACTAAAAAATTGTACATATCCACCCCATACATGAATTCAAAAAACTAGGAGACCAATTTTCAAACAGCCTAATATTCAAAGGAGCCGCACAGAAACCAAAGTGCTGACTGCAGTATGAAGATCTTCAGTGGCCGCCGCTGATGATCTAGAATTGCACAATCTTCCTTTTTTGTGGTGGAACGAGCACTGGGGCCCCCCCGTGTAAAAACTTCCAAATTAGCACAGTCGGCTTCTAAGAAATGTTGGTCCTCTGTAACTGAACCGGGTAAATTATCCTATTTGCTATTTCTTTTTTATATTTAAGGGGTTTTTTTATTATCAACAATTCCCGAACACAACCATATACATGCATCAATAACATTCCATCGCCAGTACAGTGATTAACTGAAATCGGACCATTTTATACAGCAATGCACTCCAAGAGGCATGTTAACCATCATTCCTTATTCTAACCTCTTAGCGCTACTGTGTTTCCGTAATAAGCAGAATACGTATCTCATCTCATTCTTATGGAATGTTATCACTATTTGCTATATTTGTGTCCTAATCTCTTAAGGGCCGATTTCCAAAGCCCTCATCTGGATAGCCCCTGGGGGGGGGGGGGTATCTGGATACGAGAGCAGAGAAAGATATACAGCGTCACTGAATATCTCCACACGCCACCCTGGCACTATCTGGTAGCTCAGGGATGGTCCATGGTTGGAGTTAGGGTAGGACAGCACTAGCCGGACAAGTGCAACCTTATCTGTATAGCGCCAGTTTCCAGCCACTGTCTGGACAGGCTATCCAGACAGCAAATTAGGCCTGCTCTTCAGGCGGCATAAACTATCCCAATAAGGTTGGCTGCTATCCAAATGAGGCTGACACTTATTGGAATAGTGACACACAGGGAAGATGCCCTGCATCCTGCCCCCCCCCCTCTATGGGGCCTTCAGCGGTGGCAATGGCTACCAAACCATGACACAGTGCTTACCATTACACTCTAGCACTATGTCGTGGTCCCTTTCATTGCCTTTAACCTCTCCCGGCATTCGCAGCTGCACAGATACAGCCGCTAGCGTGAAGGAAAAGACTCCTCACGCTAGCGGCTGTGCAGAGCGAGCCGGGGCCTTGCGCGGGCTTCCCCGGCTCCCTCTGCAGCCAGCCACATTGTGCATTAATGGTGTTCGCACGGGGCCCTGTGCAAACAATATTATCACACAATGGACGGGCCGGCTCTGAGTCTTATTCATATAGTGGCGATCACTGTTACTGCCACCCAATAACTACAAAACCTTAGAACACTTTCATAAATGTGATTATTAATCGACTAATTCCAATATGCTGTTATCAGTGGGATCACACAGTAGGAAAGGAGGTTACCAAATATGCAAACACTGGTGTTTTTTCTGAAATGGTTGAAAATTCTTATTTAAAAGGAAGCAAGGGCATCTTTTTAGTGGCTTTCAGTTTCACTGCTATCCCGAGGTCCCAAAGTTATATTGATAGAACTTTCTGACAGATACCAAATATTACAAGTAGCAAGCTGTCCCAGGATAAAATGCTACATCTCTGAAGCTACCTAAAGAAAGAAAGAAAGAAAACAAAATATAAGATGCTGGTGCAATTTTTTATACAGAGGCTGGGAGGGATGGGATGGTGACACTTTTGTACCTCCCACCTCCCCATAAAAATTGTGAGAGTCTCTTGCATATATCGCTGAAAGGAGAGCCTCTGCTGTATGCACATTAGCAAAACAAGTTATAGCACATGGTGAAATAGAATTCTCATTCCCTCCGATGCGTCATGTGACATCACGCAGCCGCATGCATTTTCTGTGGCACATCTGTGGTTGTCTAAGACATCCTAGAATGCCCCCATGCAGTCTGGCTTTCAGGATAGCAGTGATGAATAAGCGTGATCTAGATTTGCACGCACTGCCTCTATTGCATGCAAATCCCTCTCATGCATATTTAGTGTGGATATCCTGAAAATCAAAAAGGCTAGGGATACTACAGGATCGGTTTGGGAAACACTGGTGTTGATGCCGAAGGCACAAATGCCCTAATAGGTTGTGCAGCCGTTCTGAAATGAACTTCTATGCCTACTGTATCCCTGGTGTGATATTTTCAAGTTTGTATGTGCCACCGTTGCTCGACTATCAGCAATAATAAGCATCCACAGCCGGAAGCCTCTTTTCTGCTGCTATAGCCTCTCAGCAGGAAGGTCAACAAGAGGACAGTTGGTGGTGGTGGTATTTACCAGTTTCCCAAGTTATTGCTTCCTTGCAGCTCCTGTGTAATTTAAGTTTACAGGCAATTTTGTCTTGGAGGTGTGAATTCTCTGTGGAGGAAGCAGAGCCCTGGCTCCATTGCAATGTGTCACTTGGTGCCCCTTGAGCCGTGTTAACTTCTACACACACTCTGTTTTGTAACAGATTCCAAAGTAGAACTCTAGTGTGTGACAACTTATAAACATCTCGGTAAAAAAAAAAATTAGAAGACGTACCCATTCCTAAAGCCAACTATCCTCTTTATTAAGTCATGAAAAGGTTAGTAGCATGCCTAGTGACTTAAAAAAAAAATCAACAATGCTGTGCTTGGCACTTCAGCTCTCGCTGGGAATGTAAAAGATGCAGAATGGGTTTTCTATTTCCAAGGAAAAATAAATTGACTTTGAGGAAAAAGGAATACTTGGAATAGAAAGAGAAGTATGAAGGCCATGAAAAGCTAACCAGCACACTGGGAATACCTTAAAGTAAATGTATTACTTTAACCATTAACTGCTGGAGCATTCCAGAAGACAGTCTGTGTTTTGATGTTGACCGCAGTAAACATATTCTTAGTGCAGTTTAGAAGAAGCTATCGTGTACCCTTTTATAACTTTTAGTGCTTCTTTAGCTTTGGGCCTGATTCCATATGGACGTAGAAGCCCTCTGTATGCCCAGCCGGAACCAGATGCACAGAGGGTGTCGCAATTCTGACCCTGCAGGGAACGTCTAGCCCCGCAGGATCAAAATCATGTGCAGGCCTGGACCCCGTTTCTGTTCAGCCTGCACATACAGGCCTTCCCGGACTAACTCAGTCAGTGCTTTTAAATGGAGCCACGGTGCCATGGCGTCCAGTTGCCATGGCACTGTGGCTCCATTTAAAAGCCACGATCTCCGGCTGCTGACCCTCCAAACTGATTTCCACGCAGCCTGACCCCCGATCAGGCCTCCAAGGGCCAGGGTCGGGCTGCAGGGAATGCTCCGTCTCCTCCCACCGCTGCCATGCCCTAGGCCCGCTGATCCTGCCTCATCGGGGAAGTTATTCCACCTCAGAGGTGGAATAATTTCCCCATTCAAGTCGCTGGCCCTGGACATACAGGGTCGGCGACCTCCCACTGCCCACCCTAATGCCGCCCATAATCCCCATCTACTTCCCTCTGAGAAATAGGTAACAAAAATAAGTTCTATAGGCCCGATATTCAGTAACGGCAACTAGCTCTGCTAAAGTGGCTAGTCGCTGCAGCTGAATTTTAGACCTAGATATTCAATGGTGGAGCCAAAAAAAAGTGCAGATCACTGTATCTAAGGTGCAGAAATCTAAAGAAACTACTCAGCTACATAAGAACATAAGAAATGCCTTACTGGGTCAGATGAAGGTCCATCAAGCCTGTTTCCAACAGTGGCCAATCCTGGCCACAAGTACCTGGCCAAGAGGTACACAGATTCCACAATTCTTGTCCCAGGGCAAGCAGTAGATTTCCCGGGTCCTCTTTAATAATGGGCTATGGAACTTTCCTCCAGAAACTGCTCCAAAACGTTTTTAAACACAGCTACACTAACAGCTTTTACTACATCCTCTAGTAACAAATCCAAGAGTTTCATTAAGCATTGAGTAAAAAAACATTTTCTCTTATTAGTCTTAAATGGGTTGCATTGCTACTTCATTGTGTGTCCTCTAGTCTTTCTACTTTTTGATGGCATAAACAATTGATCTATGTTTATCTGTTCCATTCCATTCATTAATTTATAGACCTCTATCATATCCCCCCCCCCCAGTCATCTCTTTCCCAAGTTGAAGAGCCCATTTCTTTTAAGCTTCTCCTCATAGGGGTATACTTCCATTCTCTTTACCATTTTTGTCACTCTTCTTTGTACCTTTTCTAATTCAGCTTTATCCTTTTTAAGATATAGTGACCAGAATTGCACACAACATTCAAGGTGCAGTCGCACCATGGAACGATACAGAGGCATTATAATATCCTTGGTTTTATTCTCTATTCCTTTCCTTATGATTCCTAACATTCTATTTGCTTTCTTGGCCACCGCTGTACACTGGGTGGAGAGTTTCAACGTATTTTCCATGATGGTGCCTAAATCTTTTTCCTGGGTGGCGGTTTCTAAGGTCGTACCTTGCATTGTATAACCAGAGTTTGGATTGTTCTTTCCTAGGTGCATGACTTTGCACTTGTCCACATTAAATTTCATCTGTCATTTAGAAGTTGTTTTCCAATTTTTCAAGGTCCTCTTATAAATTTTCACAATCCTCTTGTGTTTTAACAACTTTGAATAATTTTGTTCCCCATCTGAAAATTTTATCACCTCACTTATTATTCCCATTTCCAGGTTATATATGAATATGTTAAAAAGCAGCGGGTCCAACACAGATATCTGGGGTACTTCACTATTCACCTTTTTACATTGAAAAAATTGGCTTTTTAGCCCTACTTTCTGCTTTCTATCTTTTAACCAGTTCCTGATCCATAATAGTACACTGCCTCCAATCCCATGATCCCTGTCATATGAAGGAAGAGACTGGTGCTCATGGACCAAGAGGGAAACCTTGAGTGATAGGGTCTGAGGATCTCTGGGTTGCAAAACAATGTGGCATGGCAGTTGCTAAACTCAGAATGATGCTCGACTATGTAGAGAGAGGCACAACAGCAGAAAGGAAGAGGTGTTAATGGTAATGTGTTCAGTTTCAGAGGCCAGACCTTACTAAGGATACAAAAGTTCATAA